>JAOTQQ010000032.1:45610996-45700193 GCA_026546715.1 Gallinago undulata
GGGGGGGGGGGGGGGGGGGGGGGGGGGGAAGAAGGGAGGTGGCAACTGAAGAGAAGGCAGGGAAACAGGCGACCGGGCCGAGTTCCTTCCGGACGCCTCCCCAACACCCCCCTCCTCCCCGCTCAGGCAGCCCTCGAACCTCGCCTCTGCCCCTCACCTGCTTCTCCCCCCTCTCTGGCACCGGCCCTAGCCCGGCGCACCCCGCAGTCACACGACGCCCGGGCAACGGGCTCGCCGAACGCAGCACTTCCCCCTCCGCCCCCGACAGCCGCCGCAGCCAGCTATACTACTCGGCCCCGCGCTCGCGCACACACCCCCTCACTCGCGCGCCCGCCCCGAGCCCCAGCCCACGGACGGCCCCCGCCGCCCCCTCCCTCGCACCCATTGGCTCTCCCCGGCCAGGGGGGCGGGGCTCGGGGCCAGCCTCCTGCTGCGATTGGCCCAGAGGGGCGGTGTCCTTCCCGCTGGCCACGCCTCGAAACCGTTGCTCAGCAGTTGGTGAAAAAAAATGGGTATCCCTCCGCAAAGCTTCGCGTGAAGAAGTCCGTCAGCCCGCCCACGGCCACAAAGAGCCCAAAGACGAGGCCCAATGGAAAACCAAACACGTTTCAGGCCGCTGTATGCCTTCAGGCTCGTGTTTCTGCCTCAGGCGAGCTGAGCCTTAAGCTATAAGGGCCGCCTTTGAAGTCAGCGGAGGGATCTGAGGGAGGAAAGAAGCGTGAGGCGGCCCCTTATACGTGCGGTTCGCGGCGTACTCAGATATAGCACAGGGGGAGGGGCAGCTGCGAGATGCTTCTGCGCAAGCGCAGACTGGCGTGGTGCACCTGCGGGGGCGCTGCGGACAGCCTTCTGCGCAGGCGCAGATGTGGAAGGGCCCGGCACCTGCTCGGGGGCCGCCTCGGCGCCTGCGCAGTTGGGGTTCGGTGGTGCGGCAGCAGGGAAGTGGCCGCCATCTTGTTGGGCCGCCTTGGAGGCTGAGGGCGGCTGGGAGTGGCAGGTTTCTACGTGGCCGAGGACATTTAAAAGCAAAAAAACAACTGACGCTAGAGGTTCCTTGGGAGGATGGCAGGCTTTAGAGAAGCTCCAGTTGAGGTGGGTTATGTAGTTGTATCTACTGGCCAATGTCTTCTCCTACCTCAGATCTCATATTCTTTTCATGCAAGGCTTATGTGCTCTTATGAAAGACTGTTGCCAAGATCATAAGAGAACCAACTAGTTAAACTGAGAATATCATAATGAGCTTATTGATTGTATTCTGCAATGACTTAGCAAGACATGCGGACTCATCGCCAACAACAAGGCTTTCTTGAGAGAGGATGTGGGAGGAGGATGACCAAAAATGAACAAAGTACCAAAGGCCAAGAAGCTGTTGAATTACCAGTTTATTGGAAAATGGTGGTGCTCAGCTTATGCTTTCACTGGGGTGCCTCCCATCACGAGAGATGTCTGAGCCCTGAAAGCCCCCATCAAACAGCAGCAGTGGCTTTGCTGTAGGTGTGATGCTGCTGCAACGTACGGGTCTCATCCGCCATTTTCTCAAAGCTGCCAGTCCCAAACTGGAGTTAAATGCATTTTTAAAGCTTTTCCCACTGATTTGCTTCAGGACTGTCCACTGACCACTTGTCTACTGCTACGTTTGAACAAACATGTTCACGTATGAAATCAAAAGGCACAAAAAATTCCTTGTGTGCCATGATGAGGAAGTTGTGTTCTTCATGCCATGATGAGGCAGCCCAAATTCTTTGGCAAATTTAGGGCCTCTTGAGTGGTTCCTAGCAACATGATGAGCCTAGCAATATGTAGCATTTCCAGCAGGAAAGGCAAACAAACAAAAGTGAATAATAGAAGATGAGTCTAACATATCAGCAACTGCATGTAGCCTGAAGAAATACTCATTAGCAGGCACTGAAAGGAAAAACAGGTATGTTTACTTCTCAGATTTAAATATTTAATATAGAGACCAGACTTACAAAATGGAATTTATGATAAGATATTTTATAAAGCAAGCTCTATTTGAAACTACCAAATTGCTTGTTTCATTGCAGGTATTAGGCTCTTGTAACAGCAGCTGTACAACATATACATCATGCAATATAGGTGTTGTAAACCCTCATTTCTTAAAGCCCTTAGTTTTTATGCATACACAACACTTTGCCTGAAAGTGTAGCTGTTTAATACATATAGGAAGAGTGATGTTATGCAATAAGGAATCCATACTAGCTGATACAATAGATCAAACTGTTGGTAGCACTCCAGTTGCCTAATGGTAATTTTTTTTTTTTTCATTAGCACCAGGATAAAGGAAAGCAAGAATGTGGGTTTTGTGAATGAGCAGCTCCCACATGCAAAGAGTAACGTGAAGATTGATGAAAGGTGTTTTACAATGTAATGGTTTTGCATAGGTATTGGCCTACAGGGCTGAGAGTAAGAGAGCAAGTACAGTGTGATAGCTACAGTGACATAGTCCATGAATGACCTTGAAAATGAACTTATATAGGAAATGATGCTGAGTCATCAGATCAAAATGCAATATTCTGAATGTATGTAAAGTAAAACAAATTAACAGAGACCAGAAGATAAAGCAGTGAAGCAGGCAGAGTACAAGTTGACAGAAGCATGGACAAAAATCACAGATTCTGTGTGCAACCAAGCTTTCAGTCCTGAAAGAGCGGAGGTATTCAAAACTCAGGGGCTAGAGGTTGAAGCCAGATAGCTTAAGATTTTGGGGTATATTTTTAAGCAAGGAAGAGAATTAGCTACTTGCTTCACATTCCTAGGATTCTTCATTTCTTGAAGAAGTTAGATCAAGACCATATATACTTCTTAAATTATCTAGCTGCTTTAAAAGTTTAAATTTGGGTAACTAGTGAAGTGATAGGTCAAAAAGGCAAAGATATAAAATTTGAAATTGTGACTATAAACATCTCTGAATTCATTCCATAGTTTTAGAGTGTATTTCTTGGGATTTTAACTATACAGTACAGAAGAGTAAATACTATTGTTTTTCTTACCTGATTATTTTATCATCACTCAAAATAGTCTCTGCCAAAATTAATGCCTGCTAGAAAAATTGTGTGTATGTATGCCCACCCTCATTCACACAGTACATCAATAGAAATATCAAAATGTTCAGAAATAGCTTTCAAACAAACTAGCACTATGATAGTGGCACAGAGACAACTATCTCACTGGATAGTTATCTCAAGATACAAGATAGATCTCCAGAACAAAATGCCATTCAAAATACCTGCAAAACAAACCAGTGGTGTCAGTATGCAGAACTGATTAAACTGCAAAGCAGCAGATTTCAACCTCCTGTTCTGCCTCCAAGGAGTCCTGAACATATTTTTTTATAGCCGGCTCTACCTACTGGGTTGAACTGCTAATAGGTAAGCCTTTAGCTCCTATTTGAGAAAGGAGTAATCTCTGCAAACAGGTGCTCTTTAAACAGTAACTTCAAAACACACTTGAATAAATTCTTCCCTTCAGCCACCATTAAGTAAGTAACAGTACTGTTCCTTGTATGCAATATCAGTAGGAGAAAAGCAGAAGAGGCTTTGGTTGAAGAGAGATTTGAATTTAGCAATAACATTAACTGTCATGGCACTATGTTCTTGGAAGATGTTTTCTGTGCCAAGTGGGCGCAGATTGTTTTTCAGGTCTCTTCTCCTGCATATCCAAGATACACCTACAAGTTTGTGTGCCATTACAAGAAACAATGGTTGATGCAAGATCTTATGGATTCAATTTTTTAAAATCTCTACTGCAGTAACATTTAAAGGTCTCAATTCTCAATCAAAGCCCCATTGGAGGCTCTCCAAGCACAGAAAAATAATACTTCTAATGATTAATCTTCTAATGATTAATGATGAAGGTGTAAGGATGTGCAATTAAAGTTGGAAGTGCTTATGGTCAGACTACAAAAATACCAACTATACTAACTAGAAATGGGGCTTTGGAAGATAATGAACAGTTTCATTTCTCCAGTATGTCCTGAGATATGGTGCTAAAGAACGAGTGATAACAAACTACCAGAAGCTTTCCTAATCACTAGCACCAAACTGACATAGCTTAATTACTCCTGAAGTAGCTAAAGTTGATCGGTTACTACTCCTATTCAATCTGGCTCCAGTTATAGCATGGAAAGATAAAAGCCTGTATAAACTCTTTTCTCAGGTCCAGTCATGTTACCTCAGTACACCTCACACAGATCAGCTTTGCAAGACTAGCAGGGCTAGTTCCTTCTCTTTTTTTCATGCTTATTTCTTTACCATATGTTAAAATAAAATAATTTATGTCTTACATTACTTAATATTGTCTTCCTGTCTAAAGCTACAGGAAACATGTGTTTTGACACAAAGTACATTACAATGCTACACAGTTAAGTTTACTTGCTGATGGAAAAATTCTATAAGAAATGCTGAACTTAATCTTTTCCACTGCCATAGATAGTCTGCAGTAGGGACTGATCTGCTTGTCTTTTGCTAGCTACGAGTTAGTAGGACTTAGATTTGCTATCACAACTGTAGCAACAGGAAATTGTGACAGGACTTTTAGGATGATAAATCAGGATCAACTACCAAATTTTGATTATTAATATAATATTTAATGATTTAGTTATTTAATTGGATATTAAGTATTGCCTGGGGATTCGATATTCAATTTTCCAGATTAATTCTAAAGTTAAACATAGAGTGATGAAATAACCTTTAAAGAATAACCGTGAACAAATGTTAGACATAAAGTGTGGTTAGTAAATATGTGCTGATTTTGTTTTTTCTTGGCTGCTCAAGATGGAAAAGGCCTGTTTTGGATGAAAAGAAGCCCTTTCCCTACAGGAGTCAGTACAATATCAGTTAATAATTCAAAGGGTTCAGGATATTGTTCTTTAATACAAGAAGGCAAATCAATATTATCCTGATGTATATAATTTAATCAAATCTTAGAGACCACCAGCATAGCAGGAATGTCTTGGTGATCTTATTACCCATGTACAAAAGAAGCCACTGAAAGTTAGGTGAAGCTACACAGTGAAATTTAAGCAACATTACTTAATGAACTGAAGAAAATTGTTCTTTGTTAATTGGCTTTACGTCCAAAAGCCTCAGAAGAAACTGAAAGTACAACGGTTATTCATATTTTGCTACTTAATCACAGAATCATGGAATTGTCAGAGTTGGAAGAAACCTCCAGAGATCATCTAGTCCAACTCCCCTGCTAAAGCAGGAACGCCTTGAGCACATCATCCAGGACTGCATCCAGGCAGGTCTTGAAGATCTCCAGAGAAGGGGACTCCAGACTCTTTCATCATTGAAATAACATAGCCTGGATTTGCCTGTTAGCCTTTACACCATTCCCTGCCAGTGCCAGAGAGAATTGTTAAGTTTATTACAAGTGCTTCCTCCTATTTCTATTAAACAAATCTGTCTCATGATTGAGTTTCTTCTCTTTGGAGAAAAGTTACACCTTTCTCTTGTGGATCTAACAAGAAATTTCAGCAACTCAAGCTCCTGGGCATGTGTAGGTGTCGGGTGACAATGCTAGACAGAAATTTTTCAAGTATTGAACTAGCCTGCTACTTACTTTTCTAGGATCGTTTGGACAAAATTCACAGTACTGCTTTTGATTTTTCAAAACCCCATGCGTATCTCTTGAAAGTATTTGGGACACTTTCAACTTCAGTCATTTAATGTAGTTTGTGACAAAGCATGGAGAGAAGTAGCGATTGTTGTGAGTTACGATTATGTGCAAGTTGGATAAGGACTTCGGTTGCTCTTGAATCTGTATTTGCTTAAAAAGAGGTTTAGCCTTTTGACTTATATGTGAAGAAAGTGCTCAAGAGTGATCTTGATGGGTAGGTTGTATGTGCTTGACTCTTACTCAATGCACTGCAAATCCTTCTACTCCCTGCAGAAAATGCTGGCTTTCTTGATTCTAGTTCTTGTCTCTGCCACTGACCAACTCTCCCTTGAACTGGAGCAATGGATATTTAGCAGAGTGTAGTAACTCTGTTTCCAGTAGGAAAATACAGTATCTTTTCGTGTCAAGGGTCAAATGAGAAATAAGTCTTTTATTTATTTATTTATTTATTTTTAATTCTGCATGTTGTGCTGATGCAATGTTAACAAAGCTAAAGTAATGCTACCAGATTCGATATAGCTAAGAGCGAGTGAAAGGTTACAATCCCAGGTACTGGTGAATATAGAACTGGGAATTTTTAAAAATTGCGTCTTGCTACATGTGACCTAGTTGAGATAGCACAGAACTGGGAGCAAGATCTGGAATCTAACACTAAGTGTGTCATTAGGCAGATAATTTAATTCACCTCATTTCTCTGTAAGATGGGGTTAACAATAATCATTCTTATGAATTGCTTTGTGTTGTGCACCTGAAAGATGATGAGTGTTATAGCTACTAATTAAACATTATTTTAATCTTCAAATTTCCTTTTCCTTTTAAAATGTAATAAGTGTTTATGCTCCTTAATGCCAAGGGGGGAAAAAGCATGATTGTGTAGCAGCTGCTAAGAATTTTTCCCAGAAGATATTTAATATTAAATTGGAATTGAATCATCTGTTTCCAATAAAGGGACAATGCGAGAAATAATATATGAAAGTAGAGATTTTGAGTAAAACATATTCAATGCAAAATCAATGCAGCTGACACACCTATGCCTTCAGACTGGCTCTCACCTTCCCTCTACGCTCAGTCCAGAAACTGGAAATAGGCATTGTGATTTCTCTGTGGCTTAATTAGAGAGAGCAAATGCAATAGTGTTGCTTAAAAAATAGGGACAGCTGCAAGTTACAAATTGTTACTGATGCTCTTTTAGTCTCAGATCTCCTGCCTGGTCCTCTTTTCTACCAGGAAGCCCAGTGGAGCGGAGCACTGAACAGTTGTAAGGCCACTGGTGTAGCAACCGAATTCCAGGATGATGCCTGCAGTGTAGCTGGGTATTGATACCAGCACTGGTAATTATGATATGCCTTACTGTATTTATCACTGTAAAGCACTTCATAATTTCCTGTTCCTCTCTGTAAAGATGCCCAAGTCAACTACATGTAAGTGAAACTTAATAGTGTCTTTTCCCTAACCATCTCTCTTCATAGTTATCGGAGACTAATGGCTGTTCTCCAAACCCAAGGCTTTGGCAATACAGGCTTGTGCCAAAAATTAAAAAAAAGAGGTAGCTCTAAAGCAAATTCCTGACTCCAGTGAAACCAGGAATTTCATCCACTAATTTTTTTGAGAGATTGTATGTCAACCTCGTCTTTTCATAAGAGGTTCATAAGAGGCAATCTGTCTTGTCTCTCTTCTAATAAACATAAGAAGTCAAGCCTGAACTTTTCTTGCTTGCCAGTAACTAGTACCCTAAGTAGCATAATTACCTAACTGTGGTTGCCCAAAAAATGGAAATGACATTTTCCAGTTTCCATTGCAGAGGAACTTTTGCTGTAGCATATGTTTCTAGCGCTGCTTCTTCCTCTTATTTCCTGTGTGCAATTTATCACAGAATAAAATTTACAGCTGCAGTTTTCTAATGAGAATATAGACGCAGCCAGGTAGTCTCTATTGTCCAACAAATTTGGATACACAAACAATGAGGAGTAACTTAAAACCTGTATGTCTACCTTGGGGTGGCTGGAGGTGGATTTGTTTCAAAAGCAAGTACAAAAGTATTTTAGGTGATAGAAATAATTGGTAAAGCTGAAAGAGATTTTGTAAATGCAATGTTGGGAAAAAAATTATTTGAGCTGATGATTGGAGGACTTTGAATTTCAGTAGGCATGATAGTATGTCAGGTGTTAGTTTCCCTGACTCACACTGCTGAGATGATTAGCAGTATGCCTTTGGTTGCAGCAGAGATAGAATGTGTCTCACTTCGTATAACATGTAGGTCACAAACTGCCAATACAAAAAATATGATTTTAATGAACTTAATCCACCAGCTGGCATCTCGTTGTCTAGGCTTACTCTGCAGGGAACTAAGAGAAGCATCTCCAGAAGGGGATTCATACTAAAATAGGTGTCTAGAATAAGTGGGACAAACTATCCCTCAGAGCTGTCTGATCTTCCTCATTTGCTGTAGAGGTCCCTGATTATTGACCTACGTTCCACCCTTTCCTTTAGAGTAAATGCTGAACTACATACAAACATAAGGTGGGATGATGTCCGTGCTACGTTGAGGTTTACATGTTGTTGCCCAATTTAGGTAGGCATTGAATTATTATTTTTTTCCCCAAAAGCTACTGTGGGTGAATGCTAGTATGAGGCACTAATGAGCTAATAAGCCGTATAGTGTATGTTCAGGGTTCACAGGTTTCCAGTAGTACAAATGACCTTAAGAACATTAGAAGAGAATGTCTAAAGACAGGAATCGCATGAACTGGTTGTGGCTGTAAAGGATCTTTGAAGGTGGGGGGGGGTAAGAAATCTTTGTTCTTCAAGTTCATTATTTTATCAGAGTTCTTTAAATGCATCTAGTGTTTGCACACAAGGAATGGAAAATAATAATTCGTGAACATAGGCTATAAAAAATATGGTTCAGAATGCTTGCATGTGACTATTCCATATCACAATGTCTTCGATGTGCTACCGCACCTTTTCCAAGTTTACCATCATAACCTATGTGCTTGCTCCCCAGATATATTTTCTATAGTTAGCAAAAAGCGAGTAGTGAAAATTGAGACTTAACTAGGAATAGAAATGTTGCTTTGTAAGCAAGCTCTTAGCATAAGAGACCATGATGGGCTGTAATTATTAAGACTTTACAAGCAGGTCATATCAACTACTGGCATAAGAAATGCTGTGTTGGAGCAGGCTGGTTCACTGTGTGGAACTGGTGTTATTACTTAACCTCTTTGCACTTACATTTTCCTCTCTGGGATTAACAAATATTTACCAAACTTTAAAAAGTACCTTCTGTTCTTCAGAGAAGTGCTGAATAAATACAGTATAGTATTACCATCATCAACAGGTAATCCTGTTGATCTAACATGCACCCTGTGGGTATGTTGAATATGTTCTGTACCACTTGATCATTATAGTTAGATTAACAAAGGATATTACAGGGATTAACTCTTAAGCAATGACTGCAGCTGCCCACCATGTGTATTTACTATAGCCCCAAACCAGGGTTTGGAATCCTCTTGCCTACAGTGACTAAAAGGAATGCACTTGACTTCTGCAGAACCAGCTTTCCATTCAGAAGAACAGTGTCTTGAACTAGTTGTTTTCAGTGAGGAGTTTGTAACCTGTTGCACAGTGCTCTGATAGCTGCTGTGCTGCTGGCACTAGGGAAGGTGACTTCAGTGCTAAAACAGCTTCAGATCTCTGCCTGCCACACCAGCTCTGCAGAGCTGTTGTGAGGTTAAAACTATCTAATGTCCTACTACGCTGTAACAGCCACAGATCACAAAGTCATGTTTAGGCTGCTTTATAAAATATTAGCTGGAGACAAGGCCTTCCCCAGTGTAATGCAGCTTCAAAGCTGACCCTGCTTTGAGCTAGAGATTGGACCCAATGACCTCCACAGGCTACTTGCAACCTAAATTATTCAGTTATTGTACAGTCAGGTGTAGCCTCAGCTGCAGTGAATTGAAAATTACCCCTGGCTACTGAGGACATACTTGTGTAGCTGTGTCAGAGTAAGCTCTGTATTGCTACAGGGACACCTTTATCAGTACCTTAACAGGTTTTAGGGTAGTTCAGGGAAGTTCTCTGATTTGTTGGCACGCTTCTCATGGGATATAGATATACCTTTCCAATCCTGCTATTGGCAGTGCTATTCACTGGCTTTATTTTGTCCATTTCATTTCAGTGACGCTTGGAGAATCTCTGAGCTGTAATAGACATTGGAATTATTTTCAACAGAGGATGGCTAAAATGGGGTTTGAGGGAGAAGAAAGTACAGAAAATGCTCCATCACCTGCATACGTTGCAATTAAGGGTCTCTTATGGGAGCGTGGAGGAAGAGGGAGGGAGAATATGTGCTTGCAAATGCTTTTCTTAGCAGCTTGAGAGGTTGGAACTTGTAGTTTTCTGGCTGGAGACTGATATGGAAAATGGAAATTGAGCACAAAGGCTTATTTTTTTAATATTTTAGCAGTTAGCTGTTGTCTTTTTTTCTCTTTGTTATCTCTTACAGTAGTTTGAAGTGGTATTGAAGTATAGACTTCCCAGTATTTTTTCTTTGTCTTTATTTCTAAAGCCTTTAAGTTGTTTGTTTGGATCCTGCTTTTTTCTGTTTCAATTTTGGAGGTTAGCCCTTTTTGTCCCTGGGAAGACAATTAATTTGTTGTTCTTACAGAGAGAGAAGCAGGATGATGCTGCAAGTTTTTCGTATACCCTGACTGCAGTCATAGTTATATAACTTGTCCAGATAAAGAGGCATATTTTCCTCAACATCCTTTTTACTTTTTCCAGAACTAAATAGAACTGGCAGTAGCTTAGTGTGGTGGTTCATGACTATATGTAGTATGAGAGTCAATGTCTTTAATATGCTCTGTGCTTTGACACTCAGCATTTTTCTTTGTATTTATAACTGCAGGGAAAGAAGTTATAAAGCAGTGGGTGGTTTACATAACTTGAGAGGAACAGAACAGGACACACATGGGAGAGCCAGGTGTATTGTGGCATATGGGAGGAGGAGGAAAGCCCTGGTAGAAGTATGGGAAAACCCCTGGAGAAATAAGTGCACTCACAGTGAGGTTGCTGCTCACTTGCAGGTACTTCTGAGCAGCTCCTATGGGAGGTGTCTTTGTCAGGTGTGCCAGTGCAGCTCGTTTCCTTCTGCCTCCCTCGGGGCCATGCATGAAATTGAAATCTGTATTTGCCACATCCTGGTTTGTGCTGGGATTTAAATTGATCCTGAAAGTAAAAAGTAGCTCTTTATTAAAACTTACAGTGAAATAACATTTATATAGTTATTAAAGCATGTTTTTACAAAGCCATGGTAGTCTAGTAATTGCTTAGTAATTTCAACTATTTACAGGATACTGCTAAACAGAGCAATGCCTGGGATACCAAATTGGTTGGTTAAAGGGAATTCAGCAAGGGATGGCAGAGAAGCCACTTTGCTTTCCTCTTTTATTGCTTTTGAGTTTTTATTACAGCAGTCCATGAAGACAGCCTGTCTCTAGAAACTGCTAAGACCTGTCTGCAGCAGTCCTTTAGCTTTCCCCCTAACATAATTAGGGCTGGCTGTAGCCTCCCTCACTTTTCTTCTCTGTTTTCTTGAAGGAAACCTTGTCTCTTCTGTTCATGAGAGAGGCCCCTTTCGTTCATTATTTACAGCTTCTCGTTATCTTTAACATTACCATCTGTATGGCGCCTCAGTGAAACCTCAAAGCTGTGCACTGACCGTATTTCTCTCAACATCCTTCTTTAGCAAATGTCATGTTCACACTAGCACTTAATTATGTTCCTCCTTTCTCTCTTTGTCCGGTTTTAGGGCAGGAACGTGGCCAAGTCATCCTTCAGTAGATTTACTATTGATTTGTAGTCACCATTAAACACTATACAGTAACAAGATTAAAAGATAGCCCATCCTTCCTAGGCAAGTATATCAGTTCTTATAGGAACTGATACTGGATCAAACCAAAGGTTTGCGCGTCTTAGTGTCTCTTCTGTGGCAGTAGCTGATAATTAGGGCTCAGAGAGCAACACAGCAGAAAGTTTAGAGTAACCTTCCCCAGGTCTTGTCTCAGTATGCATCATCCACAGCAGTTTGCCCAGGAAGTGGCCCTTTCCTGCTACTTTTTCTGAATGATTAAATATCTTATTTTAAAGCTAGAATAGGCTCAGTCTTGCTGCTGCTTTCCAGTCTTATGAGTATGCTTTATTATTAGAAGTCACTCTTGCAGTTCTTCTTTTAGAAGTTTCCTTTCCTTAACAGAGGGAACATCTCTGTCACACTTGCCATCTGACTCCAGCAGACATTCAGAGCTAGTCTTCATGAAAAGGAAAAGCCTTGAGAGGAAGATGATGAGGATCTGAACCTGCTATGGGGAAATACCAAGCTGACATTCTCCAAGCATCCAACCAAGATATCTGAACAGCATGTCTTCCTCTTTGTTTGCATTCTCTATCAAATACATGAGAAGGTCCTTGTCAGACAGGAGGAGAAGTGCTTCATGAAAATTAGGGAGTTGCACGTCATGTCCCTAAGAGAAAGCAACAGTTCTTATTTACTATACCAGGAGGCTATACAATTTGATCCATAAGATATTTCTTCCAACGATCTGTTTTCTGATCACCATTTTCTTTGCTTTACACATTATTATTTTTATCAAACTGTTCCCTTTCTTTTTTCATTTTTGTTATAAGATGTCTGTATCAGGGTATTTAGGTCATAAACAGCAACAGGCAGATCATTTGGAGACATGGAATAGACCTGATGGTTGTGCGTGACTAGGCTGAGGTAGAAAGATGGTAGCAGGTAACAAGGGACAAGAAAATTAATCTGAGTGTCAGAAGTACTGTAATAATAGTGATAATTTATTAATGTCTGTATTGGCTTTTAAGACTGAAAAAGTAAGTTCCAGTCTTTTTTTTCATCGATTTATAAAATGTTGTAATCCAAGCATTTTCTTCATTCTGAAATACTAGAATGGAAAACATGCTGAACTGGGAAAATTTCCCATGCAGCTGGAGGGCTTGCAGATGCCTCACAGCCACTAATGAATTAATCTAAGACACATGGATTTATTCCAAGGCAGAAGCATCTTGTATCATGTAAGTTACGGAAGGGGATATGGTTAGCAAAAAACAGACTTCTCAGAAGACGCTTTTGATACAAGACTTGACGTATTCAGAGCTTAATATTTGGAGATACTGAGTACCATTGGCTGAATTCTGTACTGCAGAGTTTTGTATTAGAATATCTGGGGCTAAATCATTCCATTTTGGTTACCCAAAGCCAAATGATGCATTCAAGCATGCTGGTCTCCATGTTTTCCCCAAGCTCTTGTGGTGAGTCATTGAGAATGAAGAGTGCTTCACAGCAGTCACAGTTCCCAGCTTAAATGCCAGACCACACCACTTTTGAGTCAAAATAGGCATTTCTTAATCTCCCTTTGCTAATGGCCGTAGCTCTGAAGAAAGTAATTCAATAATAAAGATGGAAATGGCAGCCAGGAAATGCTGACTGTCTCCACAGGCTTTAACAATACTCCCCATAGAGCAGGATTAACCTTTTCATACCTAGTCTGTATATGTTAGTAAAGCCATAGTTTTAGAAATGGGCATTTTTCATTACTGTATTCAGAAGCTGCGTTCTTCTTGGTTTTTTCGATCTAAATGTCCATGTTATCTTTTGGGGGTTTTGTATCTTTGTTTTTTCTTTTGCTTCCCAAGTAGAAGTCAGGAGACAAATGTAAGAGGTCACCCATTCTCTTCCAGTGGGTGGAAGACCAATCATTTCCCTTCCAAGAGGCTGAGCATATGTATCTCTATATGTATATGTATGTGTGTGTGTGTGTGTATCTATATCTATATTCCGTGAGGGGATGCAGGATATCTATTTCCTGACCAAACTATATTTTTTCTCCTGATTCTTTTAAGATGCTGTAACAATACTACACAGTATGTGTGTGCAGTGTCACTATTGCATGTGTATTTTATTTTTATATTCATTTTGTTATTTTGTTTTCTCCATATGAACTTCAGCACCTAATCATCACCACAGGTTTCCTGTCTGATATTTTTCTCCATATCTGGGACATTTCCTAGCTAGGTTGTCTGTTCTTCTCAAGCTGTTCTGAAAAGCCTCTGATGTAGGTTCAATCTGTTGGAGGACATGCCTTCTTGATAAGAATTGTCTGGACTTGCTACTTCCTGACCTTTTCTAGATTTGGTAACAGCATGTCCTGTGCATATATATCAGCAACCTTGTTCTAAGAAGTCTTGGGTTGGTAGTTGTTGTTCAACTGTGAGGGCAATAGTCCCCCCTCCCTGTGACCAAAGAGGAATGAGTCTGATTATGATAGAACTGTTGGTGAGGATCTGACTTTTCCATGGCTCTGAACTGCTGAGAAAAAGTAGTTGCTAGGAAAAGGCTTCATAGCGTCTAGGGCAAGGGTGGTGGCTCTGCCTTCATTAACAAAGCTGGTTTATTTTGTTATTTGGGGAACAGAGATCAAACCATCTAATGGTGCAATCTGTGTAAGATTTTTCACTGCCTGACCTTCTTCCACTGCTAAAGCTGTTCCAAAATGTTCCATTAGCATTGAGTGGTCTCTCAGCTGAGCTGGCTGTGTAAATTAGTTCAAATCTCTGCCTACAGCTTTAACTCTTCTTGTGTCTCTCCATTATTTCTTTATAGACTGGGTCAGGCAGTTTAATAGCAAAGGAAAGGCTTGCTTCAAGAAAAGCCTCTTTCCAGAATGCTTGGGATGTTATATGCCAAGCTTACAGTCACAGGGCTACATGACTTATCCTAAGACACAGCCCATGAAGAGTAGGTAGGGGGCATTGTCACCCTTCCACTGATGACTCAGTAAAGCTGAATTTCTCCTTCTTCACCCTCTATTTACCAAATAGCTATTTAGGTAAAGCTCCCTGCATTCACATTGACAGGCTCATTAGGTTTTCCATCACCAGACTACCTTGTGCACTATCTGTGTACATGTGAGGCTGAAGATCAGTCAACAATCATCAGGTGGTGCTCGTGTCACTTGTGTACAAAGCAGCAGCACAAGAGGGGTCTTGTGTCCTGCTTACCCCTGTCAGAGCTGCCAAGCAGAAGGAAAAATCTTCGTCTTTGTAAAAGCTGCTGCCCAGAAAAGAGAGCTACAGCTCAGCAGTGATGGCATCTGGCAGGAGTTGCAGGGAACTTGGAAGAGGCTGGAAGGAGCCAAGAAGGCATGATGCTGAGTTATACTTTGGGCACTAAAATGTTTTGCTGCAGCTTTGGGTGTTGTCCTCTGATATGGTATCTTCTCCTGTTGGACCATTTTTCTGTGCTTGAAATAAGTAAGTACTAAGTGGCAAGTTCTGTGTTCTGTGGTGATTGCACAAATATTCATGTAGAGACATCTGTGCCTTATGCTTGATAATATCACAAAATTAACTGTAGTAACATGGAGTGTCTGCCAACATACAGTCTAAAATCTCATGCTAAATAATCCCGATACATGAAAAAATCTTGGATAAGGATAACAGGTCTCCGAGTACTTATTTGGCTATGATACAGAAGCAAGACAGCCACAGGATGATTCACTGCCTTAGAGTTTGGGCTAGATGACCTAATGGCTTCTTTTGGAGAGAAAGCAGTTCTTCTAGAGAGCAATCATGGCTGGAGAAGATGGCTAATTTATGCTTGACTTACTGCAACAGACCACCCACTCCTGTCACTGTGGCGCTTGTATAGTAGTCAAAATGCTGGCTGTAGCAATGCTGCCACTGTAGGCCCTTGCAGTCCCCGAGGCAGGAATGTTTAGTGGTGGCCCTGTACCTCCAGCTGTGGTTCACAGCCTGTCTGTAACCAGAAAATACTGCTGTTTGCAGTGGAAATGCTGCTGTAACCTAGGGAGGTGGGTGAGGACGTAACAGCTTGTTACGGGTCACAGCATGAGATGGAAGTTCCCTCTGGTGGAGGAACAGACCCACTGCAGAAAGAAGAGCAATGTGGTGATGTAGATGCTCCTCCTTAGAAGATAATTTTTAGAGGTGCTGAACTTCAACTGCATGTATGTCTATACCTGCAGCTTTAGCTGAAGACTACGGGTACTATTGTTTTTCTGGGGACTAGATCCAGAGAACCTACAAAATAAGAGATGATCATGTTATGGAGGACTTTGAGCTGAGCAGAAGAAAGGTATTAGGTAAGTGCTGGATATTGTGTGATGATCATTCCCCTGTGGAAATGACAGGAGTGTGAGGATAGCTGGAGCCACCTGGGACTGGAGAGGTCTGTGATCAGCTCCTAGCTCCGCTACCTCTCTTTTGAAATGTTTGGTTGCTCCCTAGAAGGGCTCCTCACAGGTTACTCATGATATATTACGGAATTTCAGCCTCTTTCAGCTCTGCTGTCTCAGAATGATGAGGAAAATTTGCTGCAGATGCACAGTCGTAGAAAGAACAATGTGTTGGGCATGGAGGCAGGGATCCTGCAGTGCAGCCAGAGTGGCTGGAGCCCTGGCCTTAATACCTGAAACCAGGCCGACTGCTCCACAGAATAGCCTCCGAGTGAAGCACCAGTCTTATGATGGCAAGCTTGAGAGAGATCAAAGGATTGCCACAAGACTAAAATACATCATGAATTCCCCTGGGTACATGTGCTTCTGATAGAATTGAAAAAAACAAAGCAGTGGAAGATGATTTCTGACAATCTAATCACATTTGGCGTGCCCCACCCTGGTGAAGGAAAAGAAGAGCCCAAAGCAAACTTAGGGAAGAACAACCTGCTGGTGGCAAGCCAATGTCTGTTCTACATGTAGGCAAATGTTCCTTGTGGAAATGGGACTTGATAGCTGTGAGACCCCCTCATGAAAACTAGTGTGGAGAGATTGCTGGCTGTCATCGTTGATGGTGATGGGGATTCACCTGGATTGTGTGGCTGTTCCCTTGTCTGTTGTGTTTGCAAACGTTGGGGCATGGAGGGGGATCCCTCTCTTCCTATATATCCAAGAAGTCCACCAACACCCCGCCTTAGCTTTGTCCTTACTTTGATATGGAACAGTCGATAGGGTTTGCTTCGTGTCCTGCTCGGCTGCGGTGGTCCAGAAGTGCACGCGTGTCCGCCCAATGCCGCAGCGTGGGCAAGGGACCCCTGCCCGCCGGGCGCGGCCACCGTCCTCTGCCGGTCCGCCCTCCCCGATGGCCCGGGGGGGTCTCCCGCTGGAGAGCCCGGCGAGGTCTGCTCCTGCTCCTCCTCCTCCTCCTCCTCCTCCTCCCGCAGCGCCGAGCACGGCGGGGGGCGGCCGCGGGCCCTGCCCAATCTCGGCGGTCGGGCCCGGCTGCGCGTTGGCTGCCGGCGGCGCCGCCAGTGAGGCTGCGCTGAGGCTGCGGGGCCGGATGGCCGAGCCGCCCGCCCCGATCACTCGGGCGGCGGCCGGCGGCGGGCGAGGAGACGGGGTGAGCCCTCCCTGTCGGGAGAGCCAGCCCTGCAGCGCGCAGCGCCATGGTGTCATGGATCATCTCCAGGCTAGTGGTGTGAGTAGCTGCCGGGCGGGCACCTGCGCGTCTGTGCCCGCATGTCCCTGCCTGTGTGTGTGTGTGCGTGTGCGGTGTCCGCGCTGTGTCTGCTGCCTGCCCCGCTCGCCCCCACTATGAAACGCAGCTAAATTTAGCAGGTTGTTGTTAGGGACGGTGCGTTAGGCTGCTTGGTGGATGAGGGTGAAAACAGGTGGGTCAAATGGTATTTTCTAGCGTGGGAAAATTACCAAGGGCGGAGGGCAAAACGCTGCTGCGCTATACAGCGCAAGGTGACAGCGGAGAAGGAGGGCGGTTGCCATCACCCGGTGCCCGGCGACGAACGGGCTAGGGGTCAGGAGCGGGGAACGGAGCATCAGCGGGTGGGAAAATGGACGTGGATTTGGGCAGCGGCGCTTTGTTAGAGGGGCTCGGCGTGGCTGGCTGGGACTCGCGAGGGGGCGTGGGAGAGGCGGCCGCAGGGTCTCCCAGACGCTACCGCTGCTTTATTCTCTCTCTATTTTTTTCGAAAAAACCAAAATCAAATATTTCATTCCTCCTCGCAGCTTGCCGCCCTCCCTCTCAAAAGACGTTCTTGATTCCCCTTTAATCTTTCAGCCTGGGAGGAGTAGAGTGTGGCTCTTTGCACTTGTTCTACAGCTTTTCCGTGGCTGGAAGTGCTGTAGGTGGGAATACATGTAGAAATTCTCTGGAAATTCTTCCCAGGCAACAGGGGAAAATGAAGCAAGGGGGGGTTGTATGTAGATCTGCCCCACCTGAAAAGAGATTCAGTGAGAAAAGGGCATTGTTTGATGCCACTAGGAAAATTCCTGCAGGTGGAGTTCAGGCTTAAGGTGGGGCAGCAGGATGGCTGATCTGTCTTCCTTCTGGAAATGTGGCTGATCAAGGTTAGTACATCAATCAGATGAATCATTTGACAGTTTTTTCTGTCTGGTATGCATAACTGCAGACTCTGGAGAACATCTGTTGTGCTCTTAAGTTATTGTAGAGGGTCTGCAAGGGCCTGTCACTTCCTTTGTCTGAAAGAAAATGTGCCATGATATTGCACCATCAGCATAGCTCTGGAAAGGCATTTTCAAGGTCTCCCTTTTTGCCATATGAGAGGAAACATCAAAGGGAGACCTCATCTTGATCATAGCTGTTTTTCTCTGTCACTGAGACATTGTCTGTCAGATATGAAAATTTTTGCAGGTTCCAGAATTGAATTTAGCCCCTGGAGGTATATGATCTGGATTCAGCTGCAGCTGTTGCTAGCCATTATTGGGTTAGCACTTCATTCTGAGAAAGCATGTTCAATATTTAAATGATTCAATTTGAACAGCATAACTGCAGATATTTCTGACAGCAGTGTGAGATGTAGCATGTATTGTCCAAAGCAGGTTTTTTTGCATCCCTACTACACTGATTCCCACTTCGAAGAAACCTGTCATCATGCGACCCAGCTAATCCTTAAGAACAAAGAATGGCTAAAGAGAGGTGATAGTTTAACTTACTTGCCTCGGCTCATGCACATATATACAGATGCTTCATCTATGACACAAGGACTGAGTAAAAATCTAATGGAGCAGAACATAGGGTAGTTGACATCTGCAGTCGGGTAATTAGATGAACATACAAACCTTCCCATTCTCTTCAGCTTTCTCTGAATAGAATGTCACAGTATGAAATTGTTTGTGTATCATTTGTTGTACTAGAATTTCAATAGAAAATAATAATTTGAATATGCAGTGTCAATATTGATCATTTAGTAACCACAGTAATAATTAAAAAAAATATTTGTGAGGAAACCTAGAGCAAGCCAAGCTTGATTACGACTTTCTTTCCACTGCTACTTAGTATATATCCACTCTTTAAGAACATTTTGCACCAAGAGGTACAATAAACTTGGACTCTGAACAGTATTGCTTAAAATGCCATTTATTAGAGCTAATATTATAAAGAAATAGAGGAGAGTATAAATAATCTTACATGCCTTCAGACGCTGGGAACCCTGAGCTGCACAACACAGAACAGCCCTCTGGTCTGGGCACAGCATGCTATGTAGATCTCTCTGTGGGTTACCATACATTTTGGTCTTTTGAAACCCTTAAAGGATTTTATTTTATTAAAAAGGCAATTCTATTAATAATTTATACTGTCAAATGAAAAGCATTTTCACCCAAAAACTTGTTGACATACTTTTAGATGACAACAAATAAGGACACGCAGGTGTTTTAATTGCTGGTGACCACTGTGAGCTTCTTACAGGCTCCTTTGATAAAATTAACCAGCTGAATTGATCCTGCATCCAGGGGATATGCACAGCATAACAAGGGCCAGAAGGGCAAGCTGTACATGCAGCACAGTACAGGCCTGCACCCATTCAGGTTAGCTATTGCGTGGATCACTGATTCCTTGTGTATAGCGGTCTCCAGATGAGGATCATGACAGAGATTTAATCTGTCTAATCCAGTTTCCCCATTTTATTATGAATCACTAGTTGATCCATCAGTACAGATAGCTGTACTCTAAGTAGAATGGCCACCTGGTTGGGCTTTTTTTTTTTTTTTTCCCTGCTTCTGCCTATTTAGTTGTTCTTTCATCAGATCTTATTAGCTGATAAGGATTAAGAGGGAAGTGGTATGGTTAGTCACACTGTCAGGATTGCTTTGTTCTCTTAACCGCTTCTGCTGATCTCCATGGGCGTTATGTCTAATCTGACTTGACTAGCAGAAAGAGCTTTAAAACAGAAAGCCAAACCTTTGCTTTGGCTCTTCAGTGCTTTGCTGCTTCCACTATCTCTGCTTTGGTTGTTACTGTCTCTGTCTTCACAGTTTCTATTTTCAAAATGTTGCTGAAAGAGAACTGTCTGTGAGCACACCTCACCCAAGTCAGGCAGCTTACTGCAAGCCTTCTCTTACGTCATTTCAACTTTAGTGTTTGGACTTTGTGTTAATGTTAGCCCGGGGTGCTGGTTTGTTCTGTTCTGTCTGCAGAGATGTATGCTGGTAATCCTCAGAAGAGAAATGATAAAAACTTCAGAGCAGCTTCTTATACTGCCATAGCTGTGTGTTAAAAGTCAAAGACTTTATAATTGTTCAGGATCTGCACTGGGTATTGTACAAACATCAAAGATAATCCTGTCCTGAATATCTTTTTCCCTAAGAGCTCAGTTTTCATCCTCCTGTGTCCAGGTAGTGTTTTCACTCACCTCAACAAGAACAAAATCAGGATGTTCTTTTTCACATGGTAGTGATTACAGGTGACTTTTCCACCAAAGGATATCTGATATCACTGTAATTGCAATTGTTGCATCTTGGAGTTATTTTTTGCTTTATCTCTCACAATAACTGGATTGGGATAGCATCATTATCTGTGGGTTAATTACAACCCCTTTTTTATTCATCATCTCAGAGGACATCCTGGAACACCTGTATCTCAGTTTCCTCATCTGTGAAGTGTAATGAACTGTGCTGAATTTATCTTCCCTGAGACAGACCAGAAGGGAGCAGTGGCATGTCCTACCATCTACAGTTTATTGCTATTCATTTCATAGGAGATTTTTTCTTGCTTCAAGTGGTAGAGACCACTCTAGCAGAAGGACTTGGGATCTGTCTTTGTTATTGCAGCCCTGTTCAGCTACAGTGCACAGAGCTGGCAATCCTAGGTGGTTACTGGTCTGCTATACCTTCTGGCTGTTGTGTAAAAGTGTTTTTTTAAGCTAAAACTGCTATATATAAATGCTGCTTATTGTATTTGCATGGAAATCCTGTTCTTTTCCCAAAACATGGAGCTTGCTTATTGCGCTTGGAATCATGCAGAAGAAAACCACAGGTTTTGGCTCCAATTCTGGAAGTTAGGCACATCACACTGCCTGTTGAAAGCCTTTCAATCTGGAACGTGCAACGGAGGAAGGAGATATCAGTAGAAAGGAGACTGGATCAGACAGGTCATTGATAGTTGAGAGGATACCGTGAAACTTAGGCATTTGAATTCCTG
This sequence comes from Gallinago undulata, assembly GCA_026546715.1. Classification (NCBI taxonomy): domain Eukaryota; kingdom Metazoa; phylum Chordata; class Aves; order Charadriiformes; family Scolopacidae; genus Gallinago; species Gallinago undulata. The sequence continues at coordinate 45,632,129 of JAOTQQ010000032.1, forward strand.
CTGTAAGGAGCTTAAAAGTGCATTACAAGTTACTGTAAAATGGTTAAATACATTCTTCATGGTGAAAAAACTACAGCCCTAATTATGCTTCCCCCCCCCATATTTATTTCCTTTTAAATCAAAATAGTAGTAATGACCTGTCCGATGTCTTACGGTTTGATATGAAACAGGGTGGCAGCCTCAGATATGTTCACCGGTAATTTCTGGCCCTGTGTGGAACTAACAGGGATTTGGGGTTTTTGTTGGCGGCGTCCTTTCTTCTGGTGTCACTGGAAGTAGGTAGATCTGGACAAAACCAGAGAGGAACCAAAGAATTCTTTAAACTGATGAGTGAAATTTCCTTCCTTGTCACAATTTCTCTGTTGTTTCTTTCTTGGTTACTGTGATGTCATTTTAGCAAGGGTAGGTGAGATTGACCACCCCCATTCTTAGCCTGGTATAAATCTGTAGTGCCACTGAGTCAGACATTGATTTAATCAAAAGACACTGCTTACATCAATAATGAACTCCCATTTTAAAGAAACTTAGCAGATCCTTCCTCCTCCTGTTTTTCATGTGTATGGGAAGCCTGAAGAGATTTTATGAATGGAAAAAAAAAGCGCAAACCAAAAAAACTACAGAAGTCATGTAACAGCAGATATATGATGGTAGAAAAAGATGATTTGTATCTTCCTTACCAGAGGCAGGTACCAGGGACAGGATCTGCTCAAGGGGGCGAGAGTTGTACTCACGAAGGCAGAGCACAGCCTTGTGCTTCTGGTTATTGATACATCAGCATTACCCCCTCAGTCGATAAATATCACATATGTGAAAGTCCTCCTGCAGAGTCCATATTGTTTACTTTGTGCTGGAAGGTGATGTGAAGGATTCTGATATTTATTGCTCTGTACAGGCCTCAACACCAGTGGTGTGAAATTATATGAAAATACAGCAATAGACCTAGTGTGGCTTGAGCTCTCTTCTGAGACTATGGGATAAGTTTGCGGTAGACACTTTTATATGCTCTGAAGCTGGGAAGTGGAAAGAGCAGACCACCTGCCATACATTAAGAATTTGCTAAGAAATGCTACTTTTACAATACGGTGGTATAATCCCTCTGAAACAGATGTTGCAGTCTTGCCCTGCTGCTCTCCTTCTCATGGAGAACAAGCGGTCTCTGTGGCTCCCAGTTCATCACCCAGTGCATCTCTGTTGCAGCCTTTATGGCTTTGCTGAGGGGGGCAGAACCTGTTGGTGACAGTAACTGACAGAGGAATATCCAGTGCAGGTGCGACATTTGTTTTGCCCTTCATGTGAAATGTGACTATGATGATCCCACTGCAGGGGATAATGCTGCCTGCTGCTTTGTCTACTGTGACCCATATTTTCCTGCACAAGCACAGATGTGCTGGAAAAGCTTTTAGCCCCAATGGGGAAAGTTTTCGTGCATGCACATCACAGATGTTACTAGTCCTGGTTTGGTAAGGAAGGATCTTTTACCAAGCTAGAAGTTGTGGAATATAGTGAAGGGGCTTGGCTTTGCAGCTGCAGCTGCCTCAATACAGTATTTTGCCTTTGGGGGGACCCTTTCCATTTTACTGTATTAAAGCACTTTGAAGCATTAATTTAGTAAGTATTGTGTCACCAGAATGATTTTTACTGCCATTCTACTCAGAGAGATCAAGTGATGTATCCAATATTCACAGAAAACCTGTGGTAACCAGTAATATGTTTCCGCCTGGCTCCTTGATCAATAAGTTAATGATGGGGTTGAGGGAATTGGGTATTATGTGTGGTTAGTTTTATGGGTTTGTGATGGGTATGGGATGGGTAGAACAAAACTACAGACTTAAATAGATGCTACCTGAAGCAGTCAAACCACCAAAGGCTTAAATATTGTGAATAATGATCTATTCCCTTTCATATCCTCAGTGCTGTTGTCAGTGTCATAAAGAGTGGAATGCAACAGTCAGACTGCCTAATTCAGGCTACTAAGTCAGATGTTACACTACCTAAAATTGGTTAATTAGTCCTAGCAGGGACTTGTAGCTCCAAATTACTCAACCTGTGGTCCGGAGATGGCTGGCAGTCCACAAAATATCAGGCAGTCCATGAAAACATTTCAACTATAAAACAGAACCCCTCATACAGGCAGTTATCAGACATGTACTGACTGATTTAATCAGGTGCTACCATTTTTAAACTACATTTTTTAGCTGTAAGTTTGGCAATTATAACTTAGTTTTGTAAAATATTAACATTTCAACATTTTACCAATTCCATGTGACTGACTTATCATCTGTCCTTAGGCAACAGTGGGATATAAAATGAGCTACATGTTTCTTTCAAGGGATCAGGTGGTCCAGTGATTAGAAAAGGCTGAGAAACACTCTTCCCTGCTCTTATTGAAGTTAATAGAGGCAGACAGACATCTCTAAGGAGCTTCCATTAAAGGTAACGTGCTGTGGAGAGAGCTGTTTGGTCAAGAGGAAATGCTTGGTGCAGAGAAGACAAAGGAAGGCATATAATCATGCCTCCTACTTCTTGAGCAATCGCTTCTATGTACTAAGCAGTGCATTTGCCTTTCTGTTTCCATGCTTTCAGCAGACAGAGGTGGTATATTGGGGACTTTCAGGCTCATTATAAAGGTAGATGAAGACTCGAGTGCTGCAGCAGTATTGCCAGTTTGGATTGCCAGAGAGCCTGTACATGTCAAAATTTCTTCTGTGTCCTCGTTAGGTAGCTAGGATCTGAGTCCAGATTTCCTTTTGTCTGACCCTGCACTTGAGTTGATAAAAGCCACTGAATGGATTTCAGATAGGCCTTGTGAGATCAAGTGGCTCAGTGGAGGATTGCATCTATGTAATCGGGCTCCTGGCGAGCAAGACACATGGCAAAATCTCACTTAAATCACCTGTGTTCCTGGAGTTAGCCACATGCTGCTTTTTGCAGAGGAAGGTGTCACACACTTTTGTTGTCACTTATATGCTATTTAGGTTGTAAACTCTTTTGGGCAGGAACTCTTATTTAGTATTTTGGATTTTAAAGCAGCTTAGACAGCGGGGTTTAGTCTCTAGTTGATTCTCCTAAGTTGTGTAGCAATATGAAAATAAATAATACATGAATAAATGCAACTCTGCCTTCTAGATTAATCATTTATGAGACTGATCCTGTGCTACTTGGTAATTTCTTTGTGACATTCTTACTGGTACTGTGCTCGTGTTCTGTTTTGGCATTCCACATGCATGTAGTAAGGCAAGATTCCTACTCTGAGAAGCTCCTAATTTAAACTGATGAAATACAGGCAAAACAGATGGTGAGCAGAGTGATGAAAATGAACTAGAATAAGTGACAAAATGAAAACTGTGTTTTGTGTTTCCATGACTTGTATGCTTCTGAAGAGAAGGACTGAGATAAAAGGACACGCCGGCTCATTCTAGAGGCAGGACCCAGGAAGGCAATGGAGCTACTGCCAGAACTAGAAACATGCCTGGTACTTTCCCGAGCTTCATACACAGAACAACTCCATCTTTTGACATGAAGCTCAGGGCAGGTGTATCTCCTTAGTGGGGTACCCTGCTTTTTGTTTCTTGATGTATTTTGGAGGAGGGAGGAGAGGATAAGGGATTTTAATTTGATATGGGTGGTAAAGCAGTGACCTGCAGGCTGGAAAAGCTGCCAGATAGCCAGAAGAAGGGCAAGGATGGTACTGAAGGAGGAGAGAAGTGGATTGTACAGTAAGCAGAAATGAAGAGCAAGGATTATGTTTCAGAAGGGACACATCTTTATATGGAGGTAGAGGATTAGGTGCCAAGGTGGAGACTGACTCCTGGGAGCAACGTGGGGACAGCTGGGAACACTAGTTTGATGTCATGCTTAGTAAAGGTTTGTTTCTTCAAATTCTACCTTCTTGCTTGCTCTGTCCCTTACTGCTAATGCACTAATTGCTAATAAATAAGCAACCAACCAATTCCAAAGAAAGAATCAATCAACCAGTCAATAAAGCCGCATTCCATCTTTTCCCATCTCTCTCATGGAGCCAAAAGCAATCTTTTAATTTTCAAAAAGGCTAATTTTACAGGACAACAATACCAGCATTGAAGAACCTGTTTGTGAGGAGCTAGAAAGAATGCCCTTCATGTCTGGAATTTTGTGCCTTTTTGGATGGGTCCCATGGATACCAGGGCAACGTGTGTAGCCTGCTTTTGAGTTTAACCAAGCAATTCAATACTATCAGCATCAACAAACAGTTGCAGTTCGTGCTCAAGAAGTACTTCTATTCTGTTGAGTTCATACTGTTGCTTCTTTTCAATCAGCTCAGTTGAGCTCATCTGTTCTACTTCTTGTTTCCAGCCTCTAAATAAGTGTTTCTAGAGGAAAGCTAAAAACTGACACATTTCTTGCCTCATGTTTTGGAGGGAGGCTTATGACCAATAACCAGCCTTGTAAGAGGGAGGAGGGAAGGACTTCTGCTGTAGATTTTGTGTGACAATACCAAGAGCCTGGATTCCGTGGTGCAGCAAACTTTCTGTGGGAAGAGCGCAGATTATTTATTCTTTCTTTGTTTGGTACTCGTAAAATAGGCTTAGTGATAAGTTCTGCCCATCTAAACTATCAGTTCTGCTTTACATGTGATAGACCCTGATGTAGGCGTGAGGGTAGAATTGGAGGAACAACGTAAATATTAATTTTGAGCTGAAAATTCCAAGCCAATGGTCAAAATTTCAGGAGTGCTATGGGATGTTTTGTGTATACTGGTCTCTTTTGTGGCAGAGCTCTCCTGACTGTCAATCCCTGAGAAGCATTAATGGAGGAATGAAACTAGGACTCTTAGATGGCATTTAATGAGGAATACCCTTCTAGGGAAGATAAATGGGAAGCACCTGGTCAAGGCTAAGAGCAGAGTAACTATGGGAAGAAGACCTCCTCCTGTCATCTCAACATTTTGTGGCTACCTGTGTCTTTGGCACAAATGCCCTAACACTTGCACTGAGCATATGGGGAGAGCAGCTTACCCAGGCTGCAGGTCACATTAAACAGCCACAGTGATAAGGTTGCTGTTCTGCCTTGGGCAGTTCCCGCAGGGCTGTTCTGGGCTGCCCTCTGCCTTGGACCCTTTTGTGGACAAGCAGTTTGATGCTCTTGAGACTCATCCTGCTCGTGGAAGGGTTCTGCTTGTCCTACTGCCTCTTCTGCTGGGGACTTAGGAGGACATGTATCTGTGTGTGTCTTAACTTAGACATATGAGCCACCCATATTGTGGGACCCGCAGTGTTAGATAAGCCTGAATAACACCATCTGGTTCTTAAAATCTACCTGCAGAATTCATGGTGACACTTGAAAGAGAAAGATGGATGCTGGAGCTGCCTTGAGGCTGAAAGACTTTGGGTTTAGTGATATATTTCATTGAAATGTATCAGCTGGAGATATGAGAGCAAGACTGGCTTGGTATGGAAATGAATTAATGTGTTTAGATTTCACTGAACATGTGCCTTTGCAAAACCCCACATTATCCTAGCTGATGTTTTTGCTGGAAATCACAGCGGAGAGACCACAGGCATTGAACAAGACTTTCTTCCTTCCAGATGATTTGTCTAGGTCTGAGTTGAAGCACATTGGCAGGGCAGCTTGGAGGCTGTTTGCATCTTCCATGGCTTAATTGCACCTGTTTTGCAGATGAACAAAGGATTCGGCTTTCCAGGTTTATTGTTTTCCACTTTCCAGGTTTATTATTTTCACTCTGCTCATAAGGATTTCAGTCCAAACAGAAAGATGTTGCGATTTAGGAAGAACATTAATAATTAAATCATGATACTCAGGGGAATATATCCCATAAGGGTGGATTTGTTGAATTTAAGTAGATCATAATAATTTCCATGGCAACATACTCTACTGTCCTATATACAGAAAGGGTCTTTCTTTTAGGATCAAATGCAGACACGAAGCTGTTATTTAAAACAGATATCTTAAAAGCACAATGAAATAAGAGTAAATAGTTGCCTGCATAAATGTTGTTGGAATTTTCTCATGTTTGTTATATTGTGCTAACCTCTTTTCATAGCTGCCAGACTGCAATCAGTCAAACCAATCCCCTGCTGACTGTAATGATTTAGGGAGAAACTGTGATCTAATGATCCTTTCTCAGGATATCATCTCTGTCCCTCATAGATATATCTGTAGATGTATATAGCTATAACTGTTGTGAATCTGTAACATAGACTACAATGGTAATTTTGAACAGACTAGAATCTCAGTGCCTTACTGCCTATCCTTGTGTCTGTGCTAGTAGTCTCCAATCTCACAGCATTAGAGAAAGCTTGTTTCATCAGTATTTGGATAGCATTTTGGGATCCTTGTATATGACGTGTTCTGTTGCAGCTGTTAGATGGGAATTTGTAATGATGGTCTAGCACCTAAACATTAAGAGATAACTGAGTAACCACACATTCACTTACAAAATTTGGGGATTCTTAGATCCAACAGGAGTTGTATCAACTCTTTTTCTCTAATCTAGTAATCAAATAAGTGTATCATTTTATATGCTCGAAAAAAGCCTTACAGGCACATGATCAGAGTTACAGCATCCTTGTGAATAGAAAAGTAATCATCCACCCAGAAAAGATGCAATTTAATAGAAAATTTCTCGATCTAACTTTCTAACAAAAAACCATAGTATATGAAAGGAATAAAAAAATCAGTTAATGCCTGGAATAATTGCAGCTTCTCTGTTTTGTCAGTGGAAGTTAAGTGGTGCATTTTAACAAGAACTGCCAAAAAAATTCCCAGTCCTAGCTTGTGGTAAACCTGAAGGATCACGGTTGGATATTCTACAGACAGAGGGCATAAACAGCTGGAAAATGCTTGATTCAGTGCAACCCTCAATCATTTTCTCATCCCTGAGGCAATACCAGGGCTTCAGGTTGTGTTAACTGGTGCAGCTCTGCTGAAATCAGTGAGTGGTATAAATCTACCCAGACTGTGTTTGTAGCCTAGAATGGTGAGGGCCTTGTAGAAGATGCCAGCTGTATCCTAGAAAATTGGATATTATAGGATGGAACTGGCCAATTCAAGACAACACTTATTGTCTTAAATAAGTATGAATAACATGAATAACACGTGTTACTTATGAGCCTCAAGTTAAACTGCCTTTGAGGGGTGACAGATTGAGGATAGAGGGCTCCCAAAGATAAGATTCTGTCAGGACAGTTATTTTATCCTTTCTTTCATTTTACTGTTGGGAACTTCATCATTGAATTGGCATATGGCTTTACATGCACTTCAACAACCAAAGCCAATCAAATGGGCTATCCCAAAACCTGTAATCAAGATACCTCTGACCTCAGATCTGGGGCCCTCTGTTCAGCTTCACTGTTGAGTTTCTCTCTAATAAGTGTTAATACCCACTGAAAGCTGAGGCTGAATAGCGTGACCACCTTCTCTTTAGATTGAATAAAAAAATTCCTAGTGCATTATTGCAGACCACCCAAGCATGCGTATTTTAAAAGCTACTTCAATTGTGTCAGGAAGAAACTCTGTTATCTCTCGTGCTTCACCCCTGTACCTCTGAAGACCTGTTACAGAGGGTGTTGCACATAGCAGTGTGCTAGCTAACTGTGGCCTGCTGCCTTTAGCTCTTAGTTTGCGTCCCTGGCCCCAGGTATTTTAAATCCCATCAGTACTTATTTGCAAACTTTCCAGAATTGGGAATCCCAAGAGCTTGCTGACAGCCATTTCCAGGGCCCAAGGGGATGTGACATACGTGACTGATCTTACAGACCCTGTGCATATTTCCACAGATTATTTCTAGATCAGTACATCAATGCAGGATGAGCAGAGCTGGTCAAGACTGCATACAGCCAGAGAAAGATCTTACCTGCTCTCAATGAGGCAGGACATGCATTTTAAGTGCATAAATACTATGCCAGATTTTGCACAGTACTGGAAACTGAACCAGTCTGCTTTCCTTGTGGTTTGTGTATGACTCTTTTTCTTTTCTCTAAGATTTACTTATAGATTATTTTTCCTCTCTTTGCTATGGTGTGTTCTGAGGCTTTTACACTCAGATGTGCTATACAACCTCTAGAATAGCTCGCCATTCTTTTTCAATTATTATTCTGCTGAGGTTTGCAGATAATTGTCTGTAATAAATCAGATCCTTTCTCAAAACACTATTGTGTTTTTAGGTATAATGTTGAAACCAAGAAACCTCACTCTGAGCAGTCAGTCTCTGTATGGGTGAAGTCTGTGAAGACTCAGTTGTCAAGGCACGTTTTATACAGCTACATGTTGTGTTTGAAACAAGTAACCGTTTAACTTAAAAATGGCAGTGCCTTGTTTCTGGGGAGTGGCATTTGCAACACTGTCATCTGTCTGTGTGAATCTTCTTGCCTGGGAAGGAGAACAAAAACACTGGACTGTGGCATTTAAACCAGCAGTATTACAATGAATAAGAAGAGATGGAAAAGCATACATAAGATAGCAGGCGGTGGGGGCGTTCCCACAGAAAGTACGAGCTGCCTTTTCAAGCAGCTGCTCGCTTAGAAATCTCTGTAATGGACTTGGAAGCATTGGCTGCCTTTCCCTTCACTTTCCTCTAAAGTTATTTCTGTGAAGCCTCCATCTGGCTCCTCAGCCTCAGTTTATATTTCGTTTTATATTTTTTGTGGCTGCTGGCCGCAAGGTATATGCGTGTAAGAGAAGGTGAGAAGGGAAAAGAGGTTAAGTTGCTAAGCCAAAAGAAAGTGAAGCTACAAAGCCTTTACCGTTCTGAATTATACAATGCACTGACTTTTTATCCAAGCCTGGAAAAAGAGGTATTCCTCATGGTGTAAGAATGGAGCTATGCCTGTGTCACAGGCTTTGATCTGAACACATTTGTGTTTGGGGAAATGCAGACTAGAAGAGGGTGGCGTAGCTTATCCCTTTTATTCTCTAATGCCTCATTCAAAGCCTGAAATTATATGACAAGTCTGGGAGAGATCAAAATTGAATGCAAATGGGAACATGACATCTGTGAGAATGAAGATTGAGTATCTGGGTAGCAATACTGCTGTCTGGAGGCATTAAAAAAAACTGAGTCAAACCTCTTCACCAAATTGTGAGACTAGATTTAAAATCCCGACTTTTATAATATGCACATATATATATTTCTGTGCATCAGATCCTTTGATTTGTATGCTAAACCTGCAAGATTGTTTGTGTGCTCTTTTCTGAGAAACCGTTAAGTCTGAGAATTTATTTTGAACTGAGATGTTCCTATAATCACTTCCAAGAAATCACCTGATGAAATTAAATGAACAAATGTGAGAATTGGCAGTATTGTGCTACTAAGCTGGGCTCACAGAATGAGATCATCTAAGTGTAATGATGGAGGTGATAAAGGCTGGCACAGAAGCATAGGCTGGAAACTGCAACTTCTTTTTCTAGATCTCATATTGGCTCTTCCTGCGCTGTGACCAAGCTGCTGATTTCCAGTGGTGAAAACCATTTAATTTCCAGCATGGTCAATGGAACCTGTAGATGTTCATCATCTCTGACAACCGCCTGTTGTCCCAGGCTTCTTTAAAGATTTTTACCCTAGGGGGTCTCTCTGTCCAAAATCTGTGATTTCCAGTTGATTTTGTGAAGCTCTCAGTATGAAGTGCTGTAGTGTTAGGTGCTTCAATAGATACCTGTCCTTGCTGTTAAGTCTCTCCTGTACTTTAGGTAACAGCTGGTTGTTAAAAACTGTAATGCAAATGAATATTAGCAGTGCTATGAAAATTGGTGGAAGCACAAAGAAACCCTCTTGTCTGTCTTATCTTTAGTTAAAGACCCGAAGTTCACTTACTAAAGCACTAGAAGGACTGAAATCTGGAGTCCTTGGTGTAACAGGAAAGCGTTTAATCTGTTAAGCTATCTATGAGAATCTATGGTAAGATAACAAAAACACCCGAAATTAAATAAAGAAATCAGATGTTGGTCAAGAGATAAAGAGATACAAAACCTTGAGATACTTAATGAGATAAAATGATATGGGAGGAGCTGGGAAAGAATTGTCTTTTTGTAGCAGAATAATATTCAGTTGTGGGATGAATCATGATGTAGGAAAATTGCACAGGTGTAAAGAGATTCCAAAGTTCAGAAAAGAAGCCTTGCATTTTAAGAAACATCCCTGAGTGCTGAGGAAATGTGTCTGTTTCTGTGTTGATATGTACATTTTTACATATGTTTTGGTGAGGAAAGAACAAAGATACTTTAGAATCCTGTGCAAACTGTGTGAGTTATATCTGTCACATGCACCTGCAAAGTGAATTCCAAGTCAGAAATTTTTAACTTGGGCTGTGGTTCTGGGCAGCATGCAAGTGACACTGAGAGAATGGCATGTATTTTAGAGCCTATGCAACTGCTTCTCCTCCTAGTAGTATGTTAGTACACCCACACTGCATGCTGGTATGTTCCAAGCCAGAAACAGTGACAATATCCTGCCCAACCTGTTAAAGACACAACAGATGCAGCTTTTGCATGTCAGCACTGCAGGGGGAACATTCAGCTGGGCCTATGAGAAACCAACCTGTAAAATGGGGGTAGAAGAACATAACTATTTCCTAAAGGCTTGGAAACAAGTAATTGAGGATGGTAAGACCCACAAAGATGCTGATATTTCTGTGCTTAGGGTCCTGCTATACACTCAGTTATAGTCCTGGAAAACCTCTTAGTCAATCAGAGAAATGAAAGCTTCCCAAATCCTGGGTTGTGTTATTTGTCCTGTTACTAACATAGGTGAACCCTTTAAAAGTACTGAATATAACTCTTCTTAGAATCAGTTTAATTTAATATGTCCTCATTTAACCTGAAAATATAATTCTTCAACTTTGAAAGGTTGAATTTAGGCACTGAGGTGGAGATTGTCATTTAAGGAAGCTCTTTAAATAAGTTTTAGCTCAATCAAAGCTTTGCTGGACATTGCAGCCTCTGATCCTTTTAAAAATGATCATCGCATGACTATTAGCCATGTGTACGGCTAATTTACTTTCTCTGTGAGCTTCCCAGCTCCAGCAAAAGAAAGGATGTGTCATTTTATCTCCAGAAATGTGCCATGGGCTATGGTGTTTGGCATAGAAGTAAATAAGCTGCTAATGGCCTCTCTACTAGTGGCTTTATACAAGAATAGATCATGCAACACCATTACCATAAAACCATTATGTTTCACAGCGATGCTGCACAGTTAATGACACAAAGGCTTACACTGTGATATGTGGCTGTAGAGATAAGGTAAAGCTAGCTGTTCTTCTTCTAGCTCACCAAAAACGGCTAAGCAGGAGATCAAAGCAGTAAGTGTTTGTAAATATTCATCTCTCTCGCCCTTTTTTTTAAAGCTTTTTGCCAATGGGAACTGGGTCTGTGAGTTAGGACAATGTGGTACTGTTCTTCACATACTGCCCTTGGCAATCAAGTTTTATTTTACAGGTAGCAAGTGAGGTTTGTACTACTGCAACAGCTTATTTGGAGCAGAGTAAAAGGAGCATTTTCAGTCCTGCTGTAGTGTGACATTTATTAATTGTCATTCCATGACCCCAGCTTAGTTCCTTGGGGAGAGCATCACTTGCAAAGGAAAGGGTGTGGTGTGGCTGATCAAGGTTCTCCAAGCAGCAATGAAAAGTCTCCTCATCATTCAGGAAGTGGGTCCCTGGCCCTTCCCCGATGGGAAGGGTGCAATGCTGCTGTTCTCCAGGTCTCGATACAGGATTGGTTTAGTAAGAGAATTAGCTAGGAGATTGAGGAAAGTGATTGTTTCCCTCTATGTGGCAAGCATGAGACAGTGTCTGGTTGGAGTAGTGTGTCCCACTTAGGTCTCCCTAGTATAAGGAGGGCACTGGCCAAATGCAGTGAGTCCAGTGGAAGGGGGCTGGAGCACGTGGTGCACCAGGAGAGTTAAGTGCTCTCAGTTTGTTCAACCTGAATAAGAGATGCTGAAGGGGAGATCTTGTTTCAAAAAATGTGACAACTTGTTACAGGGAAGATAGAGCTAGGCTTTTTGTGAAAGTACACAGTGAAAAGGTGAGAGGCAAAGGATGCAAGTTGCAGGAAGGGAAACTCTGTTTAGGTATAAAGAAAAAATTCTTCAAAGCAAGGGTAAGCAAACAGTGGAACAGAGGTCTGGAGATGGAGATACTGAAAATGTGACCAGACAGGGCCTGGAGCAACATGATGTAAACTTGAAGTTGGTCCTGTTTTGGATTAAAAACTTTCAGAGATTTCCTCCTATCTAAATTACTCTGTGATTCTAGCCTAAAGGGCACACTTCTATTTCTTATATTACATTCGCCATTCTTTCATGTGAACAGTTTCCAGTAGCACACCAAATGATATCTGTCACACAGGTTTTGCTCTTTCTCTTCTCAGATGGGAGACTGGGGAAGAAAGGTGTTTACAATGGTTTGGTTTAGTGTTGATGGGCTTTTTTAAGGTCTGAGCTGCTGTTTGTTGGTAGGGGAGAAAATGGGTTGAAGATTTACATCTGGCAGGAGATTGGTGGTGCTCTTTATATACTGGGTGAGTCTGATTCATCTGGAGTCAACCCTGGAGGAAGTTCTCTTACTCTCCTATGAGCCCTAGTGATGATGCTCCTTGGCACAGAAGCCAAAGCGTTGGCTGTCCCCTGTGTTCTTCAGGGGAACTTCAGGGTATTATTTAGGCTCCCCTACCTGCTGTTTTTTATCACTTATCCTAACACTATTATTTAGGATTATCCACTAAATGGTCATTTTTCTTCTAATTTATTTTAATTAGAGACAAATAATTTTACTGTTAGTGAAGCTGAACTTAGAGGTGTAGCCAGAAGCTCTGATTATTCATTAGTGATTTGTGGCTTCAGTACAGAGGCTTGCTTCCTTCTGATTTCTTTTATGTCTAGGTTAGACTGGAGGCTGGTCTGTATCAGTTTAGCTCCAGCTGGAGATCTCTCTCTCTCCTTGTTTATCTCAGTTGTACCATGCATTTCATTAAGATGCTGTTATTAGCTGTATAAAATGGAGGGATTAAAAAGGATGAATGAAATGAGAAAAGACCCTGGAGGAAAGAACTCTATTAAATTCACACTAGAAATCCTTGCATATGAGAAAAGACTACAAGTACAAGACTACAAGTCTGTCTTTTTCAAGATGTGTTGACAGTGTCTCATTTTAATTTCTTTCCTTTCTTAAAAAAAAATAATCATGCAGGTCCTAGCACAAAAAGCAGGTGTCCAGCCCCTCCCTAAAATGTTGTTACAGTACCCAGAAGAAATACCAGTCTGTGTCTGTGGGCCATAAAGAGAAATGTGGTTTGCATGGCCCGTGAACTCCCTGCAATGTTGCAGCTGTTATATATAGCATGTGGCATTCTGATACCCTTACTAACGAAAGCATTAAGATGGTCTCAGTATTCTGAAATTACCTGTAGAATCATCTTACCTTAGTTTTTCTACACTCTTACTTTAAAACTGGAGTTGAAAACTGGTTACTGTTCATGCCTCTGGCATGAACTTCCTGTATAATTTCAAGTGGGTCTCACTGTCCTTATTTAAAATAGACATAAATAAACCACTAATGAAATAGAAATAATCAGAAACCAATGGAAGTGCAATCAGCTTTGATACTCAAGTCACTAATATTTATACTGCACTTTGACATCCTTCTTTGAAATGTGATTCTGTATGTTATCAAAATGAGAAGAGATATTTTAAAGGCAGGTGTGAGGGTTTTTAGGGTTTTGCTGTTGTTGGGTTTTCTTATTTATTTAACTAGAAGTTAGATATCAGCTCTGGAACATATTGTTTATAACTGAGTTGAGCCCCATGTGTTTTCAATGTGGCTGATCCCTCCAAATGTTTGGTCTTCTAGTTTTTCTGGTAAATATTCTAGAGTCCTCAGAGATGTAAAAGTCAAGGTTTGTTACTGATGCAAGGGGTTATGCCGTTTGTTTTTAGTTTACCAGCATATTTATAGAAACATCCAGACAGTAGCAAGATTTTCTCCTCAGGCTGTTTTGCACCAAGCTGACCATGACCATACCTTATACCTATTCCTATACCAAACTGCTCTCCTTGGCTGGTGTAGAGTTCTAACTGGACTTTCCTGTCCTCCTCCACGAGCTTGTTGAGATCTCTGAGACCCTATGCTACTCAGAGCAGCCTTGGGACAGCTCAGTTTGTGTTTGTGGATTGAATCATTGGTAACCCATGGGAAGTTAATGTTTTTTGTGGCTTTAGATGAATATTGGGGCCACAGAGATCTTTTGGTTTGATTTTTAAATTACATCTGTGAGCTAAAGTGTTCCTTGCTCTTGGTTAAGCACTTCTAGCAATATTCTGTCCCTGGGAAGCCGAAGTAACGTTACTCTAAGGAGATCCCATTGCAATTGATTTGGACGAGTTACAGTTTCATTTAATTTTTTTTTTATTCTGGTTTTCTCTCCCATGAGTACAACAGTAAAAGTTTAAAGTTGTCTTTCAGTGAGGAATAGACAAATGGGAGCTTTTGTGTTTCTCATCGCCTCCTCGGCCAGTGGTAGCCCTTATGGTTTGATGGTGAAAGACTTCCATGACCCGAATTGGGTTTTAGATACAGAATATAAGATTATGCTCAAAATTGGGATTTCTGTATGTGTTTATGCTTCCTAAAGATTGATTCATGTAGCATCAGTTAAAATAACTCCAAAATAATACTTGCAGCATGATCTTTGTGGTTTTGTATGAAAATATTGCAGAGCTTCTTTGTTGATATGCAATCCATATTTTATACCTTTTTTAGCCTAGAAATTAGTTTGTTACGTTACATGTCTCTTTCTGTTCCTCTTGTATCATGAGCCTACCATAAATCTGTAGGTTAACTCACAGATTTAAAGCCATCTGTCATCTCTGGAATATAATGTCAGTGCTTCTAAAAAAGCCTTTTTCCACATAAACATCGCCCTCTCCAGAGTCAGGAAAAGCAGCCCTTCCCATTTAAAACATACCATTTAGTTTTTAAATTGCCATTTATTTGGTTTGGAAAAAGATGGAGCTCTGAAAGCAGGAACTATATGGCCACTATTGGATAGAGAAAACATCAGGGGCACACAGATGCTAAGCCCTGCCTTTTTGGAGCAGTGAAACTGAGTGAAGATCTGACCCGGTCACATAGCAGAGAATGTTTTCTTCTCTAAAAGGCACAGATTTTATTCCCCTCAGTATCACACTTTGATGAATTATTTCTTTTCCCCAAAAAGGGTCAGAACGAAGCGGTGGGCTGTGCCAGAGCTGGGAGAAAGCACAGCGCTGTGGACTGCTTTCTCCTGCGGTCCTGCTGAGCTGAAGCAGGGAGGGGAGGAGCGGCAACAGGGCAAATGCCTCCGATGAGGCTCAGGAAACACTATCTCTTGCAGGCAGCTGCTCAGAGCCTCAGGGCGTGTGCCAGGCCGGCGTTCCTATCAACCGGCAGCTTCTCACCCATGGGTCGGGGACACACACCAGCCCAACAGACATCCATGCAGACCCTTCCTTTAAAGCATTGCCTTGGAGGCAAAAAAAATCCCTTTTGCTCATCAGCAGCCCATCTCCACTGAAGGCAGCATGAAGTAGAACAGACCAGCTTAGTAAACCATCTACCTGCAATATATTTGTTTCCTAAAATAGCTGCAGAACCATGGGGTATTTTTATAGCAGCTGCACAGGTCTTTTCTGTTCTGAGGGACTGTAAAGAAAACTTCAAAGCATTAGCTTGTGTGTAAACTGATGCAATTCTGCCTGAGTTTGAAGACAGCCTGGCAAATAACCCTGGGAAGGATGAAGTACCCTGCTTAATCTCAGTTGGGCTTTAAGTATGAGTCAAAGGTGTCAGTATAAATACCATCTCTGTGACACCTGTCACTGCTGGTAGTTTTAGTAGGAACATCAGATTTTCATAGTCATCAGGTGCGGTATCCTAATGATTTCAGTATTTTACAAAATCTGTCCATCAGTGGTATTGTTATTTTAGCATTTCCAGCTTCTGTCTATAACAAGAAGTGGGGAAAAGGAAATCATGTTTACCTTATTCAGACAAGTCTGGATGTAGGATCTCAATGTGGGTAAATGTAATAGTTGTGTGGTAGCTCCAGGCTGGCCAAGGCCACTTCCTCCACCCATCTTCCTCACCATAGCTCTTCCCCTTTTCGTGCCTGGCTGTCTTCCAGCTCTGACATGAGGACTGACCTGGCTGAAAGAAATAAAAACCAAAACCAAAACAAAACAAAAAAAACACCCACACCAAAAAAAGGTAGTGTGAACTGGAGGGGGCGAATGTCTTGCTTTGGGATCAAGTCTGCTTAAATTAGAAGCATCAAGGACAGCCCTTGCTCCTGCTATTTCTGCTGGAAGGACAGTCGGGTGTCCTTTTACCCTGCAGTTGCACCAAGAGATACGTTTAGGTTTTTCCAGGCATTAGGTTACGTTAACCAAGATGAAGTTTGCAGTTTGCTTCTCTAGCCGCCTAGTTGAGAAGTCAGAGGTGGATCTGGATGGAAAGTGGAGTGTCTTTGTGTTAAATCATGAGTTCTGAGCCTGCCTTTTGTTTCCTCAGTGCTGTGGCTGGGCATGGTGCTTCAGAACTGCTCAAGAGGACAAGGTCTCATCAGCTCCAGAGGGACGTGCTGGATGACTGTTCAAGTGGAGCTTTACACCTTGTTAATACCGTGGAAGTGGTGCATGACTGGCCACAGTGCAGCTGCACAGCTGTCCTCAGCAGCACTGAACCAACCTTCAATGTTTGATTCAGTTGCAAATGTAGTTTGAAGTGGGCCTGATCTGTCTAGAGACCCAGAGTTTTCCTCAGGGCTTTTTTTTTTGTCACTGAGGCACCATATGCTTGTGATATTCTTGGAGTATATTGGGGTATCAGGCTGGCATGGGCAGGTATCCACATCTGGGGCACAGGCATGGCATCAGCTGTCACCCTGAGGGTGAACAGGCAAGTTCCTGGCTGCCCTGGGGCCACCATGCAGGACTAATTCTGCTGCAAAATGACCACAAAGAGTCTGTAGGAGCCATCTCCCAGGGAATACCAGCTTGGAGCTGCCTCCTCTGCAGCTGGTGTTTCCTCCACCCCAGTGCCTTCTTGGATATCAAACATTTGGCCTGTCTAGGGGCTCACATTAACCCTTTCCCTGACCTCATGTGCTGCTTATTTTCACATCCCCAGCTGTTGGATTTAAACTAGAAACCTTTGGTGCAAAGATAGTGCCATTTATTTTTAATCCGAGGCATTGTGTGAGTGTTAATTTGGGTTGATAATAAGGAATGTAAATCTATTGGCACCCTTCTTGGCGGTCTCAGTGAGGAATGCTGGCATGGTGACAGCTCAGCTGCTGCCCCATGCGTAAGAAGCACGCAGTAGCCAGTGAACATGTTGAGGAAATAGGAAATATTTCAGTGATTCCTAAATGTGTCCATCCCTGTGTTTGAGGAAAAATTTGCCATCTTGGCTGTTGTGTGCCAATGATATGGAAACATTAGTTATTTCTGGACAAAATAAGGGCTGTTCTATTTGTGTTGTAGAAGTACAATGTTCTAAATGTTTGGGCAGCCCAAACACTGCTGGTGGCATGGTAACTGGATGAGAAAAACCTGGATGGCTGGGGATGTGGACAGCACCATTTGAGTATATTTGTAACAGTAGGTTACTATCCAGAAAATACCTGTGTGGTACAAAATACTCAAGAGAAAGGATATGCAGGCGTTTCGGGAGGTAGGCTGAGTCCTGGCCAGTACTCCTGAGAGTTGCCAATAATCTTTCCACTTATTTCAGTGGCTGCTGTATGAGATGGGAGAGTTAATTTTACAGGTAAATGACTGTAAGACTGGGTCCCTGATGAAGAAAATAGCATCACCAAATCATCAGAACTCAAGACATCATGTGGCACCCTCCCAGGTCCCGATACCAGCTCTGATGCTGATCTCCAGGTTAAAACCTGTATGCCATTGTCACATCTGGGTTAGCCTGTACTCTGTGATGGTCAGATCACTGCACTAGCAGATCCAGAGAAGGAATAGAAGAATATAAGGCTGGCTATGATAGTAGTGGTAAGTAGAGACAGGAGGAAGTTTGGTGGTGGTTCACCTGCTCCCCTGGAATATGACAGATATTGCTAAAGAGGAGCCAACAGTTCAGTTGCTTTAATATTCCCCTGATAATCAGGAAGCCCCACAACATGGGAAGCTCTGTCCTCTCCTGTCTCATTTAGTGGTAAACTTGAATAATGAAAACCAAACCCAAACCTCAAATCCTATGTAATGCAATTATATCAATAAATACAGTTATTCAGTTCCACAGATTAACTCCTGGTGCTGGAGAGGGTTTCTCCCCTCCTTTTTGACTTTGTTCTTTTGATTCAGTGGAACATCCCCTTACACTGCATCAGGAGTAGAAGCAAATAACCTCGTTTATTTCTCTTTGCTGCGAAAGAAACAATCACAGCGTTTACAGTCGCTCCTATTGCTA
This sequence comes from Gallinago undulata, assembly GCA_026546715.1. Lineage (NCBI taxonomy): Eukaryota > Metazoa > Chordata > Aves > Charadriiformes > Scolopacidae > Gallinago > Gallinago undulata. The sequence continues at coordinate 45,650,584 of JAOTQQ010000032.1, forward strand.
TTTCCCAATACACTTTCACCCACTTTTGTTGCCCTTCTCCTTTCCCCTTCTGCCTCTCCCATGTCCCTTTTGACAAAGAATGACCAGAAACGCACATAGCAGTTCACATTGGGAATTGCTGCTGCTGATGTGTCTAATAGGATTATAAGATTTTCAGCATTAATCCTTATCCTGTTTTTTAGGAAGACTAACCTTTTACTTAGATTTTTGCCTCCTGTTGCACAATTATTTGACTCTTCAGTGATTTCTTTACAGCTGCTAATTTGTCCTTTTTCAAGGCAATTGTGAGTGATGTAGACCTCCAGCATGCAGCAGTGTAAGAATTGTTAGACTGTTGTGATTATTTGTTTATTGCTGCAAGTGAGCTTTTCCTAACTTGCTGATGAATGACACTGTTTCCTTGTCTTTCCTTATAACCTTGAGGGTATGTTTTTATTTTAGCCCAGACTGCTACATCAAACTCTGGGAGTCCCTGGTTTGCTGATCAGGATGTCTGTTTCTGCCTTTGCACAGAGGGTAAAAGAGCCAAGGCTTTCCAGTGCACATAGCTCATTCAAAGGAGCATTGAAAGATGGAAGTGGGTGGGGAATGGGTTGACTCTGTATTTGTAGCCTGGTTTCCTAAGGAAATGAGGCTTCAGCAGTCTGTTTTTCCACTGCTGCTAACTTTTGGAACTGCAAAGTGATTGTGGCCAAAATAGATGGGTCAGAGAGGTGTCAAATATTATGCTTCTACATTATTCATAAGAATTAGCTGCTGGTTAGGAGATTGTCTCATAGTAGTGCCTGCCAGGAGGTAAAAGCTGCACTGATAACTACATAGGTAGGTTGTTAATTTGGCTTGCCAACTGACAGGCACCAGTCAGGCAGTCAATGCATGTACCACGGAAGGAATCACAGTACATGTGGTTTCCAGTTCAGCTGGCAGTTGTGAGAGGGATCCGAAGGTGTGTGCTGTGTTTTGCGGATGTGTGGAGGGAAGCTGAAGGTCCTGTGATGTGGTTCAGAGGACATCAGGTAGAACTGGAGTGTTGCAGAAGAAGATTAGAGGAATTAAGAGGAACTGGGGAATGTCATGGTTAGAATTTGTGTGGTTTGGGCTGCTACGTCTCAACCTTGGGCTGTCATGATTACTGTCAGGGAACAGCTTGTTTTAGAGGCAATGGGCTGATATGCAGTGAAGGAGCAAGGAGCACAGGAGCTCTGGGGTGTGGAAGACGATATGCAACGAACGGCAGATTAAGAAGCTTGTGACACTACAGTCATTAAGGAGATAAGGGACTGAGGTGGGGTGTAATAAAAGACCAAACCAACAGCAGGTAGGAGCAAAAACATTTTTCAGGCCCTGGAAGGAAGGATAGGGATATTACTTCAGCTTGGTAGGCAAAAGTGACCTCTGTGTGTGTAAGAGGTGGGGGGAAGAGGTTTTGACAAGGAATGACTTAGTAGCTTGTGCAGATGGACAAAGAATCAGCCTTGATTTTGTGTATAGTGTGCAGAAGGAGCGATTTGGCAACAGTTTGCGCATGGGGATGAAGGAAGGCAGGAATTAATGGTAACTTTAATTACACAGGAAGCTTTGATGAGGGGGAAGAGAGAAGTATTGTCTTCAGCAGGGAAGAGGAACTGAGGGAAGAGATAGATGATTGATGTGTATGTTTGCGTTAAATCAATTGTACTCAAGCCCATTCCAAAGCCCAGTGAAGACAGTAACCTCAGGATAATTTTTGGAATATGTCCATGTGGAGGTATTTGTCTGCAAAACCCTGAATATGCTTTACAGAAATGCCTAAATGTCTTTTGTATGGGTGTATCCAGAGGCTAAGTGACTCCAAGCCACATAGGAAGCTACAACAGTGACAAGACTGGGATCCAACATTCCTTACAACAGTTTTCAGTCTGATAAACCATAGCAGTAATAAATGTCCATATATGCACACAACACACTGAGACAATTCAGTGAAACTCTCAATCTCCAATTTAGGGAGAGCACATCACTTTATTAACTGTCCCTTGCCCTACATATGCAAAATTATTGCACAATTTCATTCCCTTAGAAGAATTTTTTCAAGTGTTTTCGTTATTGTCTGCAACTAATTCTTTTCTAGTGATTCTGTAAACTGTTTGCTTCTTCAGGATCCAGCTACTTTGTGTTACCAGCACAAACTGAGGAAATGAATATAAATCATTTGGTGATTATTTGCAGGAAATAAAAGCGTGAGATGGCAGCTGGCCTGGGCCAAGAAAGAAGGACAGAAATGCGGTAATTTTTATAAGTAGAGCCAAAAATATTGTTGATGTGCTCAGCTGTTAGTTTCTGAATATTGTGGAGTTTTCTTCTTTTGTGAGCTCTACCTTCTTTGGATTAGGTCCTGCTGCCATTGAACTCAGAGAGAATATTTGGTATTAGCTTCAGTGAGAACAGGATCAAGCTATTGTCTTTGTGTTCTTCCTTGCCTTAACTGGTCTTGCTGTTTGTTAAGGTACTGCAAGGGACAAAAATATTGTTTCCCAGAATCTTTCTGAACATTTGTATCTAATCCTTGCATATAGCACAGCCCCTGTGGGTGAAATAGGTTCAGAGCTGACTCTTTCCAGCAAAGCTTTTTGAAGCCAGTGTGAAGCCTCTGTAAAATACTGAGTTTCCTCAGTAGCTGTTTTTCTGAAGTCTGCATTGTGCTTCAGGTTTTGCTAAGCTATGCTACAGTCAGCATGATGAATAGCAGGCAAATTGTCTTTGGTCACTGCTTTGGAAATTAAGATGTGTGCTGGTTCACCCCATTCTTTCACAAATACCTTCTTGAGCTGCGGGAAGTACGATGCTGCACCATATCCCAGAGTGTTAATTTTTAATGTCTTATGCATGTAATGGACTCAACTGTAATTATGAGTCCCACAGCACAGAATTGCTACTTGCAGGATGGAAAAGACGACTGTGGGTCCATGTGGCTCCACAATTAAGGATTGGAACATTGATCATTTCCATTCCCAAGAGCAGTGGAAACAGCTGGATGAATTTAAAGCAAAAGCTCCAGTGGAAAGAGGGGTAGTTGAAAGCCGATAAACATTCCCTTGCAATCTATTAAATTCAGACTTTGCAGCATCATCCTACTGCATTAAATAAAACTCACTGAAATCTGGGCAGGGCAAAGTGGTTTTGACAAGCCTATGCGTATGTCCAGAATAATTGAAGTGAATAAGCAGCTAGGCAGTGATGCAGAGAAAAGTTAGTATAAAAAAACTCAATGTTTTTTTCTCAGTAGTGCTATTTTTAACTCATGGATCCTTATTTCTTTCTTGAAATCTTGAAGCTGACGGCATCCTTTTCAGACTTGAAAATTACAGGAAACTGTCTGAAAGAACAGTAGAGCTGGGACTTTTAGGCATGATCCTGTTGGCATATCTTGGTGGGCAAATTCCTCCTACCTCGATGAGCCCAAATTGACTTTACTGAACAATAGGGCTCTTTCCTTCAGCAGGTTGAATGTGGGATAAGGCCCAGCATTCACAACCTTGTGTCAGTAGAACTCCTCCAGCATTTCAGAGTACTGAGTAGAGGTGGAAGATATTTTAGACAAATGATTCTCATTTTGTCTTGCCTTTGAAGGCAAGACTCCTATATTTTTGGTGTCACAGTAGATGATTTTGAAATCAGATTTTTATTTTCCTTTTCAAAGTGGGGTGGTCTTTTTCGGTTTGTTTTGGTTTTGTTTGTTTCTTTTGTTTTGTGTATAATTCATAAGGTACAGCTATGGAAACCATTGCAAAAGGAAAGTCAATCCCTGGTCTTCATTCATAACACTGGCGATAGTTTCTCTGAATTCGGTGATTCAAAATCATTCCTGTACTATACTTAGTGCACTCAAGCTTAAATCAAATCCTAATGCTTTTTACTAGTGCAAGAAAGACATTTAACAGGAAAAAAAATAATCTTTCTCTGTGACAGGAAATCAATTTAATCCATTTGTTGTTTGTTTGTTTGTTTTTTCCAGGCTTATATTTGGCACTCTTTACCCTGCATATTATTCTTACAAAGCCGTGAAATCAAAGGACATCAAAGAATATGTGAGTAATGAGGTTTGTGGCTGTGCTGCAGGGTTTGTTTTCTAAGGTTGCTTCTCACCTCATTGTAAAGGTGTTGCCTGTATTCTGGGAAACCATGTAAACCAGTGCAAGGGGAAGACTGCTGTGAAGGCAAACTGGCTGATTGCTAGGCACAAGTCTCAAATAAGGAGACTTGGGTTTGTGCTTCTGGCTCCTCTGCAGATTTAATTTGCCTTTTGACAAACGTATGCTATTTCTCTGGTGCAACCGACTTAAAAGGCTTTTGGCATCCAGAGCTTTGCAAGTTTTCCTTTGTTTCTGAAGAGCAGCATAAATCAAAGCTTTTTCAAAAAGCCTTGAAGCTTTAACTGCTCATTCAAAATAAGGATCAGAGGAGGCAACTCGAAGCACATATGACTGAATCCTCAGATAGAAATATCTTTCTTTGCGGAGTGACCTATTTATAGGCAGGTCTGGCAGCTGGGTGTGCTGTCTTGTCCTTTTGCTAAAAAATCGTCCCTAAGCCCCAGTTTGTAAAGGCATATGGAGCCATCAAGGAAAGTAAATGTTGGAGAATCAAAACCACTTTGATGCTGTTGGGTTCCTGTAAGATTTGTATTGCCCTTCATGACCTGAGTTCTGTTAACTTCACTGGACTGGGATCAGCTTCCAGATCTTGACTCTTCAATCCTCTCAAGATCCCATGAATAACAAATCCATTTTCTCTTCTCAGTAACAGCATAGAGGGCTATCCCATGAAGTCTTTAGTGAAAGCTCAAACTGGGACTCACTGTGATTGCTGAGATTTTTCTGTTCTGTCAGTCCCCTCCTTCAGATAATGGTTTTGGATATTTTGAGAATCCTAGGTGTTACAGAACACATCAGATGCTTGAGGCAAAAATGTCCCTGCAGCCTTTGCACAGCTTCTCAAGGTTTGTACACTCTTTGCTTGGAAATGCTGAAGACATGCGTTAGCATCCCCAAGCACTGTCTGCCACTGAAACTTAACATTTCCATGGTCCCATTCTGGAATTATTTTGTTGAACGATTGAATTCCTGATGGAAATTCAATTGCAGAAGAGGAACTTGCATCAGACATGGCCCAAATGTAGGAACAGCTGATCTAAGACCTGGTCTGCACTTAAAATTATTTTTCCGTTTACCACACCAGTTGTCCAGTTGTGGTAATACATCCATTACGAATCTGATTTTTTTTTTTTTTTTTAAAAAAGGAAGTAATTTACACTGATGCAGTACAAACTCTTCCTGTACTGATCAAAACTTATATCACTGCTGTTTATTTTTGGTAATAGTCATTTTGATAAATGGTGTTAGGCTGATTCAAGCCCATCTGCACCAGGTCTTGGTTTGTGTTTAAAAGTTTTGCTGGCAGTAATGTCTATCTGACAGAACTGTGCTGGCAGAGAGGTTTTGAGGGAGTTGCAGTTATGTAAAAACTCTGGCAGAAGCTGCCCTGGAAAAATAATGCTCTTGGGCGTTTGGCAGTGCCATTCCACAGCTGTAACACTAAATATAAATATATACATAAATATACATATAAATCCCAGCAGAGTGACAGGTGGTCAGGGAATAATTTCCATACCTGCAGAGAGACAGAGACTATAGGTACTGTCCCCACTGCACTGGGAGGAAGATGGAGGAAGCCATTTCAGAGCTGATGAGATCCAGATTTATTGCCACCTCTATCCTCCCTTCCCCAGAGCACCACCTGGTGTAAGTATCCTTCTTGTACTGCCTTATTTCCAGCCTTCCCTTAGTCTATTGCAATTATCCCAGTCTTAGGTAACACGGTCATGTTAGGGCTGTGGGCCTCTGCTGGCCAGTAGAGCTTCCTCTGTAGAGACAGTCAGGTTGCTCTTTGTTTCATGAGACTAGTCCTAAGGAACACAATCTTCCTTCCCAAGGGCTTGTGTGGAAATCTGACATGTTACGTGCTGAGGTGGGGGGAGCTCTGGTATCTCAAGTCCATAGGAACTGTTAAACATACCAGGGGAGGAGAAAGAATTTTTTTTTTTTTTTTTTTTTTCTGTGAGTTATTCTGTGCGCTTGTGCCTGTGAGAGATGGTTCAAGGCTCTTGAGGAAAAAATGAACCAGCTACTGTTTTTCTTTACCAGGTCAAATGGATGATGTACTGGATCATATTTGCACTCTTCACAACAGCAGAGACATTCACGGATATCTTTCTTTGCTGGTGAGCACCAGATGGGAGAGGGTCTTTGGCATGAGATGGAAATAAAATGGAAATGTTTAGAAGGGGAGAAAAAAGGGGCACAAAGGTGCACTGCCTTCGGCACATGGAGCTAGCAGCTTCAGGTGCATAGAGGTATTTTGACTGGAGGAGACATACTCCCTTTCTCAGTGCTGTCATAGGAAAAGCAAGAAACAAGATGGAACTGCTCAGTGATATCTCATTAGTGAGAAATCATTACAGGAATCTCAGTCCCCTGCTTGTTAGAGAGAGGCATGGGTGATTGCTGCGTTGGATGCTTGCAGAGACCATCACATACACAGCAGAAGTTTTGGCTGCAGGCATAGGCCTAGACTTACCTAGCTGTGTCTTACAGTAAATACACAGACTCTAGGCATCAGGCAGAAACAGCCCTGCAGCACAGGACTTTGTAAGTTGCTGCATGGGCGGTTGTTCCTGGGATGTTTTGCCAGGCCCATTCCTGGTTAGGCTGGGTACGTGGTTTGTTGGAGGACAGTGATAGCCCATACTAGTGTGGGCACTCTGGTGCCAGTGGAAGGATTCCTGGTGACCTCTGTCAGGACAAGACCACATAAACACCCAATTATCAGATTCAGTTCCTTCAGTATGGTTGCCTGAGCTTGGAAATGTTTGTTGTTTTTCTACTGGAAACCAGTGAGATCAGGAAACTTCAGGATGAAAATTTAACTGTAGTCCATGGCCCTCACCTAAAGCCTGTTCCTGTGTAGCACTGGATGCTTCTAGTGAGTCCTCCAGACAAAGGGAATCGGGGGTACTTGGCAACATATCAGATTATGTTGAAAAGGAGATAAAAGAAGTTATTGTCTCTCCATCTAATTTGCATGCAGATCTACTTCCACTGTGTTCATCTGGAGGTTTGTTTTTTTTGGAGGATGTATTATGTGGGTCTCTTGGGAGGAATGACAGAGGGCTTGTCCAGCTTGTGAAATCAAGTGTGGTGTAGAGATCCTCAATGAGGTGGAAGACCAACCTGGCAAACCCATGCTCAGAGTAAAGCATCACAGAGGCCCATTGGGCCAGACCTGACTGCTGTATGGTCCAGCTGGCTCGGTGACAGTGCTGTGCTAGCACAGAAGGAGTCTGTCTGGGTCCAGCTGGACTGGTGCACAGCCATCACAGGGTCTCTGCTGCTCTTGCTTGCCCTTGCCTACAAAAGGTAGCATTGGTTTGTCACACTGTTGGCAGCAACATACCTGCCCGCATGAGGTTGCTGCTAGCTGGCCACCCTTGAGCTCTAAGCTTTGTCCTTCAGAAAAGAGCCTGGATAATCTAATCTCAAGACATCCTTGGCTTGTTATAGTTAAAGCATAGTTCAGTTTCAGTTAGATAAGTGTTGTTTTTAAAGCAGAAAGGCAGAGAGATGAAAGGTGCATAAATACATCAATGAAATACTGATTTGCTGGTTTGCTTTCTACTCCCCCATAATGACTGTGGATGCTATGAAGGCAGCATCTGTGCTCTTTGCATGTAGAAAGCTCTTCTTATCACAGAGCAGAGTCTTTTCTAGACCATTAAATAATGGTCCTGATACCAGAGTAAAGATTTACCCACATGCCTAGTTGAGATATGTGCAAAGGTAAGTGAATGTGTTTAGGTCTTTGGATTCTTTGGTAAGCAAAAGCTGCCCTAAGCTAGACTGGCTGGTCCCTTCCTGTGATGAACATCTCTAATTAAGGTTAGTAGTGAAATTGGGAGTGGACATTAACAGCTTTTTTTCTTCTAGGTTTCCATTCTACTATGAACTCAAAATAGCTTTTGTAGCTTGGCTGCTGTCTCCTTACACAAAAGGCTCCAGCCTCCTGTACAGGAAATTTGTTCATCCAACACTGTCTTCAAAAGAAAAGGTAATCACAGATGCCCAGGTCCCCTCTGACGGGAGCAAATCAAGTGTGTTTACTCCAGTCCTTGTATCACTCATTTTCATTGAAGGACTGAGAGTCGCTGATTCTTTTCCTCTATAATTTGATTATCTCCTGTTGGTTGGTGTTTTTGTTCTTTGTGGTTGTGTGTTTTCAAATACTGGCATCTGTTCAGCACATTCACACATATTAACTCATTTTTGTGCACTTGAGAATTTGGGAGGGAGGGGAATAAAAACGCCTCCTGAGCTGCTTTGCATGTACTGGCTGAGTATAGCTGGAGTGCTATGTTGTGGCTGGATGTAATGGTTAGAGAAACAGGGTCTGGCAACCATGGCTCCTTAACTTTGTTCCCAGCTCTGCCTAAAACATTGTGCACCAATGAGACAAATAGCTAAGCCTGTCTGAAAGGGGCTTTGTAAGCACTTGCCTGGCTGAGAGACATGTAGCGTGCTGAAGTATGGCATGTAGTATGTTGAGGTCCTGGGCTGAGAAATATCTTGCTGAAATTCATGATGCTAATTTTGAGGGTAGGGGAGAGCATTACAGCTTGGATCATCTGGCTGCCTAGGAGATTCCTGTGGCTGGGACATTGCCAGGCAGATCCATTTGGCCCATGTGGATACATGGGCCAAGAATAGCTATCAGTCACACATCAACGTGCAGACTACTGAGAAGTGAATAACTCTTTCCCCTATTGTCAACCATGGAAGTGAAAGTTCTCTGTTTAGCCACAGGCAGTGCATGAACAGTTGTGTCTCAGTCTGTAAGGGTAAGTCCCCTGTCTTTCTGCTTTCTGGGAGCTTCTGCTCATGCTTCTCACAAGTAGTGCTTGTGCATTTTGGGTTGCCACCTCTTACCTTCTAGGAATAGGGATTTAGTGATTACCAAATCGCTAAACAGCAGCAGCTTCTCCCAGCCTCCAGTCCCTACTAACCAAGCGCATCCAGTAGCTGAGTACTAGAAGTCGTTGTTATCCATTATCATCCAGATCCCTGTGTCTTGAGGGAAGGAGGGTGATGGCAGGAACTTTCATAACCATTTCACTGTATATTAAGTAACATCAAAGTCCAGAAGCTCTGGGGCTACCAATTCTGTAGGCATGTTGAAAACAGATACGTGCAGAGATTTCTCAGATACTTCTGAGACTGCCAGTCCTGGACCCAAGGCAGTACAGCTGCAGCTGCCCAGTGTTGCAATATAATATAATTCCTTTTAACTATGGGGTAATCCAATTTGTCTTTAGAGTCCATAGACTGCAAATGGCTTCTGACATACCCTGGTCCACTCTGCCCAGCTGGATGTGTCTGTCTTCGTGGTGGTTGCACTATGCAAGTGCATCCCAACTTTGGGTCCCAATCTTTCATTTGCAGAATAAGGTTCACAAGGCCTGTGATGGGAGTTACTGCTCCCCCACAAACCTTTCCTCTTTGCTGACGTTGGCTGTGAACTTCTCTCTAGTTAAGGTGGAGGAAATAGGAAATGGAGGATGTCTACCTCCATAAGATATGACTTGGCCCTGCCAAGAGTTTGAGGCTGGGAGCACTCTGAACTTGTCCTTCTTGTGTTTTTTTTTTTTTTTTTTTGTTTTGCTGTCTGCTGTGACAGGAGATCGATGACTGCCTCGTCCAGGCAAAAGACCGGAGCTACGATGCCCTTGTGCACTTTGGAAAGCGAGGGCTGAACGTCGCAGCCACAGCAGCCGTCATGGCAGCTTCAAAGGTAAAAGCGTGGGTCAGGATTAGCATCTCATCTGCATCCATTGACAGCAGCCACAGTGTGGAGGGGAAAAGATGTTGAGGGGAGGGATTCTCTTACTGGTTTTGATCATGCCTCCCAATTCCCTGTTCATCAGCCACACAGGTGCCTCTTGGTATAAATACAGTAAGTGTGAAGGATATGAAGGACTGAGGTGAAGGTCTACCTCAGGCCTCTGTTGAATTTTATGTTTTCCATCAGTACTCAGGTGACAGCGTTGCTAATGCAATTCTGCTCATCACAGCCTGTGCTCTTCATTTTCACTGTCAAAACAGGAGCATGCTTCCATGAAAGATACTGACATTAGGTGATCACAGTTAACACCCTGGAGGAATTTATTTTGTTTTGTCAGCACCTTCTGCACTGAAGGGAAAGGCCATCTGCACCCTAGTTTTTCAATTGTTATACTGAATTGTTGGGAAGTCTGGAGGTTCTAATGACCTGTAATTTGGGTACTGACAGAAAGCAGACGTGATCTGAAGTTCATGAAGGCTAAAAGTTTGTCTGCAAGGCTTACACATAACATCCCTGGTGTGTAATCGTCTGGAGACGTGTTTATGTAAGAGTGAATGGGAAGTGGCATTAGAATGAGTAGACGTTGGATGAGTGGTCTCATCTGAGGAGGTGTATCCTGTATTCTGTTCCTGGCTTAGAGCCAGAACCAGCAAATAGCTGTTATCTCTGTTTCTTTCCTTGCATAGAAGCTGCAAGGACTTGATAACTGTATTTTGTGGTCCTGCTCTCTGGCCATGGATTATCATGGTTTAGGGTAGTTGTGCACAGTGACTACACCCTTGTGTTGTGGGGGCAAGGCTTGTATAAAAGATACAGTTGTCATGCAGTCAGATGCAATGCTTCTTGCAAAAGGATATTAGAAATATATGGGCAAAGGATATTAGAAATATATGGGTACTGGTATTTGGAAAAATGTATGAATGGAAGCTGAAGGAAATTATTTTCCTCTGTCAAATGCTTTTCGTATGACCTCAGGCACATCATTTTAGTATGTCTTGGCCTTACCTTGTGTAAAAATGCATAATGCTTCCTCAGGAGGCCAAATACCATAAAGTCTATAAAACATGTTGAATCCAAGGCATTATAAAAGCGGGGACCCCCTGGTACATGTAGTATCACAAGGATATGCAAAAACTATGTCCTGTTCCAAAGAAAAAACGAAAATTGCTTCCATTTTCCCTGCCAAGCATTGTGCAGCGTATGACTGTCAGGCCTGGCTCAGTTCTTCTCCTGAGCTGTTGCTGTACAGTGGGGAGGCCCTGCTAATGCAGGGACTGCTAGCTAATCCAAACCTGGACTGAAACCTGGGATAAATGTGGACCTAAGGTAAAGCTGTGTATTATATGACCAACAAAACATTTGTGTGATGCCTTCATGACACTTAATACTTTTACTGCTGCTATGTAAGCCTGAAAGTCACAACACAGACATAAATAGACTCTGGGAATGCCTGTTTTGCAGAACTGCCTTTGCTCTGAGCCCCTTCTACAAGATGCTGCAGACACTCTGCACTCGAGCTGTTTTTAGGACAGAGTGAGAAACTATGTGTGAATCCTGAAGGAACTCTGGCTCCTGTTTGTGTAGCTTCTAAATATGAGAAGCTCGACGGTAGTCCAGACCCACGGTGCCGACCTGTTCATCTCAGGACTGCAGCAGTGGTCTTCATCAGCTCTTCAACCTGAATGAACAGTCAGCACCTCAGTTTTTCTTCCCACTGTTTTGCTTTTCTGTTTTTTTTTTTTTCTTAAGAATCTCACTGTCTTGATATGTGGCTCCAGTGGCAGTGGGAAGCTGGGTAGAAGGGAGAAGAGTCTCCAGGGTATAAGGAAGCCATTGTTTTGCATGAGTTAACGAAGCTCCCCATTCAGTGCTGAAAGAAAGCAACTCTGTGCTTTGTGGGTATTGTTGTATGGCACACCTGCCAGCCTAACCTGAGAGAAAACAGTTAAGATATTGCAACCTGTAAATGGACCAGAAGAGTCTTCCCTGCACGGTACTCTGGGGAGGTGGAAAATGATCCATTGATAAGATGGAGAAGTTGTTATTGGATTGATTGATTGACTGATTTTTATAACAAAGCAAGGGCTGTTCGTGTCTTTGCTTCAACCTTTACATAATTTAAATTATTCTGAATATGTGAGGAAAAATAGGACTCCTGGCTTCCTTCAGCAAGTTGCAGGCTTCTGTGTGCCTTAAAGTCCAGATGCAAGAGACAGGATGAGCTGATCTGACAGCCCTTCTCCTCTAAAATGGAGTAACGCTCCTGCTCCCAATGGGTTACTGTGCACCAGCTCTTTGGACCTCCTCAGGTTATCTCTAATCTATTAGAAAGCTAATCCAGAAAGAGAAAGAAATGGAATACTGTTTTTTGAGTCCACAAATATGTCTTGAATCCCTGAGCCAGCCTGAGGAAAGGGACAGAACTGTGTTGTGAGGAGTATGGTCAGAGAAATCAAAAGCAAGATCTTCTCTTCTTGGTTGTGGGAAGCAGACAGTGCTGACCTGGGGTTCCTCAGGTATTCAGAATATGAAGCGTGATGGGTCAGGTGTGGACATGTCTCCATTTAGCTGTCCCTGCTGCTGTGAAGGAGGCCATTTCCAAGAAAGGAGCGCTAATTCAGGTACGGAGTTACAGCTTCTGTTGCCCTGGTTTTCAACTGTTGTTAAATATATGTCAATGCCCTTACTTGCTCACTTGAGAAGGAGGTATAACAGAGCTAGATTATCCTGTGTGAGGAAAGTTTAAATAATTATCTGAAAAACACTTTGAGCTGACAGATGCTAGACAAGACTGCAGTGCTGTCCTTAAGGGGAAGTTTCAAGGGAGGAAAGAAAGAGAATGCTATTTCTAAGGCTTATCCTGGCTTTGCCAATGCCAAGGTTTAAGGGTATCCAGCTAGCCTGTCCTAAGTGTGGAGCGTAGATGGGAAATTGAGCCCTCATCAGGTTCATTGGGTTTCAGTCTTCAAGGTATCATGTTAAAATTGGAACCTATAGAGATGACCATATATTCAGAAGCACTGACCTCCTGCAGCTCCCATGGAAAAAAAATGTCTTTTACCAGCAAGTGAATATGAGGGCCTTTCTTATTTCCTGATTCTCTTGTATTAATGAGCAAGGAAGAAATGCTTTTGTAGGAAGAAATTGACCATCAAACTTTGCAAGTCAGTGTCTTCTGCTGGCAAATACACAGTGAGATGCTGGGATGAAAGTGTGCTCTGAACAGACCTGTCTCCAGTAAATGAGCTTAAATCTACAGACTCCTGTACTTAGAGACATGTCTCCCACTGTGTATAGCCCTGTCTTCTCTCTCTGAGCTGTGGTAACTGATTTTCTTGTGCTCCCCCAGGATCCGTCATAAACCTTTGTCTTTCATGAAAAGATCTTTGGGCAAGATTATTTATATCTTCATTATTTTTATCTATCATGCAGCAAAATGCATGTGGCTGTCTGATTACCCTTTGTGTGTGACAGGCTGTTACTTATATATTTACCACAGGCTAAGATGCTGCAATCTGTGCACAGCCACACCTTCCTTATCTCTGATCCCCTGGCCCTTTCCCCTTTCTAACTTAAATAGTGTACAGTTTTAGTTAGTCAAGTACAGGCTTGCCTCCCTTCCCTTTCCTCCTGTTCCCTTCCCCTGCTCTGTTTTGTTTTGAAGCCACAGTTGTGCTAACACTGGCACAAACCTGTGCCAATTCATTTTATGGGCTGGGGAGCTGTCAGTGTCCCAAGTACACTGAGTCTGCCTAGCTGGCTCACTTGGGTGTTTTCTCTCTCCCTAGAGAGTCTATTTTTGATGCTCTCTAAGCAGACAGAGCATTGGATATCTGCTCTTATTACCCCTGCTAGGTGCTGAACACAGATCGTTTCTCTGTCCTCAGCAGCTTGAGTCCCTGTGAAGGAGCATAATCTCATTTGGGTCTTTGCAACCCTGTCCTCATTGCTTGATCATTCTGTCATATGCTGTGACTTCAAATGGGTCAGTGCTAAGTGGTGGGATTAGATGACCGGGCAGTAAATCCTGTTGCTTTTTGTGTGTTTTCAATGAGTTCCAGCTTGTTCAGCATTCCTGCCCCAGAAGGGTCCAGGGCACAGACCACCAGCTTCTTTCTAGCTCACCTTGGGGGAGGAGAGGAGAAGAGAAGGAGCCTGCTTTTGGGTCACAGCTGAAGGGGAGCAGCAGCAAGGCTGTTACAGCCCCAGTGTTGGGGCAGGTGCAGGGCTTTGGCCAGGCGCTGGGAGCCATCTGATGGAGGCCTGAGCATAAGTGGTCACCAATCAGGCTTCTAATGTAAGTGGCTGGGACAGTGTGTGGCTGCAGTGAAGAAGGGTACCGGTGGCTTGGAGGCAGCACCAGCCTCCTCCAGCACGCTCATATGTACTCCTTCACTGTCACCACACTTCCAGCACTTTCTCACCCTCTGCCTGTCACCCTGAGTCTCCCACCATCTGCTGCCTTGCCCTGCCCCCAGTCCCCAACCCTCCTTCTCCCTGATTCTCTTCCCAAGACCCAGCCCAGACCCTGCTATTGCCTCCTCTGTCTCTACAACCCTCCCATCAGCAGTTTTACATTCTCCCCCAGCTCTCTGACCCTCTCCTTCAAGCTCCTGAGTTTCCCATGTCCTGTTTGCATGTATCTTTATTCCTCACCCTGAATAAACCAATTCTGCCAAACAGGCACTTTTCCCCACTCCCATGACAAATCTTGCTCCCAACCACTTAACCATCCCCCAAGCTGCAGCCTTAACTCTGCTTCTCAAAGGAGAGCTGCAGAAAACATCTCACAGCCAACAGATCGTCATAACCCAGAGATTTCTGATAAGGTACCTTCCTCTGCCCTTCTTCTGCCTTCCTGTGTGTAGGACAGGGACTGCTTGCATGGCAGCTGGTGCTGCTGTGTCCCATTGTGTGCCCCTTGGTGCAGCCTGTCTTTAGGAAGGGGAGTGGGGCACAGCGGGCTGCTGGCAGTGGGTGCGGTGCCTTGGCAGGAGATTATAAATGAGGTGAAGGGAGCAAGCACGCATGACCAGTGTCAATGAAAAGCCTGTTTGTGCCTAATAAGTCTGAGAAACTGTCCAGGAGCCTTTCATGAGTGGGGAAATATGGCTTGCGGTGCTGCCAGAGCTACCAATCACTGGTTATCAGTTAAAAGGACCAGGCATGCAGACAAAGGCAGGAGGGTTTCAGTGTGTGCATCCACTTCTTTGAATGCTCAGGAATGCAGTGTCAGCAGTTCCCAAACTCGCAACCACCTGTCTAGTCCAGCATCGTCACTTCCTTTTCCACCTTTGGGTTCACCACTCCCTGGGAGGTCAGAGTTCCACTGCCTTAGGGTCCTTTAGCCCAAGACATTTATTGGGAAGTTTCCCAGTGCTTTTACTGGTTTTTAAACCAAGGCATTGGAAGGGAAATGCTGGTGATGATTTAGATTTTATCCTCTCTAGTAAAACAGCATCTTTTAATTCATTTCTGGCTGGTTTAGCCACTGCAACTGTCTGAAAAGTCAATATTTAGATCCCTAATTTTCCATGAGAATTGAGACCCATTTACCATGGTCTCTCTTACCTATGCAGGAAAGAGATGCAGCCTTTTGTGGCAAGACAGTGGAGAACTTCACTTTTCCTTGAATTGGGAAAGAGGGAGGTAGGGGTTGGGGAGCATCCTTCCCTTTAAGATGCTTGGTAAAGCCTCTTTGTAATGATTAGATCCCACTACTCAGAGGGAGTGTTTCTTCGCTTACCAAACTGGACGGTACTGTCCAGTCTGCTTAGTACCATAGCTGTAATGGCCATATTGTCTGCCCTGGCCTGTAATGTGGCCAAGACCTGCAGAAGTCAGGAGTGATTTAGAGTACAGAGTTTGAGAAACCTTTGAGGATCCATGTTATTTCAGAAGAGCTAAGCACGCAACTTCATGTAAAGGATCTCTATTTGGGATTTCAAAGATCTCATGGCTAAGCTACGTCACACCAATAAGGAAAAACAATGAGTGGCTTTTTTGAAGCATATGGTAGCGTGCCACTGATCACAGTATTTTGTGAGCTGTTCCTGTCATGGTGTGATGTGTCTTTCATTCTTAACTCTTTGAGAATCTGTTTTTCCCAAATTAGTAAAAACCCAGCACCATTTGAGCTACGATCCAGGTAGCTGTTTCCAGTTTATCTCTCTTGTTGGTCCTTTCATTGGTGTCTCCAAGAAGCAGGTAATAGCCAGTGAATGCACAGGACAGCAGAACCAAACAACAAATTTATACAGAGAGCCCAGGCTGGGAGAGACAATAACAAACAGTTCCCAGGAGAGGAAATGAACTACGTAAACAAAAAGGGTGGATGGAATTGTTTCCACCATCAACATTCACGTCAGCTGGTTTCCTTTTAATTCTTTCGTACTGTCTGACATCTCTGAACTGGGTATCTGTTTCAGGCTAGGCATGGCACGCAGGCCCTGGCTGTGAGGATATTGCTTGTAGATTTTTGCGTTCATATGGTGGCAGAAGCAATTTCCTCCTTTACTCAGGCCTGTGCTCAGAGTGTAAAGCCAATGGTTTTGCTCTTAGCAGGGCCTGCCTGCAGCCAGGTGTGATACCCTTCTGCATGCAAACTCCCACTCATTGCTGTAATTCCCCAGGATTACCCAACTTCTGAGAAGACCTCTCCATCACCAGGACTAAAATGACTGCCACGTGTCCCTCACCTAATCCTGTGCCTAAATTAGCCATAAATGTCGTTTTAATGATCTTAAGTCTGGATTACAGAGGTGGCTAGACACCAGGGGTTTCTCCAGTGGGAAACATTGATCAAGTGCAAAGAGTGGAGGGACAGCCCATTGTGTTTATAATTTGCTTTACTCTTTAAACACACTCGCTAGGTAACACCCTGTCATCTGGGGTTATGGAGTGGTTTCTCCATCTCTCTGGGAAAGCTGAGGAAGGGAGAACCTACATTCAAAAGTGTAGTCCACAGGTGGGTATCCCTGCTTTTTATGTGTATGTCAGTCCCTGCACATTGGTGCCCAGTGTTATGCTCATGTCTCACCTCAATTACTTATGCTTTAAATAGATCTTATTCTCAAAGCTTTTATGTGTGTTGCCACAATGGCTCTCTTTTTTCCCTTGCTAGGTCTCTCAGCTACTTCATTTGCACTTGTATTTGGACCAGAAAAAAGGGCAGGTAATCTGCTGAGTGCTTATACTAACCCTGAACTAATGTCTGCTTCCCCATTAGACTAGTTTGAACTGTTTTCAGCTGAGATTGGTCTGAGGCCAGGTGCTGTCTGCTCTGCTTCCAGTGTGTAGAT
Source organism: Gallinago undulata (assembly GCA_026546715.1). Classification (NCBI taxonomy): domain Eukaryota; kingdom Metazoa; phylum Chordata; class Aves; order Charadriiformes; family Scolopacidae; genus Gallinago; species Gallinago undulata. The sequence goes on from JAOTQQ010000032.1 coordinate 45,667,812, forward strand.
TCTACGTGCTGAGCTTTAAAATCCTGTCTTTGATCTCATCAGCAAAATGCCTTCCAAGTCCTCTGCTGGCAATCAGAGAGACTCCAGCAGCCAGGCAGGGAGCTTTATACGTAGAAAACCTATCTAACTTAGGTTTTTGCTACTGCATTGGCCAAGCTGCTGTGTTTGCTGTTGTTTTCTCACTAATGGGTAAAGGGAGCCTCTCTCCCACTGCTGTCATCCTGATAGTATGATCGGGGTTGCAGTGGAGCTAGCGAGGCCAGGACTTGGCTCAGAAGAGAAGATGCATTTCTCCAAGCATTTTCTGATAGGTGTGGTTGGGGAAGTCCTGCTGACACCATAGCGGTAACTGACGTCCTAGGAACATGCACGACACCTCTTAGTGAATATCGGCAGATGGAGGCTGTAACATGCATGCAGACATGTCTGCTAACATGGAGGAAAACTGCTAACCAAAGTGACAGCATAAAGAAGGGAGAACATTAACAGATTTAGGATTTTGCTGGAAGTCTGGTGAGTGTGACTTAGTGTTCCCTTGCCTGTCCCTTAACTACTGATCATAAGATGCAAAAGGCCAGAGGGTGCCATCCTCTATTAACATTGATCTCTTTTATGACTTGACATTTTTGGTTCTTGATTTGTGTCACTTCACTGTGCTGTGTTATAGTTTCAACAGCTGCAAAATGGAGTTTGTAGGTATTAGTAGTGTTCTGAAGCCTAAATAATGTCTACAGATTTCTTTCAGATTGTCAGACTGAAGGTATGATAAAATCTAGATACTGTTGTTTGTTTATATTTAGATCATATTTAATATTACTATTATATAAATAACAGATTTTTAAATTATGTGCCTAATGTTATTTACCTAGAGCCTATGTAAAGCTACCTACATATCTGGACTATTCTTAATGAATAATTCCATTGGATGTAAATCCAGTTTTCCAGACTGCTAAATACATCTCTGTCAAAAAAAGTTTTACTTCAAATGTGAATGCAGAGATTAATTACAGAGAAGCAAAGTAATGAAGACAATTCCAGCTGTTTCTGATGGAATGCCTTTTAGAGTGTCTGACACAGTAATGACTTCAGATTTTGGAAAGGATCAAGATTTTTGATCCTTCCAAGCAAATATTGGTTGCATTAGTGTTTGTGCTCTGGGCCCACAGAGACTAATGTTTGCTTCTGGAGATGATAGTGGCTGCAACATTTAGAGGAAGGGAGCATGCAAGTTAGTTGGCTTGCTCAATATTTGAGATGCTGTTTTGTCTCACTCTTTAAGGCAAAAATAAGAGAAGAATGTGCTAGATGTGAGAAACTCAGGCATGCCTATACTACAGTTGCAATTCTGACTGAAGCAGATAGAAATGTTCCTAAACTAGTTTTAGATTAATTACTATGGCACATGGATAGGAGGTTTAACTTCCGTTAGAATCACAGATAAGCTTCTGCAGCTTAAATGTTTGTGTCTTGATGGGTGATGCCCTAATACCAGTGGTAGTGTCATGAACCTAAATAAAGTTGATACCGAATTACTGAGGGGTGATATTACTGTCCTTTGTAGGATTTGTCTTTTGTGCTATTCAGTAACACTGAGCTCTGCCCCAGCCTGGCCCTTCTCTGCCCCTGAGAAGAGAGATCTGTCCCATGTGTGGACCTAGTGAGGTTGGTGGGTCCTGGGAGAGGAAGAGGTGAAGAAACTCTGAAGAGGTTCACTTTCAGCTCGTGCCATACCTTCACCTATGGGGTGAGCTTTTCTAGGGACAAGAAGATCAAATGAATTTGGGAGCAGTTACACTACAGTGAGCAGGGAACAGGGACACACCTGGTCCCCACTCTTGCTACTAAAACCTCGCTGTCTAGCAAAATCACTGCTGGATCAGAGGTGCCATGCTCATGGGGGCAGTCTGTGTCCTAGGAGAAGCAGGTTATAGTAAAAGTTGGGTATAGACAGGCAGCCTTTTGCCCAGGGACAGTAAGGCTCAGTCTTCCAGCACCGCCTCATGCTTGTGTCTTCTGGTAAGGTATGAAGTCCCTGACAATATAGGTCCCATACTGCCAGCACATTCATCCTGACTGGGCAGTTGCTGTTCAGGGAGGGGAGAGAGAGAGGTAGTGTCATCTATAGTCCTACAGCCCTCCCAGTCCCCATTGTCAAAAAGTTTTTATAATACCACCATGCTCTTTTGCTTTTGATGGAATTAAATGTTGTTATCCCAGCAACTGTCATGATAATACTCCTGACATGCTCTGTAGGGTAAAACTAGCCCCAATCCATGTGGACATGCAGCAAACACACCTCTGGCCTGCAACATCAGGACCTGGATCTTCTCTCTGAGCAGAGACACGGTGTACTGAAATTTCTAGGACATCTCCCATGTTCGTAGCAGCTGGAAGAGCATTTGTATGGTCACAACCAAGATAGTAAACAAAAATCCCCAAAACAGCAGCTCTTCATCTTCCACATGATTGTTTTAACTGAACATGGCCTAAGATGTGTGCTGTGCTAAATCTATTCTGTTGTGAAATAAAGCTATTAATTTGGTTCTTTTTTCTGTTAACAAATGATAAGTCTTATCACTCAGCCTAAGCCTTTGCTATTTCTGAGATTTGCACAATCTGTTTCATGGAATGGTAGGAACAATAATATTTTGTTATTATCTGTGTGATGAGCAAGACTTATCTTTGCTGTTATAAACTTAGGTTAAACTAAAGCAAAAATCAAGAAATGGCAATTTTAATTTTTTTTCCTGGAGAAAGTCAAAGTTGTTTAGCACTGCTGCCATGACACTGTGTTTAAGGCTGTGGTTGTGTATTATATGCTAATGTAACACATTCACAGATGACAGGCACGTTTCAGGCCCTTGTTCTTTCAAAGCTGTCTCTGGGGCCTTTGATCATTTTATGCCACTACATCACAAGTTGCAATGCAGGAATATTAACATATCTTCTTCGTTTTCAGTGCAAAAGGCTGCATTTATGTCATTTTCCCTGCCAGGTTGGTCTGACACATGAATCTTGTCTCTAATCTGACTCATGCCCACACGCATAAATTGCTCGCTGGAATGCAATGGTATTTGGGTTAGCTGGCTGAGCAGAGCGGCTGGGAGGAGGTTAAAAGCTTCAGCACTGCTGACACTTGAGCTGGTGGTGCGGGAGGAATACAGTACTCAGGTTACAGCAGCTCATCAATTGCCAACCCCCCAGATTTGCTGATCCAGTCATTCTGTAACAGCAAAATATTTAGTGATCTGATTGCTCTCAGCTTGCTTTCACTAGGGATCTGTCTGTTGTCATCAAACTGTGGGGTAGGATGTCTTGTGTTAGCTATAAACCAGTTACTGAGAAGAGGCTGGCAGTGCAGGAATTCAGTGCAAGCTACAGAACTCATCCAGAGCTGCACTGCACCGAGTTTTGAGTGGGTGAGATCACACACAGCTAACCAGCTTCCCTGCAAGGAAATGCCAGCTCAGATAGTTGCATCCATTGACTGCAGAGTAGATGTACCTTAGACTGGCCTAAAAAAAAAGCTTGAGATGCCTGTTGGAGTGACAACATGTCCCAAGAGCAGCTCAGCCACTGGCAGGAAAGTAGCCAAAATTCAGGCATCAACTTTCATGGCAGATCGGAGAGTGAGATGGGAGAAGTGAGATTTTAACTCAGATTTTAACATCAGAGATTTTAACATCAGGTCTATGAACTCTGCTGGCATGCATATAAAATAAGTAAAATAAAATGTCTTGGTATATCAGCAAAATGCCTCTTTCAAAATACTTAATGAGTTGAGAAGGAAGTTTGAACCCATAAAGGATTTTTCAGTTTCAGGTGAAAAGTTGGGAGATTACTCATCTAGCAAGTTTTCTTGGATGTAGAAAGCTTAAGCTATCTCGGTGACTGTAGTTATAAGCACCTGATGCTTTGTCTGTTTACAGTCCCTAAAAGTGAGGTGCTGATGAATTTGCATGGGATACAGGCACTGATATTTCCATTACATGTGAAATTTCTGAAGTGATATTGGTAGATCAGTACTGGTAAGTAAATGAATGCATTGCCTTCCCAATGTATTGATGCCACTGCACTAGGGCACAGGCAGTATTGCCTAACTGCTTCAGCAAGGAATGTGTCCAGTCTTGCCTTTGATCACAGACGATCAGGATGAGTCCTTTCTCTGTGCCATGCCAGCACCAGAGCATACTGTCCACTGGCCCCTCACCTGCACCCTGGTTTTGTGGGAAGGATACACAAATCTGCAGCTCAGAAGGAAGCAGTGATGTGTTCTGGTCCAGCCCCAACCTTGAGAGACCTCTGTCAGTGTTCAGGCTGTACTTCCCCTTATGTATTGCTTTGTCAAATACAATTCTAAATGAAGGTGGTGTGTGAATTGCTATGCTGTGCCTTATCTGTTTTGTTAAACAGGGTAATATTTACCGTTGTTTGCCATCTTCCTTATTTTACCTCAGTTGAAGCATCCGTTTAATTTTTCCTAATTTACAGTAGCAGAAATTATTTTAGAATCAGGCTCTATGTATTTATGTCAGTATTTTTTTCAAGATTATATGCTATGAAGTATCTTTCAGACCCTCCACCCCTCAACAAAATGTGAAAAAGTAAATGTACTTTGCATCAGTTATGCTGTTTGTATTCTGAATGTCACTTAATGTAGCCAATAGAGAAGGATAGATAGGTTCTGTATTCATTGTATTTTCTGGCATTCTTACTTTATGGCAGTTGTGTAGTATGAGGGTTACAGAATTCAGAAAGAGGTATATTTCTAGTCAATTCTTTGATGGGATGTCATTTTAATGAAAGGTGTCTTTTAACCCACCCCTCCTTTATGAAGAACAGCTGCATTCCTTTCACCAAGAACATGCTTGTTGCCTGATTGAGAGCTAGTCTGCAAAGAAAGAAAAATGTTGTCTTAGTTTATTTCTTCTTTAAGCTGCATGAAAAAAAGCACTGGAATATTTCTTTGCATTTAACAATAACTTTTTATTGTTTTAAAATGTCAATTTTTCTGTGCTCTGGAAATTCTGTGTATGACAAGAGCTGCTCGGTAAATATCATAATAGATGATTAAAAGAGTTATTTTGATGCAGACTATTTAATTGTGTTTCTGAAGCCAGTCACCTACTTGACTCAGATCCTAGTGAAGAAAAGTACCTACTAGAAAGATACAACATCCTGCTCCTTTAGATGCGGCCAAGGCTGCTCTGAGCAGCCTGTGTTGAAGAATCAGAGATGTTTGCTGTCAAAAGTTTGAATGACTTTCTGCATAGAACCAGTTACAAAGGAAGATCAAAGAGGGAAGTGACACTTGTAACAACTCATTTTTGTCCTCTCTAGGTTACTGGACCAGAAAATTTTCACTCTTCCTACTGTCCTGATGGATTTCAATGAGCTAGGGAGGAGAAAGACCCCCCAATACATTTTGAGCCTAACGTGTGTGTGTTGTTTTCTTGCTTTTTTAACTAGGGACAGGGAGCCCTGTCTGAGAGACTAAGGAGCTTTAGCATGCAGGATCTCTCAACGATTCGTGGAGACAGCAGCAGCACTGTTCCTCCTTCGGTCACTGTACGAACAAGTAGCAAACAGAGCCACCCAAAACCATCCAGAAGTGCATCAGAAGGCACTGGCAGCTCAGGTAAGTGCCAGTGTTATTTTTAGTGTTGTGTTGTCTGGAATATCACGCAGCTGAATGAAGTCATGCAGTTGGCAGGAATGTATAGAAAAAGACATTGCAGGCAGCGCATACCAGTATTCACAGGACACAGACACGCTGTTGAGTCTCTTGGCACTTAAGAGTGAAAACAGTATCATCATTTGATGGTTACTATTCCTGGCTGGTACCAAGGACTGAACTTGAGCATGCAAGGGAGCCAGCATCAGTCCTTGCAATTTGAGCTGAAAAGTTAAGCTCTACCCTGGGGGCTGCAAACTGTGGTGGGTTTTCAGTGAGAGAGGCTAATAGAAGTGCAAAAAGCTGGGATAAGAATGCAGTGGGTCATAATTATCAAAGCCTCTCTCTCTTGTGTCATCTAAACATAAATGTGAGTTCTAATGGATATCTGGTTTGAATTAAGCCCACTTGTGCTGCTTCTGAACTGAACAGTAGCTGTTACAACACTTGACAGTTGTACTTTCAGAACTTTATCACTGATGAAACGAACTGAAAAATAACACCCATATAAAGCATTCCTAAAGCAGAGACCAAGATCCGACAGCTCTTTATGGTATGAAGGGTGTCTGCATGAGCACTGTTATGGAAAACAAGTCTCTCTGGAGGGAAATGGTTTGTTTTCAAATTCTGAAAGGATGAAGGGAAGAACCATCATGGTGGGAATAAGATCCATTCCTGAGGATTTAGTTACAAAAACTTATTTCAAGCTTGGTTAAAGAAATCTTTGCCAGCCCAGATCCGTAACGTGTAATTGGAGACAGGTTTTCAGATTAGATCTCAAAAATACAGACATGGAGCGTTATCCCAAAGAGGGTGTTCCAGATGGGTTCTGGGATTCCCAACTACCACTGAAGATCATGCGACTTGACTGCTGTGATGAGAAGCCACAGAAAGTTGCAGGCCTGTTGCACTTGGTAGCTTGTGAAACATATGCTAGCAAGTTTGAAATTTAGCAGTTTTGCCTTGTGTGTGTTGAGGTTTGTGCAAACATTCATTGTGTTTCAAGTCTGTGTAGAGCGCTACCCCTTCTAGTTTGCTTTTGTTTTGGAATGTATTAGAAATGTCTCGTCTCCTCCTTCCTAAAGAGTATCATTCAAGCCCTTTACAAATTCTGAGAATTATAGCTCACAGACTTCTCTGTTTATTTCTTTTTAACATCATCTGTTGGATAAATTCTCTTTACAGGTAAACTGAAATAGCTAATGTTGGTGCACAGTAGTTTTGGGTTTATGTTTATGTAAGATTTTAATACACTTCTCTTGAAATAATCAGTCTGAAAGTAAAGTGTTCACACACCGAGAATATAAAACTTAAAAAAATAATCACATATAATTTGGACCAAAATAACAAACGGCACAAATAAAGCATAATTTAGTTATTTTAATTCCATGTTGTGTAGAGCAGCCTTTGTAGTTTTGTTCTTAGGGCAGTGAAGTTAACTCATCTGTCCTCAAAACCCTGTCTTAACACACAAAAGTTTTTGGTTTTGATCTGGTTTTGTATCAACACTGTACAAGGATTTCTAAAAATGAATCTCTAGAAAATTTAATTTTTCATAAACTTTCCAAACTGAGCCTAGTGTCACAAATTTTTGGATCCGAGTAATATGAGGTTTTGGTTTTAATTCTTCTTTTAATGAAAACAACACAAATTAGCAAAATCTGTCAAGATCTTTAACTGTCCCATCTCTTAGTGATTTCATTGAGGTCCCTAGTCTAGGAACCAGCCCGCTTGCAGACCCTTCCTCTGTCCACAGATGATGCAGGGAGGCACCTCTAGAGGGTCATTTCACTCACTTCACTCCACATCATGCTGTGTGGAAGACTTTGGCCACAGTTTTGCTCTCACTTTTAATCAGATCAAGGGAAAGCAGTGGTCCTGGTCTCCAGTCCTTGTGCTATTTTGTGTGGGCACAATTATACGTATAGTCAGAATGTCTAGAGGGTTAAATCAATTAGTTATAACTATTGTGCGTGTGTGTATGTATGGCTATCAGCCAGACTGTATCACATTCTGAGGGCCATATTCAGCGTGAGACGACACTGTTTGAGGCACACCAAGCCCGGACGTGGTTCCATCTCTCCACCTTCCATATTTATTTAGTTGGAGTGTTGCACATAAGCAAGGAGCAGAAAGAATTTGCTACTGCCTATTAGTATGCTGTATACACATAATATATACATATATGAATATGTCAAGCAGTCATGACAGAGAACAGCTGACAGAGCTCTTTTTCCTGTCTCAAAGCCCTTAGATAACATAAATGCCCATGTCAGCAGTCTCCACTCTCTCACAGAAACATTAGACTTTTCTTTATATTCCTGCTTTAGAGGTAATGAGGCTTAGTCTGAGGGAGTCAGCAAAGATACCCTGGACTATTTGCTTGACATGAGGATCACTCACCTTTCTTGTAAAATGTCTTTCTAACTGGTTGTTAGAAAGCCTGACAGTAGTAGCTGGGATACACAAAATGACACTAAGAACATTAGTAGAGAACCTGTCTGGGGCTGCAAACAATGTGCCCTGGGTCTGAGTAGAAATTCTGTTTTATGGAGACTTTTAGAGAAGGAATAGGTCCTATGTCTGCAGGAGCAGCAGTGTAGCGGTTAGAAGACAAGACTGTGAGTTAGGACACATGAATTCGTACCCCATTTTATTGCAAAATACTGATATGAGCTGGAGTGAACCTTTGTTCCTCAGTACTTCCTGAGGTCCAGAAAGCCACATATGGTAGAAGATGCTTGTGTTTTTTAAGATTGCTTGTGGTGTTAAGATTGCCTGTACACCTTACTTGAGTGATTAGAACATGTAAAATACCTGTGGAAGCGGATTGATGCCAGTTTTGCAAGAACTTTTCTGGTTGTAGTAACAGTGCTCTATGTTGCTACTACTTCTGAGAAGTTTCTGGATAACTGAAAAGCCCCTTTTTGTGTTTTCCCTTCTTTTAATCTGTCCTCTGTTTCCCAGTCCAGGCATCTGGGAAGCTTCATGTGGGTGTGCTTGGATCTTGATGACTTGCTGATCTGGGAGCTGCTTTTATAGCCCTTCCTCTGCCATTTGTTCATTCAGGTGCTTCCACCCATTTCCTTACATCCTCTATCCATTCCTACCTGTCACAGTCCTCTGCAAGTGCAGCTCTCAAAGTCACTGCCTGAATTTACAAATCATCAGTAACTGTGGCAGGGACAGGAACCTAAAGTGTTATTTTGACTGGGTGTGTTGAGGAGTGCTGCTGCCCATGGGGTTTGCCTGAGGAAGGGGGCATTGCCAGGCCACAGCTGACTTCACAGGTGGAAAAGCCAAGCACTGCTGTAGCATTTGTAACCTTTTTTGCTTTGGGGCTGGCATCCCTGTGGTTGGGAGTGTGTGTGAGCATCACTCAGTCTTATGGGGGTCACACTGTTAGGTGAAGGAGTACGTACACAAGATGCCTATGGGAGTGCTTTTAAAGCTCCCCTCATTTCTCTCATTTGGCTGTCAGGGATGTACAAAGACCACATAATTAGTTTAGCATCTAGCACAGGCTCTTAATTATCTCAACAGGAGAAACAGCCATGTTAGAGAATAGCAGCCTTATGATAACGAGATGTCAAGTGGTACCCTCAGGTGATGGAACAGCCTAGCTATGATCACTGAAACTGTATGGCAGTAAAGAGCCGTGGACTCAGGTAGAAATCCTGAGTTTTATCCAGATTAAAAACACTTTATTGTACTATTTTTGAAGAATTATTTTTAACTTAGACCGATTTGCTGATCTGCCTTACTGGAAGCCTCCAAAGTAACTATTTTGGAGGACCTTTGGGGAGATATGTTTTGAGATCAAGAGGCCAGGAACTTGAAGCTCCTCAAGCCAGCTTTGCTATAGAATGAATGGTGCATGGAAGCACACCCTTGCTTACAACAGTGAGGCAAAGACAAGAGATCGCTTTTTAGGATGAAGTTACAGGATTTTAGATGGGTCCCGTCCCCTAAGCAATGAAAACACAGTCAGATCTGATGTGGAATTTATTGTTGCAACAGTTTCAATCCCATTGTGTGACTGTGTTTAAGATCAATATGATACCTGAAAGAAAGTGATTTGGAAAGACGGGGGATGGAGGAAGGTCTGTTAGCTTCCCTCACAGATGAGACTGATGAAACTCAAGTTTGTTGGTATGAAATGCCCCACTCCTGGGAGCACCAGTGGTGGTGCAGGTTCTGGTTTCACATCTCTTTGGGCGTGTTTCCAAGCCCATTGAAACCCATGAAAAGACTTTCCTGACACTGGTAGGCTTTGGCTGTGGCCAAAATCTGACTGCAGGACCATGCAATACTCAGGCTACATTAAATAACCCCTCGTCTTGTTTCATTTCCATTATTGTTATTTTTGTAATGTGACTGGTGCTGGTTGGATGGATTTGTGACTCTGAATCCCCTCTTGACACAAAGCACCGTGTGAAGAGCTTGGCATTTAGTTAGTAACATCCACATGCAGACACAGCAAAGGTTTATTTTTGCCTACTGAAGGGTGTCTTATGAGGGCAAGAAATAGAATATGAAAGAGCTGCCTTTGAGACAAGGGGAATTACTCCTTTTCCTCAACCTTTTGCTGCTTTTTTTTTTTCCTTTTTTTTTGCCTCTACCTTTTGCTGTCTTTGCTGCCTTCCAGTGGTGCCCACTGCATGGTGAGCAGATCCCCTCCTCCAGTAGGATTCCTCAGTGTGTAGTGGGTTCCAGGTATATTCACACCCGTCTCGCAGAGAGACCCTTGTCCTTCTCCTCACATCCAGTCAAAAGCCACATAGAGGTGACATAAAGGAGCAACAGCTGTGTCATAGTTTAGGCTCTCCAACCAGGACATGCTTTTCCCATGATTTGTGTGTGTCTAGTGACCCCCGAGCCTCCCTAGCACATTATATGAGGCATCACCACTGCTCCTGTGAAGCACGTGCACACCTTCCTTTGACATACACCAAGGAAACACGATGATTGCTCTTCTTTCACATAGAAGGCCCATCACATGTCCTCTTTATCTGATCTTTTGCTTTGCTCTTAGTTCAGCATGTCTCGATTTAGTCTCCTGGTACCCTGATGATAGCCTGTGGTATCTTAGCTTTAATGCGTGTTCCAACCTGTGCTTCTTCCACAGGCAGAACTGCCCCTGTCCTTTGGGAACTGTGAATGTGGTGTGGCTACTCATTGTTATGGAAAACTGGAAGCTCCAGATCAACATTTCCAAATATTTTTCAATGCAGTCTGTTGATCTGGCAAATATCCAGTAACAATCCACATACAAATGTGTCTTTATTAACAATGGAGGGCTTTTGCAGTTCTTAACCTTACAGTATTCTGGACAGTGCAGATAATACTTGTTCCCTTGTGATGGCTGCTGAGTGACAGATGTGACTTGAGGAGTGGGATATTGGCCACTGTGTCATATAGCTCAACCCTATAGTTGATGCAAACATGTCTCACAGCTGCTGACGTCAATGGAAGCCTCCAGTGTGGGCTGGGTACTGAAGGCCAGGCAAGGCGCTTTTGAGTGAGTCAGTGGGACATACCTTAGTGGCAGGAGATTTGCATTGCATCATGGGATGTTCAGTGTCCAGAGCTGACACGGTCTGGGCCAGAGGATCCCATATTATCGAGCCACCCTCTGTATTGCCCAGAACAAGTGTCCTTTCTGCTTAAGCTTACCCCAAGCAGAGATCATTCTCAGCTGGAATGACTTCAAAGCAGAAACACAGAGAGTACTTTCTGATACTCTCCAGTCGTCTGTTCAGGAGAGAGTTGAAGCTGTTTCTTGGCTTTGCACTTCAGCGCTGAAGAGAACAGATTTGCAGAACAGAACAGATTTGTGGGGGAATATCAGTGTTTAAGATATGTCTGGATAGTTCACTCCTCACCATCCAGAAAAAATCCAGAAAGATGTGTGAGAACAACCTGTGTGTGTATGTTGTATGAGCTCTCAGAAAATAAACAGTCATAAAACTGTGGTCAGCTACCTTCTGATCTAAACCCACAGTAGATCTCTTGTGGTTGGTTGAGATTTATCTCTTTTATACAAAGGCCATATTTTCACAGCAGCATCCAGTCAACATGAGCCAGCACTCCTGTTGAAAGGTTATGACCCAACTGCTTGCTGCTGCACCATACTGTCCTTTTCCTTGAACATGTTTAAATCTTATTTATATATGCTGACCCCAGCCAGGCAGCTGGTTCAAGTTAAATGCTGTTCCTTGCTTCCAGGATGGTCTTGACCTGGGTCAGATCCTCAGGCTCATAGAGAGCAGCACCACAGAGATCAGCAATGGGACAAGGAAGGTGGAGGCCAGAGCAATGGGACGTGTTTTCAGCAGCTTCACTGGCTTATGCTGGTTTAAAATGAAGGAACTTTCAGTGTTCACAGTGCAGGATAATTATGACCAAAGAAATCACATAGAGGTCAAACTTTCTGTTTTCACCAAAAGTTTGTTGCAGTTTTTTTGTTGGTTTTTTTTTTTTTTTCTGGAGTCCTTGGTGCCACTGTGAGAATTAAATTGGAAGGCTCAAACTGGGAATTATTTCTGGGCTGTTTCCTGGAACACAAGCTATCCATAAGATGAAGCTGTTAAGGTCACACTTTTATGAACACCTGTGAGTTACCTGCATTTGTACTGAAGGGTGCAATGCAATTCCCTTGGTTGCTTTCATTCTTACGGCAGTTTCACCAAAGTAAAACTCTTGCAGGACTCCTTAGCACGTTTCTGATTTAGGAAAATAAGGGATCTGGGGATAGTTTTCCTTCAGAAGGTGTGTGAATGGCTGCACCAGTGCTTGTAGAAGTTGGTAGAAATGTACCAAAACAAAAATAAAAATCCACATATGTAGCAATACAAATCCCCGTATTGCACCCTGTGTTTATTACCATACAGCTTTTTGCACTGTTACCCATTGCTTATCCCTCTAGTCAGGAGTTATTTCTGTTTACTGAACTGAGAACAGAGCCAGGGAGCTGTACCTAAGCCCAGCCTTAACACCCATTAGGCACACAGCCTGGGGGGAGGCATGCTCCTGGGCCTGTGCTTCCAGCTGCTCAATAGAGACGATCGTCTCTCTATGCACATGGGGACCATGAAGTCCACCTTAAAATGATGTCAAGTGTTTTCTGAGAGATAGTAGCTTAGCCTGATGAGTTTCTAATACTCAGCTCCTCTTTCAGTGTGCACGTGTTGCTCAGTGTGCCGACTCCTCAGAGGTGAGTGCTGGATTTCCTGCGCCCCGGTACCCACGCATCCCTCTCAGGCATGGCTGTGTTCCCCAGCCTAGCTTCTCCTGCTGCTCTTACTCGCTGGGTTTCCTAACACCAGAGGAAAAAAACAGGAGAAGGCCAGGCTGCAAGGGAGTTTGTGAGCTCTGTGTGTGCTGACGGCAAGTATTGCAGTGCTTCTCACCTTACTGACCTGTGTTACCCAAGGCTGGGGAGTGTTTCTCTGGAGAAAAACCTCAGTCCTTTCTGTTCTGGAGGATGTGCCACTGTCCTTGCTGCACCAGTGTAACTCATCAACCCTGGATCCCCCAGTGCTGGTGTAAAACCACTGGGAATGCAGCAAGAGGAAACCTCCCTCAGGGTCCCAGCTCTGCCTTGCTGTGTTCCCTAGAGATTGGCAAGTGTTTCTGTCCTGGTGGAGAGGACGTTTGTGTTTGGGATGCGCAGGGTAAATAACAAAGCCCAGACCCTGGTATGACGAAATAGGGTTGAACAGGCTGTCCCTGCTTTAGTCTTTGCTAGAGCCGTTTTAGAACAACGTTCCACTGTCCCCAACATGTCTTGTGTTTACAAACTTAGGAGTGTAGTGAACTGTTTCGCTGACGGTGGTCTTTTCAGTGCTGCACCAGTCAGGATGGTTGCTAAGAGCTGAGCTGTATCACTACTGCATTTTGTCCCACTGGCAGATGAAAGGAGGGGGAGGCCTCTGATTTGGGCATGCCAAGTAGCCCAGAGGATGGGGCTGCCAAGCAGCTTGTCTAGGGAGAAAGAAAATATCCAGGCTGGCAGTGTCTCGTGCTGGTGGAAGCAAAATAGTTTCATAATGCCTTTACCTCTCATCTCATGTGCTTTTTGTTTATTTTGCACACTGCAATCAACCCGGGGACAGCAGCAGAGGGACTGAAGGATGATCTCAGTGCTGCCACCGTGCTGCAGCTATCACTGCTGGCTCTGTCGCTTCCAGAGTACCAGGGTGTGTGTTCCCACTGCCTGGCACCTGATGTGCCATGCAGCCCTGTGCAGCATTAGTGCTTGGAGGCTGGCAACCCCAGCCTGACACTGTCTCCTTGCACACTGCACAGGTGGCAAACCAACCCTCATATTTGGTTTGTCACCCTCCCTGTTACACTAGCACATTTGGGATGAACGTGCCACTGTGCAGGAGAACAAAGCCTGTCTAAGGCGATATCTGTTTAAGCAATCATGAGACACTTGTATTCACAGCCTAATTTATTAGCACCCTTCTAATTTTGACCTAAACCAATTTTAAGGATTTGTCTTCAAAGTGTTATTTATAAAAAGAATCACTGACTCCTGAAGTGCTCAATAGTCATAAGTTAATCTTAGGAAAGTCATTTAATGACACTAAAGCAGTAATCAGTCTGATATGTTTACAAATTGGGCCCAAAGTCATGTTGATCTGGTTTAAATTGTGAGCCCTGTCTTTCAGATTGGCTTGTTTTAGTATTCCCTCCCACCCCCTCGCCCCGCCATAATCCAGTCCCTTGGACCATGTCAATAGGGATATACTGAGGCTTTATCTCATAGAGGGTTCATTCTGTCTCCACAGGCTGCCCTTTCTCTGTCTCCAAGGCAATAGATGCATTAATGCACTCTCAGACAATGGTCTGGCATTTAAAATGCTCCTTTGTAAGTGCAGCTTTGGTAGCTTTGAGAGCTGACTACGTAATGTGAACACGTTTTTTCAGTGCCACAAAAAGCAGGGGGAAAAAAGAAGCTGAGTTTGTTTAGCTAGGACTAAGTTGTCCTAAACTATTGGGACTCATCTTCCCTTGGCCCAAACTTCTGTGTAGCCAGTTTCAGAGTACAATCATTAACAGTACGCATTTCCAAAGAGTTTATAATCTAAATCGGCAGATAGTCAAGCCTGACCTCAAGCAGAAGTATTAAAGGCTGGTTTAGAGCCACAATGCAGCCTTTTTGGCAGGAACAGTTGCCTTAATGCTTTTGCAGGTAAAATGATGATGCTTTTCTCGCTGTCTGATTCATAGAAACCCCTACAGCTCTTAGGCAAGCATGGCCTGGTGGGAGCAGAAGTCTGCCCATCCTGCTCCCTAGATAATATCCTGAAAGAAGCACTGGACAAGATAAAAATAGTTTAGGCCAAAACATGGTGGTTTCATGAGGATATGGCTTGCAGGTGCCATGGGAGTGTGCATTATGCAGAGGCTGAAGGCCAGGCTGAGGGTAGCGTGAGGTCCCCCTGTACGGGAGCAGATCCGTCACTGTCAGTGGTAATGGGCTTCTCTGCCACTGAAGCTGTTTGCTTCACAGAAGAAGTCTTTCCTGCCAGATTGCCTCACTCCAGCCGGCCTCATGGTCTGCACATGATGAGGCATTGACACAATTCAGAACATTCATCCTCCCTTGCTCTGGGCAGCTTCACTAAATACAAGCATGTTCCACTATTTATACTCCAGCGTGTCTTCTTGATGACTTCTGTGTCAGCTCTGCTTGCTCTTGTTCAGTGGCAGGTTTTTGCTGGCAAAACTCCTTCCAGGTCTTTGCATAAGTTTCTAATTTATCTCTTCTATGTTCACGGCCTGTGAAAAGTCAGGCTGCAGCATCAAAGGACAGCAGTACATTTACGTAAGAGCTCTTTTTCCCCTTCAGGAAGGACGGAGTGAAAATCTCCAGGGATATCTGTTTGTCTTCTGGCAGTGCCTTGTAAATGCTTAAACACTGGTCAGTATTAAACAAGCTTGCTTGGAACTGGCATTTAAGAAGTAACAAATACTATGTTCGGTATTATTCCCTCAACTAACGTCTCTTAGGTGCTGTTGCAAAGACCTGTGGCATGGTTGAGTGGGAGGAACAATTTTAATCCTTGCAGAGAGTAAATACATCTAGCAGATATTGAAGAATCAGCTGTATATTGGGAAAACTGTTGCAGCTGCATGTTTTTCAGAGGGCGTTTAATACTAAAATGCTGGTCAGGAGCCTTAGGCAAGAAAGGTAAGAAATGTGCAAGGGCATAAGTGGTGAATGGGACTGTTTTTTGAGTGTGCACTGCAGGGTTGTGCTCCATAGTGGTGATGATACAGTAATGTATGACTTAAAAACCACAGCTCAGCAGTGACTGACAGTCAACCCAGCCAACATGTTCCATCAGTCATCCGCAAGGTGTTGCAGCATAAAGCTAGCCCCTGGAGGGTTTTGGGGGTTTTGTTTTGGTTTGTTTGGGGTTTTTTTTTTTTTTGTTGGATCTCTTCTTATATGTGATTGTCACCCTGAAGACAAGGTGACAGATCATACACAGTCAGCAGTACAGCTCAGTGAGGACCTTAATTGGACATTAACTTAATTGTGTTTTAAACAAATCACCTTATTGGTAGATTAGATGTATCCAACCCATTCTTTGTGGAATGCTACAAATTGCATGTGAGATTACTACCGTGGAAAGAACTCTTAAAAAACTAATTGACTTTGCATCAAGGGGGTGTTCATACATTTCTGAACTAATTCAATTAAATAGTCTAGGTGGTTTCATTTTTGTTCTTAGCCAGTTTTGCTTTCAGCTGTTGTGCTGGGGATTTTTTTTAACCTTTCTCTCATTGAACTTAAAGAACAAAGGACAACTTTCCATTGCTCTAGGCAATTTGTTCCTTAAAACTTCCCTTTACTAAATGTTGAATCAAATTTTTACAGTGATTATTTGCTTCACTTTGCAGCAGTACCTCTGAATGGCAATTTGGGATTTTCTCAGGGTATTTAAAAATACTTTCATATTTGTTTTGGTTATTTCAGGGAAGAGAAAATTTTAATAGAAAATCAGTAGGTCCTTTAAATACATTTATATTGTACCAATAAAAGGTTAAAACATTAATTGTTGTTTAGTAAACTCCAGTTGAACCACAGATTTCATGGCAGTAAAGGTGAAGATTTCTGTGGTCTGAAACAACGTTCCTTCCACCTTTACAACCAAATGTTTTCCCCTAACAGTTTATTCTTTCCTTTTCTCTATGTAAATATTATGGGACTCTGATGTAAGTGTTACCAATTGCATGAGTTTTCTTCTGAGGTGTTTGGAATAGACTAGCATTTAACAACTTAATCATTTGTGGGCTGTGTTTTCATTAACGGATGACTATGTTGATGTGGTTAGACTTGTTTGCTTTGGTTGCACTTGACTCCAGCTTTGGAAAGGATGTCTGCCTCTGTTTTGTGGCTCCTGGGCAGTGTGTGCTGGTGGAGTTGGCTGCTCCTAACTTCTTGTTTTGGCAATGAAAACTATTGGGGAAGTACATGACTTGGGTCAACATTTTTTGAAATGATGGGAAATTTATCTTTGTTGCAGGGAAAAGAAGCTGATCGCCATCGTAAAATAAATATCTGTTCTCTTGCTCTTATCAAGTGATGTGCAAACCTCTTCATATGAATTATCCTCTGGAAAGGCTTAAGTTTTGAAGTGACTTTATCTTCCATTACAATAATACAATACCTTGCTTCTGGCTCATGTAGTCTTGACTGTGGTTTTCCCCATTGCTCCTAAGGAATTACGGTGAGGGGAGGAAGAAGTATTGTGCCCAGCAAAATAAAGGGAGGTTTCAGCTTCTCCCAAAGGTATTGGGGTGCCTGATTCCCACTGTGACTGTATTTAAGTGTCCAAATATTTCAGAGGATCTACATCAAAGTAATTTTCTCATCTGTAATTAGAGTGGGCCAGGTCCTGACCTCTGTTATACTCATGAAAATCCATAAGGAGTTACTCTGTATTTACACAGCAGCATAGATCAGGACCTGAATCAAAGCAATTGCTGAAAAAACCCAGCATGCCACTACATCCCCTTTGTTACTTTAGAAAGAGTTTTGCAAGCGAGATTTCTTAACCTTCATAGAATCACAGAGATTAATGATGACAACAGTCTGGCCCTACATCCCTTTGCCCATGCTGAGTTGTTCCCTGGGATGTATTTAGTAACATAGTTCCTAACTCTGCAGAGCACTCAGTTGTCTGCTTTAACTCAGAATATGCCTAGCTTCAATGCTTCCTACACAATGTGCTAGTTATATTGGTTCCCTTTGAAGGAATTAGGATAGGATGATAGGAAATGGAATTATGGGGTCCCTTTCCCTAGACTGTTTACAGTCAGATTCTGTCTTGCCTTAGTGTAATCTGGTCTGGGTACTGAAAAGACATTTGCGAGAGGCAGCAGCAGCTTTAGCCCTGGCACACCAGCCGATTTCCTGTTTCTACAGCTATTCTGCCTTTCCACACACCAAGGTGTGGAGACACCCGAGAAAGAGCCCGCTCTGAGATGGGGAGTGAGAGTCTCCCAAAGACAAGAGTGCCAGAAGAAAAGCCTGGCATATGGTCCATGCTTTTACACAGCCGTCTCCTGCCTGTGACAGTCCCTGGAGCTGTCAGCTGTTTCCCTGGAGCAGCACATACTGCTGGCTCTGCCACTTTGGGGACATCTGATAGTGGCCTGAGGCTCCACAGCCTCAGATCCTAATGATGGCACTTAGAAGCACCAGAGGTCACCCAAGGCCAAATGCTATTTTTGAGAAGCCTGTGCCAATCCTGGCATGTTTTGCTCTACAATGTTAACCTTTTCCAGAAACAAACCTTGGAGTCCCGGAACCCATCCATTCACTTTAAGCCTCCATGTCCTTTCTCAGTAATTCCTCACGTGTGCTTATTATTCTGGTTAATCCCCTGCTTTACATTTTCTCCTGTAGAGGACTCACTGTCTCCGTGTAGGAAAATTAGGTTTTTATCCTGTCATCACTCTACTCACGCAAAAGCGACTGCAGAGTTGGCACTCACACAGCAGCAGCTCTTCCTTCAGAGATGAGTTGCATCCAGTCCCACAACAGCGCAGTGCTTCCACAAACGTGGGACGAAGCCTGGCACCCCAGATCAATATGAAGCTGGGATTGCCTGCAATACGGATGTCCTTCCCGAGGGAATATGGGCAGGGAATCTTCCCTTCTCACTCTGGGATTTAAAAAAAGGGCCCTGTGTATTCAAGATCTGTTCTTGTCAATGGTCAGAAACACTTCTTTTCCAGATCACTGAGGATGAAGCAAAACTGGTTCCCATTTGGCTGGTTTTCAGTGCCTCATTCACAATAAAATGAACCAGGGGAGAAGAAGAACTCAGCCCAATCTCGAGTGGACTCTACAGGCCTCTCTGCTGCAGGGGTCAAAGCAGTATGTGCCGGCTCGGAGACTGAGCTCTCCTCTCGATCTTCACAGAAGCAACTCCAGGACATGGATGTGATGCTCAGGCTGATGGGGAGAGTGGAGGAGCCTGCAGGAGGCTGTGCCTGTTGTGGAGATGGGCAACATGGGTGGCAGAGCTGCCTGGATATTTTTTTCACCCAGCAACCAATTCAGGAGAGAGAATAATAATGGAGAAAGCAACGTACACTGGAAACACATGGTATTCACGGGAGCGTTATGAGGGCTGACAGTTCCTTCTGTCTCCTTTTGCAGCGGAGTGGCTGCCTGTAAGAGAAAGGGAGCAGGGCAGATTTGCCTGATTGTTTAGGCTCTCAGATTCAGCAGCCCATGTCTCTGCACTCTGATCACTGAATGCTCTAATTCTGGTTGTCCAACATCCCTCCATCCTGTCCCCTTTGAAGTCCTCTTTTTGCTAGGGGAAAGCTGTTGTCTCCTTGCAGCAGCACGTGGCTAGGTGTGTGGTGTTGGGCCACTGTGCAAAGCTCAGTGAGGCAGTTTAAAGAAGTCCTGACCCACTTCATGATCTGGAAACAAACTGCCTGAAGTCCAGCCTGCAATCCGCATCTGAGGGACCTCTGGGGAAGCAAGTGGGAGCAGTGAGATGAATTGATATGGGGGCAGTATATGGCCTCCAGGCTGCAAATTTGGGTATGCTTGGTTCAGGCTTTGCTGAGCAAACAGCATTTAGAACAAACTTGACTCCATTTTTTGTTGGATGAGAGAGGTGACAAGGACCAGCTTCCACATCCAAGATGACTTAAGCTAGGCACCTCCTGGATAGCTTACTTCCGAAGTGGAAGGATAAAATAGTAATTAAAATAAAATGTTCCTGTACTGATTTGGTATGTGGTCTAGAGACCACTTAATTCTCTGCACAGTGTAGTCTTAACACTACAGTCATATATAGGAAAAAAAAATCAGCATTATCCCAGGACTCTCTGCAATGTGACTTATCAGCATTTTCAGTACAACTGGGAAAAAACTCAGCTTCCAACTCTTCCTGGAAACCTGTGATGGCCTCTTCTAGCCCTTCCCATGCAAAGGGGTAGAAACACAGGGTCAGTGGCCAGAGGATGGTATGCCCTGCTCTCTTGAGCAGCAGCTGCATCCTTTGGGCTGAGCGCAGGGACTGAGAGCGTTTAGCTGCTGACTTGAATTTGGCAGAGGAGAGAGCTCCAGTGACCTGCTTGTGATTTGTGTTGCTGTAGCCAAATCACTTCCCTTTTGTCTCTCTGTTACCCAACTGAAAGAGCTGTTGGGGAGTTCAGTTCTTCCGTGCTTTAAAAATCTAAAAAGATTAGACTGAAGCATTAGACTAAAGTATTAGACTTCTGAGAATCCTCTTGGATTTCAGTCTTTGGGTTTAGTCGTTGGTCCAGCAGAGTCTTACAGTCAGGCTGAGACAAGAGCACAGAGCATTATGTCTATGTATGGTTATACAACAGTCTAAATATAGAGTCAATAATTGTGGTTAATGCCATCTAAACAGCAAACACTTCCACTCCTGACATGTTTCTGAATGAAAAAAAGCCTAATGATCAGTCAAACAAAGGAAACTCCAGCTTTACTGATAATAAACTGTCTGTGGAGATGCAGAAAGCTTGGTCACACTGGGTGTCCTCTTCTGTACCTCTTGCTTTGGACTGTGCCTTAAAAATACCATCTCGCTTCCCTCTCTGGATTTAAGGCAGCAAATGGATTGTGTTGTGCAACGTGACCAGTCCCACAAAGATCTTGCCGTAAGTTACAAGGATAAGAACCACTGAGCAGGGGTTAGTGGTTTGTAGTCATAGGGCCATAATGTACCTTCAGATACATCAGTGGAATTAGTGCACCATAAGATTTACTCCAGAGTGACAGGAGAGAGACTTTTCCCTGCCCTGGTCTTGCAGCAACACACGCACTGCTTGGGGTCCATTCAATGCCTGTTGAAGCTTTTGGTTAACTTCAGTGTATCTTAGACTGGTTCTTGGCTTGAGTTTTCGCAGCGTCAAGTCATTTAGTGCTGCTGCGCTTCATAGTTCTGCATGCAGGCAGCTGCCTCTGTACTGCCCAGAGGGCTTCAACACTCTTCTAGAGGACACTCCTTATGGAAGCAGTAGATGCAGGAACTATGGATGGAATCAGCGATTCAAGAAATTAGCTATTTTATTTATCCCTGAACCAAAGAAAAAAAAATCTCTTTTAGAGTCAACCTCCAGAACATCAGAGGCTGTGAATTTATTCTTGATTCTATGTAAAATAATACAAATAGAGCTTAGAATGGCTTCATAAACAAGGGCCTTTTGATTTCTAACCCTACAGCTGCTATTACTAGAGTGTGATGTGTGAACCTTCTATGTATTAATCCCTGGAAGATGCATGGCTTTGTAGTGAGGTGGCATTTTGGGGAGTGTGAATCAAACCATCACTGATTTCCTCATCCTTTGTCTTCACGTTTAGACTGTAAATGGCCATGTTAAACAGGTGTGGACAATAAGTATGAAAAGCCACCTGAGACAAACAGTGAAACAAAAGGCTCTGTGTTCTCAGATGATGAAGAGAACGATTCATTGGATTATGCATCCATGAACAAAAGGCCCAAAAAGAAGGATCAACCCCTTGAGGTACTTCCATATTGTCAAGGCTTCACCATCTATGACATTTCTTCAATCTTCAACTGAATGAACAACTCTCTCTGGTCTAAAAACACAATAGAACTCTAGTCTTTCAGTCATGGGTCTTGCTATGGGTTCACTCACTTTTCTGCACATGTGGATTTCCCAACAGAAGTCTGAATTAGTGCCTGTGGAGATAATAGTTATACAGGGCTTCAGAGTTGGATCTGAATCACAAAACTTGCATTTAGCTCTAAACCATGTGCTAATGTGGAAGTATTTGGGTGAGAGGATTTGGATATCAACGGCTAGTTGATTTTTCATGTCTGTAGAAGAAAATATATTCTCACCTCCAAGGTGAGAAGAGCCAGCGCTCACAGGCAGAGCGCTCACAGTTCAGAGCCCAGACCCTCTTGCTTCACACCTACCCAAACCCCACTGAAACCGACTTCATGACATCAACAGGTTTTTGAGTCAGGCACCGTATTAACAAGTATGCTTTAAGTTGCTTCATGGAAACAACAGCACTAAAGGAGACACAAATCTCATATTGTGGTTGGCCAAAATCAACGATAGCAACATTTTGATGTGGAGGAAATAAACCTCCATGGGAGATGCTATAGGCAGACTCCCTCCAGATCTGGGCAGGGGGGATGGAGCTGCAGCCAGCAGCTCTCAGGTCTGAGCCAGATCACCACCATGGGGGAGCTGGGTTTGTTCCCTCCTCCCCTCCCCTTGACTCAGTGTGAGGGAACTGGGGCAGTGTGGTTTGATAAGCAGTTCCGTGACCTTGTGGTGGGTCATCCTGTCTCTGAGGGGATCTCACCAAAAGCTGGGCTGCTCTGTTCTTACCATGGAAAGGTGCAGCCTCTGTAGCTACTCCCGTAGCTATCAAGTGGCCTCCCAGAGGAGGCAAAGCTATTCATTCCTGATTTAAGAGTCTTTACTGTGCAGTTAATGGCTACTTTAAAAGCTGCTCTGCTTCCCAAAAAGCAGCCTTCTCCCAAGCTGCAGCAGATATTGCTGTGGTTGTCAGGCTGTGTCCCCAAGTTCCTGCTTTACAGATAGTAGCTCAGAGCCAGTAACTATGGAGTCTGAGGTGGTGTGGGGTCCTTGCTTGCCATACCCAGCAGCTTTCTTCCTCAGCTTTTCTCCTCCAGCTGTGCCTTTCTGGATGCAGCTGTCCCACCCAGCTCTGTTGTGGTTTGGGGGATTCACAGTGGTGACTTGGGGTAAAATTGGAAGATGGAGTAGGGTGTTGGATTAATCCCATCTCTGTGAAAAATTGCCTTGGTTTATGGGCAAGCTGGAAGAGATGAGATTTAGATGGAGACTAAACAAAACCTTGCTGCGCTGCAGTTCCTTATCTGTGAATATATTAATATTTATACCTTGCTGCATCATGGGAATGTGGAAATAAGAGTATGATCTTGTGTTGTAAAGTCCTATAAAATAGAAATTACAAAGTCCTCACTTATGAATGGTAAGACCCTGTTGTGGTCTTATAGATAAATAGGTTGATGCTGTTAAAGAGAATAAAACTTTAGATATTTATGTAAATGGGTGGAAGAGCTTCCCAGGCCTTGCAGTACTACATGATGCTATGCCAGGCCTCTGCACTGAGAATTGGTGCTCCTCCGCAACATCTGGTAACCATTTCTTTTTCTCAAGCTGGCAAGACACAATGCCATGCCAAAGCTCTGCTGAGAGAAGTATGCACTGCAGAGTACGGTGTTTTTTTTTGTTTGCTAGTCAACTAGTCTCTGTCTTGGTCAGGGAATGGGGTTTATCAAAATAAACCAATTTCATGGAGTTGATCTGGCTCCTCCTGGGCGTTCAGGGCTCCTTTTTAAAGCTGTCTGTATCAGCTGGCTGCAGGGCAGAATGGCAATAGATGGCTTCTAAAATGATTTCAGTGGATTGTGTCTGGTCTGTCCCCCAAGCGAAGGGCTGATTTTTAAGAGTTCTGCAGGGTGGGCTGGGAGACACCAGGGCTGGCTTTCTGCCACCAGTTTGGTCTTTTGATCCAAGAGCTGTTGTAAATGGCATCACTTTGTCCTGCCGCCTTTGACTGTGATGTTATTAGCAATCTTTAGCCACACCTCTAACTGAGCACCACAGAGGAAAAATGTTGGTATGACCTGGATAAAGGACTACAGTGGGTTTCTCAGCGGGCTTCAGCTTCAGCTGGTCATTCATTAACGATCTTCAGGGCCAAGAGCTGCTTCTCCATTATTTCGTGCCTGGAACGGGATCATTGCCACAGAGGTGCCACAAAGATGGGTGAGTTTTAAGGAAAGAAGAAACGTTTCCTATTATGCCACTGATGTTTTCTTGTGCTTTCCCCTAGGCACCGCCTAGGACCCTTAGACCTCGCTTCAGGAAGAAAAGTACCTCGTCCTCTGCCACTGAAACAATGTGAGTGCAATGAGCCAATAGCACCAAGATCCACAGAATGTCTCTCTTCTGCCTTAAAGAGCTACTCGTTAATAATGTAGGAAACAGCAGTGGGATGGATGTGCTTTGATGTACAGCATTGTAGACATGGCCTTTCTCTCTCTCTCCTCTCTCTGTACCCTTCCGTTACACGCTTCTCGCGTTTGTCCGTGACGTGGGTGGGACAGTCTGGCAGACACCCGCGGGTTAAGAGTCCTTGTTTGGTTTGCGGAGTGTGCACCAACTCCCACTAATCCTGTAAGGTTGTACATTTACAGTTCTCATTTGTGTCTGCATCGCGCTCGCTCTGTGAATGCACAATGGAAACAAAAATAATCACTTATTCATGATGATACATCAACACTGTATTTATTTATGGCTTTATCATTAATGAAATGGATTTGCAGAAGCCGTGGATTTCTCTTTCCTCCCTTCCTCCTCAAGGCTGTGAATGATGTAACAAATATCAAATGTACTTTGACTGTACAAAATGTCCAAGATTCATTAGTGAAAGCTGAGATGCAACTCTGTTTCTCTTTCTGCAAGTAAATCACATGTATTCTGAGAAAACCACAGAGACAGAACCACTTACAGAGGATGAGGAAGAGACGTGCAAGAGAAAATAAATGGCTTCAACGATGTAATGAAGGGGGAGTCTTAATTTTGATGAGCCTGAGCCAGGAGAGTATTATGTGGAAAATGATGGGGGCTAGAAGAGCTAGATTGCATTGCTTGTGGCATATGTTCTTCTGCCACTTTTCAAATGTGAGCAACCCAGGCTTGTCATAGCCGCAGCCACAGAAGTTAGAACCACTTCAGTGACGCACTTCCAGGGGAAAACACTCCTTTCTCCCCTACCCGCAGCAGTGTCAGTCCCAGTGCTCCGCTCTCCCAGAGAGGTGCTGCACGAGCAGAGCAGGGCGCTGGACCTCAGCTGCTTTTTGAAGCCTGAAGTTTCGCCTGTAGCATGGAGCTTGGTTAGAACCACAAGAACCAGGTGGAGTGGTGTGTTTGTATCCATATATAAATGGGAAATATAAAAAAAGAAGAGGAAGACGTGGTAGGGTTTTGTGTATTTGTGCTTCAAGTTGGTGTCTCTTGTAAGTGTTGAGCATGTGAGATTCACACATAAGTTAACTATGTGTCCCTTTGTGTTTGCTCTTGGACCTGTCACATAGACTAGAAAAGCATTTAGCATTACGTAGGACGTGCCATCACCAATGGATCAGTACACAGGCTTGATGGTGAACAGCACTGTTCATCTAGTTCAGGTGCAGCAGCCCCGGACGCCAACTGGCTGGAGTGTGTCAGGCTCAGAGGTAAATCTGAAGTGGCCTTTGCAACCTTCTCTCTACCGGGTGTGCACCCATGTCCCAGCTGTCCCTGCCTGATGGATCCCTGAGGTTTCTCCCACAGCTTCCTACATAGGCGGGGAAGAGAGAAATAAATTATGCACACACACACAACCATTTATCTGACCTGGCTAGGAATAGGAAGCAGGTATTTCCTCTGTGTGCCACAATATTTGCCCTCATTACCCGGGAATTTTATTTCCTTTACATGTGGAAAGGGAATTCAACTGTAATTCAACCATATTTTGCAATGGGTAAGAAGGAAAAAAAGTCTTCAGAAAGTAAATTGAAAAAAGAAAACTCCAACAAACCTGTCTAAATAGCAGTTACAGAAGAGTCAGTCCTTGGAAGATACTCAGCAAAAGCTTTGAGTAGCTAAGCTTGTGTGTTTTATTTTTAAGCAGCTTTAGAGTTTATTTGATTTATTTTGGCAAACATTAAAAAGAAATAGAAAAACCGCCTGCAGTGTTAGCAGAAAATAAAATCCTGTTGCAAGCAAGCTATGATTCCCTGCTAAGCAATGGGCTGTGTAAGATAAAAAAGCTGACAAGTTTGCACTCAATCATGCCAAAAAACCCAAGGTAGAGCTACAGAACAGCTGAAAAATTCTATTCTTCTCTTAATACATGCTGTATTAATATTGATTCTCACTAAAATTACTAAATGTGCATCTAATCTGCTGTTTTACTGTAAACTTGACTGTTTAGCATTTCTTAAGTGCTGAGGTGAAATTGTTGACAAGGGAGTTGCCTTATATCTCTCAAAACATTCACTGTATAAATGAGAAAAAAATAAACCTTTTCATATCTCTGGCAAAAACGTATTAATTTATCAACTGAGCTGTATATTTGTGTATAGATAGACCAGAAACGTTAATGCCTAATAACCACGTACACTTGGTGCCGTAGCGTTCTGTACACGGAAGAGAACGGTCGTTTGCTTTTCATCCCTCGTCTTCCACACAGGGGTTGTTTCCAGGTGCTGCCCCACGTCTGTCCTGTCGCTCTCTGGCTACTCGCCTTCATCCACAACAAACACCAGACACGGGAACTCTTTTGTTCTGCTTTTTCCCTCGAGCCTCTGCCCAGGAACAAGCCCAACGGAGCGAGTGTCCTTTGTGCGCCCACGCCGACCCCTCCCGGCAAAGGAGAGTTTGCAGGGCTCGAGCAGAGAGAGGACACAAGGAATCTTTCAGCCCCTGGTTTAAAATAGCAACAGAGCTGGCTTGAGTAAGAAAAGCCCGGTTTTGGGGGCCTTTCAGGCAGCTGACCTCTTCCATCAGTCCTCCAGGGCAGGCAGGCACCTCCTGACTTTTCAGAGAGGAGAGGTGCCTGCAGAGAGCAGGCCAGCCCCAGGAAATACAGCCTTTACCCAGCACCAGGCTCAAGTGAAACTTGTATTGTTGTGAGCATTATTTTTGCAATATTGAGGCTGAGGGGAAGGAAACCGCAGCTGAAGATGGTCGATGGAAAAGGGGCCTGTGAATTACTTCATCAATTCACCAGAAATTCACCTAGTTATGAGGGGAATAAGCTCAGAGCAGCTCAGTGCAGCCCTCCATGCCTCCTTGTCTCAGGGGCCGGTGTCGGCACAGTAACAGCAGTCACTGATTGCTGGATCAGGATCATGTCAGACACAGACAAGACAGACTTCACACCTATCACCATCACCTTGGCATTAATCCCACGCTAATCTAGATTGTGCAAATGCAAACCCAGCAGAGAAGGAGTGGAGAATCCGGTTACTTATCCCTAACGAGAGGGAGAAAGCTGCTTGGAGAGATACGATGTTGCTTCGCCTCATGTAAACAACCCGCTGCCTCCGACTGCTCTCCAGCGTGTTCTCACGTAGCCATGAAACCCTCCTACTTGTGACCCAACGCTCATTAATCACAGTCTCCTTTTTTGCTGTTTGTTTCCACTACCCATTTTGCATTTAGCACCTTATTTTTGAAATAGCAGAGAACACCGCGCTGGGATTTGCGTTTCGACAACCTACTTAAGGATCATCATTGTGCACTTCATGTGATTTCTTTCCTGTGGTCGGTAGAAAAGAGCTGTGATGAAATGGTACATTTAATGCCTCACAAGGGCGGCCGTTACAACAGTATTCCAAAGGTTGATGTTTTGCTGGTTTTGTTATACTGCTTGATATACATCTTGAATAAAGTCTTAATCTTTTATTTAAAAAAAAAAAAAAACACCACAAAAAAAACCCTACCTTTAGTCTGTTCACTGTATCTGGCAGGCCAGAATAATTCCTTTGATGGCTGTATTATTTTTATCTCAATTCTGGCTGACTGTATATAGATGTATTCACTAAGTGCTGCATGTCCTTCAGAACTTCTTTCTGTATTATGAACTGGAAAAAAAAATACAGCTACTGAACACTCTGAGTAACTAGTGAATTCCTTGTACAGCAAACCAGCTTCTGCTACCAGGGGCTATCTGCTTAATAATGGGGTAATTAATAGCGAATGTTATGAAACTACTGCTATAAGCAACTCTTTTTCATGCACTTGCTGGAGTATTGGATTTGTAAAGAAACCTCTCATTTAGCCCTTGGCAAAACCAGAGAGTGGTTGCGCTGCATGCTCCAAAAGGAGCCTGTAATACATCCTTGGGTTTGTTCCATAAACACGTGCAATCAATCAGAGATACACAGTGTGAGGTATAATTAGGCCTAAAGAAAGAATAAGCAAGAAAATACTCGTAATTGACATCTTAGGGATGTAGTGTAAGACCCAAATAATATATTCTATTAGTCAAAAACCATCACAGGATACAAAATGGGAGTCTTGTAATAAAATTTGGTGACTAAGACATTTTAAAGTCCGTTATAAAAACTATATATAGCCATGAAACATTGTTAAAATGGTTTGGAAGGAAACTCAAAGATCACAGAGTTCCAACCCCCCTGCCCTGGGCAGGGACACCTCCCACTAGAGCAGGTTGCTCAGCCTGGACTTGAACACCTCCAGGGATGGGGCATCCACAGCTTCTCTGGGCAACCTGTTCCAGTGTCTCACCACCCCATGCTCTCTAGCGTGGAGACACGGCAACAGTTTATGTGGTACCACGACAGGCAACAATACTACCACACAACCTGCTCTCCCTTCGCCAAGAAAGGGTCCATTCAATGAGCTACCAGTAAGTATGGACACAGCAAAATACATTCTGGTGTTATTTAATCATATTTCCTTTTAAATTTTTAAGATTAAACATGGGGAATTATTCGCTTTTAGGAATGTTTAAGTTGTATTCATCCACGTGCAAGTGTTACACACAATCACAGGAAACAAACAGACATCAGAACATGTAGGAGACCAGCTTGACTCCTGTTAAGTAAAATACAAATTGTAGCTCAAAATAATCTTGAATATTCCTTTATTTGGGACATTGATACTCATAATTCTGATCAGATGATATGCATATGTTTATTTATAAAAGTAACAGGTATCACAGGTTTTTGTTCTAAAATTAAGACCATACCACATGTACCACCTCCTCTTCCCTAGAGAGATGCCGAAGTGAAACCAGGATTTCTACACACGAAGATTCGTGCGATCGTGGTACTTCTGGTAGGGATCATCAACATACCAATTTCTTCTTTTCCAGAAAGAAGTGGTCATTTTATCAAGGAGTTTACATTGTGTCCTAGTGCACAACACCAGCTCCCTCAAACGCTTCCTCTGGGCAGCTGACTTCTTCCACAGCTTCTTCTTATAACCAGCCTGTCAGAAGAAAAGACACAAAAGACTTTTAAGTATGTCACTGCGAATACACGTATACAGCAATACCGATAAGCAAACCAGGACAAATCCCCCACTTCTCAGGGAGATGGGAGTCTCTCTACAGAGCTTTTTTTTTTTTCAATCCGTCTTCCATGCTAGTTGCTGCCCTCTAACGGAAGGAAAGCAATTTCTGTACACTGACTGTAAAGAACATGCTGTTATTGCCAGAAAAATCTTACCTTTCTCCTAACCCAAAGGCCATTGTGCAGCCGGAGAAACCTATCGATGACAGCTTTCACCGTTTTCCTCTTCCCATTCCGTAAGCTGTAGTAGGTGAGCATCCTCACTGGCTGCTGAAGTATACTTGGAAGCAGAGATGTGACACTAAAAAACAAAACCAAACCACCCCCAAACCAGGGGAAAAAAAATAAAGAAAAGGAATGAAACATCTTTTTCTAAAAGTAATCCCTGTTTTTTCCAGAAATGAGAAATGAGAATTGGCTGCAAGTTGTTTGAAGGTCAGGAAGAACTCAAACCCCGCAGCACAGCCCTGAATGAGGGACTGCACATGTACCGACACTAACTGCGCTGCTGAACTTGCCAGGGCATCCGTCTCAGTTATTGGTTTCCACACAGAACAGCTTTGTCATCTGCTAACGTTGGTCAAACACTAAGTAGTTACTAGCATTCAGAAATTACTTTTAGAACATTAACGTTATCAGCAAGACAGTGCTGATCACAACGAGCCTGTCTGTAAAGCCTGTGCCTGCGAAGTACGCTCTGCTGTACATCCTGCTTCAAGCATCGTGCCTGACAGAATGGCAGAACACTGTGGGGTTGGAAGGGACCTCGGGAGATCACCTAGTCCAAAAGGAACGTGCCCAGGGGGGCTTGGAATGTCTCCAGAGACGGAGACTCCACCACCTCCCTGGGCAGCCTGTTCCAGTGCTCTGCCACCCTCACAGTGAAGAAGCTCCTCCTCATGTTTAGATGGAACTTCTTATGTTCAAGACATTGGGAGACTGAAGGCCAAAACGGAGTAAAGAGCAGTCCTTCAGACACATAGGTTTATATAAACCTCAGTTTAAGCTTTCTTTCCAGACAGACCCGCGCAGACCGTACCTGCCGAGGACCGAGGGGCTGCCTCCGCCAGGCAGGTTTCCCCAGAGCAGCTGCGGTCTCCACAGCGGGGCCGGTGCCGGGGCCGGTGCCCGCACCTCCCTGACGCGCCGGGCGGAGAGGCCGGAGAGAGCCCGCCCCGCGGCGGGGCAGCGGGCGGCCCAGCGCCCCAGGAACCCTGTGGAGAGCCGGACCCTGAGGAGACAACCCACCATACCACCCCACGCCGCCATTTCGCAGACGGCCCCCTCGCCCCCCTCTCCCAGCCCGACATGGCTGCTGGCCGCCTCCCCTCAGCCACCGCGCGCGACCCACCCGCTAGGGCACCACGCGCCGCCGCCGCCGCCATTTCCCAGCGTCCCCCTGCTACAGCAGCCGGCGAAGGTCACGCTGCGCCGGGGGCGGGGCGGGGCGGCGCCATGCCGGGCCCCGCCTCATGAGGAGCTACCGGGAACAGCCTCAGATTACCACGTCCGTGCTACAAAGGGCACAGCCGCCCGGAAACAGCCACCCACCGCCGCAAGGCCGGAGATGACTGGCGATAACGGCTGCCAGGGCGCCCACCCCGACCATCCCGGAACACCCCTCCCGCGCATGCGCCACCGGGGCCGCACCGCATCATTTGCATACGGTCCGCTCCGTCCCCTCTGATTGGACGCGCTGCCCTGACGGAGCGGAAGGCTGGGTGGCTGCCGCGCATGCGCACCGCCCCTTACTCGCGGCGCGGGGGGGCGGAGGTAGGCGGCGCTGGCAGTTACCGCGCACGGTGCCGTCCCGCCGCCCTCCCCGAGGCCATGCTGCGGGTGTGCCGCCGAGCGGGGGTCGCCGTGGCCGCGCAGGTGAGTGGTGCATGTAGACGGACGGGTGGGCGACGCGTAGTCCTGGGCGGGGAGCCTCGCCGGCCGCCTTTGCGTGTGGCCTGCTCTCCCGACGGTGAGGCCTGGCCGCCCGCCGCACAGGCACCGGGTCAGCGCCGGAGCTGCTGGCGGGGATGGTGCGGGGGAGAGAGCGGGGGGCTGTCGAGGTGCGGCGCGTCCTCTAATCGCGGCTCTATCTTTTCTGAATGACTCCGTACGCGCGGGCCGTGATTGGTTGCTGGGCTTTTGAAGGGCGGCGACGAACGCCAACGGGGGCCCGGGGGCGGCTATCTGGCCGGGTAGATGTACTACGAGTTCCGGCGTGCAGCGCGGCAGTACTGCGTGATGTGTGGGGTTCGGCGGCCACAAGGCATGCTGGGCTTTGTAGTTTGCTACTGGTGCCCTACCGGGTGGCGGACCCAGAGGAAGTGGGGCAGAGCGGCGCGGTGCGGCGCTCTGCATGTTGGGGGTTGTAGTCTTCTTGGCTGTCATTGCCGGCGCCGGGCCTGCCGCCGTCTCTCCCGCCCGTCTTGGCCTCGGGGCAGTGCCGGGGAGCTGCGGCCGCAGCCCGCAGGGGCGGCAGGGTTTGGCGGCGGCACGCGGCCCGGGCCGGCTCTCCGGCGGCGGGGCGGTTGGGCCTGATGAACGGTGGGGAAGGACGTGACCTTGCTTTCCTCGCCGCGGCCTCCCTTGCGCCGCCCCGGCCCGGCCTCGCAGCCCGTCCCCGTTTCGGGTCCGACCACCCAGCCGTGCCGTTAGTGGCGGGAGTTCCGGTGCTCAAGGTGACGAGTAGCATCCGCTTTCAGGTGGTGGTACCGGGTGGCTGTAACGGGGACCCTTCAGTCTTCCCAGTCAGACAGGAAGAGGATGGTCTTTGCAATGTGTTTTCTGGACCTTTGTCCTTGCTCATCAGTAGAGATAGGGATGGTGTCATCGTGCGATGGGCTGGAGCACCTCTCCTGGGAAGACAGGCGAGAGGAGGCTCTGGGGAGACCTTATAAGCAGCCTCCCAGTGACTGACGGGGGCTACAGGAGAGACAGGGAGTGTAGCGACAGGATGAGGGGAACACTTTAAACTCAAAGAAGGGACACTTAGGCAGGTGGTGAGACACTGGAACAGGTTGCCCAGAGAAGCTGTGGATGCCCCATCCCTGGAAGTGTCCAAGGCCAGGCTGG
>JAOTQQ010000032.1:45700242-45746867 GCA_026546715.1 Gallinago undulata
GAGAAGCTGTGGATGCCCCATCCCTGGAAGTGTCCAAGGCCAGGCTGGATGGGGCTTTGAGCAACCTGCTCTAGTGGAGATGTCCCTGCCCAGTGATCTTTAAGGTCCTTTCCAACCCAAAACCTATGATAATATGATACAGAGGCTTTTTAAAGCAGTCAGCCAACCTTAAGAAGCTGCCAGGGTTTACAGGTGAGGGCAGCTCCCCAGCTATGGCCCCAGCTTGTATTTCAGGTGTCTGCTTATTTGCATTCTGCTTTACATCCCGGTGTTCATGACTCTCCATTCACGCAGTTCAGCTGGGTGATAATGCCCAGAAAAGCTGCACGTTCACCCCCCGCCGTCTCT
The DNA here is from genome assembly GCA_026546715.1 of Gallinago undulata. NCBI lineage: Eukaryota > Metazoa > Chordata > Aves > Charadriiformes > Scolopacidae > Gallinago > Gallinago undulata. The sequence continues at coordinate 45,700,591 of JAOTQQ010000032.1, forward strand.
GCAGTTGAAAAGTACCCGTTTTAAAGCTAGCAGCCTTTTCCACCACAGGAGCTGGCATTTCCTCTGCTGCTTTATAAGGCTGGAGAGTTCTCCAGGCCAGGTCATCTGATGCCCGCTAAAATAAGGCTCGGGGTTTGCAGGCCTGTGGAAAGTTTGAGCTGGAAGCTGAGAAGACAAAAAACAGGCTTTTGCAGATGTTTATCACTTGGGGCTCTGTGCGTGTGTTCAGTCTTTAAAAGAATCTGTCTTGAATGACTGTACGGCACCGGAAAAGCCAGTGTTGTGCTTTGCAGCTCAGAAGTATGTTCTGGGTCTATAAACGTTTGGTGGAAGGACAGTGCAAACACAGAGATGCTGCAACACTCTGAAGTTTGTTGTCTGTATCCCTGCTGTTTCAAAACTTAAAAAAACAACTTTTTTTTTTCTTTATCCTTAGTCATATTTCCCGATGAAACCAAGTACAACAGAGATTTAGTTTGGACAGCAAAAGTGGGCATGCAATGAAATAATTTTTTATACATTTTATTTCTTTTTATTCATATTGAGTAGAAGCTTGCTGGTCCCGTGGGCTTTCTGCAACTAAAACTTGTGTATTTTTCAGTGGCAAAAGAGGCAGAAACTGGAAATAAGAAACAAATGTTTTAATTACAGTGCTTGTTTTGCAAGAGATGCAGAATTGTGGACTCTAATCGAGAAGCGCTAACCTGATCTGGGATGATACTAGGTAGTTTTTCCACAACTAGTGAAAACTCCCATAATGGGAGTAACACCCTCTGGCTGTTAAGAGGTTGTCAAGCAGATGCTGATGCCATCAGGCTGAAAGGGACACCAGCATGGTGACACTGGGACGCTCCCTCTGGCTGCACTGCCAGTTGCCTTGCTAATAAGGGAAGGCACCATCGGTGCCTGCATCCTCCTGCCTGGGGGAGAATGTTCAACATACTCACTCTTGCTGGGGCGGCATCGTTGGTCTATTTTCTGCTCCAGCTGTGGTGATCCCCAGGCAGCCTTAATTACACAGTTTTAATATCTTATCAGCCATCTTCTGTTTTCTTGTCTTTATTACCTCATTAGCATTCTCATACCTCTCTTTTTGACGTGAGACTCAGTGTATCTCGGGTCATGTTTAGGAGTTTCTCTTGCCCCATTCGGTTCACTAAAGTTCAGACCAAAGCCTGATCATCTGCCTGCAGATCTTGTGGTAGCATTATTGTGAGTGATGACACCTCGCTGGTACCTTGCTTCTGAAACTGTATTGGTTTGCTTTGATACAGCCCCAAAAAGAAATGTGTGTTTGGTTTGGGTTGGTTTTTTTTTTTTTTAATATTAGGAGTGGCAAATTTTAACAATGTTTTTGTAAGAATGGAGATAAACCTTATTTACATATAAGTTACATGGAAGTTGTCAGTGAGGCAAGTCTGTTTCTGTTTTGTGATGTTAAGATACTTCTTTACAGGTTAAAAAAATCTAAGAAGAGCTGGACCTGGTCAGGTCTAGGGGGGAACAGGTCCTTGAGGATGCTTGGTTGCTTGAGCAGACAGGGAGATGGGAAGCAGAGTGTGGCTGGATGGGGACAGAAGAGCAACTGCAGGATGAAGGTGTGAGTACGGAAAATCCCAGTAGAGCGCTTGTGGTAGAGTCTGGGCAAAATTTTATCTTTCTCTGTCGTTGTGAGCTCTGTGCACGGAGGATCGGTAAACTTGTTAACAAGTGAAGTGAAGCTCTGGCTTTGAGGGAAGTGGTTCTTTGTCACAGTGATTTCATAAATATTCTCAGCTACATGTGCAGTGCTGCAGGGGAACTCTTCCCTTATTTGGAGTATTTCTGTAGTTTTCTTTGAAAAGAAACAGAGGGCTTGTTATAAAAAGGTATGATGTTTGGCAGAAGTTGTGAATGATGGGAGATGTAAGTTCTGTGGCCAGATGTCCTTGTTACATCTAACCTCTGTTATAATGAAGACGAGTTTCCTTTGAAGTTTCTGGTTGCTCTCTCTGGTTAAGTACACAGATCCCACCTTCCAGAAAACCGAGTATGTCTCGCAAACTTCATTCTGTGCAAATTCTGGGTCAAGATGCTTGAGCCTGGTGACTGGGAAGGGTTTAGCTGGGACTGGGTGAATGCAGGGGAGGCATGTCCCATGTCTGGTTGTTTGAAGTTACGTGTGAAGTATAAACCTTCAAGGCAGATTTTACTTTTTTATTAATGTTCTGCTGTACCTGTCCTGAGTGCTTGGCCAGGGGCAGCTCACCTGGGTAACCTCAAGCGCTGGATTCTCTGGGGCTCTTAGCATTAACTAGAGTGCAGGTGTGATGTGCCCTGCACAGTGATTCTTGTGGTGTTTTAATAGTAGATAATGAATGTAAAAAAAATAAGCATTTAATAAGTCAGGTGAAACAAACAGGATGTGGAACTGCAGGAAGAGGAGGAAGAATGTCTCCTTTGAGACATTATTGCAAATAAATCACAGGGGTCTAAAAATGTCAGACTCTTAGAAATTATGTAGAAGGGAGATCAGAAACTACCTGTAATTTTCCAAATTATGGTGATATAACAAATAGAGGTAAGATTTTTGTGATGGCCAAAAGAGAGCAATACTTCTTTAAAAAACTTGGGATTTTTTTTAAAGAAAATCGGTGCTTTCTGGAGCTAATCATGTATTTGGATGCGAGGGAGGAAAATTAGACTTGGGCTTCTGCTCATAAAACTTTGGTACCTAAAGATTTTTGGTGGTTGTTCCTCTGCCAGCTGTGGGAATTTCTGTTTGCAGCATCTTGACAGAAAGAGTTTTGGTGGGGACTTGTTCTGGTTTCAGTTATCGCTCCCATTGCTACGTGCACACTAGGGCCAGAGTCTGATAGTGTAGACGGAACATCTTGATGAACAATGAAGAAAAATGAGGATTTGGCCAATGGTAGAACAGCCCAGCTTGGGAGGGACCTCGGAATATCTTCTGGTCCAAAAAGCATCTGGACCAAAATCAATAATCCCACAAAAAAAAAAAAGTCCTCCTGATGCACAAAGGACAAATGCTGATCAGCAAGAAGGGAGATTTCTCCTCTGCCCCGTTTGCTCCCTGACCACAGCCTCTTCCAGAGTGCAGGAGCAGGTGTGTTTTCTGAAGGTGGAAGAGTTAAATGGGTATGGTGTTATTTGCCATCACGAGGCATGAGTAGGGCTGTAGCCAACATGAAAATGGATGAACTGGCCCAGGTACCGAGGTGATGGTTGTGGCAGCCTCCAGGGTCACCTAGAAGGCAAGTCCAGCTGGAGCAATGACGGGCGAGTGAGTTGCCTTAAGCTGCCATGTCACAGGGTGGGATAATCTCCAGAAACCTCAGTGAGGGGCTTGGGAGTCACAGCTTGTCTCCACGTGAGCATCAGGCAAAATAACATAAACCCAGAGTGCTGGAAGGGACTGGAATTGAACAGATCAATAGAAAATAACTTTTTTTAATCCCCTCATTTTATTGGGGTCAGCTCTATGCATAACGCTCAAATATTTTGCTCCTTTTATGCTTCATGGTGTAATAGACTCAGAAGCATGTTCAGCAGGTGATTACAAAAAAGAGGCTTTTGTTAAGTGGTGTTCTATTTGAAAGCACTTGGTGAAGCCTTGGTGTATGCCTCTGGGGCAATCAAATCTAATAATTGAAAACATTACAGAATATATTTAATATTTTGTCTCCTGTCTATTGAAAACCAGAAAATCAGCCATAGAGCACAGCTAGAGCTTGTGAAGGTCTCAGGAGTAAGAAAAGCGTGTTTCCTGTTGCTGTACACATGCAAAAAATTGGCTGCCATTCTGGAAAGAATTCAGTGTTCCTGCCTTTCCTCTCTACATTGTTGGATAAGGATGGGACCTAAACCACAGGACTTTTGCTTGTTACTTATTGCCATATGCAAAAGGAAATAGAGAAACTTGTCTCCTGGGATTATGTTGACTGACGGATCCATCAATTTTCTTTTTTCTTTTTTAAAGAAAAATAATTCTTGTTGCTCAAAATATCTCAACTATGGGAAAAGTTCCTTTTGTGCCTTGTTCTCTTGTTTCCTGTGAGTCTGGTATTCCTCTCTTACCAATTGGTGTGTGTGTGGGGGGGAAAGAGTTTTTCTTCTGTAGGCTGGAGTAGTTTAACCAGTCTTTCTGGTTAATCTTATTTTTCAGCTAAAATATAAAGATGATAAAAATCTTGGGTAATGTGGGTTTTGTTGAGTAGAGTGTAATGAAATATCACTCTTCATACAGTAATTTCATTTATATTATAATCTGATGTCTGTCTGGAAAGTGGATGCGTTGTTAACTCTTTTTAAGGAGGAAGCCTTGGTTTGGAAGCTCAAGTACGTCTTCAGAAATAAAAATAGTTTAAAGTATTAAATACAGTTTTTAAATACTTTTAAGTATTTAAACAGCTGCTGTCTTTTGTGCTGCTCACACCTGAGCTGTTCTAGTGTACGAGATTGTTGAAGAGAATCTGAGCGAACCCAGTTGTACTGCTCCAACTAGAGATGGGGAACATAAAGGCAAAATAAATGCAGGAATAAGATGTGGTGTTCTGTTTTTTTTTCTTCTCATTTTTCAAAATGCCTGATTGTTTCTTAAAATGCCCTTAACCTGCAAGCTGCCCGTGAGAAAACTATTCTTTGTTTAGGGAAAACAGGGTCTAACATTACTGCTGTAGTGCCGGTTAGTGCTTCCCTTTGGAAGGTGTGCAAGATGTGGCGATGGAGCGACACTGCTGTTGAGGTGAAGGGGTGTTTAAATGTACTCAGTGCTTAACTCTCGCCTCCTCCACCCCTTGCAGAGCAGCCGGTGTGGGAGAGCGTCACTCCGTCCATTACGACTGTACCGTGGATATGCTACCTCCTCGGGAGAGTCTGGGTATGTAGAAGGTTTTGGAGGATGGAATTGGTTCTTCCATTGCACTGGCCAAAAGGGAATCTGTTCCTTAGTTTCATGTGAGAGCAAGTTGATAGTGGTGGGATTTTTTTTGTGTGTGGAATAACTCTTACTCTTATGGTTTTGTGTGTTTCTTGTTTTAGTCAGATTTAAATTAATCTAACCAAGATGATCAATATTTAGAAGGAAGGCTGTGTGTTGCCATCTTATCTTTGGGTTAGTCATGAACCAGTTTGGTACCAGGGATTCACTGGTGCTGAAAAATGATAGAGTGTGTGCTGGGTTTGTTGGCAAGCTCCTGGAACACAGCGGTTGTCCCCAGCTGTCAGCTGAAGACTCATAAACGTTTTGATGTTTGTCATACAATACAGTTTATGTAGCTTCCACTCTTCTTTCCCCCCAACAGTGTTTCTGCAGGCAAAATCATCGGTGCAGGTGTCCTCTTTGTGGGTGGAGGAGTAGGTGGAACCGTCCTGTATGCCAGCTATGATACGCAATTCCGAGAGAGTGTAGAGAAGGCTGTTCCCTACTCAGATAAGCTCTTTGAGATGGCACTTGGTCCTGCACCCTATAGCGTACCTATGCCAAAGAAACCAGTAAGTGTTTCCCATTCACTCCCACCCTTTCATTTTTCTTTTTTTTTCCTGCTCTTACATGAAAAACTGAAGCTGCGCCAGGAGGACTGATGGCCTAATTATTTTTAACTATAAATTCTCAAGAGGTATGAAACTAAGAGGAGAAGAGCCAACTGAATTCATTTAGGGTATACCTGTGTGGACTCAATCATGTCCAAGGGGATGTAATTGAAATCTGCTTTCTAGAATTGTTTCAGACCTTACTGTACTTGTGTTTTTTATAGTTTCTGCATTATCTGTAGTCTTTGGAAACACTCAGAAGTGTTTGGAATGTTTGGGGCGTGAAATTATTTGCTTTGTACGCATGCCTTAATAACTACTTGTAGTGAAAATTACCACTATTAATCCTTCGGTTTTTGGGGCGGTGAAAATTGCAAAGATTTTCTAAATTAAAATTGAAGACAAGGAATTATATGGCCTTGCAACTGTTGTCATGTGTACCTTGAAGTTTAGATTTATCATTCAGCCGTCTGAACACAGAGATGTTCTTTTCCATTATAATGGAATTGGTGAGATGCAGACCATTTGGAAAACTTACTGTGTTACTTACTTTTGATTTTTCAAGATACAGCAAGGTCCACTGAAGATCTCATCTGTAGCAGAAGTAATGAAAGAATCTAAACAGCCCGTTACCAAATCCCAGATAAGCAAAACAGAACCTGTTGCTCCTTCAGAGGAAAAAGAAGGTAACTACAGAATGTCATGTCAACAGAAGCAAAAGATTTAATGATCTCTAACACCATACATCCTAGGGGAGATTAAAATAGTCTTTTGGAGTAGTTGAAGATGAGTATGTTACAATTTCTTAGAATTAACATATTTTTCAGTCTTGAGAAAATCTAAAATGGCTTTAGCTTCTTTTGAGGTTTGTTTTGAAGTTTGTAGGATATTTGGAATCTAACACAAACAATGGCTATACTGCACATTTTGGATATGAAAGTTGGCAGAAAGAGCACTTTGGGTGCTGCACTCTGAGGCAATTTACCTCCTCGTGCAAATGCAAGAAGCTTAATTTTGGATAATTACTGAGGTACTGCAAAGCCAGATCAAATGGAACTGGTTTAGAGAGGAGCAGTTGTGACATTTTTTACATTTATCTCTCATGGCCGTGTGTGTGTATGTGTAAATAACACCTGTTTGTTCTTTGTCCATGAAATTATCTTTTTCTGGAAACAATATCAGTGTCCAAATAATATGTTTCTACAAAGGAAAAAAAAGTAATAGAATTGTAGAATACTGGGTTGGAAGGGACCCCAAAGATCCAGCCTTTCTTGGCAGCACAGTCTGGACAAGATGGCCTAGTACCATGTCCAGCTGAATCTTAAAAGTGTTCAATTTTGGGGAATCTGCCACTTCCCTGGGGAGATTATTCCAATGGCTGATTGTTCTTATTGTGAAAAATTTTTCTTTTGTGTCCAATCAGACTCTCCCCAAGAGTATCTTGTACCCATTACCTCTCATCTTTTCCATGTGACACCTTGCAAAAAGGTAGACTCCATCTTCTCCATAGTCACCCTTTAAATACTGGAACATGGTGTTAAGGTCTCCCCTAAGCCCTCTTTTCTCAAGGCCGAACAAACCCAGTTCTCTCAGCCTTTCCTCATATAGCAGGCTTCCCAGGCCTTTGATCGCCTCTGTGCCCCTTCTCTGGACCCTCTCCAGCCTGTCCACATCTCTTTTGTAAAGTGGGGACCAAAACTGTAAACAGTATTCCAAGTGTGGCCTGACAGGCGCTGAGTAGAGTGGGAAAATGACTCCTTTATCTCTGCTGGTGACACCCTTGTTGATGCAGCCCGGCATCCTGTTCGCTTTCTTTGCGGCAGCAGCGCTCTGCTGACTCATATTGAGCTTGTTGTCCACCAGGACCCCAAGATCCCTTTCCACAGAGCTGCTCCCCAGCCAGGTTGATCCCAGGCTGTGCTGTACTCCTGGATTATGTTTTCCCAGGTGCAGCCTATCTAGGTCTCCCTGCAGGGTGGCTCTCCCTTCCAAAGCGCCCACTTTCCCAACTCAGTTTGGCTTCATTGGCAAACTTCATCAGGGTACACTTGATCCCATCATCCAAATCTCTTACAAAGATACTAAGCAGTGTTGGGCCCAATATGAATTCCTGGGGGACCCCACTTCTGACAGGCTGCCAGTCTGAAAAGGAGCTATTTACCACCATGTGTGTGGCCTGACAGCCAGTTCCCCACCTGCCGCATGGACCACTTGTCTAGACTGTAATGCATCAGTTTCTCTAGACAGAGGCTGTGGGGAACAGTGTCGAAAGCCTTGGAGAAATCCAGATAGACAATGTCCTCTACTTGCCCGTCATCAACCAAGCAGGTTACTTTGTTGTAGAAAGCAATCAGGTTTGTCCGGCACAATTTGCCCTTGGTGAATCCATGCTGGCTTTTCCCAATCAACTGCTTCGTTGGACTTATGACAGCCCCCAAGAGGATTCATTCCATGACTTTCCCAGGGACTGAAGTATATCTGATGGGCCTGTAATTTCCTGGATCCTCCTTTAAGCCCTTCTTGTAGCTGGGGGTGACATTGGCCTTCTTCCAGTCTTCTGGGATGTTCCCTGATCTCCATGACTTCTCAAAGATTATGGAGAGTGGCCTCCCAATGACGTCAGCCAGCTCTCTGAACACCCTCAGGTAGATATTGTCAGGGCCAATCAATTTGTAGGGGTGAAGCTCCTGTAATAGTTCACTTGCCAACTCTTCCTTCACTGATGGAGGGTCTGTGTTTGCATCAACCTGTGCTTTTTGTACCTAAGGCCTTGGCTCAACACTGAAGAGGTGAAGGAAGAAGTGTTGAGAATCTCTGCCTCTTCAGCATTGTCAGTGACTAATTCACCTCTCCTGTTTAACAGCAGGCCAGTATTTTCCTTCTGTTTCTGCTTTTTACCTACCTAAAAGAACTCTTTCTTGTAGTTTTTGACATCTCTGGCCAATTTCAGTTTGAGCTGAAGTTTGCTCTTCTAAAATCTAAAGCCTTTGTCTTTGTATGGCCTTCAGTGTGCTCAGCAGGATCCCAAACTTCACACTGTTGTGATCACTGCAGACAAGGCTATCTCTAAACAAGGTACTACAAGGCAGATTCAAGGTTCACCTTAACATAGAGCATGACAACTCTTCCTCTTCCCTGCCTGTCTTCACGAAACATCCTATAGCTGTCCATCACCATCCTCCATTTGAGTTGTCCCACCGTGTTTCATTTATTCCTGTGATATCATAACTTTCTGAATGAGCACGGAGCTCCAGTTCCTCCTTTTTGTTCACCAGGCAGCGTGCACTGGTGTAAGTCTGTTATCCCTGTTCCTACATTATAGCTCGTATGTACTAACTGGTTTTGTTCTATTACTGTATTTAACAGCAGGCAAGGCCGCAGCACAGATCATCTCCGCAACAGGTGTAGCCATGTCGGTGCCAGCTCCGGGCATACAGACTGAAGAAGGTGAAAAAATCATGTGAACATGATTATGAAAAACAAAATTCTGTAGCTTTCAGTGTATAAATTCTTACTTCTGTGTTGTGTATTTGTCAGTTTTTAAAGGTGTCATTCCTTGTGCATTTTGCAGAACGAACAAGTTTCATCATCTGTTTATAGATTTTTATTTTTTTTTTAACATACTCAGAAGCTGAGATTGGTACCTGGGACAGGTATAGGTGTGACCACAAGAGGAAAGCCTGCCTTGATGTTGAACTGGAGCTTGTACAGTCCAGTTTGCCTCTGCTCTTTGGGGCTTTCTGACTGCTCTTCAGAAAAGCGTGTCTACCCAAGGCCAAGTGAAGAAACTGCATTTGTTGTTTAACTCAGCAAGAAACACTACTCTATGAGTCTCTTTCGGATGAGATCTTATTAATTTCTTTATGTATTTCATAAACGTACTTTCATAAAAAGTATGCCAGCAATAAGTAAATACATTCTTCAGAGTTAGCATCAGCATTATTAAAAAGTAACCTGATGGGTTTTGTTGCAGTGTGAGTCTGAGAGCTGGGCTCTCTCCTCAGTTCAGATGCAGATTTGTGATTGGTCTTTAGAGAATTACTTTGGTCAGTGCTCACTGTTAAAAGCATTTTAAGTAACCTTAGGGGGTAGGGAATAGAGTGTAATCATGATTCACCGTAGCTCCTTTGCTAATCTTTCTTTACTTTGGCTGGAGTCTCCAAGCATACCAAAGGAGAACTGAAAAAAATTAAGAGCAGATATTCTTTTAAAATTTAAACTGGGGTTCATGTTTTCCAGCTCGTGATACTGACTATAAAAATCAGTTTTGAAAAGAAAGTTCCTTCCCTGCAAGTTATCCATACACCAATTTGGACTCTGTTAAAACAGTAACTTTTTTTTGGCTTCTGATTAGGTAAAGAACATGAAGGTTCCCATGCCATAAAAGAACGGTCACCGGAAGAAGTTGCTGCCCGGCTTGCCCAGCAAGACAAAGAGGAGCAAGAGAAGATAGCAGGCAAGTCCTTACTGATAGTTTTCCCTATATGCGTTATACATGACAGAAGAATTGTTGGACTGTTTTAGCTTTAGAGTTCAAAGTTGCTTACACACCTCTTTGTTGTTGTCCCTGTATTGTGTTGGCAGAAGGAGGGGGGTGATGAAGCTTCTTGCACCCACTAAGAAGTAACTGATAGTCAAAGAATGGTGGAAAAATTTGGGTTAGACTGGATGTCCAAGATCTCTAGTCCACCCCCCTGCTTGGATAGTTGGGGCAGGTTGCTCAGGACCATATTCCCGGGAGCTTTGAAGCTCTCAAAGGATGGAGATCGTTTCACCTCTGAGCAGCTTTGCCAGTACTTCTTATGATGGAGAACTTGATACATCCAGTTAATTTCTCTTTTTGGCTCTTGAATCTGTTGCCTCTTGCCCTTTCCTTGGGCACCTCTGAGAAGTCTGGTTCTGTCTTTTCTGTAACACTGCTTTAGATGTGGAAGGCATTACTTAAGATACCCCCTCTTTGGCTTTTCTTCTTTTGGCTAGAACAAGCCCAGATCCCTCAGCCTCTCATCTGTGGCATGTGCTCCCATCCCCTGAACATCTTAGTGCCTCTCCAGTAGTTGCTCCCTGCTTTGTTTGTGCCTTTCTTATGCTGAGGCTTTCAAAATGAGACACCATATTCCAGATGTTGTCTTGTAAGTGCCAGTTAGAGGGAAATCATTCCTTCACTTGATCTGTGGGATCTGCTCTTTTTTGATGCAGCCCTGTTCGTGGTCAGGACTCATTGCTGTCAGAGCATGCTGTTGACCCGTGTTTAAGTTGCCATCTTCTGGCATTCCCAGGTCCTTGTCTACAGAGCTGTTGCCTTGAATTTTTCCGTAGTGGTTCAGGAACAGTATGTCCAGGTGCTGTGAAGAGTTACCTGTTGGTTCTGTTGGGAACTATGACAGTTCCTTGCTTGGGTTCCAAGTGAGACAGACCTGCTGTATTACTGGGACGTGGTCTGGCTTTTCTTGTGTCTCAAAACTCATGTCCTCCATGTGTCTTGCTCAAAACAATGAGCTTTGCTTCCTCCTCGTCCCCCACTTGGTTTATTAGATTTTAAATGCTTGTGGGCTGTTGTTTGGTCTTGGTTTGGCTACAGCATGATTGTTTAAATGAGGGTCCTTTCCTGGTTTGCCTCAGGGGAAGCCAGTACAATAGAGAAATATTTTTTTGGAATATTGTGTTTTGCTGTCTAGTATGTCTGAGCAATGTGTAGCCAGCTACTTCGGTACTACCTTCTGAATACAAACCCAGCTCACGCTGCAGGTTGCTTGCAATGTTAGAAAGCTTCCATATTGTTCTCCATCCAGTGTTAGTGAGGACAAGAGGGAGACCGGCCTCTCGGGGAGATGAATGGGTGTTGAAGGTTGTCTTCTGACTTGGGGCAGCACAAGGACGTCTGATTGCAAGGGCTCTACAGACCTTCTGTGGTGAGGGAAGGAGGGTGGGTACACTAGAGACGTTGACTACCAGGATGCTGAACAGAAACTATATTTAAAGTAAGTGAAAGTTTACTGTTAACATAGATGTAGCCAGTGAAAACAGGCTTGAAAGTGAGTTTAACAGTCCTGAGGCCAGGTATTGGACATGTTCCAGCCTGCTATGGGAGTTACAGCCTTTGTGTTTTATTATTCTCCTTGTGCTCGGAAAGGGTTGACGGTGGAGGAGGTGCTGGTGCAGTGTCCTGTGTCTGATCTGCCCTGTCTGACTACTGTGTACGTGAAACGGGATCTTGGACTCCCCTCTGAGCGCTTTGGTCCTCAACCACAGTCCGAGCCTTGGGCTGTTGTTGCACATGAGGGATGAGAAGGGTGTAAGAGCCTGGATTTAACAGGCTCAGAGTAGACATGCTGGTTGTGGTCTGCTGCTGCTTCCTTCTGTTCAGAACCTTGTCTGGCGTAGAAGAACGTGAAGAGAAACAAGAAGCTGGGTGTTGGTCATCTACTTCGTACAAGGATTCCTTTGCAAGTGAAAAAGTTGAGATATTACACTGGAAAAAATCCAGAGGAGTATTTACTTGAAAGGTGGATTCACTTATCCTACTTGTCTGACTTCAGAAAGGCAGGTGTTGCTCACTCTGATTAACTATTCTGGTTCAGTTCTTGCCTGAGTAACTTATAGCGCATTTGTGCTTCTATACCAATAGGAATAGATAGTTGAGCCTACTGTCACGGGGGCTAGGAAGGGTAACTGTATTTGGAATATATCTTTCATATGGAAGATAGGAAAATTTACTTGTTTTCTCCTAGTAACCATTGTAACAAGTGAAGATGGAAAAAAATCTACTGGGTTAAACGCACCTCCCTGTAGAAACATGGTGAAGGTCTTCTACTGAGTAGCTTCACTGCTGCACCTTTGTACTCCTCTGAAGAAGGAATGTGTTCTGGCAACCTTTCTTCTGTAGGCTGCAAGCATACTTCCTGAACTGACCAACTCTTTTGAGTCATAGGAAATAAAATAGATTCAGAGGATATAATGTGTAATTTTACCAATTCTAGGCTCTTTTCTTTGTAGTTTAATTCAGTTAATTGATTTTTTTTTTTTTTCTCTCAGCCCTTGCAGCAACTCTAGAAGGAGCCCTAAGCACGACAGCTCGAGTGACCCTTCAGGCGATCACTGCCCAGGAGTCTGCTGTGCAAGCAGTGAACGCCCATTCGCAAATACTCAAGGAGGCCATGGATGATTCTGAGGTAAACTGGACAAATAGGGACAATTTAAAAAATATTTTTGTGTTGTGTTCAGCAAACTTCATTTCACAATTAAAGATAAAGTTGGAAGCTTTTCTTGCAATGTCTTCACTTTTATTGGTTTTAACTGATCTTTCAGCTTGTGAAATGTGGTATAGTTGAATAATACAGTGGGTTTCCTCTGGAATTTGTGTTGTTTTCCCCCAGCTCCTTTATTGCCCTTTTGCAAGAAGAAAAGTTCAAGGCCATACATTTATAGTCTTCATGTTGTTTGAACCATTACCTTTGCCAAAATCTTCTTGCTGGATTGTCTTTTCCTATCTGGAAATGACAGCTTGTGGTTCTGGTGTGCTAATGCTGGAGTTTGTGTGGAACCACTTCTTCCTATTTGGTTCTGGAGCAGAGAATATAATTTAGTGGTTAATCAAATGAATAGGAGTATATGGGCAACTAAACAAGCACTTGAGATTTAATCTACTATTTAGAAAAGCAAGTATCTTAAAAGTTTGCTTTTACAGAATCACAGAATGATACAGGGGTGGAAGGGACCTCTGGAGGTCATCTAGTCCAACCCCCTGCCAGAGCAGGTCCACCTAGAGCAGGTTGCACAGAAACATGTCCAGGCAAGTTTAGAATGTCTCCAGAAAAGGAGTTTCCACCACCTCTCTGGGCAGCCTGTTCCAGTGCTCTGCCACCCGCAAAGTAAAGAAGTTCCTCCTCATGTTTAGATGGAACTTACGTTCGAGTTTGTGCCCGTTACCTCTTGTCCTGTCACTGGGCACCACTGAACAAAGACTGGCCCCATCCTCTTGACACCCACCCATTGAGTATTTATAGGCGTTGATCAGATTCCCCCTTGGTCTTCTCTTCTCCAGACTAAAAAGGCTCAAGTCCCTCAGCCTTTCCTCGTAAGAGAGATGTTCTAGGCCCCTAATCATCTTTGTAGCCCTTTAAGCTTAAAGCGTTAAGCTTACTTTAAAGTTAAGGACCTTGAACATATTATGGTACTTAGTAAGTATTAAGCTTAGAAGTAATTTTAAAGTATTACAGTACTTTAACACATGTAGAGATTTTCCCCCAAAATGTTGTGGCACCAGACAGTGTTCCTCACACAAGCTCTTCCACCTGGACAGATGGCTGTTGCTTAGGTGAAAAAAAGCATTAAGAATCAAACAAGAGAAAACAACGGAAGGGGAAAATAATTTGTAAAGCTTCCAGCTGTGCTGTTGGTAAAAGATTAAAATGCTGCTCAATTTGATTGAAATGAATCACTGGAGGCTTTTTTTTTTTTATTTATTTTTTTGATAACTCATGATTATGATGGCCCTAATTAGGAATCTGTGCTTCTTAGGCTGCTGGGGAGAACAAAACATCTCAGTGGCGTACTCTGGAGGAAGCGCTGAAAGACCGGAGGAGAGCAGTGGATGAAGCCACTGATGCCCTTCTGAAAGCCAAGTAAGTTGCTAGTTTTTAAGCTTTATCAGGTGGTAAGTGAACATCACCCATGCGAGGCCTGGCAGACACTAGGTGAGTTTCTAGAAAGTATGCAGTCACCCTGTTCACATTAAACTGATGTGTTTGTGCCAAATAAAGAAAAGTCACATGCAGCAATGAATATTTCAGTTTGCAGTGTGTCATCTTAGGTGCCTGTGCACATGGTCCTCACTGTACCAGCGTCTGAAACAGTCCTATTCTTCTTTTTAAGAACTTGTTTTTATCTCCTTAATGTTTATATATACTGTTGGTAAGTTCAAGTAAGATTGAAAAAAAAACCAAACCATAGTCCTTTTAAAATTGTTTGAGAACTTTTTCAATATTAAGCCTGTTGTAAGGACTCCATGGCTCCACACTCTGTGTATTGAGTCAGTAGCTTTTAGTGTAATGAGAAATTAAACCTTACAGCATTGTTTGGCAGTTCCGTCTGTCAGCAGAGTTGCTTTTAAGGTGAGGTTTTTCTTCATAGAAATGTCCATTCAAGTGAAAACTTGAATTCTGAAATGGAACACACTTGTAACCCAAGGCTCTGTATGAACCACGTTGATAGGCAGTGAGTCTGGTGTGCAGACCCTGTGTAGGGATTATAGCAATAAAAATAAGATGACAAACATCTCAAAGTTGCCCTTGTAATGAGTGTAGAAGTAAGAAGGCATCAGGAAAAAGAGGGGAACATCATCCTTGAAGTTGCGCGGTTGCTATTTAAGTTACAAACTTCTCTTACCTTTGAAGCTGCTCTGCTGACTAAAAATAATGAGGAGGTGTAACTGAGGTTTCAAAGAGCAACACAAAGCTAACCCAAACCCCAGAGGCACTAGCTTTCATTCTCTACTGCTTGACTGGATGCCTTTGCTTTTATTTATTTATTTACTTACTTATTTTAAAGCTTGTTCCTTATTCCAATGAGGTTGTTAGAAACTTCCATTGGTTTGAATGGATTCAGAAAAGGAACACTTTTTCACTTTTCTTTGATTTCCAGTTATGCTGGAAGAAACCAGTTCTTTCTTAATTACCAAAAAAAAAAATCTATCTTTACAGAGCTCTATAAATTTTCTCCCATCCTCATTTATCTCCACCAGTCATGATGTCCAAAACGCTTCTGCAAGAGTAAGCCATCTATATTAAAAATGTTTCCTTGATACTGTTAGGTGATGGAAATGTCTGCCTTCTCATACTAACAGTTTTACTAATACTAACTGCTTTCAGTGAACGTTCTTTCATCTGCCCCCTCCAGCTACATCTCGAGTCCTAAGTACTAATTGTACTATAAATAAAACTCATTTTACATGGAATAGACACACTGACATCTTTAGGTTTCAGGCAGTGGAAAGAAAAATCTTTAATCACAGCATCTTAGCCATGATAGAGCTGGTAGATGGGAAGCACCAGTAGAGTTATCCAGTAGCTCTTCTTATAAATACAGCATAAAGTAGGCTCATCTGTATGCATCATAATTAGCAGCTTCTTCCCTTTTCAGAGAAGAGTTAGAGAAGATGAAAGGCGTAATCGAGAATGCCAAGAAGTCTCAGATGACAGGAGCCAAATCTCACATTACTGCTGCAGAAGAAAAACTTCATCACATGATTGAAGACTTGGACAATGTTGTGAAAAAGGTAATGCTTCCACAGAGTGTTTATAATCACCATCAGAGTGAGGAGTTCTTGGCAGCTTGTGCAGACTTCCCATTCCCAAATCCTCTGTAGCAGGTTAAATATTTTTAGCTATACTCAGTCTTTGAGCTGCTTATACTACCAGTAATCGGACATTGATGGGTTCTTTGTGAGAACTTGAACTCTGTCCTGAAAGAGTCTTCAGCCACCTTGGCTGGTGTCTGTCCTTTCTGTGGGTGACTTGTAATTCTGTTTGTTGCCAAGAGGAATTCACCGCGTGGTTAGGGAGGACAAGGAGCAATGCATGCTAATGACTTGGTGGGTAAATCACTTCACAGCTCAGAAGACCGGAGGAGAAATGCAAGGGTGATATTTATCTCCCTTTGCAGGACATCTGATAATTCATCAGGCACGGTTTGAGTGAATTTAGCCTAGTAGTGGGCACATCAGAACTTACTGAGAGAAGGGCAGCAGTCACAAGATTAGTTTACAAGGCCTATATGATGGCTGTAAGTAGAGAAAAAGAGCTAGAGATCTTTAAAAATATAAACTGAATTAAGATACTCTTTTGGTCCTGTCTAGGCTGCAGACTGGCTATCTAGTTACACTGTGTGTGTGAGACAAAATGGATTAGCAGTAGCTCCAGCAAGTAATTATTGTATATGAGAGGTCTGATATCATGGGGTGAGTTTTTTTTCTCACACAAGAAGGCTTTGGTTGGGCTGGAGGGTAACGATATCTGCTACTAACTCAGGGCCTGGCTTTAAATTATGCATGCCTTTCTCTTAGATACTTGCCTTGAAAAATAACCATCTCCTTTTTGCTTGTTGCAGGTTCAGGCAGCACAGACCGAGGCCAAGATAGTAGCTCAGTATCATGAGCTTGTGGCTACAGCTAGAGAAGAGTTTCAGCGAGAGCTGGACAGTATCACCCCTGACGTGAAGCCTGGCTGGAAGGGGCTGAGTAAGTCTCTGATTGCAGGGTGACTTCGTGCTTGTTGCAGGGCAGGCACTTCGGTTCATAGCATTTCTGTAACTACAGCCACTGAACGGCATGTCCAGCATCCTGATTTCCATGTTGTTTGGAGTGAAATTTAGTTCACAGTTAACATAAGTAATCTAAAGCGGGTGTTATGAAGAGGCTTAATTCTGGAAACTGCCTGTGCTGTATTGGAAGCTTCAAAAAATGTAGCTCTTTTATGATAAATATCATATGGTTGCTTAAACATCTCTTCCCTCCCCTGGTATTCTGGGAAGAAAGCCAGGTCACTCCAGGTTTGGATCAAATCTGTGTTGCTCACTGATCAAGTGTGTGCCTGGTTGACTCTCTGTGATTATAGCTATTAAAATACACCATTATCACAGAGTGATAAAGAGCTCCCTGAATTTCTCTAGATCAGCACTGAAATGATGGATACACTGAAAGACAGAGTTCATTGTTCATGCCCTACCTACTGCAGTATACGTTACTTCTAAATTGAATTGACACAGTAACTTACCTTGAACAATAGAGAATGCTGCACAGAAGCAGTGAATGGGCGTCTTATGTTGTTTTTGCTGTTACTACTGCAGTTCTTTGCCTGAGATTGGAAATCTCATGAGCTGCCTTTCCTTGTGCAGGATAAAGGGAGAATGTCTTGGGTTTTGTGATCACTGCCCTTTGGGGGGAGGGAAGGGGATCTGGTGCCTTCCACACACTCAGTTTTGTACTGGTGTGACCTTCTGAGGTACATTGGGGACTGACTTGTTATGGGCTGTGGCTCTCACTGCTGCTTGGGAGCTTGTTTTTTAACCAACTGCTTCCGATCTATAAGAACATAGAAATGTCAGACTACAATTTCCAGTGTCCTCTTGCATTTTTCTACTTCAAACTTGTATTCCTTGCTTTGGCTAAACTTCAGCATCAGTTTGTGGGGTTCCAAAGGTCATTTCAGTGGTTGGGATGGTTTGGGCTACGTCTTGCCTATAATATAGGGAGACTTTTGTACTCTACCTACTGTTCTTCTTGAATTCCTAAAGACTTGGACTCATGTTTGCTTGCTATAGATATGAAGCTCTTAGTTTTCTGTTTTACTTTTGCATGTCTGACTTGCTGTAGTGAATGTGCATTAACTTCTCCAACCTCTCCTCTTTCTGTTGCAGAGATAACTGACTTAGGTGAGTTCCTGTAACTTGTTCTGGTCTTGCAAATGTCACCTCTTCTCTTTGGTCTTTTTTATGTTTGTGTGGTTCATCACTTTACATCACAGGTGGTATCAATAAAGGGGTGAAATGTTGCATTCCTAAATCATTTCAGGCTGAGGTGTGCTTTGGGGTCCTTTCCACTAGTTTTGCACGTCTAGCTTAAACCACAAGCTCTTTGTCCAGCAGCACTTCCCAGGTGAGCAATCACTGGCTTCTGAAAACCAGGGTTAAGTTTTCTTTATGAATTTAAGCCATTTGATACCTGCTGCTGAGATTACAGTGAGAAACAGAAACTTTGATTGTGCCAGTTAAGCTGTGTGATGGTGCTTGCCCTCAAGGAGGGCTACCCCGCAGCACTCCTGGCTTGTGGGAGGTGCTGGGTACTCCAGCTCCTGCTAGTGACACCGAAATGTTCAGGTATTAGGGCTGCTCCAAGCTGGGTCACCAAAACCAGATTCATTTAATTTGAAGTTGGCTTGATTCTCCAAATGGATCTTCACGGTTTATTTTAGAAGTGTTGATTAATTCTTTGATTCTGATGTTGATTATTATTTATTTTTTCCCTTCTGATCAAAGAATCGTAATTTAAAACTGGAGTGCATAAAAAACCCGTTCTGTTTGTAACAGTGTTAATTCCTAACAGCTGAGCTTAGTGCTGCTAATTCGCTTCCCTGCTGGACACGAGCACCATTGCACCAAGCCAGTCCTTTCTCCAGACCTCACCAGCAGAATGGCTGATGGACTGTGGAATTTCACTTGCTTTAGACCCCGCAGGAACACGTTTCCAAGTATTTCCTGGTTTTCCATACAGGCAACTTACACTGGCAGCCAGTGCAAAATGAGCTGCAGCATTTTACAGAGCCTGTGCCATTCTCAGGTCACCAAATGCTGCAGGCTTAGCTTGTGTCCTCCTCCTCCCAGCATAAAAATAGCAAACTTCTTGGCAGACATAGATGTCGTTGTGACCCCTGCTGCTCTTACAGTTGGCCAAGCCCTGAAACGTACAAATTGGGGTAAAAAATCTGATTAAGAGCAGTTGGTCTGGAGGTCTGTTGAAGAGAGAATGTAATTCTGGCTGCCTCTCACAATCAATTCAGTGTTTTCAGGAAAAAAGTTTGTTCCCATCTGGATGTGTGAGTCAGCACTGGGTTTTTACATGTTTTGCTGCTCTGTGTGCTGTCACAGGGGAAGACCCAAGGTGCTGTGAAGACCAAGAAATGGACAGTGTTGCTGACAGTCTTCTCTGCGTGTGACATGGATATGGGAGTGTAAATCATAGCTGTGAATCACTTCAAAGAAACTAAGACAGTTTTTATCGATACAAAGTATTTGCTTGGAGGTGTGGCTCAGAAAGTGGTACTTGGGTGGCCATTAGCACAGGTTAAGGGCTTGAAAAGCTCAGAAACTTTTCATGAAAGGTACTTGCTGGTCAACCACATGGAGCCGTAGAGTGCCCCAGTGGCAGATGGGTAAGCACCATGGTGAGAGTTTCCCTGCAGACGTTCCTAATGCCCTGTGTTTTCTTTAGCTGGCCAGTTATCCACGGATGACTTAAATTCTCTCATCGCACACGCCCATCGTCGCATTGACCAGTTAAACAAGGAGCTGGCGGAGCAGCGGGTGAGGGAGCAGCAGCACATCGAGACGGCCCTGGAGAAGCAGAAACTTGAAGATAAAAAAGCATTTGAGGCAGCTGTGGCCAAAGCACTGGAGCATCACAAAAGTGAGATTGAACTAGAACAGGAGAAGAAGGTAAAGTGGTGTAACACACGCGCTTGAACCTCTGGCTCAAAAAGAATGTAGAGAAAGTGCACAGAAGAGCAACTGGGGTGTTCTGAGTGATAGGAGACTTCAGACAGGGTGACCCCCAGGCTAAGCATGTTGAACAAGGAAACTTCTGCAAAGTTAGAACAGTAAAATCATACAGCAAAACAGGGAACAACTTTTTCACATTACCCCTCTGCTGTCAGAGATAGGACTGCTGGGTCAAAAGAAATGTTTGGTCTGACTCAGTATGGCCATCTTAAGGCTATGTAGTCCCTCTGTCCTGCTTCTAGCAGATATCTCCAGGCTCTTCCACTCATTGCCAGTGGGTTGGGATTTGATTTCTTTCAATAGGACTATGAAACCTGGAATTTTAATGCTGCTTTGGACATGAAGCAAGTGCAACTTAAAAATGTAGGAATTTGGGTATCAGCGGTTTTGAGATACTATATTGCAGGCACTTGTGCCAAATACTCCTGCTTTTTTCACATACACGCCTCTGAAAATGAGGTTAAACACTGGCCATTAATTGAAAAATTTGCATTGACATGCAAACAAAGAATTTCATTTATAGCCTGCTAGTTCAAAGCATTGCAGTAACAGGTATTAATTTAGAGCTCTTTTTAGATATTGCTTGAACTCTCCTCTTTGTATTAATGGAAGGCTTGAAATACTTTTTGATTTTATTTTTAAAAAATAAAGGCCAAAAACCTGTTGAACTGCTTCTAGATAAATTTGCACTGTGTCCCCTTGTGCTAACCTGTGTTCTCTCAAGTAGCTGTTTTTACACAAGATCAGATAAAAGGGATATTACTATTTTATTAAGCTGTGTCCTGACGCTGTTGCAGCATGTGGGGGAAAAGGTAAAGTACTTTATGTTTGGAAGCTGGTTTACAAACACCAGAATGTTTAGTTTATCACGTTGCTTTATCTTTTATGTAAGTATTTTGATAACTGCACTAAATGCCTGCTGAGTATAACCACTGGTCACTAGCACAGTGGACTGTGAAGCTTTTCTTGCAAGTCTTTAGGAAGAGGTTTAGCTATAAAAATGGACCTTGACAGAAACATGGGGTCTATCAATGCCACTTCTGTAAAATGTACGCTGGGTAAACACTGATGGATGGTACCATCATAGCATGTGACAAGCACTTGAAAACTAGCAGTGTAATAACAACCCCTGGTGTGTGCACAGGTTGAAGAAGTCCGAGAGGTGATGGAGAGCGAAATGAGGACCCAGTTGCGGCGCCAGGCTGCTGCCCACACGGACCATCTGAGGGACGTTCTGAAGATCCAGGAGCAGGAACTAAAGGTGGAATTTGAGCAGGTAAGGAAGAAGAGTCCCCAAGGGAATTAGGAGGATATATGAACCCTTACAAAAGAAAATGCTTCACAGGACAAGAGTTATGAATCATCTTCTAGAAGACTGAAATGTGGGCTGGGGAGGGAAGCCTGCCCCTCTTGAAGAGATGAAATAAAGTGCCTGAAAGCATAGGTTTTATTCAGACTTGTCTTAAAAGCTTTTGCTATAAGTGAGAAATTTTTGACAGTTGCAAGTGCAGTAACTGTTAAATTTACCCTAATAAGGTGACTATACCAGGACATAAGGCTTATTACTAGTATACTGTATTTACTATATGTATTGTCCCTAGCAAGAACAACAGATTTATAGAAACAGATCTTAAAATTAAGTTAAATATAATTTATCAGACCTGAAACAGCTGGTTTGTATCTTGCTCTGTTTCAGAACTTGTCGGAGAAGCTCAGTGAACAAGAAATGCAATTCAGACGCCTTACTCAGGAACAGCTCGACAACTTCACGCTGGACATAAACACTGCCTTCGCCAGGCTGAAAGGAATTGAGCAAGCAGTTGAGAGTGAGCACAGAAATCTCATCTCTTTAAGGACTAAAGCTGCCATCCCCTGGGTGCTTAAGCACAGGCTTAGGCACGTTTTGCCCCCCTACTGAGCACCCAGCGAATCCCAGCTGCACAAGTCCCAAGCTGTGGTCCTGTCCTCACCCTGGCTCATGGAACAGACTTGCTTTGAGATCAAGCATCGGAGAGGGCAGCTGCATTTGAAAGCAGTGCTCAGGGGGGCGGGTTCTACTGCTTGTGCTCAAAACTCTTCCTATATGTGTGCCCCCAACTGACAGTCCCTTTTGTGGCTTATTTTTCAGGTCACGCAGTAGCAGAAGAGGAAGCCAGAAAGGCCCATCAGCTGTGGCTTTCTGTTGAAGCGCTCAAATACTGCATGAAGACCGCCTCTGGGGATAGTCCCACACAACCACTGGAGAGCGCGGTGAAGGCCATCAAAGCCAGTTGTTCTGACAACGCGTTTACAGAAACCCTAACGGCAGCTCTCCCTCAGGAGTCCCTGACGCGGGGAGTCTACAGCGAGGAGGCCCTCAGAGCACGTTTCTACACAGTCCAAAAACTGGCCAAAAGAGTAGCTATGATCGATGAAACAAGAAACAGCTTGTATCAATACTTCCTGTCTTACGTGCAGTCACTGCTTATGTTTCACCCCCAGCAGCTGAAGCCACCTGCTGAGCTCAGCCCTGATGACCTCGACACCTTTAAATTACTGTCTTACGCTTCATATTGCATTGAACACGGAGACCTGGAGCTGGCAGCTAAATTTGTCAACCAGTTAAGAGGGGAGTCTAGGAGAGTGGCACACGACTGGCTGAACGAAGCTCGAATGACCCTAGAAACAAAACAGATTGTGGATATCTTGACAGCGTATGCCAGTGCTGTGGGGTTGGGAACAACTCAAGTGCAATGAGGTAGGATTGTAGTTTCGGAGGCTGTTCAGCAATCCTTTGTGCCGGAAAGAAATCCCACGATCTCCTAAAGGTTGCAAACCAAGCTGTTGACAGGGGCTGGAAGCATTAAATCAAAGCACGGCGTACGGTCTTGTTTCCTTGCACTGTATTTAACTTCACCACCGGTTGTATTTGTATTGGGTTTGAGTTATCATGACAACCAACTTCAGGAAGCTTCTCTACAATTTGTGTAACAATTTTATTTCCCCATCTTACCAAGCGGGCTTGTGATCCAACCCAAATAATGTTTGTAACCTACCATTAATGATTTGCCACTCTGTCAGCTGAATAAAACAAGACTTCAACCACTTTCTCCTGCTGTTGTCTCCTATTTAAAAATCAAATACAGCTGGGTAGTACAAGAACAGCCTTTCTCCGTGACCTGAAGAAGATAAAACTTATTTCTGTTTCAGTCCTTTCAAGGAGCAAGAATTCATTGATGTGATCAATGTGTCTATTCATTAATTTGTACAGCTGTAAAAAAAAAAAATAATAATCCATGTATGAGTACAGGTTTATGTAGACATAACTTAAGCTGGTGTCAGAGCACCTGTTCTGGTGGATTTCTGCCCCTGTATGTTTCTTGTCAGACCTGCTCTTCTGTAGTTTTAGAAGACCCCAGGTATTTCTGTCTAGAAGCCAGACTTTGGTTCAACCATGAGAATCTGCATAAAGACCAAGCTCCTTCCTTCTCTTACCTTTCCCTTCATTCTTAACATCAGTGAAGAAAGGTTGATCGAACTTACTCAGTCAAACTTACGCAGTACTTGCTGCAACAAGTAACCGCGGCTTTGCCTGCTTGCTGATCCAGTTTAAATCATTGGTGCAGTAAAGCAAAGAGCATAACACCACCCTGAAAGCCTTTTATCACTGATCTACCCCTTAAGCTGTCCCAGTCACACATTGCTTGAACAGGTGTGCTTGCTTTCTGGAGCAAACCTTGCCTTCAAACAGCATTACCACCCACCCACTCCTGCCAGGGGACTTTTTGCCTTTCAGTTGTAGTTTTTGTTCTACCTCCAGTAGCCCTTATTTCCCAAACTCATTACGGAATTACCTTTAAGTTGCTTTCCACAGCATGATTTCCCTTAGTGAAAAATAAAACCTTAACACGCATGACATTACAGGCCAAGAAATCATCTGTTAACTGCTTTTCATTGGAATATGGTTAAATCCTCTCAGGACCAAGGCCCTTCTTTGCCTGTCGAAGACAACTTTCTCAAAAAAACACCTTCAAGCTTCCTGTACAGGCTGAGAACAGCAGCACCATGCTGTGAAAGCCAGTTAGCAGAACAGCCCAATCACCGAATCATACGGGGTTGGAAGAAGGGACCTCTGGAGACCTTCTAGTGCAACCCCCCCCATCAGAACAGGTCTACCCAGAGCAGGTTGCACAGGATTTAAACCCAGGGAGGTTTAGAATGTCTCCGGCAACTCCACCTCCTCTCTCATCATCTTTGTAGCCCTCTGCTGTACTTTCTCCAGCAGTTCCCTGTCCTTCTTGAACTGGGAGCCCAGAATAGACACAGTACTACATACGGGACCTTACCATCCATCTTCCCAGCCACCTCGTTAGCTTTATTGCTGTATTCTGCATGAACTTAACTCACCTTCTCACAGGGCAGCTGCAACACTTTGTCATCAAAGTTTTTGCTCAGGGATTATTAGAAAACAGCTGTATTTAATGTCAGCCATTTATTAGATGCACTCTCCAGCTGTACAAATTGTTGCTTTTTAACATCTTCAGTCCAAAGCATGTCCCAAAACACCAAAAAGGATGAGGTGATGAGTATTGCATTACTTACTGTGTTTACATTCAGAGTAAACTTGATATTTAAAGTAGTTCATTCAAGTGAGCTGGAAAGGAATTAAATCTGGTGCAGGTTGAAGTCACAGGAGGTCCCAGAGAAGCCTTGGTCAAGCTGTCAAAGTGTTGTACCTGCCGAGCAGCCTCCAGGAAGCCACACTGCTCTCGCCGCAGCCCTCCAGGGCCTCAGCCAAGCTGCTGAATCAGGTGGCAGGTGCCCAGCAGGAGCAAGCTCCTCCAGGTATTGGCATGGAAGAGACTGTTGGTGTAGCCCACACTATGCTTGAAGTTACCAAGAACAGTGTTAAATGGGAGAACTCCTAGCTTGCTCCAACGAGGACAATATACAAGCAGGTCCTGTATCAGAATGGCCTGGTGTGCTCAGCAGAGCTGCAGCACCTCCCAGAAGCCATCCTTGAGTGATTTCACTTCTCACAGAAGCCTCCTGGCATCAAGGAAGTGGTTGCCCCCAGTTTTCTTGAGGGGAAAGCAAGTGGGACAGCTAGTCACGATCACTATCGCTGTCACTATCGCTGCTGTCGCTGTCTGGCTTGATACTCTCCAATGTCTTCCTGCAGATATAAAACAGTCCAGTAATCAGTCACCTGATTGTGGCTTTTGCTTGGAAAGAAACAAAACACAAAAAACACAAAACACAGGGTAAACCCCCTCCCAAGAGAATTATGGGCTGTCTAATGCCTATTAACACTCAAAGAACAGGTCCACCCAGCATTTGGTAGATGCACACCCACCTCTTTTTGGAGAAGCAGACTACTTCAGTTACCAGAAGTGGCAGAGAAGCTGTCAAGGGTGCTGGGCTTCTATTTATTTATTCCCTTGGACCAGACCAGTAGGTCCAAAATACGGTCCTCAAGGCTAAGCCCATCATCTGAGCGTGGCTGCGTCAGCTCAGGAACAAACCATGCTGGCTGGGGTCAGGTGTACGGAAGACTGATCATGAGCCTCAGAACCCATGAACTACATGCAGGGCTGTCCTGTACCACTTTTCTGCTTTTACTGGCCTGCAGTCAGTGTCTTTGAGGTTCTGGGACCTCAAAATGTTCTGGGAAAGAAGGGCGACAGCAGATCTAAGCAGTGGGTAAAGCTAACCCCACTGTGGAAAGTTACATCCCTCCCTAGGTGCTATGGGTACAGCATGGGATCAAAAACTGAGAGGCCACTGTGGGGGTGTGAAGCTGTCACAGTCAACACAAAGGTACATCATTCTGAAAGCCAGGGCTCTGCTGCCTCAGTAGAGAAGCCTTTCCCTAGGCTCCCCTATAACACCACATCTAAATACCCCTTCAGCATTAACATGAAATTCCCCAACTTACTTCTGCTTTTCAGAGAGTTCAAATTCCTTCTCTGTTCTACTCCTAAGCCTTTGAGACGAAGGAAGACCAAGGGACGCTGCCAGCTTTACCAGCTTAATCGCCTCGTCTGGGCTATTGGTTTGTTTAGCACAGGTCAAGAACTCGTCCATCACCTGGTCACTGCAAAAGCAAAGGCAAAGACTGTTCACGGGACCCCAAGTGAGGCGGCTGCTAATTTACAGCAGGTGCCTTAGAGAGGGAGAGGAGGTGACACAATTTTCAGATTCCTCAACCAGCCCTATTCTGCTCCTGCCAGGAATTTCACCTCAGCCTTCACCCCATACCACTTAGGAACTCTTATCCTAGCAGAAATAAATACTTCTCCTTGCACAAAAACAGAGGGCAGCAGCTTCCTGCTCAGGATAAGGATGCTACCTCAGCAGCAGCCCAAATAACTCCCCTCTACATTTCCCAAATCAGGCCCCTCCCCCTCTTTTACGTGGCTGGCAGAGGTAAAGGAGCAGTGCAACAGCGCTTTAAATCAAAGGCAGTCTGCCAGAGGCTGCTGTGCTCTCCGTGGGTACTGGGAGCTGCTGACAGCTGGCTGGGCTCTGCCAGCTCCACTGCATGTCAAAGTGCTGGTTCTGCTCCTTTGTCACCTCCATCACCTGCTGGAGACAATCTTTTGTCACCTGCATCACTGCTCTTGTCTTTAGGCAGGGAAACAAGCAAGAGTCTGCAGCTGGTGCTGCAGGGAGCTTGGCAGAGAAGGGAAGGAAGCGGACCAGGAAAGCCTCTGATCCATTTGGTAATAGCAGGGAAACTACTTTCTTTCCCATCACATTCACAGCCCATGGCATTCACAAACCACCAGCTACACCACGATTTCAGAAGGCGAATTCTTTCCCTGTATCCCACATTGAGACAGGGGTTCTGATGTGACTTGGAAGCATCAAAGCTTCCTCGGGCCATGCTAGCAACAGTCTGCAGAACGGGGCAAGCACAGAAGGCCAGTAACAGCCACCTTTGGTCCCACACACCCTCACTGCTGCCGGCAGCCAGAGAACACCGTGCCTCTTGGGGAAATTCCCATCTCAAACATCAGATCTAAGGTGTTCATTACCACGAGCACCAAGCAGCTGTTTGGGGTTTTTTTGTTTGGTTTTTAAAAATGCGTTACTATTCCTACGGAAGTTGTTTTCTACTTCAGATTCTTTTCCCAAAAAAGTCCTGAGAAAAGCTAACAGGGTACCACATAAGATTAGGATTTGACTTGTCTTCAGGAAGTCAGACAACTCTGAAGTTTGGTTAACGACATATTAGAATTTTTTTGAGCACATGGGAAATGAGATGTTTTCAAGAGTCCTGCTTAGACTGATTTCTAATGCCAAGTTAATCAGTGGCACTGTTTTTAATGTCCCAGAGCTTCATTCAGTAACATCTCAAAGATCAACCACTTAACCCCCCCTTTGCATTTTTAATACTTTTTGAGATAGAAAGACCCTGGAACATATCAGTTGGATAAAGAAACACCTGTGCTCACAGGGACAGACTTGTGCTTCAGAGGTTACAGCAAGATATGGACAACTATTGCCTATTATAATAGAAATGCAAAATTTCAGCCAAAGGGGAGACTCAGTACCTGAAGTTAGAACCTAAAAATACTCACGTGGGAATCCTATTCATTTGCTGGAAGCGCTCCATCATGCTCCTGTTCAAAAGAAACAAACAAAAAAAATATCAAAACTACACACAACAGGAACTGACAGATATTAAATCTCTTTGATAAGGCCCTGCTGAAACACAGGCAAGCTCAATTTCATTAAATGATCTTTCCACAGATCTGAAACAGATCCCATGCTGTATTCTTGCAGATGCACTGAGTACCAGCTAACGTAATTGATTATTTTAACACAGAATATCTTAACTAATGCAGAAAAAACCCAGAAAGTTTAGCTGGTGGTAAATTTACTTTAAGAGTATTACGTATCTTTAGAAGGGCACTTGCCACTTCTTTGTTTCAAATGAATCTATGCAAAGAGAACATCTGTATTTAACAGAAAATAGCTCAGAACTTTAAATTGGAGGCTACATATTTTAACCAGTATTTCAAGTTGAGAGCATGTAGGACAGTAAATTCTAACTTCCAAAGAGTACTAAAAATATTCTCTTTTGATTTTTAATTAAACTCCAATTGATCGCTTTAGAAGTTTGGATTCTAAAGAGTTCTAAAAATTAGAAAATGGAAAGCTGTAGGAAATCAGCAGTTCTTAGTGACGTGATAATCAAACCCTACCTTGCCAGAAGCAGCATATGATGCTCTAAACCAGTTGCTACATTAATTTCTAGACCATTTTAAAGATAAACAACTGTAACTTGGTGCCAAGAATGAACAATAAAATTAAGGAAAAATTAAGGAAAAAACCCATCACATTCCCAGTAGAACTTATCCCCTCCCTTTGCACTGGTGTTCCAAGGTAGTTGGTCGTTAGTTTTTAATTTTGTGACTAAGCCTTGAGTTAGTGTCAGCAAGCCCAGAGTTCAGAACAGCCACACACGTACCAAGCGTCCTGGGTTCTCCCAACTCTGGAAAACAAAAGAACAACGTGGCCCAGCATGCTCCCTGTCCAGTCTAATGGGGCCTGCTCCCTCCCAGTCTGTTCATGGAACTCTTTGATGTCTTCAGCACACTTGGCAAACATCAGCTGAATCTGTGAAAAGATCGTGCTATTAATCCCAAATCCTCTAGAATTAATTTATCCTTTTCAGTGCAATTCCTCCTACAAATCTGACACGTCTTCCCCATATGTTACTTAAATGTCATTGAGCTTCTCTGTACTGGTTTTGGCTGGGATAGTTAAATTTCTTCATAGTAGCTTTTACAGGGCTATATTTTGGATTTGTGATGAAAAGTACCAGGGATGTTTTAGTTATTGCTGAGCAGTACTTGCTTACAAGGCCTCTTCTGTTCCTCACACCACCCCACCAGTGAGTAGGCTGGGGGTGCACAAGAAGCTGGGAGGGGACACAACTGGGACACCTGACCCCAACTGACCAGAGGAGTATTTCATACCATATGGCATCACACAATAAAAGCTGGGGGAAGAAAAAGGAGGGGACATCTGGAGTGATGGCGTTTGTCTTCCCAAGTAAGAATAACAGGTGATAGAGCCCTGCTTTCCTGGAGACGGCTGAACACCTCCCTGCCGATGGGAAAGAGCAAATGAATTCCTGATTTTGCTTTATTTGCATGTGTGGTTTTTGCTTTACCCATTAAACTGTCTTTATTTCAGCCCCTGAATTTTTGCACATTTACTGTTCATTGCCATTCTCCCCACCATCCCGCTGGGGAGGAGCGAGCAGCTGTGTGGTACTGAGCTGCTTTCTGGGGTTAAACCACCACAGCTTCCTCACCTCTTCAGGGTGCCGCTCTCTGCTCATCAAAGACAAGAGCTCTTGCAACAGGTCATGTCTCCTACCAAACCCCATCTGTTTCATATCTGTTCAGAGAAAGGCAGCAGTTAGTAGGTGCGACCGGTATCCCTAACCCCAACTCCTGCTAATATGGTCAGCATAATTAACCCCATTTTAATAAGGCCAACAGCTAGTCCATGTGACTGAGTTGGTCACATATTAGTTCCCTTTCCCCTCATTATCAGGCCCTGAAGGTCCTGTGCACCAAGTAGATGAACCAAACAGATTTATTCTTTCCCTCCCTGCCAGCCGCTTGGTGCCAGGCTGACTACTCCCTTCCTCAATGACCTTCAAGGTTCCAGGCACCCAGCCAACCTGGTGGTGGTGATGAACCCATCAGAGAACATGGAAGATAAGAGCACACAGAGCACTGTCTATAAAACCAAGCAGTTGCAAGTTCTGCATGGGAATCTGGACCCAAACTGCTGCTGGACAGTGAGACCCATGACACGTCAGTGGCGAGGGACACCTCCACCATTGTCTGCTTCCTCGAAGGGATGAGCGGTGACTTGTATTCTTTTATATGTTTCTCAAGGCTAGATTATGATTCTTATGTTGATAGAGCAAACCACATATTAAGATTTGACCTGATCTGGAGAGGGTCCAGGTGATGAAAAACCATAAGCTAAGCAGTACTATAAAATTCTGCACTACACTACTTATAAAATTGTACTACAGTGATTCTGCTTATAGAAATCCTGTGCTATTCTGATTATAAATTCTATGCTAATCATAAAATCTGGTCAAGAAAATAAAGCTTTAATTGTAACTACAACTTAGGGCTGCCATCATTCTGCCAAGGATCCCTAAAAGAAGCTGTCTGTCTCCTCAAGCGTAGTCTGCATTGTCTCTTCTTCTGAAGGGGCAAAGAACAGGCAAATAATTTAATTGACTTAAACCCGGGCTGTTGTTTAAGGTACTTCTCTCTGGTAAGCATTCACTTTTCCAAGACACTGACATTTATCTGTGACACTGTCACATCTCTCTGATAGTCTGTGCTATGGGTTCTGCCTTTCTCTGATATGACAGCCCCATCACTGTACTAGGGAACAGCTTCCCTCATGCTAAAGCTCTTTACCGCGGCTATACTGAGCACTGGGAAATGTCTCAACTACCTCCCACTTTGCACTTCTCCTGGCTTTTATCAAACCAACTGCCTACGTAGCCTTGTGGCTACCACTAACCTTCCCAGACTGAAGGGAGCGCTTCCAAGTGGTTGGCTGCGTCCAGTGCTTGGAGGAGGTCCAATATATTTTTAGGAGTTGGATAGAAGACCTGAAGAAGGAAGCGAATCACTTTAGTGAACTGTAACTGTTCTGTTTCTCCATACTAAAGCTTTCAAGCTTGCTTACCCTAATACGCACTTACCGAGAGGGACATTTCTTTGTACCACTTCAACACAACATCAATTTGTTCCATCATACACAATAATGAAAAGAATTTTGACCTACAGGAGGAAAAAAATGTTCTAATTCAGTAATGATTAGATCAACTAAACCACAGAGAAGCACCAGGAAATGATGGTGTTCTGATCAGATTTGTATTGCAGATCAGAGAAATTTCACTATAGAATTGCAATACTCCATTGCAATGGAGTATTTTTAACGAGACAACTTAATGCTGACATGAGATAATTGGCAGAATTAATAAGAAGCGGACCACTGCGTTTTAAAATATTGAAAAATGTAATCTCCCTGCCTGATGCCAGAATCGAGGTATCTGAATCTCTCTCAAATGCAACCTTTGATTAAGAACCACTTTAAGGAGTGAACTAAATTAACGCTGTTACTTGTGCGAGGTCACAATACAAGCCTGGGACCATGACCCAATGCACTGACTACAAAAAATGTCCCTCCATCAAGAAATTAATTTCCATTGATTTCCCTTGATTTATTTACAAGCTAAATAAGGTAAAATCATTTGAATCATCCACCCCTGAAACTGCATCTTATTTTGATAATCATTATTTTTCATGAATTTACAGAAGCATCTCTAGCATCTAATGCCTAAATAGGCTTTTCTTCAAATCATATGCTCTAAATACTTAATTACATTCAGTGACTGCAGCACTTAATGACACTGGTAAATATGTTTTGGATGCAACGATTAGTGTCAAATGGTGACTCTACATGGGAGTTTCATGCCTAAATACACCTGCTGTTCTGCAGCCTCTCTCCAACACCACGCAGAGAGTTAGGTCTGACTGTCTGACTTGGTCTGTACAGTATGTTGGTGTTACCTCCTAAGCTGCCATCTTAAGTGGACAACAGGATTGTAGAAAATACAACTGGTTGGTGCAGTTGTTGGATGGGTATTAAGCTAAACTGATGCTCCAAGACACTTTATTTCTGTTTGGGCAAGGACACAAACTGAAAATAAATCCTAAGCTATTACTGTTCTTAAGAGGGACCTAATTTGCAAACTGCACATACAATAACCAGCTGGTGTTCAACAAAGCATTCTTCTGCACAATGTTTGCATCCTGGTTTGTATCCAAATTGACAGAAATACACAAGACACTGAACACCAGCTGTGCTTCACTCACCAGTAGGCATTTAACCGATCCATGTCCAAGAATTTCCAGTTGTCTCCCTTCTCCATTGCCTTATTCAACTGATAAGCAAGCTTGATATCCTTAAGATCACAGCACTGCAATAAACCAGTCAGATTTTAAAGCTACCACATGTAACACTTAGTTACACTCTGAGACTCACTTTCACAAAGGTATGAAGAGTGATGAGCAGACAGTGAACATTTTGAGGAGGATGCAATTCAGTGTAGTGACTGTAGGCATTTGGCTTAGATAAGACAAATGAGCGTCTCTCCTGGTCAGTGAGAACCTTCTAACCTAAACCGACACCTTCTGGTGCAGACACTGTCTGACCACTGTGGTGTCGCTAGAAGCAGGGACTGTGGTGGCACAGAAGACAGGGACTTAGCAGCCGTCTCTAGGAAGAGATGCACGTATCACAGGCACACAAGTTACTGATTTAGAAGGCGTCAAGCAAAGAATTGCAGAATTATGGAGGAAAGTTACAGGAGGTGATGAAAACAAGTGGAAAAGGGAAAGATATTGAGAGCTAAACGTTTTGTAAAAGGTTGGAAAATTCACAGTTAATTCCTAAACAGCTGGAGGGCTCAAAGGAATTCTGATTGCAGGGAAAAGATACTTACCACTTGCATAGCGGTGGCAAAAAAGTTGGCTGAAAGGGAGAAAATAGAGCGTGTTAGCTTCAAACGTCTGTATACACATCTTGCTTACACAAAGTGACCCAGTCTTATGTGAGCGACTTCTTTCTCTCTTTTAATCCACTGTGTGGAAAAGCTCATTCAACTCCCACGACTCAGGTAAGGCCTGCATCTGTGTGCCCATCATTACTGCCTTTGCTAACAGTGGTATTTCTATAAAGCATGTGAAGGAGCAGGGCAGATACAGCCACTGTCTACACTTTTGGCAGCAGCTTAGAGCCAGAGCAAGAAAGCGTATAACACACGAAGCAGGGCAGAAGGAAACAGAAGGGATGCACAACATTCTTATTATTTCCAGGCTTCTTTCCAAGGACAAAAAAAAATTGCAGGTAGGATAACCTAATATTCTACTCCAACAAAGTCTCATAATTATCTTTTTCCTTTAAATAGCAAAAAAACCCATACCAGCTCCTCACTAGTTTCCTGAAGCATGCACTCTAACAGCTTCTTCATCCAATCATATTTAGAACTGTCAGCTGCTAAAGAGTGGCTTCTGACACATTGTTCACACCATGCTGTACACACCAGAGCTAACAGACCCCTCTGCTTCAGACTGAAGCTGCATTTACTTCTGTACGTACAGAAAGGCTCTGAACATCCTAGGGCAAAATTGTGTACATGCAGATGGCAGAAAGAGCCAGTGAGACATGGGATGTTCAGAATCTATCCTTCCACCCAACCAAGCTTTGGCTTTGCATGAAGTTGTATTTCATGCAATTTTCTGACAGGATCAGGAAGAACTAGAACAAGGAACTCGCACCATACTACAACAAAAACCAGACATGTATCATTTCATGAAGCTGCTAGCAGATGTTCCTCTTTAAACTAGCCTTATGAACAGCTTTGTGATTTTTATTGTGTGGGACTCAAATACTTGTTCACATGGGCTACACTCCAACTTCTACCCATACACCAGCACACCAATGCACAGCACACCTTCCCAGCACTGGAATTTGTCCTTTTTTGTCTGCAAAAAGTATCAGAAGGTGCTGATAAAAGCAAGCTGCTTGCATTCTTTCTAGTGGGATAGAACTACTTGAAATTGCCTGGGTACCTTTTCACCCAACCTTATATAATGCAGATTGTCAGATATATTAAAGTTCATACCGTCATCAGGGTCCTGGGGAATGAAACTCCTCTTTTGAACGTCATCAAGTACTTCAAGGATGATGCCAGGTGAGGAAAGATCAACTGTGGGACAAACAGACAGGCACCATCACATCTCAGTTTTATCATGTGCTTCATTAGTAAAAAGCATCAGCCTGCAAATATACTACAGAAACAAGCCCCATAATTTCGAGCAAGTATCAAGATTCTCCTGTCTCCACCCCTAACTGTGGTGCTCCACACCAGTTGCAATTTTATTTGCACTAAAATTTTCCCTACCACTGCCAGATTTCCACAGCACAATAGGGCAGGTTAAGAAAGATACAAGTCCTTTGTAGCAAGGAACCCAACAGGCCTGCAAGTTTGTTTGCTAGAATGTGGCACTGGGCAAAGCAATGCATTTCATAAACACTAAAAAACCCAAACTCCAGAGCAGTTCCTCCACATTTATTACAACACAAGGACTGCAGTTGCGACTACTGTGTCTATTCTCTTTCCATGTCCATAGAGTCTTGGCTAAAGGATCTGGGCTCCTGTCTCCTAACCCAGCTATATTTCAAGACAGCTCCAATGTACAGAACTGTTGCAGAAAAACTTTCTTCGCCATGAGTGGCACAGTCTGTGTGATCACAGGTGCTGTAGTCAGATCCAGCCTCCAGAGAGACTGAGTAGCATCTGCTTTTTATCTTTATCAGCTTGTGGCCACAAATGGAAAAGCAACAGGCTTTCTTTCCAGTTCTATCAGTTCTCAAAACACAAGGACTCTTCTCTCCCTCTAAGAGGTTATGATTCTCTGTAGCCTTTTTGTCCAGCCAAGCAGACTCAGACTGCACAAGTAACATTGACACATTAGAAGTTGTCTTTTAATCCATAAATCAACCGCATTCACCCATCACATTTAGAAAGCATTTAAAGTAGATTTAAAAAGAAGTTGATATTGCACGTACCGCCTCTATAAAATATAAAGAGAAGATGATCATACGTTGCAAGGCTAGGCTCTAAAAAGCAAAAACACTGAAGTTACTTCAACATTCTTGGATGAGCTTCATGCCTGAGCTCTAATTTACAGTCTCCATCTCCCCCAACGAGGCAGTATGCATAAATGTGCTCAGTTCTCTCCTTGTCCACCCAAATGCTGGACCAGACCTCACATACACGTGTTACAACTGGGAGAGACGATATCTGAGGGTGAACCACCAGCTGAAGCACCACATTGCCATGGGGGGAGCAGTCAAGCTTCCCCAGTCTAAATGAAAAAAAAAAAAAAAATTTCATAGGTAGTTTCCCTTCTCCCCATGAACCTATCTTTCTCTGTCATGTGACTAGAAATCACTGTGTTGTTTACTGCTCAAGTTAGCCATTCTGGAGGTGGCACTGAAATACAGTAACTATTCTGGTTCTCTTACCTATACCAAGTGCTTCCATTTCCTTTACTACCGGTATAGCCATACTTCTGCCAACACCACCACATTTTCTCAGAGTCTTCAGTAAAGCATTGAAAGTCAGCAAATTTGGTTGCACTTCCTGTTGAGCCATGTGATTCAGGAAGACCTTAAACAAAATCCCCATCACACGTTACGGATCACAGTTCAGCTTTCAGTTGGGTATACGTGCATTTTCTTAATCTAATCCTTCTCGCTCCCTTTAAGTAAATGACTCTACCTCAAATGATTATTTATTAAGCAAGTACCATCTAGTTTTTAATTAATTGGAGCAAAAAAAACAAGACTACAAAATTACATCAGATTAGATACTGGAGAATTGTGTCTAGAACATCAAGGAAATTTAATTTATGTACCGGTTTTCTTTACTGATGTTACATCATTAAAACAGACGCCATTAATGTTATCCCTCAAAAATTCCATTTCCATCACACTGCTATGAACTGTAATTCAGAGAAGAGTTTTTATCAATAATTGTTTGCTTTTATCTCCCAGCACAACTTCCCAATTACTTTCTGTCTGGGCAATTCTTGGATCAGGTACATTGTCACAAAGCAAACCATTCTGCAAGGGCAAGGTTTTTGTACATTTTGTACATTTCCCACTCCTAAACAACTAGTTTCTACATTTAAACTAGTGTACTTTCTTTGCAGCAGTTAATAGTATCTTTGTAGAAAGCTCTTGGTTTTAGTCTTCTAATAATGTAAAATTCTATTGATAAAGGAGATCCAGTCCCAATGCCTTCCAGTCCCCTTCTCCACCTCTTCTGCTCAAACTTCTTACCTTGGCTAACTCCCATCTTTCTAAGAACCTTTCCTTTAGATATGGGACTGCCGCAATCAGTGCATTGAAGGTTTGCACATCAGCTGGAAAATGGAAGATAATTCATTTTAACTGACAATTATCACAGAATCATAGAATGGTTTAGGTTGAAAGGGACATTAAAGATAATCTAGTTCCCACCCCCTTGCCAGGGGCAGGGACATCTTCCACTAGACCAGGCTGCTCACAGCACCATCCAGCCTGGTCTTGAACACTTCCAGGGATGGGGATTTCTATATTCTACAGAAACCAGTTTGTTCTAACATGGCTCAGTTTTAGGCGAAGTCTCATGCAAACCTGTTTCCAGTGAGCCTGCCACATGCCAGCTGCACTGAAACAAAGAGTTTGCATTCAGCTCCCATGATCTAGCTGAGGTCCGTACCCCTGCGCCAATCATCACTGCCATGAAACAAATATCTACGTACCCAACAACTGCCTTCTGCTACTTAGAAGACCACACTTACCTTTGTGTCTTTCATTCAGGAGGTCCATGTACATGTCATAAGCTTTAGCAGAAGCCCCATGCTGCAGAAAAAAAACAACAACAAAACCCCAAAATAAGCAACTTCTTTGTGTGAGGTTTCACAAGCTGAAAAAAGTCTTCCTGGTACTGAAGTGTAACTTTACCTTCACCATCCCTCGGATCATTGTGCAATAGGAGTGTGCATTCCTCTCTGGCATTATCTTAAATATCCTTTCAGCATTGTTGTTCTCCCTAGAATCAAAAAATAAGTTGAATGTTAAAGAACTCCATAAAAGATAACGTTAGGAAAAGGATTCAACACGCAGAACAAAATAACGGGCTGTACTCCTAAGGGCTGACATTCAGTTATACTACTTGTGATACTTTGAGCTATTCTACAATCACTTACTAGGTTTCCATCAACACTTTAAAAGATTAGTAAACACAGATGTATTTAACAAGTAACATTTGCAGGTATGGGCTGCTAAGAAGTCTTTAAGTCTGTTTTATAACACTGCATGTGCACAACCCACTGAATACAGGAATACCGACAAGATTTTCCATACCTCCATCTAGAGCCAGATGTCCGTGAACCTCTTTGGAATTGTCTCTTTGGAGCCTTCTGCTCTGAAGCATTCACCTGGAGAGATTTTTGCAGAAAGAAGTTTCTCACAGTTAATTAGGGTTACACACCAAGTGATGTGATTTGGTAAAAACACAAAAGTTCAGCAACAATGCTAGCAAAGGTGGTTTTCAATGGGTTATATTAAAATAATTTTTATTAAAAGTTCAGGAAGCAATAACTAGACCAAGAATACTGTTTATATAATTAAACATTCTAACAAGGCAAATTATAGGTATTTGTGGAACTGGCGGGAATCATTAAACTATAGCACATAACCTGTAGAAGCCTTTCTCCAGCAGTCTTCACAGAGACAGGTATTGCGCAACATATCTACTACTGTAACTTGCAACCTGATACTCTGAGGTCATACAAGGAGCCCTCAACTTCATTGAAACCTAGTTAATGTGGTTCAGACTGGAAGAAAATTAACTAGCTGATCTACACTAGAGGTACTGAAGGTCTTCTTTGCCGGCAACTATAAAAACAAGGCTGTCAGTAAGAAACAGTTATTTAAACACAGTCCAGAGCTAAGCCAAGGCAGGGTTCCAGCTGCCAAGTTCAGCTTTATGGAAACTACTTTTGCTAGTAGGCTACACACGGGACTGGTGTAACTACTGTATGTCTAGAGAATGCTGACTACCTTTGACCCACCTCACACCACCTCCCAAGCACATAGTGACAGAAATCTTGACATCACCTTGATACACTTCCACTACACATGAAAGAAATAAATACATAGAGATCATGAGGTTTTTCATACCCCCAGTTCTTCCAAATCCTCTTTATGTTCTTCCTCTTTTTCTGGAGTAGATTCTCCACCTCCATAGAAGCATAACAAATCTAAAAGGCTGTTTGTGGTCTCCAGAGATACAGGAGTACCTATAGAAAATGAGGGTGCGCAACAGTCATATGGAAAGTAAAGAACACACCATTCAACAACCATATCTGAAAAGTTTTGAATACCCTGTTACACCACTTTGTTCTTTTTCAACACAAAGGCGCTCTCTAGCAAGTCTGTAAAACCTGAGCGTGACACCAGTACTTCCACAAAACCATTCATAGCAGGAGACAGTTTTAACAGCAAACTAGAGTATCTGTTTTTCTATTGAAGCCACTGAAAGGGTAGATTTTTCTGACCAAGTGGGAGAGGTAAGTGGCAGCCAGCAGCCAAAACTGTGAAGCAGAACAAGCCCAACACAACACCAGAAATTTCTAGTGCTTTTCATATCTACTCCCAGAACAAACTCTCCTGTGAAGATGACTTTGTGTGTTTCACTTTCTATGAAACACATTTAAAACCAACAAAAGAAAAGAGCTGTTTGATGGAATAATCTCCATTCCATCTTGCAGCAGGTACAAGAATGTCTCGCCTTCCCAGTAAGTTTTCCTCCTTCAGAGACTGTGGCAGTTGCAGTTTTTTGTTGCTTCCTCCTCCTTCACCCATGACAGAGATAAGGTCCAAATGAAGGAGGAACCGAGAAAGACTCATTTATTGAGGGCAGGTCCACAGAAGGGGCACTCAGCTGGTATGCTACACCAGTCCAACACAGCGGCAAAGTGCTTGGCACAGATGTAGCTTACACCAACCAATACAAAGGCCTTTGAGGGCAGAATGGCATCACTCAATGACACAGCATCTGCCCACAACAGGCCCTGCTCTACAGCATTCTTCCACTTTGGAAGAAAAAAAACCTCAACAACGTTATTATCTCCTTCTTGATCAAGAAATCATTTGTTCTCCGTGTCACCAAAGTGACATGTCAGACAAGCACTGGATAGGGAGGGCCCAATAATTCTGGAGGAACACTTCCCCAGACCAGAGACAGCTGTGAAAAGCATGAACATAATCATGAAATTGTCTCTATAGCCTGTGCCAGCTACTAAAATATTTTTGCTACAATTTAAATAGAGCTCCACCACAGAATCTTAGCAGGTGACCACATACCTCCTTGTATGAGCTGATCGAACAGGTCCACAGAATCTTTCACCCTTCTGAGGTGGATACGCTCTTTTAGAGCTTCCTCACTCACTCCTTCAATCTGAGGTGTAAGCGTCTCGGGCATCAAGCACTAAAAGCAGAGTGCAAGCTAGACATGAGCTCAAACCTTCTCAAGACCGCCGCTAAAACACGAACTAAATATGCTCACTCTTCACTCTCTATACTGCTTTGGTGATGTCCCGACCCTCCCAGCATAACAGCAGCAGTACTTTCAGTGATGAAGGATCACATATCCTGATCTTCCATTTTCGTGCTAGGAAGTAAGTATCTAAACAATATTTCTTTTCTGATTTTTAGATAAAGAACCCAATATGATATGGAATTCCTAAGGAAAAACGTTCACTTCAGAAACATAATGGAAATACAGTACTGCTTTCGTAGCTGTCTGCCAAACAGTTAACAGAACTATCTTTTTATGTTGGTTTTGGACCAGTCTGACAGTTGATGTCACAACCCGATAAAGCACAAATACAACGAAAATGAAAAGCAAAAAGCTTACTGGTATGTTGGGTTCTGCAAAAGTCTTGTCAAAATATTGAGGAAATTGTGTAATAATGTATTTTGCAGCATTTTTCCCAGCCTCCTTCGACAATGAATATAGACGCTGCATAGGAATGAGAGAGAACAAGATGAAGAAATGTGCAATTAAAGGCCTGTGAGAAAAAAACATTTTCAATAATACTGAGTATTCTGATGGAACCAAATGAAACTCATGCTTCATTTTCAACTCTTAGTAAAAACACAAGCATGACACAACATTCCAGATAAACATGCTGGTATTTATGCCAATATAAGAATTACTGTTCTTTAAATGAAACTCTAATTTACTTCTTTGTTACTTATTCAAGGGACAAAGTTCTATATCAGATATCTGAAATGCTGCACTGATACCTCAAGCTCAAAAGCATCTCTCTTTTTAGAGTTAAGGCACACTCAGAGATTTCTCTCCCTGACTGTCACTTCCAAGAATATCACCTGATCCCCATTCACCTCTTTTCCTCAAGTTCCAGCATCAGACCCTCTTCCAATGTTTCTTTTAAAACTCTTCACACTCAACAGCTGCCTCCAGTCTTCTCAATGGCTTCACCTCTGGTGCGCAGAAGAACTGAAGCTCTCTTCCAGCTGTACCACTGATTTGCCACAACATCTCAGCTCCCAGTCTTCTCTCTACACTCTAATTAACAGGACAGTGCTTCCTTCTTGCCCTCATTTCCAGTTCTGCTTTCTCCTGACTCAGCTTCATACTCTTTAATCTCATGCAAAGGAAACATCAGGGGAAGACTCCTTTTCTTTTTCCTTTCTATTATCATCTCCATACTATTTCCATAAGCCTGAGTTACCAAAGAGCTGCTCTGTGATAAAAGTAAAATTCCTGGGGCTTGGCCAGGACAGTTAACTGATAACGTAGTCTATGCAGCAACACACATACAAGTGATCTTGTGTGATTTAATTGACACGTTTAATTCAAATTTATTGAACCTGTAAGCACAAAATCTCAAGACTTGCAATACCATATATTCACAATCTATATCCAAGGTATATAAACACAGTTTTAACAGGCTGAATGCCTCACCTAAAGAATTACTATTGGGAGTTACTTAACAAATTCTGAACATGGAGAAACAGAACAACTCAGCAGGTAAGCCACTAACTTGCAGGAATGTTAACAGAGCTGTGTCAGCTGGAGAGCCCCTACAGGGGCAAGGAGACAGCTTTGTATGTATAGAGTGGATTTGTCCAGAGAAGTGCTAGTCATTACACATTCAGAAAAACACAGAGGAGAAAATTCTGAAAGAAATTTGATACTTCATTTTCTTTTGTAATTTTAAACTAGGCTGCCATTAGAGTTTTCATAGCTGAGACAAAGTGGGGGAAGAAGGAAGCTATTTGAAA
This sequence comes from Gallinago undulata, assembly GCA_026546715.1. Lineage (NCBI taxonomy): Eukaryota > Metazoa > Chordata > Aves > Charadriiformes > Scolopacidae > Gallinago > Gallinago undulata. The sequence continues at coordinate 45,741,364 of JAOTQQ010000032.1, forward strand.
GATTTGAAAGGAAATACTTACAGCATTTGCTGCATTTCTTGGTATAAGGAAAGGGTCATCCTGGAACATATAATGAGCAGCAGTAGGATCCTGTAGAAAGGAGAACCCAGGATTGAAATGTTCACAGTTACGTACACAGGCAAGCTGTATCCGTATGACACTGCCTCACGGAATTTAAGGCACAACGAACAGTTCCACCATAACCCCATCTGATGCCCACTTTACAAAAACTCTTGTTCAAAAAGTTTAGCCTGTTTGGAAATAGTTTAAAAAAGCATTTCCATTATACACATACATGCAGCCTAACATAGTGACAACATAAGGGTCCTTACCATAACATAACAAGCAACGAATGGCCTGCAAAGCAAGCAGGACCCCAACTATAACATTCTCAGAGGAGCTGAGGGAACTTGCAGGATCACATTTAACTTCCAAGACAGTAAAGTGACTTGCTCCTGATGCTAGCAAAAGCCTTATCAAGATACTATAGCTTTCACTGGTAGCTGCAGCACTCTCTTATCATTAGAACGAGGCTTTCAGGACACAGCAAAGCGTGTTAAGCAAAAGTGAAAACACTGTAAGAACAAATGTAAAATCCCATCTTTCATTTACAGCCAAAGTAGAAGTAAGAACTTCCAGAGTGCAAGGTTATTGTGTGAGATGGACAACTCAACCTAGTCCCATAATCAACAGAACCACTTACCCTCTTCACGGTAGACGCCAATGTTTGAAGAACAGCGAGCTTATCCCTAAACATAAAGGAACCTTGATTAATACTCAGTTGCAGATTTTGAATGTTATGCATTACATTGTATGCAGAACAAGCACAGGATTATCCTGGCCTGTAAGGATTTTCAGTTCTAGGAAACAATGTTTTCACTGCACTTAGAAAATACCATTTTTCACAAAGGAAGGGAAAATTCAACTGCAAAAATGGCATCAGTTTTAGAACAATCACAGGAAGAAAAAAACACTGAAGAAAAAGCATCTGTGTTTTCTGCTACCACTCCTGACCTTGTTATACATTATCAAAGGCAGAAGATAGAGAAGGGACACAAAAAGAATTTTCTGGAACGCTCCTCTCAGAGTCCGTCATCTCTGTGGAATGGATACATGAGTCCCTCTCCAAGACAAGTCTTGGGAGGAAAAAAAAACACAAAACGAGACAAAACTAGATTTCTCAGGTCTCCTGTGCCTGTGGGTGCTTAAGATTTTGGTTGTGTTTCAAGCAAACATGGAAAGGCTGTTGAAAGTATTTAGGTGAAGGCAGTCTTATTTTACGTTTACATGTGACACCGTTTGGCTATAAACTTGGCTTTTGCTGTACAGTCATGCAATTTCACCTTAAGTGCTTCCAGCAAAATAACTTTTATATAGCTGCATAATTTCTGAATAGGATTATTCAGCCACCTATCAATGGCCAAGTTTATTTTGCTGAAAGAAACACCCCTACATGCAGACAGACAAATGAACTTGATTTTACAGATCTCTAGCAAATGTGATCTTTTACAAAGAGTCAGAATTATGCTTAAAAATGCAGATCTTGTAACTGTTTTTAAAAGACAGGTCAACAACAGAGTGTACATAGCCTGCATAGCGAATAAGAGTCAAGAATATTCCCAGAGCTCCCAGTCAGCAGGAAAACCACTACCAGAACATTAAATCCAGGAATACAGCAACCTGAATTTTCATTTTCAGCTTTGGTGGACAGATTACACTTAGCTGTCTAACAATGATTTTCCTCCAGGCCAAGAGATATTCCAGCAGTAAACACTCACCAGGTTTTTTTTCGTGGGAGCACAATTTCTTCTTGCGTAACTATGAGAAACAATATTAAAATTGTTATTAGAAACACACAGATGCCCAAAGAAAACCTTGACCTCATGAAAAGTAATGATTTAAGCTGATCCAGCTGAAAGTACTAAAGCAAAGACTTTAAAACCACAGTCTGATGTAGGTCACAGTTTACTGGAATGGTAATAGAAAAGGCTAACAGGGAACTTAACAGTCTTCTGTCAAGACAGGATCAGGGCCTTATGGTAAACAAACCGCAGAGACAGTATTCACTGACCCTCAAAGTGATTACCCATCCAAGCTTCTTCACTCATCCTTATCCTGCACCTTCTCACTTCAGCCTCAGTCTTTACCTGTCCCTCGGTTTCCCACACTCAGTCCCTCAGTTTGAAGCTTCCCGCCTGTGCCCATCTGGCTTCTCCCGTTCAGCTTGCCTGAATACTGCAGCGAGGTGTCCTCTCAAGCTCCTGCTCTGACAGCCTGACACCAACTGTTCAGCTCCTTCCACCCCACAGATCAATCCACCCAGCTTTCCCAGAAAGAAAAAGGAAAAAAAGGCCAATACCAAAATGGAGAAGCTACAGGTTGTCAGTAAAGCATCTTAGCAAGTTCATCCACAGAGGAGCGTGTGAGACCTCCTGTTTACAATCCCCAGGGCCAGGGTCTGCAGAGGCACTTTTCCCACTGCCTCTGTGTTAATACTTCCATGAGCTGTTACTGACTCGCAGGAACTTGTTCCCATGTGCGACATAGCTTCAACCATCCTAGCTTACTTTTATCACAAGACTTGTAGAAGAAATATGGTAAGGAGTACAGAGAAAAAGCAAGAAGGTGAAGGAAACTGTCAGGATTAAGGTGGAAAACTCCTTATTTTTATTTTATTGCTTATTCAGTTTTAAATAGCTACTGGACGGGTCATGGAACTGGACAACTGAGTTCATGCTCTGGGAGCACAGAGCTGGTTGGTGGTGAGGGTAGTCAAGTTAAGCCAGGAAATTACTGCACAACAAAGACTGGGGAGGTGGGGTGGTGCTGGGAATGAAAGAAAGGGAAGGAAGGCATCTCCTTTATTTCATGACAGGCTATGTTGTGTGGATAAAGAAAAAATCCCACAAACATTTGCAATAAACTAGTAATTAAGACATCATACCTTCTGAACTTTCCACAGTCTTCCCAACAGCTGTACTACCAGAAGAGCACCTGTAAACCAGAGTTTTCAATTTATGATAGTCACACTAATACAGCAAAAGCAGATTAATGAAATCTGCAGGTAAGATTATTAAGTATAGATAATACTTAAGTACGATTAAGTATTACAGGTAAGAATTAATTGAAACATTAAAGGGCAGAAGTAACTAGTAATGTTGCACTATTAACTTCAAATTAGCATCATAAAACTCATATTTTATGCCTCTCTTAAAAGCCGTAATTTCAAGAGACAAGAAGCTATGCACAGAAAGCCATATTATATAAAATTTGTAAGTTTTTTTTTTGTTTGGCATATTATGGCTTAAAAGTACTTTTCACAAATTACTACATCTTAGAAAGGAAACCTGAACATAAATCAGAAAAGATACTTTGTGTTTTAGAGGCAGGATCTAACTGAAAGCAGTACCTTTTCAAAAAATATTTTAGACTTGAGTCGTGTTTACACAAGCAGAAGACCCTGAGCTGGGAGGCAGGGAAATCAGACCTGTTGAGTTCCAGCTGCCCAGTCTCCAGAGCTGCAAACAGCACACTCATGTAACCACAGCTGCGGCACACCCACATAAACTTGCTTCTGCTGTGTACTGCAAAGCTGCTGTTCTGCGCTCAGTTCAGAGTCACAGATCCAACTCTTACTTACATTTTACTGCTTTTAACACAAATGTAAACTTACACAAAAATACTTTTTTTTCCCTTCACAAAATGATCTAACGCTAAAGCCTCACTGTAACGGGCATTTGCATCTGCTTCAACACTGACCTTGACCCTGAGAGGGAGGCTGTTAACACGCTTTCATTTCATGCCTCTGTGCTTTACAGTAACACTGCATAATTCTAGCTGTTTCTACATCACATAAACTTATCAGTTAAGATTTTGCCATCTCAGATGCTAGTTATATTTTGCCTATAGAATACCCAGAGAAGCAGGAACCCTTCATTTGAGGTGTACCCTGAAAGCAACTTCCCACTCCATCTGCTTTTTTGTGTAATCACTTAATGGCTCAAGCCCACTGCCGGGGCGGTGCAGAGCCCACCAAATAGGCAATAGCCCCAGAAAAAATGCTATCCTGATACTTTAGGCAGATTTTATGTAGTTTATAAACAGTTAAACTGTAGAGAATATTCTTTCAGAGAAGAAACATAGCTACTTCAGCAACCATCCCAAATGGTTTCAAGGACTGAGTAAGATAAGAAAGGATGTACGTGGCCCTGAGAACATGGTGACCTAAGGCAGGGATGCAATAAATATGGACATTGTCTGACACACACGTGGTAGCAGAGAGACCATTAGTTTTAGTGAGCAATTAAGCAGTTAGTTTTGCCAGCATGGAAAGTGAGCCAAAGGACAGATGAAGAAGATGAAGATTGAGGAAGAAACAACCCTCACTCAAAATGAGGACAACCAGAAGGCACAACTAAGCATGCCCAAGAGCTTATTATAACATTGATGATGATATAATGAATTCTCGGAAATGTAATGAGCGTGCTAATGTTTTCTTGGAATTACACTGAATATGTATACCTGTTGTGTATAAATTCAACTTGACAACAGTATTCAGTGTGCAGAACAGTAGGAGCTATCCCCTGTGCACCCGGCGCCGCAATAAAGAATGCCTACTTTCTAAACTTTAAATTGAGTCTTAAAAAGTTTTATCTGCCAGTTTCTGGTAACAACCCCTCAGGCTCAGGCTCAGCCCCAGGCCCAGGCCCAGGCCCCGCCATGCCTCCATGCGGCCCCGACCCCTGCCACCACACATGCGCAGAGCGCCCCGTTGCCCAGCAACGCCTCACCGCGCGTGCGCGGCCTTTCGCGCCTCAATTCTCCCCCCCCCGCCCCGCGTTTGATTCCCCTATGGTGGTGCCGCCGCCGGAGCCCTTCTCTTCCCTCTCTTGAGGGAACGGCAGAGCCTTACCGATACTGCTCTCGCCTCCCGCCCGGTAAGCAGCACCGCCTGCTCAACGCTATCACTTGCTGCCAGGAGCTCCCCCCCAGCCGCCGCGCCGCCATGCCGCCGCTCGCGCAGTGTTCCCCGGGAAGGAGGGCGGTACCACTGCTCGGGGGGTGGGGTGAAGCCTCCCCTCCGCCGCGGTGGTACCGCCCGGCCCCGCCTGCCCCGCACCGCTGGGACCGCGTGGTGCCTGCCATAACGCTGCAGCTTCGGCGGCGGCAGAGAGGGGGGGGGGTAACGCCGGCAGCCGGAGAGTGACTCGCTCGCCATGAGGCCGCCGAAAGTGGTACCATGGCGGCGTCTGGTTGGGGTCTCCTTCGGGATGTACACGGCCGAGGAGATCAGGTGAGGATCCATGGCAGGCGGTGGGGTGTCCCCGTCGCCCGCTCTCGGGGTGCTGTACAGGACTACAACTCCCGGCGTGCCCCACGCCACAACTCGGTCAGACCTCGGCGGGCTGCGGGCGCGGGTCCTTCTGGGACATGTAGTCCAGCTATGCGTTGGCCCTCAGAAGCCACTGGCATGGCGGCAACTGGGTACCCCCATGGGAGGGATT
>JAOTQQ010000032.1:45747058-45792643 GCA_026546715.1 Gallinago undulata
GACCGAGGGAGGCGGGGGGGGGGGGAAGTCCCGTCCCTTTCAGCATACACTCACTTTGGGAGGGTGAGGGCTGCCCCTCTCTTGGGGGGCCTCTGCTGAGGGGAGTGTTGGCTTCCCCCTACTCCCTGCACCTCGGTGCGAGCAGAGCCTGGAGGAGCCCTGTGCTGGTAAGGCTGGACCTGTTCCTTGGTGGGCACGCTGTGGGAAACCTGGCCTGGGGTCTGATCCCGAGTGTCCAACACAGAAGAGACCTTGCTAGTGTTAGCAAAGGGAAAACGTTCAGGTATTTTAGCACCAACGTAAGTATCACAGAGCTGAGAGGTTGCAGAGGGTTTTTTTTGTGGCTTTTTCCAGCAGGTCATCTCTACTGCAGTTCTAGAGAGCTGTCACTGTTTATTTAGTGTTGGTGTGATATTGCACTGTGTGTAGTCAAGGATGTGCAGCTGTCATCATCTAGGTGGTTTTGTTGGTTTTATACCTCTCCCGCTGCTTGAGAGGACACACTGGCAAAGTTACTTGACTAATTAATAAAAGAAATATTTGCTGTGGTATGAATGACTCTACTCAGACAATTAAATCAGTGGTACAGAAATTCCCATTGCACGTGCCAAGTGCCCTTATAAAGGTTTTCATTAATAAAATATCATATAGATGCTAAATGTCAATGTTAGTCGTACCATAGTTGTACCAAGTGCATATCATGTGGCTGTTTACAGCCGTTGATTTTTTTATTCTTTTCTTTCAACTTCAGGAAACTGAGTGTAAAAGCCATAACAAATCCTCAGTATTTGGATAATGTGGGGAATCCAGCCAGTAATGGACTGTACGACTTGGCCTTGGGACCTCCAGACTCCAAGGAAGTGTGTGCCACTTGCATGCAGAATTTCAGCAACTGCCCTGGTCATTTTGGTCATATAGAACTGCCTCTGACTGTCTACAACCCTCTGTTTTTTGATGTATGTATGCTTATTTATTGTTTCGCTGGTGAAATGGGTGATGGTGCTCAAGCTGTCATACGCTTTGTAGTCCTTGAAAATAGTAAAGGTGCTGAGATCTGCCTTCTCTCTATGTGTAATAACAGCAAATGTAGTAGAAAAAGTTTGTTGTGTCATGATAGTTCAATAAAAATAGACGTCTTAGACTTTGCAAAATGTACACTTTGTTGCAACTATTATTTTACTCAATATTGACAAACGAGAGGGGGAATGTTTATCACTAAACTATATGACTGACTGTAAGCTGTCATGCCTTAATTAAATGGAGTAAAAAATGTAGTTGTTTCCTTTAAATGACTACTACAAACTCACATGAATAGCTACCTAAGATCTCCAAGTGCTTTCTGGACATTCAGAGCTTGTTTTTTTCTCCAAATAGCTGTGTTGTACATTCTGCCCGGTAGGTCCTCTTATTCCAGAAAAAATTCTAGAAAACTGGATCAGTGTGGATAGAACCCAACAACAACCTATCCAGTAATACACTGAGATAAAGTGTGTGCCAAGTAAATGGAACAGTATAGCATTGCACGTTTGGTGGCAGTACAGAGTTGAAAAATCCTAAGGTAAAAAGAAATCCATCAGTCTTTTTAATTTAAAAAAAAAAAAAGGCTGTTAAGAAAACTTCTTTCCTCAGGAAGTCAGACACGTGTGCTTCTTCTAGCCTTACAAATGTTGGATTTATGTGATATGTGGGATGCCTGACGTAGGGCAGAGATTTGACTTCATGTGCATCTCTCAAGAGAGGTGTTATAAGCTTGTTTTGGAAGCTACTGATGATGGTCAGACTGCACGTTTTTCCTAAGTGCTTCATGTGGGTGTTTTTTATAAAGGGCCATCTTTTACATATAAAAGGATTCCTGGCTATAAGGGTAGGATTTGCCTTATTTTGATCTTATGAAATTTAGATGCACATTCTGATTGCACATTTTAGCTCTGTATAGACTCTGAAGAGTGAGGCCATTTGCAGAGGAAGATTCATCTATCCTATAACAGGAACCTGAGTTGGGATGAATTCCCTCCTCATGTGCCTGTCTCCCCATTTACAGTAGCTGTCAATACCCAATAACATACTGATGTTTTTCTGAAGCTGGAGGAGAGTGTGGTAATATTAAGAATGTTGAGGGACTGTGGTAGTACTTGTGACCAGAACATTTTGGTGTGGAGTTCTGGGTACTACATTGTCCTTTATGGGACAAGCTGTTCGAAGCTGTAATCACAGTGCAATGTAGGAGCAACCTTAGTCCCAGAGTTGCTGTAGGTATGACAGGCTTTTCCTCTTGACCTCTGTATCTGTTATATAGGTGGTCTGCAGATAGTTTGTCTGCAGGATGTGCTTCGCATATGAGTTTGTGTGTCTAATTTCTCAGTTACAATAGCACTTAATCTTTAAGTTCAAACAAATCTATCTACTTGCTTACTGTGCAAGCTACCAGGATAACTTTTCCCCCCTTTTCTTTCTAGAAATTATACCTTCTAATTCGAGGTTCGTGTTTAAATTGTCACATGCTGACATGTGCTCGAGCTGTGGTCCACTTACTGCTAAGTCAGCTGAAGGTTCTGGAAAAGGGGTTGCTTCATGCTGTCCATGATCTTGAAGTGATTCTGAACAGGGCAAGTACTGTATATTTTTCCATATTTTTTTTTTTAGTTGATAGTCCTGTAACTGTAGAGCTATCCCGATTTCTTTTATTCTGTTTCTTTTAGTTTTTAGAGCAATGTGCAGATGCAACAGGTTCAGAAATTGAAGAAGAATTAAATCGCCATGTTCAGGAAATATTACAGAGTTACCAAATAAGAGATCAGTGTTCAAATGTAAGTATGCAATCAGTGCTTCTCCTGAGATCTTGGGTTTTGTCCTCTTAAAATAGTCATGTGCTGAAGAAAGTCTTTATTTGTGTAGACTCTAGATTTTGTCCTGGAGTTCTGAACTGTATTATATTTAGAAGTAAATTGGGTGGAATTCAGGTTAAAAAGATTTTATTTCCTGTTAGTATAACTATTAGGTTTCTGGAAAATACACTTTATGTAGGGAAATGTTTTGATTGTGTAAATATCACATAAAAATAATATGATGCTATTGTCAGTACATTGCCTACAGATACTGTTTCTTCTCTGTATTATGCTCCAGCTTTTTTTGAGCTGCAGAACATTTTTTGGGAACTCATGCATCCAGCAAATTTTCAGAATTAATTACAGTGAAAATTTTAGAAAGAGTTATGTAGTCAAATTCTTGTTTCTATTTAAATGCAGTTTAATTGTTAATTAAAGGAAAATCTTAGTGAAGAAGATAGTTAAAGGTCTAACATCTTAGAGTAGGTTTGTATATAAGCCAAGTTTAATTTCTTAATCACTTGTTTTAACCTTGAGCACTTTGGAAATCATACATTCATGAGCAGTCAAAAGAAGTGATTTAGAATTTAGTACTGACTTGAAAATTAAAGACTATTTATGAAATAAATTTAAAAAGTAGGGTGGTGAGCATTGAGGGGTGTATGTTTCCAGCAAATACTGGAAGGTGGTGGAAGAACACTAGAGATCAAGGCATGAATTAAATCAATACAGGGATGTGTGTGCATTGATACTAATAATGTTCATGTTGATAGTTAACGTTAATTATGTAGTGTTTAATAAATTCTTCATATCAAATGTTATAATTTCTTATTTCATTATTTTTAAATCTTTTTTTTTCTTTCCTTTATCAGGTAAAAAATGTATGTGAGTGTAGAAATAAACTGATAGCACAGTTCTGGAAAGCACATATGAGTTCAAAGAAATGTCCAAACTGCAAGTAAGTTAAAACTACATGAAAAAAGTAAATAGCTGATGTAAAGTTACGTGTTGTGAGCATTTGTATTAACTTTTATCTGCCTTTCCTGGTTTTTCTTGTTTTCCCTTTAAGATCTAGGAGATCATTAGTGCGAAAAGAGCATAACAGCAAGCTGACAGTAACCTACCCCTCTACGGTGTACCATAAGTCAGGAGAGGAAGGCATTGCGGATGAGCCAGCAGGTAAAGTGTTTGTCTTCTACTCAGATATGTTTGCTTTTGTTTTCCTATATTTAAGGTGCACAGATTCCTAGCAGTGACTATGCATTTATAATTTTTTTTTTAAATGTATTAAAAAAATTTAAATAAAACAGTAAGCTCAGCAATAGGGGAATACCCAGCTCCGTTAAATTCTATTTGCAAGCCTTCTGTGCTTTTGCAACCTTGAGTGCCTTTATGTCAGAAAAAGAAGTACAAATGCATAATTTATGTCAACTATAATGTGGTTTTGAGACACTTTATTTTCGGTGGGTAGATGATTTTCTGCTAGATTTTTAAAATAGAGAGACTAGATAAAAATGAATTAGGAGAAAGATCACCAATCTGCTACAGTAAGAAAACTGGGTAATCCTAACTCTTATGGAAGATTTTTCCTCTTAAAGAGGAAAAGACAGTGAAAGTAGGTGATGCTTTCTAGGCTTAATTAACCTAGTGTTTGAATCACTTTAAACTTACTTTTTTCTTCTTGTTGTATCCTTGATCCTTTACATAACCAGGTACAATTGAAGCAGATTTGTGTGTGAATGTTCTTTAACCCTTACAAAAGATTTATATAGAGAACTTACTCCATTTGCTTATTCTGTTGTCACTTCTGAGTGACAACTATGATTTCACTCAATTAAATTGTAGGGTACTGCTTTGGGCTTTTTATTTGAGCCCCTTTAGGACCGTCCAAAATCTGGGGCCTTGTTTTATTATTCTGATGAATAAAATTGTTGTTCTGGAAGGTCTAGTGATTTGCCGGATATAGAATATCTTGCCTTACCACAGAAAGCTTCAAAACTAGCCCTATTCTCTCAGTCTCTGTTAATGTTCAGAGCTCAAGTGCAGGTAATAAGTATTTTCCTCTTGCCAGTGTCAAAGACCGAGGCTGTAACACCACTTGATTACTTTCATTACAGTGAAGTATTATTTCTTCTGAAACGGGATGGACTGTAGAGTTATGCACATTCTGTATAACGCATGTCACAGTTGCTCATTGTATTGAATCTCAGAGAGAGTACTTTTAACCTTGGCAGTGATGCATTTGTGTTTAAGGCATGGAAAAGTTTTTGGTGTGAAGTAACGGGGAATTGAGGTTTCAGTGTGGAAAAATCTGGATTTCTGGACCTTGGCCAAAAGTATGGCTCTTTGTCAAGTCATATACTCTGGCTTTTCTGGGACAGAAGGGGCTCGCCTGCAAGAGGAGTGGAAATTGAGACCTAAAATCTCTGGCTTTAAAAAAAAAAAAATCTTTCTGCTTTTCAGTAGCAAAACCACATGTTTTCCTTCCTTGCCAAAATGCAGCTAGCCCAGAGTCTAATGTAGCATATAGATGGATTACTGACTGTCACTATTGTTTAATCGAGTTGAATATTTCATGGGAAACGTTGATCTCACTAGTAATATGTGAAACCCACTTCTGTGTTCACCAGCTGCAGGTTGACTCTTGATTTGTGTTTTGATCAGTGGATGAGATCATTTGAAGAAGAGGTCCAGCTCACCATTAATCAAATAAAGCATATGCCTTAGAGGTTAAAGTTGAGTTTTGTTTCAGTTACTTATATCCATTAGTCACAAAAATGGCTTATTTTTTCCATACTGGGAAGGCTCTTTAGCTAATTTCATATTCCCAAGCCAAACACGATAATGACAATTTTAACGTATATGTCAGCCAGTATATTTTGTATGTATTTCCATTCCTTCTGTGAGCTGAAAGCACTTAGCAGTGTAAGCAAAAACAACAACAAAAAACCCACTTGCAAAGAAACCTATTTTTTTTAATAAATATTTTATTTTATTTTTATTTTGTGTTTTTCAGGTATTGATGAAAGCCAGTTAGGGAAGAGAGGATACCTGACACCAATGACTGCCAAGGAATACATCCTGGCTCTGTGGAAGAATGAAGGTAATGGTTGTTAAGAGCAACATCACTTTGGTTTCTGTATCATTTAGTGGACAAAGTCTGCAAATGTTCCTGTATGAGCTCCTTGTCAAATCTTTGTCTTTTGCCTTAATGGGCTCCCTGGCTGCAAGATGGATTTTGTGACAGGAGGATTGATGGCTAGCGAATGCAGAGAGTTGGATTCAATGAATAGTTTGATTCTCTATTCTCAAATTGTGGCTCCCCACAAATCATGATTGTTGTTTACAGAGAATTTGATGTTTATGTGGTGCTGCACCTAATATTGCCACAGTTACATTGGTTAAAGTGTGAGAACATATTTAGTGGTCTCTGCTTTTGAGTTGCCTGTACTCTGATTCTGTCTGCACTTGCCGGGAAAAACCAAAGCAGTTTCATCTATCAGTCACAGCTAGTAACTAGAAACTATTTCTTCCTGCTGTTTTGCTTTTTTCGCTTGCTATATTTTATATTTCTCTTCGGAGTTGTTTCTAAAAAATTATGTACGTGACCAAAAAGGACAATGGCAATTCTTTCTAAAGTATGCCTAAATGATTTTATTTTAAACAAGCTCACCAGGATTTAACTTAGCAGATTCTTTTGCCTTGATTGACCCAAATGCAAATGGAAGTTTGGGTTCCCAAACAATAGCAGTGTTAGTAAGTTTTCTTGTGTCTTTTTAGGTTTCTTTTTGCGTTACCTCTTCCCTGGGATGGATCCCCATGACGGTTCGGGATTCAGCCCAGACATGTTTTTTTTAGATCTACTTGTCGTTCCACCTTCAAGGTAAAATTTTCCCAAAAAAACTTCTGTAGAAATCATGGGATTTAGTGCATGCTTTATGCAGAAGTGCGAGATGCAAACATGTATAGTGCAGACACTGGCCTGCTAAAGGGTCAGTGCAGTGTTTAAATAAAAAAAAAAATACTAAAAAAAAATACCACAGCAGTAACTGATGATAGGTTTTATTATAATTTCAGATGAGTTTGTTAAAGGGCTGAAATACTAATTATGATAAAATGTATTTTAGTATTAGTGTTTTAAATTCTTATAGAATATTATAACTGTCTAATACTAGTAGAATTCCTTATTAAGTAATCATTCCTTTTTTATTACTGTCCTAGTATAATATATGAATTTTTAAATGCACACTGTTATTTTATAGGGATTTCATGTATTGAAGACTTAGAACGTTTGAGGTTTATCATGCTACTTTTCAGTGGCTTTAATCTTCTAAAGTAATTGTGATCTGCTGTAGATATCGTCCTGTAAATCGTGTTGGAGACCGACTGTTTACAAATGGTCAGACTGTGAACTTGCAGGCCGTCATGAAAGATGCCAAAATGATACGGAAGCTCTTGGTTTTCATGGCAAAAGAACAATGTCAGCCAATAAAAATTACAGAAGAAGGAACCCAAACAGTAAGATTGGCTGTTTATCTCATTCTTTGGTTTTTGGATATGTGGGTTGAGTTCAGCTTAAACTGTTCCAGTAACAATTTTGCCCGGACTGTTGGAGTATGTGCCACTGGAGATTGTTTCCATAGGCTCTTTTTTTTTCTTCTCCTTTGTCTTCTCATGCCTATTTCCACTCACCTGCCCAGTGCAAAGGGAAAGACATTTTATGCAGACTCCTTTAGTCATGGTTTTTGTATTAGATAACTGCATGTGAGATATAACAGGTTCCTGTTACTGGAGAACGAAGTATGTAGAGTGCAAACAGTTCATAATATAACTTTTCCAGCATCTTATCAAATGAAAAGTGATGGGGGGGGAAAAAGCCCCTTTATCTTCTAAGCCTAGTAGAGCCAATTGTCATCATCGTTGGTTTTGACCATTGATGTCTAAACAGAAACAAAAAAATTCACAAATAACATTAATTAGTAACAATGCTTCTTTAGTACTGATGCCTCTTTTTGTATTTGTTCATGAACTGTATCACTGAGGGTTCTTTTATTCTGAACTTAGTTTCAGCTGAATTTGATTTACATCCCAAGCATAAAACATTTTGAAAACATTTTTAGTTACTCAGAATTTAGCCACTAGGTGGAGATATGTCTTTAAAACGTTTGACGTGATGGAAGGCTAATGCGTTTCGGATGTGTGGTATACTGACTTTTAGACTGTCAAAACAAAGTGATGTAGATGATAAAAGCTCTTGGATTTACATGATTTTTATCTAAGAATAGGAATTTCTGGTAGCACAGTGATTTGTAGCACAGACTGACTAACCTGTAACATCTAATTTGGAAAGAAGAGTAATCACTGGGAGGTGATTGATTAGCAACCATCTTTTAAAATTCCACTGGTATATGTAGTTGTCGTGTTTGTTGATCTCCCATCCAAGTCAGTTTATGAAGCTTGACAGGAGACCTGTCTGAGGCACATGGTTGTAGTAATTTGAAAATTAAATTTATATTGTTAATAGTTTTGTTTTGTTTATTTAAATTAGTGTCTTTAATTAGGTACAAATAGTGTTCAGTGTTTCATTTGCTATTTAATACTATAATTTCAGCCTAGTAAACAAAAGGTATTTTTTTGTTAAGTTCAAGTTTCTGATTCCTGTTTCTGTAGGAGATGGGAGAGAATGATGAACCTCTGGACCATTCTGTCCTGACAATGATTCCAGGGCAGACCATTGCAGATAAGCTGTACAATGCTTGGATTCGTCTTCAGAGCCATGTCAACATTGTATTTGATAGTGACATGGACAAACTAGTGACAGAAAAATACCCTGGTATTCGTCAGGTGGGTAAGCAGGCAGAATCTTGAACTCTGGACTTTGTGTCACAGACAGTTGAAATGAGAAGTTGATGGAATAAGAAAAAGTGAAATATTTGTGGTTAGTATGGAGGCATTTTCATGGGACTCATTGCTGTCATATCTGGAGAATGTGTCTGATGTTGCATGCTTTCAGGTTTTAATCATTAACTCAAACTTCTGTTTTCAAAGCTATTGGAGAAAAAGGAAGGACTGTTCCGCAAGCACATGATGGGAAAGCGTGTGGATTTTGCTGCTCGATCAGTCATTTGCCCCGATATGTACATTGGTACCAATGAGATTGGCATTCCTATGGTAAGAATAACAGAAGAAGTGTTTCCTTTTGGTGCTGCTGGGGACTGAACTACACTGTAATACTTTCAGCAATATAGTAAGCATTTTAAAATGTAGAGATTTTCTGACTCACGTGGACTCGTTCCTCCCCAGTGTGTCATAGCTGTGTGTTATTATTGTGTGTTAATAAAGAAGGAGCACTGAAGAGCAGGAAATTCTTACCATTATGCTGAACGCCACATCTGGGAAAGAGGTTTTAAAAAAAAAAAAACACGGTTGTAGTTGCTTCCTGGGATTATGAATCGGTGCAAACTTTATAAGTAGATTCTGTTTCTCCTCTGTTCTTTGTACAGTATGTCTTGTAAGGGTTATGGCAGCCTTTAAGAAAAGACCATAATAATGTCCCCAACTTCATTAATCTTTAGTGATTTTTAACCACGTGGAGATGACACCAAGACTGAATTTGTGCTTTTCATTAAGTTATCTTTTCTGCTTGCCTATCAGCACATAGTGTCCTGGTGATAATATGCTTTTTCTCTGTTTGTTGGTTTGTTTGCAGAATCTAAAAATCATAGTTTCTTTTTGTTTTTAATTGCTGATTGAATTCTCCTTTTCTACCACAGCAAAAAGGATCTTTTGTTATGGTAGGTGATTTTAAAACAGAAATGTATTTATTTGGTATGACAGTAGATTGAGGAAGAGATGCATCCAAGAACTTAAAGTAGTTTATGTTTACACTGGATGAGTTAACATTTGATGCTGTTTTCTCAGTGATTTGATACTGTTTTAAGGCAAAGTTGGACAACTAGTTATTTTTCTCCTTTTCCCCTCCTGTCTAGGTATTTGCTACCAAACTGACTTATCCTCAGCCAGTTACTCCCTGGAATGTCAAAGAGCTGAGGCAGGCTGTCATAAATGGCCCAAAGGTTCACCCTGGAGCCTCCATGGTCATTAATGAAGATGGATCTCGTACAGTGTTGAGTGCAAGCAGCTTGACCCAGAGGGAAGCCATAGCCAAGCAGCTCCTCACTCCTTCTTCAGGTGCACCTCAGTCAGGACTGAAGATTGTGAGTATGACAAAGGGCTTGTCAGAGCCCTCCTAGGCCTGTGGTGTGGGTTTTGGGTTTTTTTTGGTTCGTTGGTGTTTTTTTATAAATACTACTACTACTGTCCTTGCTAGTGATTCCAATGGGCCTGCTTACAAAGACCCTTAGGGCAAGGTTATCTTCTTTTAGTAGGTGGCTGAGAAAAATTGTGGGGGGATGTAGGAAGAAAAGCTGGATACTTCTTCAAATTCTGAACCAAACATTTTTCCATCCTGAATTTTCCTCTTCTCTTAATGTGCAATGTGTGGTATTCAGCTTGCCAGGATGGGGAATAGTCTTTCTTTTACAGCTGACTATTTTTGGGAAGTCTTAGCAGTATGGAAGATACAATACAGCTTTCATTTTATGCTTTTACGTTCCCCTGCCTCCCTGCCCTTCGCAGCCAGTTCTGTCTTTTTTTTCTTCTCCTTTTCTGTATCTGGAGTAGTTTTTTGGTGGGGTGTGTGTGTGTGTGTGTATATTTATATATAAGTATATATAATTCAGTATACTTGTAGAGTAGATCTCAACAAGCAGTTGATATGTCCTGTCTTCCAGGAGTGTGTTGTGCAGAACATGAATACTAGGAAGAAAATGTTTTGGATGTGTGTGTATTTTAAGATGCAGTCTTTTCAGATAAGTGCATGGAAATGCCTTATAGTCAGCAACCAACCAAAATTCTTTTGCAGGTATGTCGACATATTAAAAATGGAGATGTCCTTTTACTGAACCGCCAGCCCACTCTTCATAGACCCTCCATCCAAGCTCACCGGGCCCGAATCCTGCCTGGAGAAAAAGTGCTGAGGCTCCACTATGCCAACTGCAAGGCTTACAATGCTGATTTTGATGGTGATGAAATGAATGCCCATTTTCCTCAAAGTGAGCTGGGTAGAGCAGAAGCCTACACCTTAGCCTTTACTGATGAACAGTATCTGGTTCCAAAGGTAAGTAAAACTGTCAGATAAGTTTATTCCTACATGAAATCACTGTGACTTTTAAAATTTTTTTGGTTGGTTTGTTCTGTCTAATGATAAATTAGATTGTTGGTTTTTTTTTTTATTTTATAGTTTATTTCTGAAGTTTATTCCTGGTTTCTGTTCTGTCTCCACCTATGGTTCTCTTCTTCTAATGAATGCCCAGCACATTCAAATAATCTCACTCCTTTTAATGTCCAAAGGAGATTTAGTGAAGAGTTGTGCTGTGATGATGAGTTCTTTACAAATTACTTTAGTGCTTTTATCCGCCTGGAATAATTTTGGGAGTTGCTAGCACATGACTGAATATCCCTCCTAACCCTTTTTCCTGTTATCTCTTTAGGATGGGAAGCCACTTCCGGGTTTGATCCAGGATCACATGATTTCTGGAGTCAGCATGACAATCCGGGGCTGCTTTTTCACCAGAGATCAATACATGGAGCTTGTTTACCGAGGATTAACTGACAAAAAAGGAAGAATTAAAATATTTCCTCCTGCCATTATGAAACCGCAGCGATTATGGACAGGAAAGCAGGTAGTTTATCATTTACTGGGTTAAAGAATGCTGGCAGTTCCAAAGTAAGCAGAATGCTAATGTGAAAAGCAGTGCTGCTGACGATTGCTGAATAGCCAGATCCCATCATCTAATCAACACTGTGTAGATCTGGGTGTGTGTTATTTGAGCCATGAGAGTTGTCTTTTGTTTAAAATGATGGTGTTAGAATAGCACTTTTTACTTGCTGCTCTGAACAGTGTTGCAGGTAGACGTATAACATCACATTTTATAGGCTTGAGAGCAGAGAAGGAATTTGTTAATCATGGTAAACTAGGTTATGCCAGTCCGTGCTTTTAATTCTCTGAACTTAAAGGTTGTAGGTAAATATTCTGGTATTTGACTTTTTTGGTTGAGATCATCATTGGGTTGATGTAATATTTGGGAAGCCCAAGTAAATGCTCCGTTTGCTACTGTTTTAAGAAAGTTTAACATTCAATCCAAGTATTATGTCTCATAATGGAGTAGGAGAAATTCTCTGCCAGCTTTTTCCGTAAAACCCAACAGACAACTTTTTCCTTTATATGTGTATATATACACATATATATGTGTACTTACCTATTTATTGGAAAAATCTTTGGTGCCATATGTCTCAGTTCATCGATCTTTCAAAGGCTAGAATAGCAAGAGGATATTCCTGTCTTGTAAACTTCAGATTTCAGAGTTTTAAAAGCTTTTCTGTCAGTGGAAAAAATACATATAGGATGTTGCTTTTCTCCTCTGTGTCAAATACTTTATGTTGAGAAGGGAATATAGGAAATAAATAGTTCCTGCCACTCTTCCTGCTTCTTTATAGGTTGTTTCTACATTGTTAATAAACATCATTCCGGAAAACCACGTCCCACTGAATTTGACTGGAAAAGCTAAGATCGGTGGAAGAGCCTGGGTAAAGGGACCTGCAAACAGAGGTCTAAATCTAGATTCAATGTGTGAATCTCAGGTATGCTGGGGAAGCAGCTCTGGAGGCTGGGCTGTACTGTAATAAAATTGTGTATAGAGTACAGGAATGGGAAGGGAAACAGGCAGATGACAAAGTTAAAACCAGGTATTCAGCAACAGTTACTGTCAGAAGGTGATGATTAGAGGATAGGCCTGGGGATCTGGAAAAACTCTGTTCTGATCTGGACTGATACAGATTCCATCTGTTTTTGTTAGACTGTGTGTCTTCATTGTTTGACTTTATAAGTGGAAAAATACAGATGGTGTTAGAAGTTTTATTTATTCTATAAATTCTGGAAGTATAGATAACCTGACCATATTTAACTGGTCACCAATACATGGACTTTTTAAACTTAAATCTGTTTTCATGTAAATTACACAGAAAAAGCTGTAGAGATCACAGTAAGATCAACATTTCTGTTTTCCTGAATAGCTATGTTTTATTTTTCAGGTTATTATTAGAAATGGGGAATTACTGTGTGGAATCTTGGACAAAGCTCACTTTGGCAGCTCTGCCTATGGCTTGGTCCACTGTTGCTATGAAATCTACGGGGGTAAAACCAGTGGGAAAGTGCTAACGTGCCTAGGACGCCTCTTCACTGCTTATCTGCAGCTGTACAGGGGATTTACAATGGGTGAGTAACACAAGGACTAATTCACCAGTGCTGTTGTGCAGCATTTCCTGAGATATAAAACAGACATTGCTGGGCCTAATATGTGCTAAGAGTTCTGTAAATAAAATTTTGCAAGAGTGTCCCCGAGTGGGGTAGCTGTTTGCCAGCCTTTGTTCTGGCTGGTGCATAGTTGGCCTTCTAAGCATAAAGAGAAAGTATCACGTTGAGTATGTCCATCAAGTTCTCTCTAGCTCTAGGCAATCCTGCTTCAGCAGGGGAGTTGGACTAGATGATCTCTGTGGTCCCTTCCAACTCTAAAAAATTCAGTGAAATTCCATCCTGCCTAGTCAAAGTCTATGCAGTCTAAATGTCTTGTGTTGAAATTTTTGTTTTTATCAAAACCTCCTATGAGTCTTTCTTTTTACTTCTCTGAAAACTGTTGCATAGAAACCAGAACCACTGATAAAGCAAGACAGAAGAATTTTGAGGGGTTATTAATCAAGTTTTGCATATGTCATTCTACTGTAAATCTTTTGCTAAATGTTTGACCTTCATTACAACTTTGCAAACTCATAGAAAAATGTACTTGGCATGCAATAAAAATTTGACCCTTGCTGTACTCTGTCTTCTTGCAATAGTTGAAATATTTCAAATTACCAAGTAGAACATTACAAGATGTTTTTATACTAATGAAATACTTTATATAGCAGCAGAAGGGTTTAAATTTGCTTTGATCTGAAAGCACAATGTGATCACTTAGAGTTATGTAGACATGATCAGCTGGTAGACAGCAGTAGTGAGGAACCAACAGACTGCTGTGAGCCAAGGGAAAGGGAAGGAGATCTTTTGAAGTGAAAAGATGTTTAAGGTAAGACACAGAAAATGTGTCTTGAGAGCCAGGGTGCAAAAACTAGATATGAAAAGCTAACGGGCCTGGGATCACTAGGGAGTTAAAACATCAGAAAAAGATAGGTGGGATTGGAGCAAGAGTCTGGGAGTTGGTGAAGATAAGATGATCCAAGACTGAGTAAAATGAGACTTTGGGATGAGGAGAAGGAGGTGAAGTAGAAGAGACAAGGTTGTAAGGGGAAAATGAAAGCAGGACTGGAGAGGAGTGAAAATAGAGGGAGATGTGACAGGGCCATTGGCTCCTTTGCCTTGTAAACATGTATGCAACTCACTAGTAAAGTGTCCCACTTGTCCCCTTAGAACTGCTGTAACCTGGAAAGAAGCTCTGGACGTGATCTAACACAGCTCCATGTTCAAATCAAGTCCTGCCAGATGAGCTTGCACTGGGCTATGTCCAGTCAAGTTGTGAATATCTCCAGGGATGGTGATTGTGCAACCTATCTGGGTTCCTGTGCCAGCATTTGACTAGTATACTTTGTCAGAATTTTTTTCCTCTTGAAGAAAATTATGTTTCCTTGTATCTTAAAAGGACAAACCCATCTTGCAGCATTTCCTCATCTATTGTGTGCTCCAGCCATTTTAGTGACCATTCTAGTGACCATTTTAGTGGCTTTAGTAGGTTCCCTTACAAATAGCTTACAGGACTTCGGACTCCAACGTTTGATTTATTCTAAACTGTTTTCCTGGTCCTGTCATCACAAGGGTCTGTATTTTTAGATTACCTTTTAAAAAAAGCTAGGAAATGATAGATTCTGCAAAGTTCAGCTAATAGGAACTTTGAAGTGGGTGGATGAGAAAAACCAGTTTCATGTGACTGGCCTGTAACGTGTCTGTTTGTGCAAGTACACTGATTAAGATTTTATAGATACTGTTGGAGTTAAGACTTTTTAAGTTAGGGAGTTGATTTTCCACTCTTAAAGCTTAGCTTAGTTGATGTTGCATGGGTTTTTTGACAGCCTTTGCCTTCTCCCTCAAAAAGCCACTCAGAATTATTTTTTTCTTGTCAAACTGCTGTTAGCCTAATTTTAACAATTATGATATCTTTAATTGTGACTTTCTTTTCCAGCTTTTTGCTCTCAAAATCCCTGTCAAACGTGTTTACTTTCTAGATTCCTCTTGAGTTTAGAACATTATGTGCTCTGTCTCTCTTCGTTAACAGGGATTGAAGATATTCTGGTTAAGCCTGAAGCAGACCATAAGAGACAAAAAATCATTGAAAAGTCAAGCCAGCATGGTATTGAAGTAAGTCTGTCTTGGAGAATTTTTTTCTTCCCTCATAATTAATAATTTTTGAAATCCTTCCCTGTTTAATCATGCCTGCTTGGCACCTAAACTCCTTCATATTTCACTTTCAGGCTGTTAGAGCTGCTCTTAATTTGCCAGAAACGGCATCATGTGAGGAGGTCCGAGGAAAATGGCAGGATGCCCATCTCTGCAAAGACCAGAGGGATTTTAACATGGTTGATCTGAAATTCAAAGAGGAAGTAAACAATTACAACAATGAAGTTAACAAGGTTGGCATCGAGATGTCTGCATTATACTAATCTTGTTTGGAGACTTTCTTATTAAGTTAATGTTGATGAGGGGTGTCTGACTCTTCTGGAGGCTGAACCTTTCCATCTGTCCCCAGCGTGAGGTTTCATGTACTGCCTCACCACCTCAACCTTGGTCTCCCTGAATGAGAAGATGCCTTAATATTCAGGATGCTTTTAAAATTATAAATAAGAATGTTTGTGGTTACTTACTGTTTCATTTTTTAAAAACCTTCAACAGGAATGCTTTGGTTTAACATTTTATTAACAAGGTTTTGTTCCCTTTGCCCCACCACAACTCTAGGTTTGTATGCCCCTTGGTCTCCACAGGAGCTTTCCAGAGAACAATTTGCAGTTGATGGTACAGTCAGGAGCCAAAGGATCCACTGTAAATACAATGCAGGTAATGACAGCTAGAATATTTAGCAGCTACATGTGTTGATGTGATTTTTCCTAGAATGGAAGCTATTTAGAAGCTCTTGCAAATGTTCTAATTTTTTTACTGTGTTGTTCAAGAAAAAATGTTGAACTTCAGTGAGAAAAAAGTTGGATGGAAAACTGATGTTTCCTTTTTTCCTGTCCACATTTAGATTTCTTGTTTGCTGGGTCAGATTGAGTTGGAAGGTCGAAGACCCCCACTGATGGCATCTGGCAAATCGCTGCCATGTTTTCAGCCTTACGATTTTTCCCCGAGCTCAGGAGGATTTGTGACTGGCAGATTTCTCACTGGCATCAAACCTTCTGTAAGTTTAATACTGCTTGCCCAGTTTATTGTGAAGTTTATTTTAATCTTGGTATTTTAATACAGATGATCTGCAATTATAGAAAAATCGCCTTTGTTCACCCTGCTCTCATATGTAGCGTTTAAGAAAGAGCATAAATCACCAGTCTTGGTGTACTTCTCAGCAGAACACTGAAGATTTTGTGCTTATGTTTAGGAATTCTTCTTTCACTGCATGGCTGGCAGGGAAGGTCTTGTGGATACAGCTGTCAAAACCAGCCGTTCTGGATACCTACAAAGGTAAGAGGCTTGTTTTAGGATTTGAGCCTTTGAAAGGCCCCTTTGGTTGGTTGGGGTTTTTGGGGTTTTTTTTTGGTTGTGTTGTGTTTTGTTTTGTAGACTGGAAGAAGTGCCTGTATTGCTTAGATTAACTGCAGTGTACTTGCTTTTTAAAAAAGTGTTTACTGTCTGTGTGTTGAATGATTGTTCTAAGGCTGACTTTCTAGAGGACTAGGTCAAGTGGAACTTTATCATCTCTAACTTATCTCTGGTATATAGCAGCAGCAATGAGAAATCTAAGTTTCTGCTACAAGTAAAGATGTACAAATTCCAGGCAACTCTAGTTTTTCTTGGCTGTGTTATGGGGCATTCTTCTTTATTTGAGCAAGGCCTCCAGTATATAGAAGATGGTGGAACTTTTTAATTGTTTCAGAGGGTAGCGAGGGATTTTAAAGGAGGGATGCCCCCTTCTTTCTTAGAACTGTTTAAGATTGACAGTAGGAATAGAGAGTGATTTGTTATTTAATTTAAGTCACTTCAGTCCAAGGAAACTGGAGGGAGCAATGTACAGAAAGCTTTGCAGTATTACTACATGTTTCACCTGTATATTGTGTCTGTATGATTTTGGTTTCCAGAATTCCTAATCGGCTCTTAAGTGCACTTAAGACATTAATGAAGACAGTATTTTACACGTTAGAGTTAGATCATTCTTACTGCTTTGTGGCATCTTAACAGTGTGGTTTTGTTTTGTTTTTTTCTCTTTGGAACAGGTGTATCATAAAACATTTGGAAGGACTGGTAGTTCAGTATGACCTGACTGTACGAGACAGCGATGGCAGTGTAGTGCAGTTTCTCTATGGAGAAGATGGGCTTGATATCCCTAAAACTCAGTTCTTACAACCCGAGCAGTTTCCTTTTATTGCAGATAACTATGAGGTAGAACACCTGAATCTTAAGTATTTATATGGGGTGAAGGGAAAGACTGAAATGCAAGTTAACACCTGGCATGTCTGTTGGGGATACAGCAGCATTGTTGTTTCTCTCAGCCGCTCTCAGATTAACCCACATTTTTATTTGCTATTGTATTCAAGATATGGAAGTGAATCTTAAGTCTCTGGCATAATTTAAGCAGTCTTAATTTCAACAGAGCACCAAGTGCTGTCTTTTTTTCTCATCTATTCTAATTCTGCAGTTGGATTCAGTACAGATGACTTTACTCTTCAGTCTGTCAAGCTTAATTAACTTCCTTTTACCAGTATCATCACTGGTTATTAAAGAATGGCAGTAGTCACATAAAGATATAAGGAGTTTTGTCCCATTTGGATTGAAAACCAATTTTTAAAATTGTTTTACAGGAGCTGAAAATTGAGTGGCAGCAGGTGACCTTTTCAGTTTGCTTTGCCTTTTCTTGTACAGTGAGCATAGACAAAAGAATAATACATATAACTTTCTTATAGGTAATCCAGAAGACAAACCATCTGGATGAAGCTTTAGCAAGGATGGAGTCTCACCAAGCTAACCAGCAGTTCAAAGCCATCAAAAAGTGGCGAGCCAGGCACCAAAACTCTGTGCAAAGAGAAGGGGGTTTTCTGATGTTTTCCCAAAAGAAAATGGCAAGTGTAAAAGCACAGATTCCAGGAGGAGAAGTCAAAAATGGAAGAGATCCTGCTACTTTACAGGTAACAGAAACAGTTGAATTGACTGAGCTCTTTATAAAAGTTGCAGAATTCAATGATTATTTTTTTTTAAATGGCTTTTTGTAGAATCCTAGAGTAATTTAGGTTTGAAAAGACCTTTTAAGATTGTCAGCTCCGACTGTAAACCTAGTACTGCCAAGTCCACCACTAAACCTTGTCCCTAAGTGCCACATGTACATGTCTTTGAAATACCTCCAGAGATGGTGACTTGGCCACTTCCCTGGGCAGCCTGTTCCAGTGGTTGACAACCCTTTCTGTGAAAACATTTTTCCTAATATCCAATCTAAACCTCCCCTGGTGCAACTTCAGGCCATTTCTTCTTGTCCTGTCACTTCTTACTTGGCAGAAGAGACCAACCCCCACCTTACTACAACCTCCTTTTAGGTAGTTGTAAAGAGCGATAAAGGTTCTCCTCAGCCTCTTTTTCTCCTGGCTAAATAATCCCAGTTCCCTCAGCTGCTCCTTGTGAGACTTGTGCTCCAGACCCTTCACCAGCTTCATTGCCCTTCTCTGGACACACTCCAGCATCTCAGTGTCTTTCTTGTCATGAGAGGCCCAGAACTGGGCATGGTATTTGAGGTGCAGCCTCACCAGTGCCAAGTATAGAGGGACGATCCCTTCCCTAGTCCTGCTGGCCACACTATTTCTGATACAAGCCAGGGTGCTGATGGCCTTCTTGGCCACCTGGGTCAAGTGTTCCAAAGTGTTTCACAGTCTACTTAAGCCAGTTACCTCTTGAAGGAATCATATGTTAGCTGTGTGGCTGAGCTGAGATTCATTTATTAAAGCCTGTGGGCCCTAGTGCTAGTGCAGAGGTAAAACTGGTTTTAGAAAACAGCCAATGTTTGTGGTGGTCTGGGGGGATTGTTTTTGTTAGATTTTTTTTTTTGGGGGGCGTTGGGTTGAATTAGGGTTTGGTTGTTGTTTCTTTTCCATGTACACCGAGTAGATTTCTCTTGCATGGACAGGTATCTGCTGGCTGGATGAGATCCTGTTTATATACAAGGATGAGAGGGCCTAGCAGCCTTGCCTATTGTTTCAAAAACATACTCTTGCTTAAGCCTCTTGGACATCAGGGCACTGATCTATATGATGTGACTTCTAATGAAGGTTATATGCGTAGACAGAAAATGCAAATGGTTGCTACTTCTCAGCCTTGCTTTCACAAGAAATTTACCCTGGTAGAATGTGGGCAGCTAACATGAAACTCCAAGTTGAAGGTCTTGAGATACATAACTCTGTGAGCTTGTCTGAAAATGTTACGGCTAATAACTGGGTCATTTATCAGCTCTCCTGAATTTGTGTATTTTTTGCTATTGACACTTTTGATAACATTCAAAACGGTTTGGCCTGGGGATTCATTCACCTTTTGTTAATTTTTTTCTTCTTCCGGTAGATTAGGTACATATAAATACATATTTGTTTCAATATATCATAGAGCTCAGTGGGCAGACTTCCATGTCACAAGTCAGTTTCTCTTTCATAAAATAGCAAGACATGTAGAAGATAAGTTGAGCTCGTTTTCTGCATTGATTTTGGTTTTTAAGTTGGTGTTAACGTCTTTATTAAATGCAACGTTTGAAATGTTACTGAAAGACAAGCTGCTTTGTCATGTGTGCTTTTGGGAGGTGAGGTGGTAGTCAGCTAGAAGTAAAGAGTTCAGTATGTCAAGGAGGTTCACTCCCAATTTAAAATCATTATTAGAGGGCTATATTTCACTGATTTCTGGAGTAGTTACTATGGATAGATAACTGACTATTTGTAAAGAACCTTGAGATCATTTGGAATCAAGAGTGTAAGTATCAGAAAATGGAGAATTACGTATTTATAGCTGAGTTGTTGTTTGCTGTGTACACCCTTAAGTTTCACACAGGTAATCTTTTCCTCCTCTATTGCTTGATTGTTGAGTGAGTTAGTTCTGGTCTTACTGTGAATAAACCAGTCTGCTTAAAAATCCCTTTTTATTTTCAGTTACTGAAGATGTGGTATGAACTAGATGAGAAGAAACGAAGAAAGTATCTGAAGAAGGCCAATAAGTGTCCTGACCCAAGCCTTGGTGTTTGGCGTCCAGATACTTATTTTGCATCTGTTTCAGAAACATTTGAAAGTGGAGTTGAAGATTATATCAACAAATGGGAATCTGAGAACAGACGAAGTTATATGCACCCAGCACTTTCTTCTGACAGGTAATACCTTCCATGTCTTTACTGCTTTGCATTGAGCAAAAAAAAAAAAAACCCCAAAGCTATTTTTGGACTGAGTTTTGCTAAAGATGAAAAGTCTTTATCAACTCTTGCTTTTGCTGTGACCTTTGTGAAACAAAGTGGTGAGTTTCAGGATGTTTCCTGAAAGCCAAGTGTGCTTCGTGTGCAGCCTATGTTTCTTCCAGACATGAATTTTCTGTGCTGCTAAGGGTTTTGGCAAAGGCTTTATGGAGTAACAGCAACATATTGCTGTCCCCCTACATATAAAACAATATTTTACAGTAATGGTTAAAAACCAAACAATGCTCTTGCTACATCTTGGAGTTAGCAGTGCAGTTAAGATGAGCGAGTGGGAGTAGATGGACTCTCTTTTGATGTTGTGGGAATTGGCAGAAGTAAAATATGGTTTGGCCAAGTCAGTTCTGTGATAATGGGCTGTCTTGGTCAGATCAGATCGGGAGAGACAAATTTACAGTTTTGGGTGTGTATTTATCCATGAGGTACCAGGATTTCTTTATTTTGTACTACATTGAGCTAAACCTCTTTTTATTTCCTATCTTCAGATTAAAGGATTTGTTGTATTTGAAGTGGCAGCGATCTCTTTGTGACCCAGGAGAAGCTGTGGGTCTTCTTGCAGCTCAGAGTATTGGGGAACCTTCCACACAGATGACTCTGAACACCTTCCACTTCGCTGGCAGAGGTGAAATGAATGTCACATTGGGGATTCCAAGGTGAGAAAACTGTGTTCTCAGTGAGTCCTTTGCCATTTTTGGCACTTAGGTAATAGTGCTTAATCTCACTGGCAGTATCTGTGTCATTTTAAGGGCAAATAATCCTTCAGTTTAATTGTAACTTGGACCTGTTCAGAACTATTTTAACATTTTACAATTTTATGATTGTTTTAGTTCATTTTCCAGATACAGAAATAAATAATCTACTTGCTATACACACCAGATAAGAGAAAGGGGCTTTCACAAATATTTTGTATTTTATTCAGTACACTGTAAGTCTAAAGAAATGAGGCCTTGTGGGTTTGCCCTCTTCTGACTTCTTCCCCCTACTAACTTTTAAACCTACATACACCAAATTTCACTGCAATTATGAAGTCTTGCAGGTTTAGTGTTCTTACCACTTTTGTAGAAAGAGGCATGTTTTATAGCAGACAGGTTTCCCCTGGCACTTCTGTGTGGTGACAGTGACTTTTATCAGTGCAGGTGTGTTTACCAGCTAGTCATCAGCTTGTTCTGAATAACATGGGCTTCGTGGGTGGCTGTGGCGGGAAGTGGTTGTGTTACTTCATAGAAGCAGGAGAGGGGGAGAAATTGTGAGGGGGCATACATTATGTGTCTGTGGGAAACAGGCTGCATTAGTTCTTCTGTTTGGGGAACAATTTATCATCTCTAGTCTCTTCCCGTAATTGGGGTGATAATCCAATTGGGGCAGCAGGGCTACTGGTGTGCTGTGCCTCATGAGGAACCAGGAAAAGGAAGAGAAGCACTGCAATGGTAACCACAGCTCTTGATGCATATGGCTTTGGTGGAACTGGCGGTTGCTGCACACTGCCTAATTAAATGAATTAGATTTTTGATTGGATAGTGCTTTTATTGCTTAATTTGGAATATCATTCTTTATTTAAAGGTTGCGGGAAATATTGATGGTGGCCAGTGCAAATATTAAAACACCAACGATGAGTGTTCCTGTGTTCAATACCAAGAAAGCTCTCAAGAAGGTGAAACAGCTTAAGAAACAGCTCACAAGAGTGTGCTTAGCTGAGGTGAGCCTCTTATTCAGTGTGTCCTTTGAGAGTCTGCAAAACAAAATTTATACTTGAGCTCATCAGTTAGTCTGGCTTTGTAGCAGTTTCCATTTTTAGAGACTTAATCTGTGTGCGCAAGCAGAGAGGGTCCTTTCTTTTCACCTCTTGCATAAACCTGTATTCTGTTAGGAATTGGAGCATTGAAAGGAGTTGCAGTTACTGTGGCTGTATGAGACTGCAATTTAATTTGGTTGAGCATTGTCACAGGCTACAAACTCTCTATAGAATGTAAAGGGGGAGGGTAATAGTTTGTACATTGTGGCAGTATAATGGTAGGGAGGAATTATGTTTGTTGCCATAGCCTTGTTTTGTTTTTTTTCTGAAGTTCATTCTTTGTCAGTCTCTAGAATTTGTCTTTAAGAGACAAGCTAATCTGGCTGTGACTGGCATAGTAGAAACCTTTCACTTTGTTCCCCACCGCTTCCTAGGCTCATACAAGTAGCTGTGCTCAATAAAAGCAGAACGTGTGACTTCTTGGAGACTCAGTATATGAAAACCTGATGTATTCTGTGCTCCCTATATTCCCAGTATTGCAGTCTTGTGCTCTCCTACATGCCCTACCCTCTTCTGCCTTACTCTTTCAAGGTGAAAGCAGCAAGGATAGAATTAAGACTCAATTCTGTGCTGAAATGCTGTCATGCTCAATGAGTGTGAATTGAAGCTTTGGCCTGCTCTTGGGAAGGACTCAGGTGGGAGGTGAGGCTGTTCTCCCAGTATTGTCTAAGTTAATTGTTGAGAGCCATTTAAGCCAAAGAGAGTGCAAGAGTCAAGTCCTTTTTGCCCAGGAGCTGTCACACAGCCTCCAGAAAAGTTTGCCAGTTAGCCTTGTGTAATTCTGGTCTCCTATGGAAAGCATTGGAATTGCAGGAAGTAAATGAAGTGCCTTCATGAAAGGAGTAATGTTCCTACTTGGGGCTTTTGTAGGTCTTGCAGAAAGTTGAGATAGAGGAATCTCTGCGTGTGAAGTGCAAGCAGAGTAAACATCGCCTCTACAAAATCAAATTCCATTTCTTGCCCCATGAATATTATCGAGAGGAGAAGTGTGTGAAGCCCAGGGAGATCTTGCACTTCATGGAAACCAGGTGAGTTTGTTTACAGATATTCAATATTTGCTCTTCTTTTGTCTTCCTGTGGGCTTGAAGGGTCACTGCATGTTGTTTGTTACTGCTGCTATGGCTTTCAGAGCAACAGTTTTCTGCAGATGTGTTTGCAGAAGCACATATACAGTTGCTTTTTATATCTTAAATAAAACTGGGTCTGTGGCATGGTGACAGTGCAGAATTGTATCAAAGCGGGCTTTTTGCATGTCTCCGATGTTGCTTAGAAGTCTCTTCTAATACATCTCATTCATTATGTTTGGATGCTTAAGCATTTATTACCAGCAAATATGTTTGAATACTTTGGGTATCGCTTGTGCTCTAGTTGAAAAGAATGAAACCTTAATTTTTTAAAATTGTTTTAGAAAAATAAATCTGAAGAGGCTGGCCTTTTTGTTTGTCTTCCTTTTTTTCCCATGCATCCTTTCCCATGTCTGGCTGAATTTGTGTAGTTAAAAATAGAACATTTAACAATACGGGCCTACTGAAAGCTATTTTTGTTTTTCAAAAAAGGCTTCATTAATTGCTTCCTCGTTCAGGCCATGTGAGTTCAAGCTGTGTTACTTTATTTAACAATTTTGCATGTGTCATTGATTTAAAAAAGAAAGAAGTCCAGTAGCAACCCATGGCTTCTGGTCAATTTGATGTGCAGATTTTATGTCCAGATGAGCTTATAATTTTAAGTTGTGGATGCATGGCTACATCTGTGATGGTAAGAGAGATGACAGCAACCTTTTTATTCCGAAAGGAATGGGGAAGGGATGAGAAGAAAAATTATTTGCCTTATCGTAAGTACTTCCGCATCCACCAGAGAATATGTCCTGTCATGAGTACACTGGCTTCTTAAACAAAATAATTTAATTTTCTGACAACTTGAAATTGACTGCGGTACTGCTGAGCTTTGATATTCTGGATTGCTGCTTCTTCCAGGTTCTTTAAAATTTTTCTGGAAGCAATTAAAAGGAAGAATGCAAAGATGGCATCTTTTACAGAAGTCAGCACCAGGAAGGCAACTCGGAAAGATTTAGACGGTGATCAAGACAAGGTACAGAAAAGCACCTCACTTTTATTTTTGAGAACCAGAATTTGGAAAAGCATAGCAAGTTTCAGTATGAACATGAAATGTGTGAATACTAATTATGTCTTAAATATTTTCTTTATGCATAAACTGTCCTTGGATTTTTCATAAAATTAACAAGGAAATTAAAGTTATTGTGTATTAAATCCTAATGTACATAAGAATGTACTCTGAAAATGCCTGTTTCTTTCAGCTTCAGTGAGATAAAAGCATATTACCCTCCATTTGCTCCCACATCAATGTCCTGTTGTAGCAGTGGTTGTCAAAACTTTGGAGAATATCCTTTAGTCATTGAAAGGTTGTTTGCATGTTCCTTCTGCCACTCCTCTCCCATCAATGACTGTCATATAGTCAGGCTGATGGCTTATTTATCTTCTAGATGTTAATCTTGTTTAACGTTAAAGTTGTCATGAGTGTAAGTTCATTATTTCTTTATAGCAGTGGGCTTACAGAAATTTATTTGTCCTTAAAGGTAGACCACTGAAAAAGGGATTGTTAAATTCCAAATGTTTGGTTGAAGCCTTTTGAGTCAGTTGATGCTTTGTCCTGATTATCTGGTCTGTCATGGATTTATAGACACAGAATAATCAGGAAGTTCCAGCAGAGGAAGAAGAGAACATTGTTGATGCAGAAGCTGATGAAGGAGATGGTGATGCTACAGAAGCAAAACAGAAGAAGAACCAGGAAGAAGAGGTAATGATTTTCTAGGTGCTCAGCGCTGCATGTTAATTCCCAATTTCCTCTGGCTTGGTTTGATTTGGGAAGGAAAGCTTCCATTGAAACAAAATGCTGAAAAAAAACAAACCCCATTTGAAAGGGGATAGGAAAGTTTCTTTGTGCTGATCAGTTTTGATTTGGAGGGGGGAAAACTAGCATAAGACTTACAGTTTATAGCTGAGCTTTGTGATGACCTTGGTTGAGCCTGGTCACTGCTGATCTTTAAGAGTAATGCAGAGCCATGCGATTTAGAGATGGAAGGGATCTGTGTTTTTCTGAAGCCTTGTTCTTTGGGCATAGATTAGACTTGTCTGGCCATCAGGGTGCCTGTGCTGTAGTTCATCTTTATTTATTACTAATTTCATGCCATTACTTGTTTTTAAAAGTTTATTGTGGTTCTTAGTAAATAGTCTCTCTGGCTCTGTATGTTTCTCTGTGTTCACTACTTCATAATTACAGAGAGGGTAGAGTAATTGAAAATCCTGAGGGAATCCCGTCATCAGAGTTGGATTACGGGAAGTACTGGGACTGCTACAGTCCCAGTAATGTGTAGCATCCCAGGCTGTATTGAGGAATAATGGCAAGATTATAAAGGAATAGAGACTGAACCAAATCTGTTGTATTATTTTTCTGTACAACAGAATTGCATTTTCATTGTGTCATAGGTGAGACATTTGCAATTCAACTGTCAAGAATATTCTCAAATAAAACTGTTCGTGGTGTGCTTGTTTCTGTACATGGTCTGGCTCAGATAAACAGGACATTATTTCTTTGTAGGTTGATTATGAAAGCGAAGAAGAGAATGGGGAAGAAAACATTGATGAGAATCTAGAAGATGAAGAGGCTGAATCAGAAAAAGAAGAAAGGACTCCTGGTGCTGAAGAAGATCAGAATGAAGCAGGCGGTGATGATTCTCAACATCTTTCCTTTATGTCTCAGACTAAAAAAGAGAAAACTCGATTACTTCAGTCAGCAGAGTTGCGAGTGAATGCTGTTCTGGACAGCCACCCATCAATACAGGATTACGTGTTTGACACTGAAAATGAACTTTGGTGTGAGGTAAGGTGGTGGTGCCTGGAAACATCTATGTGTGGTTACTCAGTGGTAACATGTAGCTCCCATAACAAATGGATCGGTGGAGTGCTGCTCTTTTGTCTCAAAAATGCTGTATTATTAGAGAAAAATGGCAGTACAAACATACTTGACAGAATTTTTAGTAATGTCTAATTTTCAGAACCCTTGATGAAACTTTTTAAAAACATGTTTTTGACAGGTTTGTTGTGTTTTTAATCTAAATATATGATGCACCACTGTGTAGTTCTTGATAAATGAAAGGGATGGCTGGACAGCTGAAAAAGTCTTAGCATGTTTAAAACTCAAACAAGCAAAACCCACAACAAATACATACCCCACCACCCTAAGAAAAGGCACCCAAAAACCAACAGTCATTTTAAATTCATTGATCTTGAAAGCAGTCTAGATGAATGGTCTTGGGTTGTGGTGCTCTTATTAGTATCATTCAGCTGTAATTCTAGTCAGACGTTTATGTTCCTGAACACATAACTAGGGTAATACCAGTTGTCTGCTTTTTGCCTAAATAGAGGTAGGCTGGTTATTGAGCCTAACGTTCAGGCTTCCTTACAGAACGCTACATTGGGTCTTTTTTTCCTCTTAGGTTTCATTGGCGCTTCCGTTGATGAAGGTGTACTTCGATCTCTCCTCCTTGCTTGTCTCTGTCGCACGAAGCACGGTCATTCACGAAGTGAAAGGGATCACGCGATGCTTGTTGAATGAAAGTACCAATAAGCAAGGAGAGAAGGAATTTGTTCTGCAGACTGAAGGGATAAACCTTGCAGAGCTGTTCAGATACTCTGATGTACGTAATCTATTGGTAATCCTACTTGAATGGTCTTTTGTGTTCTAGGGAGGATGGTGGATGATGGGTGCCATTTACATGGTCTTTTCAAGTCTTAAATTGTCTTCCTCCTCCTTTTTCCCCCAGATGCATTCAGAGCTCAGCAGAGCCTTTTCTCAAGGGCAGCTTGCAAATCAGTTTTTGTGCAGCAGCCCAGTGTCTAACGAGAGATAATTCCACACCACACTTGTAACTGTCTCTAAATGTTACTTGAGGGAGTTCTTCCATCTAAATGAATTGCAGTACTTGGAGATGAATAGTGCTGTTATGTCATCTAGCCCATAATTCTACAAATACAGGATTGTTTTATGCTACATCTTCTCTACTGCTTTTGCTGAAAGTTCTGGCTGGCTGAGACATACTGGACATTGCATTGTGTTGCTTGGAAGACTTTACATGTTCATCTGCTGCTTGGGAAGATTTCTTTCATTATTTTTTTTTTGCTTTTTATAATGTCAGGTCACTTACTTCTGTGCCGAGTTTTGATTCCAATACTCTTATTCACATACAAAATGCTACGATCGCTAGCTTAAACATAAATCCCCAGAGGAATTTTTGTAGTTGATTCCAAGCTGCCACCTAGTTGTTCTGCAACTGTTGGTGCTGCATAAGCTAATGAAAAATGGAGGAAAAAAAGCTATATTAACTTAGTTGTTTAGAAAGAGAAAGTAACTACTGTCCTATCTGGTGTCTAACTACTGTCCTATCTTTTATCTGTCATTTTTTTGCTTTCAGATTTTGGACCTGAATAGACTTTATTCCAATGATATTCATGCCGTGGCTAAGAATTATGGAATTGAGTCTGCCCTGAGGGTAATTATAAAGGAAATAAAAGATGTATTTGCTGTATATGGTAAGATATCATTGTATTTTTAAAAACAGTCTTTATTATATAAATGGGAAAACCCAGCCACAGTGCTTATGAAATGATGTTTTTGCATGATGTTCATTTATGTGTGTATTTCTAAGTTGCACCTTTTCCTCATTTTAATCATTATAGTGTCTTCTGTGAAGATTTCCTTAGTTAATTGTTAGGTTCCATTTAATCAGTAAAAAATTCACTAGGCAAGGCTGAATTTAATCCCCCTTTCACAGAGCTTTTCTATTTGGGTATATTTATTTTTTGCAAGGTGGAAGGTCCAGACAAAATTAACTATTAAAGTCTGAGGAACCTAACTGTGTTAGAACTGCATAGACCTCCTGAGAACAGGATTAATCTTGCCTTTCTGTAGTTTTTTAATGATGGGACTGTAGGTTCGTTTTGAAGTTAAGTTTTTATATCTTTCCTAAAATAGCTGTGCTGCATTGTCTGAATGTTCTTCTCTCTGCATAGATTTTTCAGGGAGTCCAGGCAGCTTGGGGTAGATGCGTGACTTCATAAGCTGCTAAAGTCAGGCATGTTGAATTTCCCTTAATTGAGCTAAGTCTTGCTATGAATTAAACTATTGAAAAGAGGGAAGATTGATACAGTGGGAATTTTACCAACCAGTTACATCAAACAGTTTTGCCAGCTGGCAAACTAGAATGGTCTGACCTTCAAGTTTCTCAAAAACTGCTAGGTAAATGTTGACAGAGCTGTTAATGATCCCCCATTACATGGACTCTACAAGCGTTATGTAAAAATAGGCTAAAAAGAAATAGCATTTAAATGGAGTTTTCTGTGGATGCCTAATGTCACACGCAGAATATATCAGAATCTTTCTGATTCCAGTGGCTGGCTACTGCAGGCCATGTGGTGAGGGACTGAGCTCGTCCCATCGCAAATGGATGGATGTGCGATCCCCCTTCTGTGTAAACAAAGACGATGCAGACCTTCCTGATTTTATGTAGAGAAACTCTGCCACCTCACAGCATTCTTGACATTTCAGTTTCCTTGGAGAGACATTGTTTTGTATTATAGTGAGGTCTGCCTCTCTTGGATATTTGAGGGGAGCAGTTAAGCCAACTACACACAAAGAGGTGCAACTGCCAGAAGAATGTTAATAGAGATGTTCCCTATGTTGATTAGATTCAGGGGATTTAATTGATTTAATTTAGACCTGATTTATTTAGAAAAAAAACGCAACCTTAGCCCTTGAATGGTTGCTCTTTCTTGTGTTCTTAGGCATTGCGGTAGACCCTCGGCACCTTTCACTTGTGGCAGATTACATGTGTTTTGAAGGATTTTATAAACCACTGAATCGTATTGGAATTCAGTCCAACTCCTCCCCTCTGCAACAGATGACATTTGAAACCAGCTACAAATTCTTGAAGGAAGCAACAATGATGGGTAAATGGTTTAGTTTGAACTATACTGCTGTGGCATTTCACATATGCTTTGCTTTCATCGTAACTTTCCACTGTTTTGAGTAATGCATAATTGCATTAGAAAAAAATGCCAGAGGCTAAAATTTTAATTAAGCCCTTGCCTAGGAAAACGTTCCAGATGTTTTTAATAAAATTCTGTCAGTTTAAATGAAGTCAGCTCCCACATATAATTTGTGGGGCCTGTGACTCCTTTCTTTAAGAATTAGATAGGCATTTTTATAACAAATCTTAAGATTGTTAAGATTTGTTATAGCAAAGCCTTTTAACAGACTACTAAATATGCCTTTTTTCTGTCCCTACCATTAAAATTGTTATCCCTGCTTTGGTTTTGTGTTTGTATTATAACTCCCATATTTTCATCTCTTCTCCAATATTGCTCTCTTGCTATTCAGAATTTTATTGTGAGAGCAGTCCTCCTGGTTGTTACTTCAATTCTGTTTTTCTTCTGCTTTGTAGCATTTTATTTACTTTTTTTACTCAAACACAGACAAAAGGTCAGATTCATGAGGTTTCTGGTGCCAGTTGAGATGTCTGAGCGTCCTTTCTGCCCACTTGTTGCTGCTCAGGAAGGTGTAGAGGTCATGTGGCTGCATGGATCATTTAGGACACTTACAATAGCACTAGCCACCTACATTTAGGAGTCCTATCCAAAAAACTTGTGCTCTAAATCTGTCATTAAGACAGTTTGCTTGATCTCATGCTTTGGATACTAATTATGTCTCTGTTTTGCAAATTGTCTTGGTTTCTGTTGCTTGCCAATTGGATGCTCTCCTTGGGTGCTCCTGTGCTGCTGCCTTTGCTACCTAATCCAAACAGGAAAAGCTGTCTCCTCAGCTGCTATCTTAAACTGCCTTGCACAGATGTCAGAGATACTTTTATCACGGAATTCCATTTTGTTAATGCTGGTTTTATACCTTTTCTGGGAAGGTAGCTTGGGTTTTAATGAATAGCATTGGTTACAATTGACTTAAAATTAATCTGAAAATCAAAAAGGAAAATTGTAAATCTAGGGTGAAATTGAATAGAAGAGAATGTTTCCTGCACAGTTGCACTCTCGCTCTGGGTTTACATTGTATCACATATTGACTTAGAAATAACATAAGGTTTTTGCCAAGTGAAACGTAATTAAATTTATAGATAATATTATGAATAAAGACATGAAGTGCGTACTGACAGAAGGGCATGGTGAATTGGCAGGAAAGCTAACACTGATTACAAGTGGAGGGAGTTACTGATTTCACCAAGATGGAAACCAAAGTCATAACATGGACTGCAGCAGTCTGGATCTCATTTGCCTTAATGCAACCGATAACTTGACTGTATATTTAAAGAGACACTGCGAGGGTGTGCTCGCTTACGGCCTGGATCAGTCAGAAGGAAAAAAGAAGGCTTGTGACCACTGTGCACAGCTAATGTAAGAAGTGCCATTAAAGTGCAGGGGTGACCCAGCAGACTGCTGATGAGGGTTCAGTCTGCAGAGAGCACACTGCATCAGAAGGAAGACCCCTTTGGCTGTCTGCTCAAAGAATAACTCTTTGTTAACATCACGGAAGCAAAGAGGACAGTTATGACTGGTTTGTTTAATGATTGAACAAAGGACCTTCTTTTTTTTTTTCCTCACATTTAGGAGCAGCTATTTAATTATTTAGCTGTAGCTGAGATCAGAGCTGCGAGCACAGGGCTCGGTGCAGCTCCTCCCCCCATCCTCAATATGACAAGAAGTTCAGGACATTTTGCTCAGTAAAGATGACCCAAACTTAGCAGAAGTTTGACAATTTTATTTCTAATCTTCCAATTGCTCTGATGACAAAATTCCAGCTTGCTGTAGTTAGGATAAATGAAAAACAGCTTGTTGCTTATAAAAACAGTGAAAGCAAAATAGTCCTAGCCAGACATATCATCTGGAGAGCTTCCAAATTTCTGTGACACTATCTCGCTACAGTGAGTAACCACAAAATCAAAGGAATTCATGGAATGTCTCTTCAGTGAAAAGTTCTCTTCATATCTAGCCAGAAGGATTTAAAATCCACATCAAAAGGATTCACTCTAACAAAAGAAAAAGGCAGCACTGAAAAGGGAATCTTTTTGGTTTTTGCTTCAGTGATGTATTTTTTTAGTGATGTGTTTAATCAGCAAAATGTGTTCAGTGGAAGGTCGAATCTGCGTTCTCTTGGAATTCAGAATGTGTTGTCTTTTCATGTTGAATAGGGAGAGTGTTAGTGGTGTGTGGCCTAATTCTCTGCTTGCACAAAAAGATTGGGATGAGATAATAGCTATTTTAGGAGGGGGTCGGAAGAGTTTTGAAATTCTCTCAGAAATGCAAATTCAATCTGAGCAGTAGGTGGCAGTGCCACCTACCCTCACTGGGAGGGGCTCCACGAGATGACTTTTTGCACATAAACTAAAATGCTTGCTTTTCAGCACTGACCTCTGACAAACCTTTGGAAACATCCTAATATGGTTTTGTTTGAATTCTGTTACAGGCGCCCATGATGAACTGCGATCCCCTTCTGCATGCCTAGTGATTGGAAAAGTTGTGAAAGGAGGGACTGGTTTGTTTGACCTCAAGCAACCCCTTACATAGTATTTTGGTTAGAACTTAAGGATTCTAACTAAAATGTTCATCATAACAGACACATATGATCTACAGGTATGCAACAAGGGCACATACTGTGTCCTCAGTCATATTCCCTGTGCCAACAGATTTGTTAATCTGGATACCTGATGAGCCTAATCGATTTAATGAGAATGTCTGCACCTATAGGAGCTATCCTTTGATCCAAAGAAATATTTATTTACTGTTCAGTAATATAACAAAGGAGATTATTGGTTTACATAGAAAAGAATAAAATGAAGGAGACCGTCTGGGTCTCAAACAGGCCATGCAGCAGTTGTGGCAGACAGAAGTCAAAGCAGAATCTGTTTATGCTGTCTAATTTTTGTGGGTCAGAATCCCATCTGGGTGGGCAGTGCTAGTTGCCATACGGTTGTTATGTGGCAAATTTCCAGTATTGGAAATAGCACTCAGGCTCCTAGGGGCAGCTGGGCAGTGCTGTGCTGAAGCTTCAGTGTTGTATTGAAGTGTCTGTGCTTGAGGCATATCCTCTTGTTTTGCTGTACTTTTGTGCACTGCCATGACTTTTATCACCTTTAGAGAATGCATCTTCTTGTTCTGCTACTTAATTTATTAAGAATTATGTGTCTGTGACACAATTGTTAAACTTCTTTATTAGTTGAAGACCAAAATTCAGAGTGTTCACGGTATCTATAGGCATTTTCCAGGACCTACTTATGACTTCTTTCTATGGAACAGATCTCTACTCAGTGAGAAATCTGACATTTGATAAAATTTATTCCTTAAATGGCAACATGAGCTGCTGTAACAACAACTACACAAAAAATTCCTGTAAAAATTTTTGAAACAGTTTTAAAACTATTTTTGCTTAAATATTCTGTATCAAAGAGGATATTTAATAAAGAACATCGCAAAGAAATATTCTGAACACCCTATTCTGTGGCTGTGTTACTGAGAGAATTTTGTCACCTGGCCAACAGCCATCACTTTGTTAGCTGTTAAAAATTGTGTAGCCAAGAGCCACTCTTCAGAAATCGGACTTGTTTACATTCAATTTTAATCAGAATGAAATCCACATGATTAGTTAAAATTCTTCCAAGTTCACTCACTACCATATAGGCAAGTTTTCTAACCTATTTTAACCCCAGATCACTCTCAGTGGTACTCCTAAGCTAGTGGAAGAGTGCCAGAACTCAGCCAGATGAGGAGCTCCTGCTTCCAGTGGAGCTACGCTGAGACAGGGATCAGATCAGGTAGTGGGAGATGTTGTCTTGGGATTGTGAAAGAGCCTCTCTGGAGTATCTTGATGGACTTCCATCAAGTGGTAAGGAAACATCTAAACTGCATTTCTGAGGTGGGAGGAGCTTCAGTTTGCTTAAAATTCACCTGTGCAGCAAATGGAGGTAGAAGAAATGTCTTTCTATGGTGAGAAGACTTCCTTTCACACAACATATAGGTCTGTGCATATAGATCTTCTATATTTAAAAGAGTCTTAGTTTCCTTGCAACAGTTCCTGTCACTGTGCAGTTCTTTTTGAAGCTATAAACTACCCACCCTCAAACATAGTCTGGGAGGAGGCTGCTTTCGTAATTATGTAAAATGGACAAATGGGGTCAGTTTTGGTATAAAGGACCCCAAAGAGCTGGCAGTAGATGTCCTTTCATAGAGAGCAGGAGATCACGACTGAAAGGCCAGAAGAACAGGCAAGTGTGCAAATGGAGCTTTGCAAATACTGAAATAAGATGGGATGTCGTAAGTGGTCCTTTTTTTTTCTTCTTTTTCCAAGTGTCTTGCTGCTCTGAATCAGAATTTAGTGTGATTTTTCTGCTGCTGAGAAAACCTGGTTTTCTCTCTGGTTGAAGACCAAGCCATAAGTAGTGAAGAAAATGTCAGATGGTGCTAAGGAGGCAGTGATGCTTGTCTCCTGGTCACAGAAACACAGAATAATACGGGGTTGGAAGGGACCTCTGGAGATCATCTAGTCCAACCTCCCTGCCAAAGTGGGTCCACCCAGAGCAGGTTGGACAGGAATGTGTCCAGGTGGGTTTAGAATGTCTCCAGAGAAGGAAGACTCCACTACCTCTCTGGGCAGCCTATGCCAGTGCTCTGCCACCCTCAAAGTGAAGAACTTCCTCCTTGTGTCTAGATGGAACTTCTTATATTCAAGTTTGTGCCTGTTACCTCTTGTCCTGTCGCTGGTCACCACTGAACAAAGACTGGCTCCATCCTCTTGACACCCAAAGTTTGAGTATTTATAGGCTTTGATCAAGGCCATACCTGCTTTGGCAAGCAAGGCATAGAT
This sequence comes from Gallinago undulata, assembly GCA_026546715.1. Lineage (NCBI taxonomy): Eukaryota > Metazoa > Chordata > Aves > Charadriiformes > Scolopacidae > Gallinago > Gallinago undulata. Next base: position 45,781,348 of record JAOTQQ010000032.1, read on the forward strand.
TGTGGGGTTTATCCTGCTTGTCTGGTACAAAACACCCACTGGCAGATGCAAATTTGTTACCTGTAAGATAGGGATAACAGATCTTTTCAGCATGCCGGAAATGGTGAATCAGCTTGTATAAATACAGCAGTTGGAAAGTGAGCAATGTTCAAGCTTAATAAATTGTAATAGAAGCCTTGGTCTTGTCAGTAAACATTAAAAAAAAAATCCTAAATGAGGCAGTAAGAATGGATACAAGTAGGAATTAATGCTTCTTTCATCTTAAAGGAAAAGCTAAATATCAGAAGACAGCAGAAAAGTTTGTTTTGCCAGAACGTTGGTTCCCGTGTTATGCTTGTGTAGGTCAGTAACCAGGCAGTGGCAACAACACGGCTCGAAGAGATCTGTAATCCTTCAGAGACTTTCTGGACAAACCACTTGAAGCTTGCCAGTAAGTACTGAAATCTGGAAGCTACCTCATCTGCTGAGGAGTTTGGCGAGTACAAGGGCACATGATACCTCAGAGACAAGGTCAGATTGTGTTGACCGGGCTGTGATCCTGGGTCTGTCTGGCTGCAGGTGGATTGAGCCAAAGCAAAAAACCTTTCTCTTCTCTGGGATTAAGTCAGATGGGAGAACTTGTGAACCTCACTCATGACGGCTGAGATCCAGAAAAGTGTTTTGAAGGTTTCAGTGCTGCACGTGGCAGTCTTGATCTTTGGGGTGGGTGTGGAGGCTGGGGTCTGTAGGTGTGAAGAGGACCGCTGTGCAGTAGGGGAGAAGAAGTTATGTCTCCTGCAGCTTGCCACGTGGCAACCTGCTAACTCAGCAGAAGAAAACAGTGGAAACTTAGTGAATCTTCAGTCCTTGCTTTTCCTGCCTGTTTATATCACGCACTAAGCAGTGCGGATGATGATTCACCCTGAAAACCCTGAGTTTTGTTTCTTAAATAACTGCATAATAATAACTAAAAGCAAATGTGGCTTCTTTCTAAGTACGGCCAGGGAAGAGGAGGTGAACTATGATCATGTCCATGAGCTCAGTGTTCAGAGCAGCCACTGAGGACACTCTCTGCAGTGTCCTGAGGGACTTCAGACCCTCCTCCCGAGTGGCTTAACCACCAGCCTGGGGCTGGGAAACTTCAGTTTTTCCTGCTCTGAAACTCCTTGCTGCTGCTGAAGTAATGTGCTGTTTGTAGGGATAAGGGAGGGTGGAGGTCAGTTCTGTTCCCAGGGGAAGGGAGGGAAGACTAGGGCTTTCTTGGAAGACCAGAGAAACCTTTCTCATAGTGTTTGTGCAGCCTCATCTGGAAGGGCGGAGAGAAATCCTGCCTCAAAACAGGATTGCAGCTATCTCTTTTTTCAGGCATTATTCTGTAATGTGAAAGATGGGGGTTGGAAGTCCCTCAGGCAAAAGCGGGTTATGAAACCCTGCGTTACAGATGAGCACTATAACCCCCAGATGAGGCAGCCACGCAGCTCCTTCAGTGTTGCCTGTCTGTGTCGTTCCTGGTTTGGTCTGCAGTGCAGTGGCGAGGCCTGAGGATGGTCCTGGTGGGACGTGGACCCTGGTAGAACAACACCCCAGCCTGGATGCTGAGCCAGAGGTGTAGTGGGGTGCTCAGAGTGCTGTAGGGTGAGAAATCAAGGTACCTACAGAGCTCCACTGGCTGCAGGGTCAAGGGGCAGCCAAGCAGTGGTTTTCAGGACCAGCATCACACTATCAGTGATGGTGTTGGAAGGGACATTTGGACATCATCTAGTCAAACCCCCCTGCCAAAGCAGGACCACCTAGAGCAGGTTGCACAGGAACTTGTCCAGGTGGGTTTTGAATGTCTTAAGGAGACTCCACCACCTCTCTGGGAAGCCTGTGCCAGTGCTCTGCCACCCTCAAAGTGAAGAAGTTCCTTCTCATGTTTAGGTGGAACCCCTTATGTTCAAGTTTGTGCCCATTTCCTCTTGTCCTATCTGTGGGCACCACTGAAAAAAGACTGGCCTCATCTTCTTGACACCCACCCTTTAAGTATTTATAGGCGTTGATCAGATCCCCCCTCAGCCTTCTCTTCTGTAGACTAAAAAGACCCAAGTCCTTCAGTCTCTCGTCGTAAGGGTGATGCTCCAGGCCCCTAATCATCTTTGTAGCCCTCTGCTGTACCCTGTCCAGCAGTTGCCTGTCCTACCGTGAGGTTTATGAAGGGAGGTGTCATTAGTGCACCCTCCACAAAGGCCTGTGCCGCTGAGCTGAGCTGTGGGCCAGAGCCAGCCCGACAGCTCATTCCCACTCCTGTTTGAGCCAGGATTAAGCAAGCAGCTCATTAATGATGCTTTACAGTTTTCTGGCTTAGATCCCTCGAGTGAGCCAACTGTCCAATTGCCCTGGAAAAGTTTAGGGCTGATCAGGGAGCTGGAGAGGATGTAGAGCTGTTCCCATTTTCCTGGGTGTAGTGTGCTCTGCCAACTTTGGGAAGATAAATGTTTCCCCTCGGCGGGGTTGCCTTGAATCCGGTGGGGCTGCGGCTTGGTCTGCAGTAACGCCGCTGCCGTTGTTTGGGTTTTGGAGCCCTGCCTGGCGCTACAGAGAGAATAACGAGTGATGGAGAAGTAACAGTGGAACATTAATGCAAACTGCAATAAATACAGAGGTGCATTATTAATGGGACATTAAACCTGAGAGGGCAAGTAGAGCAAATCACGTGCTGACAGTACAGCAGCTCTGCAGAAACATCCCAGGGCTGTACCTTGGGGAAAAAAAAAAAACAACCGATGCTCTGTAAAACACTCCAATACAGGGTTCTTCTGCTTTCTGTTATACTGTATTTCCTCTGCCTGGGAGCCTGGATTTTTCCTGGAAAATGCAGAATTTGAGATGTGTTTTAGACCAATAGCCTTGTGAATGTAAATAATGCTACAAACCAGGGCAGTGCCCTCAGGCTCCCATGGGAATCAACTGCAAGTTCATGGACCTTCTTTAATTTTGGATAAAGTTACAAATCTGGATTTTTATGAGAGTGGGGAGACAGCAGACTCTGAATTCCTCCTCACTCCCAGCTCAGGCTGGGCAGGAGTTTGAGGCTTGACCCAGATGGGTGCTGAGTGAGGGGCAGCATCTGGGAGTGCCCAGTCCATCCCCTCTTTGCACAAACACCTGTCTTGGGGACAATGATACACGATTTTACAGTAAGTGAGGCCCAGGCAGCAGCTCTCATGCTTTGCCTCATTTTGGGGCCAGGCCAGGGCTCTGGGCAGGAGAGTGTTGCTGAAACAGCTCTTTTAAGGTGCTGATGCATCCAGTCCTCCACCCACCAGGCTGTCAGTCTGCTCTGTCATCTCTGGTACAGCAAGATCATTACACACTCTCCATCCTTCGTCAGAGATGGATCTAATGCCCATCCATATGCTCCAACTTAACAGGCCAGCAGCAAACGAGTCACACAAAGCACGTGGTGGGAGCAGGGGTGGGATCTACCCCTTTTACCTTGACCCATGGGGTCTCATTGACCCAAGTCTTTGCTGCAAAGTGGCTTCAAGTCTCTGTGTTGGTCCCTTGAAGTCTGTCCCAGCAGTGCTTTTGGAGGCTCTCAGCTTTACGCTTTAATCACAGAGGTTTTGTATGTGTTGCTTTCACTTGCACAAACTGTTGTTGCACTTGAAGCTCCAGCAAAGCCAGATCTAGCTGTGTCCAGCTTGACAGTGTTCCCCAGCTGTGCCCCCAGCACCCCAGATTCCCAAGATCTTGGTGGTGATCACTCTTTCCTCTTGCTTGGTGGTGATCACCCTTTCCAAAAGCCCATGACAGAGTTGCCTCTCGTCTTCCCCCTGGTTAATGTTTGCTTCCCCAAGATGCTGGTGGGGCTGGTGTGGTGGGGAGAGGGCCATGCCTCACACTGCTCATGGGAAGCGGGGGACAGGTAGGGATTGCTGCTGCCTTTCCCTTATCCAGTGGTGGGATGTGTCCTCTCTGCCCAAATGCCTCCCCTGCCTGGAACGTGTTTCGCCACCGATACTGAAAGCAGCACCTCCCTTCCTTGGCCTGTGACCAGAGAAAGTCCCTGCTCCCTCTTGGCCAAGGGAGCCAGAGCTGATACCAGCTGCCTCTCCCTTCTGTCCAGGGAAATTCCCTTGCTTTAAATTTGAGGAACGGAAACAAATTTTTGGTTTTTAACCTGGTTTTGGCCAAGACCTGGCCAAACTGTTTCCCCTCCAAGCTATTTACAAGAATGAGTCTTTGGTGGTCCCTTTTGGGGGTGGGATGGGACACAAACATGGAGAGAAATGACCAATGGTGTGTCCACCCTGTGAGGTCACAGAGCATAAAACCAGGCTGGGATTCATCCATTGCAGCTAAATCCTGATATTACAGTCCAAGGACTGTGCCGCAGGGATCTCTGACTGAATTTAGGTCGCCAGCTGGGACTTCTTTCCATGCTTTCCTGCAAAGCCATGGGAGGCAAATGTTTTCTCCTCCTGGAAACTGGGGATATTTTTTTTAAATGGAATGCTTAAAATGGGATCAAGTTTTCTTCCTGGAAATGCTGAGTGGTTCCAGGGAAGCAAAACTTTCTTCACCATGGTGAAAGGGGTATGCTTGGACTCTGGGCTCGGACTCCAGAGTCATGTCGTCCATGAAAGAAGAACTGGTCCTTTAAAATAAGGTTTTATGGATGAGAAAGCAGAGATGTCAACACAAGGAACACAGATGTCCTGAGGAGTTCATTTGTCTTTGACTTTTCACCTCACTGGGTCACCAAAAATCCCCAAACAAACCCCAAAGCATGATACATCAAACCAAGACATGAGAGTTTTTCTGGTATAACAAAACCCAACATTTCATTTACAATCAACAAAAACATTTCATCTGCTTAGGGGACTTATTTAAGAAAACTGCAGTTTTTGAAGTGATTTTATATATGAAAAGATTTGTGCCAGAATAAAATAAATCAGCCAGTTTTCAAGATCTGCAGTTCCCTCTGATTAATTTGTCCTCTGATGTTTTGTCACTGCATCCTACATGTACCATACATACAGAAAGCATCAGCTCTGCAGTGTGTCTCTGGTTTCCTAGCAAAACCTCACACAGCTTAAAAAAACAACTGTCAGACCTGGTATCATTGAAGCTGGTATGATTTAGGTGGGTATCTGTCAAAGACTGTATTTAAGGTGGCTGTTTGAGATGACAAGCTGAGAAATCCTGGATAAACACATAGAGTTAAGCAGTACCAAGGGGAAAGAGAGAAGGAGAAAGGACCAGAGAAGTCCTGTCATCCCATTAAAGAATGTTACTATTGTTTCTTCCAGCATTATTTCATGGCTGCTTCTGGATAGCTGGAGACCTGGCATCTCCTTGTCAGTGCCCTACCATCAGGTCAGGTCAGAGCATCTCAGCCTTTGCTTCCGTAGAATGGTTTGGGTTAGAAAGGACCTTTACAGGTGATCTAGTCCAACACCCCTGCAATAAGCAGGGACATCTTCAACTAGATCAGGTTGCTCAGAGCCCCATCCAGCCTGGACCTGAAGGGTTCCAGGGTTGAGGCATCTACTACCTCTCTGGGCAACCTGTTCCACTCTGATTTTGTCGCAGGTTGATTTAACATAATGAAGCTGCAGCAACTCAAAGCTTCCGCTAGACTAAAGGGAAAAGGTACAGGGCTAAAGCAAATGTTCCTAATGCTCACAAGATCTGGGCTTTGTTCCCAGTTCACACGCAGATGTCTTGTGATCTCAGACAAATCACTCCTCCAGGCAGGGATGGGGGAAGGCTCATTGACGATGCAGTTCATACTTCAATCACCCTGTGAAATTTGCCAGCAGAAGCCACTGCTCCTCAATAAAGGCTCATAAACCTATTTCCTGACTGTATTCACTGCCTGTTTCTGCTTCAATTCTGATCGTGTCAAAGATGTATGATGCTATCTTTGTTTACTCTGAAAGCCTCATACAAAGCTTGCTGGCACTTTTGAGTCAGTCCTTGTTTTAGCACCCTGCAAACCACAGTAATCCTTTATTTTACTCACCATGGCAAGAAAAGAATTATGGTTAGGAAGCAGCCTGTCCAAACTGTACTTATTATATTGTCCAGTTAAAGTCAGAAGAGGCCAGAACAATTCTGTTTTCATCATGCATGAGTCCTCTGCTGTGCTGGTCCAAGGGAGAGAGAACATTTAGCACTGAAGCTCTTCAGCCAGCTGTGAGCACAGCCTGTGCTTTTAGCATAAAGGTTCCCAGTCTGCTTTCCTACCTTCTTGCCACAGGGAATCACCTAAAACAATCCAGACCTCAAGATAATGAATCCAAGGAGGACCCAGAGTCTGGGGTCCTCCTGCTTCTTTGCTTCTTGCACTTGCTGTTTAATTTTGGGTCAGCTCGGAAAGCCTCTGGGATGTGTGATGCTTCCTTCAAACCTTGGGAGGGTGGCAGAGGACTCATGCATTTTTTGACAGTACATTCATTAGTATCCTGCAGACTACAATCATCTTCTGCTCTGCTCTGCTCTGATGAGAAAAACAGTGTGTTTGGGAAGGAAGCAGTCCATCCGGATGCAGCTTCCATCTGCCAGATAATCCCCATCCAGGAGAGAGAGGTGTGATGATGCACCGCAGAGGTTTAACTCAATTCCCAAACATCAGTGACATCTGGTCTCATTAGTGTTTTACAGGCAATTACTCCTCACACTAAACCTTTCAAGAGGCAAAATACCCAGGAAGCAACCACGCCCCTGAGGGAGATGACCAGGGGAATATTTTTAGGTTTCATCATTCAACAGCTTAGATTTCTAGCAGCTGCCCCAGCCTTATCTATACCCGTCACTGCATCACTTAAAACTCGATTTAGCATCCCCTTGCACAATACTGGCTCAGATGAACTTCTCTGTTTTTTCTCAGCTTCAGCTGGTAACTTCTGCATGGTGTGGAAAGCTCCGTGGCAGAAAGCACCTACCTCCAGAAACCAATCCCTGTGACAGCAGCACTTATTTTGGAGTTGTTTATAGGACTCAGGTGAGGATTAGGAGCCAGACTGCTGCATACAGCTAACGCTTTCCTGGGTATGCTTTGATGCAGATTGTGAGCACGTGGACATGGTAAGTATGTCCCCAGGAACAACGTTTCCCACCATGAGCCCGGGAGATCACTGAAATAGACTCTACATGCTTTGTTAGATCACTACCAGCAAATTCATCACCCTTCCAATCAATCCACAGGGCATGGTCTTCCCCAGCCCAGGGCTTTTTTTTCCCCCCTGTGACTTCTACAGAGTTTTGTTCCTGCTCTTAGGCCAACTCAGGAGTCTCTGTCCAATAGGAGAAGCAACAGTGTCCTCCAAGTCCAAGCATTTCCCAACGAAAAGGACCAACCAACCCAAGGGGACAGGACAAGGGGTAATGGTTTTCAATTGGAAGAAGGGAGATTTAGATTAGACATCAGGAAGAAATTCGTTCCTGTGAGAGTGGTGAAGCACTGGAACAGGTTGCCCAGGGAAGTCGTGGATGCCCCATCCCTGGAGGTGTTCAAGGCCAGGCTGGATGGGGCTTTGAGCAACCTGCTCTAGCGGAGATGTTCCTGCCCAGAGCTGGGGTGGTGGAACTCGATGATCTCTAAGGTCCCTTCTGACTCTAACCATTCTATGATTCTATGAAACTGCCTTGAGGCTTTTGCATGTAGTTTAGGAAAAGGGTTTTCCAGGCTTTTAAGCCAGATATGACCCAGACACAGTGGAATTGTGTTCCACATGGGCACATGTGTGGAGTTGCATTCAATACAACAGGGATGAAAGCATGTTTGCTGGGCAGCTGTTCCATGTTCGGTTCAGGAGTGCTTAAAAACTCCCCATTCACCTCGTTTCCTTCTCCACTGGGGGATTTTGGGGAGTGAGGTCTGGCAGGTGATTTACTGAGGTGGTGGCACATGTTGAGAAGCTCCTCAAATGGAAAAAAGGAAGCTGAAGGGCAACCTTGTTGCTCTCCAAGCTGTAGCTCTCCAAGGAGGAGAAGTGGGGAGGGAGGTGCTGAGCTCTTCTCTGTGGGTTCAGTTAAAGTTCACTTGCACAGTGAAGATGTAAGTGCACTATGCACAGCACCTGGAGTAATAGTGCATGCCAGTAGTGACCTTGAGAGCAGGAGAGGAATGAGAAACACAAGTTTCACATCTTCAAGCACATCCTGACAAAAAACAGAACAAAGCCTGGGAATTGAAACTTGTCTTGGTAGCAGAATACCAATAATTGTGATAAGATCAGTAGGATGTAAAAATTGTTTGTAAGCCCACGATTGGGCATTACTAGGGAAGTGGGCTTTGTGTCTCAGCATATATCATTTCTCTGTGTAGCAATAAAGTAGATTCGCTTACTGCACAATCAGTGAGTCTGTGATTTCCTCGTATGCCACACTTCTCCTTGGTGTCCAGTGATAGAACATCCGGGAATGGTTCAAAGCTCTGCCAGGAGAAGTTCAGACTGGACATTAGGAAGTATTTATTTACCAAGAGGGTGGCCAAACATTGGAACAGGCTTCCTAGAGAGGTGGTCAATGCCCCAAGCCTCTAGGTGTTTAACATACATTTGCACAATGCCCTTGACAATATGCTTAACTTCTGGTCAGCTCTGAATTGGTCAGGCAGATGGACTAGATGATTATTGTAGATCCCTTCCAACTGAAATATTCTATACTCATTAACTCAGACATTAACTCAGATCATTAAAGGCAGAAATAAAGTGAACTCTGAATGTGTTACTTTTAAGAAACCTTATGCTATTGGGTAGCCTCAGATTATGAGTTTCTGGGATCATTAATACTGAAAATTAGGAAATACTTCATTTAATTAGTAGTAAAGAGCTTGGAAGATGGAAAAGGACAGAGGTGAATGAACACAAGGAAAGAATTAATAATCTGGATTTCTGATAAGCAAATCAGTGGATTTCTTTTCAACAGAAAGATGGAAATCTCTTCCTGAGTTACTACAGGCCTTCAAAAAAATAAATAAAAAAGATCAAACCATCAAACTGGGTTGTAGCCATGGGTACATCACAGCTAGACCATGTCCTGGGCCACTTTTGTGACCACCAATCTCTGGCTGACAGTTTTGGCCAAGAGGTTCTGCTACCCATTGCCTTCTCAAGCTACCCCTGCCCAACCTTACAGCTTCTGGTTTGGTGGGAGCTGCCAGGAAGATGCCTTTCCCAGGTAGGGCTTTTTTTTCCTACTTGGAAAATCTGCTGGTGCATATTTGAATGGTAAACACTGGCACGGCCCTGAGACTCTAGCTCTGGGACACACCACTAGGGGTGGGAGAAGGTCAATGTGCTGGGTCCACCTGGTGGCCAGGTGGCCAGGCCTTTATCCCCAGTGGGAGGTGAAAGAGTTAACGATGGGACAAAATGCCAGACACTGAGGTGAGGTTTTACTGTCCAGGAAAAATCAATACATGGAATACTTTGGAAATATCAGAGAGGGATAGTGGTCAACAAAGGTCTGTCATGGTTCTGCATCACATTGGCCAGAGAGGGGAGAGCAAGGACTGGAGGACCCCAACTGAGATGTCCTGAATTCCCAGTGTCCTTCATCCCTGATGCTTTCCCTAGTCTCCACCTTGAAATGTTTCTGGCTGCATTCACATCCTTCCCACCACCTCTTGGCACATTACCCATGACTCAAGCATCACCCCGGATGGTGCCTGTTTCCTGTTTTTGGGCTGCAAGTCAACACATGCTGAGCACAGCACAGATGCGCAGCCAATTCACCTGCTGATGATTTAGTCCTAGCTGCTTTTCATGAATTAAATCCCCAAAAACCTGAGTCTTTGTACCTCTTTGTCAGAGCTGGGTGAAAGCACTGAATCCTAGACCTAAAACAGGCCGGGACTGGGATCTCACAGAGACTGTTTTGGAAGACAAACCCAGGCTTTAAAAAAAGAAGTGATGAGGAGCCTGGCTTAATGCAGGGTTAAATGCCAATGCTAAGTTAGTGCACACCATGGGTGCTGCTTGGCAGGGACAAGGAAGGGGAAGATGGAGGGGAGAAAAGTGTCTTTAGAAAGAGCTCTGCTCCTGCTGCTAGGCTGGATCCTGGCACAAGCAGCTGTGTTAACATTTTAGTGTATATAATATATATAATAGTGATTTTTAATATATATTTATAAATATTATTCAATAATAACCTTTCAGGTATGTTTTGCACAGGATTTCTCTCTGCCAAACCTCACCGTGATGAGATGGGGGTGATCAGAGCCAGCCAAACCCATCACATTGCTTTGCAAAGGAGCGTGTGCCTGACACCAAGCAAAGGATGGGAGGGCACAATGAAACTCATGTTTTCTCTTCCCTTTCCTAGGCACATATCTGCAGGATGGCGGGGTCCCAGTGTCAGTCATGCCCTGCGGCCATGGGACATCCCCATGCATGGCAGGCTGTCTTGGAAGCGAACTCTGCATTTTTAAATGCAATTCACCCTTTCCCAGCACTGCTCATGAAAAGATGACACTGGGGCTTGCTGACATCCAATTACATACCGTATATAAAACTGACAACAAATTACAAATGAGCAGGCAGAATCTGGAGTTCCTCCCTCATTTCAGAAGCAATCCTTAGTTGCAGAGAGCTAGGTCTTTGCTTTCCCTCCCTATTCCAACCTGTTTACTCACTCTCCACCACGCTGTGCTCCTATGTTTTTCTCTGGGCTGCAGGATGGGGATGGGGATGATGGGGAGCAGTCAGGGACCTCTCCAGTAACAGTTCATGGTTGGCTTCTGCCCTGAAATGCCAGGCAGTTTGCATCTAGCTGGGACTGTCAGTTCTCAAGCTTAGGTATATTATGAGGATAATTATGTGTTATTTGTATTTCACCATGCTATTTTTAATTACTTATAAGCTGAGATACATACAACTGCCTTTTCCTTATGGCTGTTAGGAAAGAGACACACGGCTTTCTCATAGAACCTTCCCCCTCCTTTTTTTTTTTTTTTTTTGGTTTAAATTCATGGTGTTGTCACTTTTTGGTAGCAGAAGCATAACAGGATATCTCCAAACCACTATCTCAAATATATGTATGGATATGTATGTAATAATATATATGTAATGATAGAGCTGTGTGGTAATATATTTTTTTGATGCTTCGCTTCAACTTTTCATGAAAGATTTAGATGCAAATAATATTCCTGATGAGTAAGTCAGAATATAAGTGTTGGACCCATTGATCCAGCTTTAAACAAACTGTGCCGCTGTAAGAATGCATATAAATACAAATAAATAGAAACGAGAAATTAATTGCAGTGATCTCTTTGCAGAGCAAGAATAACTATTCATGCAAATAATCTTCTTGAAATTTGCCTGAA
>JAOTQQ010000032.1:45792743-45819955 GCA_026546715.1 Gallinago undulata
AGAAATTAATTGCAGTGATCTCTTTGCAGAGCAAGAATAACTATTCATGCAAATAATCTTCTTGAAATTTGCCTGAACACCTGCAAGTGCAATTGCTTTGACAGTGTGTGCAATGAGACAGTTATATTTGTGGTGCTTTTGCAAGACTGGGAACAAGCAGTTGTGAAGCACCCAAGACCAATGTCCCCATGGCACAGCACATGCAGTTGTCTTTACATCCATCTTGAAAAACAGAGCAGGGATTTCCTTAGCGAAACTGATAATGTGGTTTTTCTGTCTCTTCTAAGGATGAAAAACCAGAGCCTTGAGTTGGAAAAGGCACATCCCAGCTATGAAAGCTATGGGAAATGTGATTTATGAAGAGACTTAAACGTTGCAGCTGGGAAGTTTAGCTGGGGGTGGAGAAGAAGCCAATCCAACCAATGAGAGAAGAGAGATTAAAATCTCACAGAAATGCTTTTTCTCAAACCCTTATTTACAGAGAATGTAAAACCACTGCAGTTCTGGGTTAAACAAATTAATTATTGACTACCTATTAGGAAAGACTCCTTCTCCAGCCTATCTGCTTTCAACAAAGAAACACACACCTGGAAAATCATGCAAAGTTTGACCTGGGAAATTCTGGCTTTCCCCCAAATCCAGCTTTGATGTGAAATGCTCATCTCCGAGCCCAGCCTGGAAGCCAGAAGGGGATTTGTGCACTGCAGGGCTGACGTCTCTTCCCTTTCCCTGCAGCCACTCACCCTCCTGCTCATTTACCCTCTGGCTCAAGGGCCGGATGAGCGAATTCCCAAATTCCTATTCCTTTTCTGACCAGATTTATTTTTCAAATAGGCGCCGAGCAGGTGGGACCTGATCCTTCCCACCCCAGCGTCAGCACTGCAGCTCTCACCCAGGCAGTCCACACTTTGCTTTCAGAGGATGTTGGCAGGAAACAGCTCTAACCACATAAAAGGAAATGATTTCATACACAGCAGTCATTAAACCATGGGGCTCCTTTCCATGAGATACACTAGCTACGAAAAGTCTAAATGGATTTAAGAAGAGATTATGCCTGTTCATAGAGGAGGGTCCTCAGCAGCTCTGGGGCATGCTGGCCCATTTACAGCCTCTGCTTCAGGAAATTCTCAAATTTCTTATTGCCAAGAGCTGAGAAAGAAACACAGGGAAAGAGATCACCCTGTACCTGCCTTTTTTGAAAATTATGCTACTGGAGAGTGACAGTGGGCTATCGAGATTTTTGTCCTGACCCCAGCATAGCTGCTTTCATGGGATTGCCAGATCAAGCCCTGTGCCTCAGCCTGTCAATACATGGCTGTTTGAACCCATGGCTATGGGATGTCAGGCTGATTTTACAGCGGTGTTTCACAACCGCTTGATACTGGCATGGTTAACCAGCTCAGGGTAATACCGACTTGCCTAATACAAGCCAATGAGGATTTCGAGTTTATAATACTTCTCATCTGCAGTAAAGTGGTGCCAGGGAGCTGCTTCTGCCATACCCTGCCCAAAGCAAAAGCAGTTCCTGCCCCTTGCCCCACACAAAAACCCATAACTTTTCAAGTCCAATATTTTGGACTTGTCTGTTTCAATATTTTCTTTTTGGTTTTCCCCAGTACTTCGCAGATATTGTGGGCAGCATCAAAATGCAAGGCAGACTATCTTTGCTCAGTGGTTTTTCTTCCTGAATCATTACAGCCACCTCTTGCTCTGGAGGAAGGTGAGTTTGTGGAAGGATGTCTCCATGCTGTGATGCACTACCTTGGTCTCCCCTTCTGACTCTGGGGTATGTGACCATGTTTTGGACCCTTGTAACCAGCCATGATGTTTTACTGGTTTTCTGAGCCTTCCCCTTGATGCCCATCATGGTCTTGCCTTGCCCTAGGGTTCAGCACAGCCTGTTATTTGGACAAGACCTCCTTGGCCAAACTGCTGTGCTGGGAGACATGCTGCAAGAGCCCCAGAGTTTCTGCCCAGTGGTCCTCACAGCTTATCGTCCTCATCACCTTCATCTCCTCCCTGGCATGTTTAGCTCCAGCCAGTTGCCCTTGTGTCAGAAATACTATTTCTGTAGTCAGTCTTGGCTTGAGGCAGGAGGTGGAATAGACAATCTCTCTCAGTCCTTCAGCCTGATCTACTATGATTCTTCCCATTTAGGTTCTGTGGTCCATGGATTGGGTTATCACTGACAGTGGAGAGGTAAATTTAAAGCGAGGGCGATGTGATGGTCCTCCCTGCCTCTGGATCTACCAGCATTCCAGTGCAGTGCTGGGAAGCAGCTGCAGAAGCAGGTGATTCTGGAAGTGCTTTCCTCTATTATCACATTTTAGGGCCATATAGGTGCTCTTGCTTCAGGTCTGACCTTCACCAACTGTGCCATCAGGTTGTCGGCAATAAAAACACAGACAATGCAGGGTGGTTCTTGCTTCAACAACTGTCCTGGTGGAGCAAAGCTCAGGCTGGAGCAGAGTGGTTGAGTGTAGCTGTGCAGAGGGTTATGGGGTAATGCTAAGGCTGCTGACTGTTGTAGGAACCAACACCTCTAGCGTGAAACAACTAGTCCAAACCCAACCAGGTTTGAGTCTAAGGCAGTATGGTGGGAAAAGCTGATTTCAAATTCAGCTGATTTCATCCCCAGCATACATGCATGCTTTAGCAGAGCTGGGCTTACCAAAACATAACTTTAGGTCAAAGAGACCATCTGACATTTGGCCATAAGAAATGATGAATTGATGACTCAACAAATTATTTTGCTCTTTCACCATATCTAGATTCTGATCTACATTAGCTAAACCAGACGGTGCAAGTTTTCTAAATTGATTTTAAATTCACCTAATTAAAGCAGTAAGAACACATAATGGAGACGTATTTAACCCAATTTAACCCTTCCTTAAATCAATTACACTAGAATTTAGTAATTTGCATGAAGAAGCTAAACCAATTTAAGAAAGAATCAGGCAGGGTTAAGTACCCTTGTAGTGCAAGTGTGCATGACTTTAGACATTTAAATTCTATCTAGTGCATGTCGTAATGTCACCAGACCACAGTCAATGCCACCTAGTAATACACACTTAATCGGTTTATGAACTCCAGCTATTAAGGCCACAAATGCCAATGACTGCCAGGTTACCACTAACCATAACATCTCATTTTGTTCCATCTACATGGCACCCAGCACTTCATGTTCAAATAAACTGCTTATGCTGAACTCATCTTCTAAAGAAACTTGAGGGTCTTCTGCCGTTTCTTGTGATTTTATGTGCTCCCATCCCATGTGGACACCACACGTGGCCTTCAGTTGAGTGGTCTAATATGAATGGCCCATCATGAGGACAGGACGGCGTGTGATAGATGTGTGACAAGGCACATGATGCAGGAGAAGCCACTGGGCCCCACAGGAAGAGGGTAGCAGAAAGCCATAATTTGGATAGTTTATTAAAACACTCCTTTCAGAGAGCATCTGTCTCAATCTGAGGACCTAAAAGGAACAGGGAACACATTGGTGCAAACTACCCATGGCTATAGCTGCAGATACCATCTGAGTTTCCTATCTGAATTAATCTGGCTTCAGATCACACTTACCAGCTCTTCCACTGCCTTTTATTTATTGTTAAAGTACTCTTTAGCCCTTTAGTAAGGGTTTTAGTTTTGTTTGTTTTTTTCCCTCCCTGTGAATGTATGTCAGCTTTATTGTCATTACAAGCAATGCTGCCAACCGCTGACTGTACAGTAATTGCTGTTGTTAGAGATAATCAATAAAAACAAAATTATGTGTATAGGACAGTGAGTGGGCTGGATAGGTGAGAGCTCTCCAAACTGCTAAGACTTTGTTAATTAGGGGTAGAGCACATTTTCTGAGGGATGGATCTGAAAAGAATGGAAGATCAAGTTGGAGGGAGAGGGGAATTCTTTCTACATCACTCTACCCCTCTGAAAATGACAACTCTGTTACTCACTGTCTCTTGGTTCCTTTGAATCACTGAATTCTCCTGCAACTGGTCCATAAGGGCACCACCTCCAGTCCACTCCTATCCTCTCTCCAGCTAAGCATCATTTCTCTTGTCCAGAAAACAGGAAGAATAACATAAACCCAAGTGAGAAGGAGAAGTGGTAAAGCCAGACAGGATTTGCTAGAAGGCCAAGTATGTGGAGATAAAGCCCCAGGAGAAACAGAAGCAGGCAATGAGTGAGGAGGAGACAGGAGCACGCACCGACACACTCAAAACAGACACCAAACAGACATATATCTGCTACTGGTCTCAGCAGAAAAGCACCTGGACAGATAACCAGACCAGCACAAGCCTGCAGACCATGCGCATGGCAGTGAATCAGTGGTACATCAGGCAGAGCATCGCCAGGTGCAGGAGGGAAACCTCATCCTTGTGAATAGGATAGAAATCAGGTTGGAAAAGGTGATCTGGGAGACAGTGGTAAGGGAGGTTAAGAGTCAGCAGTGCCTTTTACAGACGCCAGCACCACTGGGGAGATGAGGGTAAGCATCGGTATACTCTTCTATGGGAAGCAGTGCCATGTCACTACACAGTTTAACAAGGTCCTGGCACAGAGAAAACAGGTTCTTTTCTGGAGCACTGTTGTTCACAAAATGAACTGAGATTTAAAGAGCAAGGCTATCGCTGCAGGACTGGTTGCTCAATGCACCTGGTCTACAGCCAAAGCAAGGAAGAAGAAAATAAACACTTTCTGCCTGACCTACATTCTGCATCAGTTTATGGCAGCACAAATAAAGCAGGCACATCTGAAGGCCAACAGAAGGCACATCCAGAAAGCTACTACTGGAAGCGGGGCCAGGCTTGCATGGTGGTCTGTGCAGAGCAGAGCCAGTTGCAGTTTGCAGGCTGGAAAGCAGCGTGATTAATGCAGGAGGCGCCAACATGGCAGTGAAACCAGAGGGACACTGCCAAGCTGTGAGGAGGAAGCAAATAGTATCAGGAAGGTGAGATATTTTTTTTTGTTTGGTCTCAGTTGTACTGAAATCTCCATACAGTCCAAAGACTTAAAAAGTGGCTGTAGGTAAGCCAAAAATTAAAGATCAGAGAACTGCATGTGCCCTACCTGGCAGGTCTGAACAAAGCGAACTCTTTCCTTAATGATAAAGATAAGGCTGATTCTTGGATTTTTTTTAGGCATATTTTCATAGAAACCACAATAACTCTTGGGTGGCAAAAGGAGGCAACTCTATTTCACAAGGAACCCCACTGCCCCCAGGGATGCACCACCTGACATGCCCTCAAAATGGGGAATAGAGAGGCATCTGGCCAGCTGTACTCAGAGCATCAGGTAAAAGCAAATGCAAAACAATGGAATGATGACAGGTATTAGATGTCAAACTGGCCTCACAGCTAAGTTTTGTGGTTGCAAATGCTTTTTGGTAGTGTTATTTCAAGCAGACATCCAGAGGAGCACAACATTGTTTCTATTACAATTTGCTACAGGATGGCTGGGGAAATGTCACTTAAAAGAACATGTGCAAACACCATTTCTAGTGCATTGCCAATGATAAAGGGGCTTAAAAATGGTTAAGTTTTTCCTTGGTTGCTTTAGGTGACTTTGTCTAATGAAAAGCTGCCGCAGATTTACTGCAAAACAGACTGTAGTCGTTTGGGGTTAAAAAGAAAATGAGGTTGTTGCTCTCAGGTGCTAAAACAAGACGTGTACCAATACATCAACCCTGTTTACCCAGCCTGTATTTACCTGGGTACACAGGGGGATACCCTTTGAAGCTGATGCTGAGAAGCTTCCATGGCCTGAGACTTCTAGGACTTCTAGGCAAAAATTTCCTCATCCCACCTTCATCTCCACACACAAAGAATGTCAGTCTGAAGACAAGAAGCACTAAGGAAGCCTACACTGGATTAGTTTACATCTTCAACAGGCCTTTTAGAAGCTTTGCTGCTGTATTAAAAGCCCACTTTTTTGCTAACAATAAAGGTGGCTGGGTCAAGTAAACCGAGCTCTGTCTGCTTACCACTAATTAAGTAGTAGCAGTATTGATTCAAAAGAAAGCCAAAGACCTCATTTTCCAAGATAATTATCCACCTTACCCTTCATATCTTTCATCAGAAGCCATGAAACACTTACCCTCCCCAACAGAGGGTAAGTGATCAGAAGAGTATCAATATGAGTATAATTACTAGAGAGTACAATTACGTTATCAGCAAAATGTATAACTCTTAACTTTAGTCATTTTCTATGGCTCTTCTGTGTGGTTTGCAAACAGGCTACTCCCTAAAAACTCAAGATTAATTTTTATACTTCTGCTTGCTGCCACTGCCGACAGGAAGCTGCAGGTAGGTGACTCCCAGCCACACTCATGTGTGAGCCATCCAAAACATGGCATTTTTTCCTCTCCAGTTCTGCGTATTCCTGTTACTATTCATCACAGGCAGGAATGACTAACTAAACGAGCTTCTTTTGTCCATTTTCTTTTCCATGCTGGTCTTTTAATACTGTTCAACCTTGCTTAAGGCAACGTCTGTGTATCTGCTTGCCTGAAGTTGTTTATCTGAAATTTGACGTGGGTTTCCCCTGAGGTTTCATCTGATCCATTCTCCAGGCCTCCCACAGCAATGCTGACATTTGAGTCAGATGCCCTGGGCTTCCTTTTGCACCAGTCAAGGGAAACAGGGACCTTTAAGGTAGGATTCAACCTCCTTCACGTAGCAAGGTCTGCAGCAGGGTGAGGAGATACCACACTAATAGTAGGTGCCCCACAATCATCCACAACTCCATAAAACATCTCCTAAAATCAGGGGGGACATTTGCAATGAATTTTATAAGGGCTTTTCATTACAGGCTCTGATAGAAACATTTGTCAACATAACCACAGCATGTGCAGTTACTGCTGGGAGAAGATACTCCAGCAAATGCTCTGGGAGAGTCATCTCTCCAATCTGTCAGGCAAAATAAAAAAAGTCATAGAAGACACCTTTTCAGTACCAAAGCTTAAAGGCTGAGCCTGACCTCACCACAGCGGTGGTGAACATCCTTAGTGCTTCTTGTTCATTATCAATCAGAAAATGAGGATAATATATAAATGCTGCATTTCCTCTGAAGCTACTTTATCCTCGCACTTGTTAATGCACTTTCTAATGCTTTTAAACTAGTAAACTTCAAAGCAATAAGTATTTAATAGTGATATAAATACATCTCCATTTTGGGAGGGAAATAAACTGTAATGATGTGAACATGTTTCTACTAAAATATTTGTGGCTTTTCCTGGTAGGATGCCTTTGTGAAAAAAAACCCCAAGCAAACAGAAAAGTTCATACCCCTAATTAAAGTGGTTATAATGTTTATAAGGGATTATAACACCAAAGGCCAGACAGACATCTCCCAAGTCCTACTGACAAAGCATCGGGCCTGATGCCTGCTTTCAGCGGTGCCAGAAAACCTCTTGACAAGTGAAATGAAACCACTTGCAGAGGAAGAACCGCAGTGTCATCTGACTGCTCTGGCGCCTGTCGCCCTGTGGTACCGACGCCACTGCTGCAGCAATGCTGCCATGCCTTCACTCTGTGGCATTGGCTGCTCTGCTTGAATTTTTGAATGCTGCCCCAGACCTAAAAAGGGAAATATTTAGAAAAACTAACTTTAGGTCTAAGAAAAGGCTCACTGGTCTCTAATCAGAGGAGAGAGAAAAGTCTGTAAAGGGGCATTCAAGCAACCAGTCTCTCTTCCACCTTAATATTTCCCATAGATTTTTGGGAAGACCTCTCTTTTTGCTAGCATTCTCAGTGCAAAGATTCTCGGCCAGTTAAAGTCCAAGCTAAAAATAAAAAAGGCTTAGGTTAACCTTGGGTTGCATCCCACAAAAGGAAACGCCTTGCCTCAGCTCAGCTTGCCAGGGAAGGGAGCACTGTGGGCACTGCCAGAGGGATGGGCATTACTGTTTTGGTAGAAGAGCTAATGAGCAAAAAGGGATCTGGCAGGGACAGGGCAATGCTGGTGAAAGGGATGATATGGCAACACTGCTGGGGGAAACGGAAAAGCTGGCTGGGAAAAGCTCTGGTCCCTCTCTCAGGCTTGGTGCTGCAGTGCAGGGCAGGAATGAGCAGCCTTTGTGGTACATTACAGGAGGCTTGGTGACATCTTCTTCTGTCTCCAAGGCAGAAAGTTCTCAGCAAAGCAAGGCAATGTAAACTGCTGACACATTCACATGTTCCCCGAGGACATCAGTCCATCCTAAACATTCATCATATTCCTGTAGAACTAGTGTCCCGTAGTTGTCAGATCATGGAGATCACACATGTTATTATGCAACACTTAAGAAAAGTGTTCAATCAAGGTGAATGATAGCTTTTTTGACAACAAACATTGCAAAAATAACAAAATAGGTTTGATTGTGTTTTGAAACATGGCATCCTTCTCACAAAGTATTTTGATGGTTTCTCATTTAATACGCCTCTTGAAAGCAAGACAAGGCCATCAGTTTTTCTTCTTGGTCTGGCTACAGAGCTGTATTTATACTTCTGGTTCACTAAGGCAGCATCTGAACAGCCAGGAGCTCACAGGCTTTAGCCACTATCTCTCAGGAGCAAACCCTTCAGCAGAAACAGTATTCAGAAACCAACATGCACTCCAAATATCCTTCCCCTTCTTCCCTCCTAACAGAAATAAAAACAAAATGGAAACAAAAATAGAAAGAATAGACAATTCAAATATAAGTCAAAGTAGAGACATATCACAACACACTGAGAATCCAAAGCATGGAGAAGGTCCAAAGGTGCCTCCAAGCAATCCTGCAACTGGGTTTTCAGGTTACGTGATTTTGCAGGAATAATTCTCTATAAATCCAGTAGAATGTCAAAACCACATTATTTCTATTACTCAACCTGAAATGCCAAATCTTAAGCAAGTCATTTGGCAGCACTGGGAAGGGTAGAAATGGCATGTGGTGGCTCAGGGCACTTCGTTTTGAACTGGCTCACCAGCCTGACTGGCAAAAACAGCTCTTCTCTGTTTTCAAAGTGAATTTATCTTGGCGCAGGCATCTCTTTTGTTCTTTGGCACAAGTTCAGCGACACTAGCAAGCAAGCATGATTTAACATTTGTACATTTCTAGGAAGAGCAGCTTTATTTCTCCTGTCAAGACAAGACAACTTCCAGACACAGGAAGTGTTGGTGGTCTTACTGCATTGGAGAGGCTGGCAGGTGAGTACTCCCTCTGAAAGGGGGGGTCCTAAAAGCTCTGCTGAGCTCCTGACTCCTGCCTCTGTATTATTAGAGCAAGACATGGGTGCCCACTGGCTCTTGTTGTAATATGTACTTAGATTTACAGAGAAAAAGTGGAAGGAATCTCTTTTTCTGTGAGCTGTTCAACCAAAATAATCTGATTTAACAATGACTTGGAGTGGCCTGCTTTTGATGAGTACTCAAAAGAAAACATGATCCTGACAATGAAGGTAAAGAAAGAAAGAAGGAAAGAAGATGGTTTGGACCTGCTCAGAAGATGCTCTGGTCATGTGTGAGCTACTTGTCTGACCACATGAGAGTATACAGAAGCACACAAACATCACGTGTGATGGGTTGCCATGTTGCACGCTGCCCTGCTGGGCCTGGCAGAGGCAGGGGAAGGAAGACTTTTACTGGGGTAAATCTTTCAGAAAACAGCCTTCTTTCTGGAGAGAAGGGATCAGCTGTGGGATTTCTATGCTCAGAACGTGAAATGTGTCAGCCTGGATAACACCCTGCTCTCAGAGCTTGCAACCATCTCCTTTGGGCACCAGTGAGCAGCCGGACATCTCCGTGGTATGAAAACAGGACTGTTTTGATCTGTACCTCACATGGCCTCCATCTTGCCTGTTTTTTCCAAGCTTTTTAATTATTTTGTCCTGCTCTGATTCCTATTATGGCACAGTAAAACTGTGTACTGGGGAGAGCACGCTTTATTTAATTTGTTACACAGTTCAGAGAAGTAAAAGAAACTTTTTAATGACAGATCTTCGGCAGATCATGAAAACCCTGCATAAACTCCTGACATAGCCAGGCACTATTTATTCACAGAGTAACACAAAGCAGGACCCTGTCTGCCTGTGGCACATTGTCAAAATATGCTCTTCACGCTTTCCACAGCTGAGAAAAGCCTTGATGGGTTCTGGTAATTGCTCTTGCAATGTCAGGCAATGCTAAATCAGCTCCTTCCTCCTCCTCGTTACTCCTCTGGGCTCAGAGAAAACAGAGAAAATACAACGTATTGCAATAGAAACAGAAATGTTTGGATGTATTTGGTTGGTTGGAGGTCAATGTTTGTCCTTCAATGTCTCCCGTAATCAAAAATCCCCTTCCTCCCAAAGCAAAGCCATAGACTTCGACTTCAGGGCAACTCCCTGGGACCTGCCCTGCATCTCTGACTGCAACTCAGCAGTTGTAGCACTGCTGCCCAGTTATGGTTTGTCATGCCCAAAGAGAGTTAACTTAGGACTTTATATTAGGTAAAAACACTTGGGAAAGCATACACTAAAGCAATCAACAGCCTGCAGGTCACTCAATTCCCATATCTTATCACTGCCTTTGTCCTGGAGCGGAACTAATAAGCACTTTCCCCTTCTGCAGCACTTTACATCTTCTACATCAAACTGACAGAATTCATGCCTGGCAGCTGTAGCCTTAGTACAGTTCTCTATTTTATCTATTTACTGTATGCACCAGCTTAGCCTTACTCATAGCAAGTTGCCATTCTGCTCACACTAAGCAATTTTTGCCATGGCTCTCTGGCTCATCTTGAATATAGCCCAGATACCAGAGGTGCTCTTGGAGGCTGCAGAGCAAAAGAGGCAGGAGGTATCTTTCAATCATAACCTCGCTAGCCTCTTCCTTTTCACAGCTTCCATCACCTCCGGTGATCTGGTTAACCTCAAGCAAAGCTGCTGTGAAGATCACAGCTGTGATTTTCTCAACAGCATCGTGCTTTTTATCATTTCACAGAGGGCTGTATCAGTGAAGACACTAGTTCTGCTTTGCTAAGTTGCAAACCAAATTGTCTGTATTTTGGGTGTCCAAGCATGGTCACGAATGAACAAAGGCTTGCTATGACTTAGCTGCAAGATATTAATTGTATCTCATTTAAATGTATGCATGGGGTAACTTTGCAATGAATGAAGGTCAAGTCAAGGGATTGCTTGAGAGAACTTGACACGTCACAAAACCAAGGAACCTGACAGGTGAGGTGACATCCATGGTGTTGAGAACTGGCTGATGTCCTTGCAAGACCACTCTCTATCATCTTTGAAAGGTCATGGAGATTAGTGGAAGACCCCAACAACTAGAAAAGGGCAAATGACAAGCACATTTTCAAAGAAGGCCAAAAGTTCAACCTGTAGAAAACAGGTGGGACAGTCTCACTTTAGACCCTGGGAAAATGTCCTTCTGGAGCAAATTTCTGAGGGTAAATTGCACCTGATCAACCTATTTCCCTTCGGTGTTAAAATGACTGAATTTGTGGATGAGAGAAGAGCAGTGGATGCCTTTGACTTTAGAAAGCTTTCAACAGTGTCTCCAACAATATTCTTGTATCCAAGTTAGGATGTTATGGTCTGCAGGGGTGGGCAATGAGATGGGTAAAAACCTGGTTGGATGATCAAGCTCAGAGATAAAGTAATGGGGTGTACTCCTCCTGGAGGCTGCTAAAAAGTGCAGTACTGCAGAGGTCTCTCCTGGGACCTGTCCTGTTTAACCTTTTTATCCATAATCTGGAAGAAGCGATAGAGTGCATTGTCATCGAGCCTGCAGGTGACATCAAGCTGGGAGGACCAGTGCACATGCTTGAGGGGGCAGGGCTGCCACTCAGAAGGACCTACACAAGCTAGAGGTATGGGATGACAGAAACCTTATGAAATTCAACAAGAACACATGGAAAGCCCTGGACTGAGAAAGGAAGAACCCCTCGCAACAACACAGGTTGGGGAATGACTGGGTGGGGAGCAGCTCTGCTCAGAATGACCTGAGATCTTGTAGACAGTAAGATGCATGTGAGCCAGAAGAAGGCCAAAAAGCACCCTGTGCTGTATTAACAGGATCATAGGCAATAGACTGATTATAGCCCTCTACCTAGTACTTCAAATGAGACACCTGGAGCGGGCGACCAAGATGGTTGAGGGCTAGAGCACGTGCCCTATAAGGAGAGACTGAGGAAACTGGAAACTTGCCCAGCCTGGAGAAGAGATTCATAGGAAATCTGTCTGCAAGTACCCAGTACCTGTGAGGAGGTCATCGAGAAGATGAGAGCCAGGCTCCTCACCAGGGTCCATGGTGGGAGGATGAAGAGACAACAGGCATCAACTGAAACATCAGACATTCTGACTAGATACAAGGAAAAACATATTCTAGTGTGACAACCACCAGACAGTGGAGCAGGTTACCCAGGGAGGTTGTGCAAACTCCATCCTTGGAGATTTTCAAGCGCTGACTGGATAATATCTTGAGCAATCTGGTCTGACCTCAGAGCTGACCTTGCTTTGAGGAGAAGATTGGAGAAGAGACCTCCTGAGGTCCATTGTTGCCTGAATTACCATATGTACCTAATGCATGTCACTTAAGTTTATCTGCAGAGTAGCTTATCTAAAAAATAGTAGATAACATGACTTGAAAGTTTGCTTAACTGATAAAGAATGGCTCAGAAAGAGTGTGGTCTCTGGTGTGTACATACTTCCCATGACACAACTCTTTTTTAGGGTCCCTGCTTCAGAGATATGCCAGCAGTCACAGTAGATACGCTAAGTAAACAGGCTGATCAAAACCACAGTGTTGGAATTTAAACCACCAGGTGATAAGGGCTTATACTTTGCTCTGAAGAAATCTACTGATCTGTCTAAACAAAATCAAGGAAAAAATGACAAATTGTATCATTGTTTTTCAGGGGGTTTTAAAGATAACTGCTGCAGGAGCTGCACAGGAATTAGTGACATCCTAGAGTAAAAAAGGCAAAATTTACCTAAGTTCAAAAGAAAGCTTGCTAAACAAATACAGACTTCCTCCTTTTGCTTGGTGTTATAGGTTGATTCAGTTTGAATTTTAACAAGGACATTTCCAGAAAGGGCAGAGGCAAGGGAGAAAGAAGGGGAAGAAAGAAGCCAGAAAAGGCTTCCTTTTGGCTCAGGCTGATGTGATAGTATTTAATATTCCCAGGAAGAGCAGTCCACAGAGAGTCTTCTGGCCAAGGTATGCCTCCTGGCCAGCTGAGACATGCAGAAAGAGCTTGTGACAACCTCCCAAGGCTGGATGCTGTTCGCTTCTCAGACTGCTTCACTCCACATGCTCTTCCCTCTTAGATGTCTTAGAAAAGCTCCTAGACAGCCACAATCTCATAAAATGATTTAAGGTTATACTTGCTCTCTGTTACTAATGCTTTGCAGCATTAGGTAATTGCTTAATTGAGCATTTAGGAAAGCATTAATATATTTTTCTCTGCGAATGCATTATTAATATATACATTACAATCTCTGCTGTTAAGGCTTTGTACAATTATTAATAGACTTCAAATTATATGAACTGCATGAAAATACTTTCTTCTAGGAAAAAGAAACTGAAAAGGACACAAAGCATACCTGGTCTATCTTCATTATAAATTACTTATTTGTATTGATACTTCTTTACTCCAGTAGTCCTAACCCTGTTTGTACCAGCTAAAAGGGCAAGTATGAATATTTCTGTCCTGTTTACCCTTAATCCATAATGCCAACTTAGATGTTTGAAGAATAACAAACTGCTTTGCATCCACCCATTTTTACCACTGACTTCTCTGCAGTACAGTGCTTTACTTTCCTCTAAAGCGGCACACTATGTATAACATTACTCCTTCCATCTAGGTCGTATTTAGAATTGCACTGACAACCTCCATTCCTCTGGAAGTGATAAAGGCAGTACACTTACAGGCATTAATTTGTTTTGATTGCTTTGTGTAAGAACACATTAAGGAATTTTAATGAGTTTTTTTTTCAAAATAGTGGGCAGTGCTAAAAAAGCACATGGGCTTAAACATAATATAAAATGGTGAAGGAATTAAAGCAAAAAGGAGGCATAAAAATTCTACACAATTATTTAATGACCTGGAATGGTTTAGGGACGTTAAAACGCATTGGGTTGAGAAGTAATATCATCAGGCTGACTACATTAAAATAATCAGAACTACATACAAACCGTTACTGGGTCAGATGAAAGCTCCTTGTAGCCCAGTAATTTCTGACAATGGCTGACAGTGTGCTAGTAGGAAGAGAATAAGAACAGAGCAAACGCATTCTGTATTTCCCCAAAATATCTTCCCAGCTCCAGCAACTTGCAAGTCAGGAACTTGCTCAGCTAGACCAAGTGCCTTTGATGATTTTTCAGTTTTGAAAGCCTAGCAGTTTTTCAGCTTTTTGAAGCCCGTGCAAAGTTTTGGTATCCACAATAACCTGAAGCAAAGACTTCCTACAGCTTAACTATAGACTGTATGAAGCATTATCTCCTTTTGTTTGCTCTGAGAATTCCAAGTTCTACTTTCATTTGATGTTCCTCAGTTCTTGTGTGTGATATTTTAATGAAAAATCTTTATTCCTGTTCCTTATTTGGACTGCTGAAGATTTTATACAGACCATGATACTATTCCCTCTCCCTTGCAGACTGAAGAAACCAAATCAAGTTAGCCATGCCCTATCTGGACACCCTCCTATTCCTGATCATTCTATTAAATTATTTGAATCTTTTCCAGTTCTACCATAATATGTCTGAGATGGGGATACTAGAACTGCACAGGGAATTCAAGACGCAGGTGTAACAGGGATTTACACAATGGCATAATTATTCTTGCTCTTTGGGTCTCTATTTCTCTCCTAATAAATTTTAACAATAATCCTAACAGTTCTCAATTTCCATTTTGATCACTGCTGAGCCCTGAGCTGATGTTTTCACAGAACCACTTCTCATAACCCCAAGGCCCTTTTCCTCAGTGGTAAAATTCAACTCAAAGTTCCTCAGTATATATGTAAAGTTAGGATTTTTTTTCCTCGTATGCTATCCTTTCATATTTATCTGATTTTAATTTCACCTGCCATTTTTTTCTCTCAGTCTTAGTAATATAAAGTCTTTTACAATTTTTCTAGTTAGACCTACCCTGAATAGCTTAGTATCACCAGCACATTTTGCAAATCACTATTCACCTCCATTTCTATTGTTATTTGTTCATGTTTCATATCCATCAGCAGCCTATTTTTTTACTTCCTTTGGGGAGGAATCTTACTGAGTGCTTTTGGAAATCAACATAGATGTCTAATTGAATCCACCAGCTTGTTGACTTCTTCAAAGCTGATGGATCTGAGAGATGGTAATTTGCTTTACAAAAGCAATAATGACTTCCCCTAGTGTGTCATCTTCATGTGCCTACTTTTCTGTTCTTTAGCATCATTTCTACTTATTTATCTATTAAGGATGTCAGGCTTCCAGGTCTACAGCTTCTAAAATCTTCTCTGAAATCCCTTCAAAAATCCAGTATCACAGGAACAACTCTCCAGTCCCCCTGGGTGCTGAGGTAGTTTTAAGTGAGAAGATAGAGACAGCAGTTAGTACCTGAACTACGTCATCTCTGAGCTGCTTGAAAATCTTTGGTTGAACACCACCTGGTCTCAACAGTTGGCTAATGCTCATTTTGTTAACATGTTCCTTCAAATTCTATACCTTCATTTTAATCTGAGACATATTTTCCCAATTACGCCCCTTCAAGAAGCTTCCCAGTATTGGAGTTTACCCAAGCTCATCTACCCCATTCACAAATGCAAAAATCCATTTAGCTTTTATTTTATGGCTGTATCTCCTCCAGATGTTCCTTCTGCTTCTTAAACAATCTATTTGCCTTACAGAGCAGTTAAAACTCTGGCAGGTTTTCTGATTTGTTCCAATAAAGACTTACTATTATTTTTTGTATCTTTTGCAAGTTTACCCTGAACGTCCTTTTTCTGGCTTCTTATCACACTTTGGTAATTAACACATCAGAGGTTACAGACTTTTCTTTTCCTAATTTGCATGAAACTTCTACTTGTTGATGGAAGCCTTCTTCATCTAGTAATGTCACTTATCATCCGTTTTACTCAGAAAGCCTTCCTTTTAGAAATACTCTTTGTCTGGTGCATTTGTTCTGTCTCCAGAACAGCAGCTTTAAACAGTGTCCATGCCACCAGTGAAGGCTTAATTCTTTTTAGATATTCCTTTAGGCACCTTTTAATGAAAGGTTTGTCTTATTACCCTGCTTTTTTGAAAAGAAAGCAGAATACTACTGATTTTCTTGGTGCTAGAGGGGTGTTGAATCCAAGGATTTTACAGTTACTGCTACAGCATGTTTTTTGGTCAATAATATTATGATGCTGTTTAGGACCAGGGATTTCTTTTCCTTTTTTGGTTTCCCAACTAGCAGTCATGGACAGTTTCTAAACAGTTGGATACTGCATCACTGTTTCCTGTGACATTTACCCAACCTACATTTGAATTATTGAAGACACTTATGATTGTGTTTCCTGCCCTGCAGACTCTTGGATCTTCCTTCCTTCTTAGCCAGACTGGTGATACAGTACTAGTACTGCATTTTTCCTATTTATTTCTGGGACCTTAATCCACTGAGACTCTATCTTATTAATTGATAGAGTTAACTGGTAATTGGAAGATCCTCTATGCTTTCTTTAAAATATAGCAACACTCATCCACTGGCTTGCCTTGTCTGGCCTTTGTATTTTACATCTCAACAATATAATATATTAAAAAATTGATTATTCACTTTTCCTATTTGTTTTCAAAATCTGACATTATCTTCCCATTGAGATGAATAATGTTGTAGGTCCTGTCTCAGTTTGAAAGAAAATGGACAGGTCATGGTTTCACATGCTGTTCGTGGCATGAGTGCATATGCATACTGCATAATTATACGGGTAACTGGTACTCTTTAGCATACCTGGGGTGTGTGACTTTCTACAGTGAAATCCTATCTCCATTACTTTGTCCTTAAATGTTTCTAGAATGTATTTAATTTTCTTTGTGCTGGGTCTTAGCATCTTGCATGGCCAGTAACAGAAGAAATCATCTCCTAGGAAGGAGAGTGGGACTGGGCATAAAGATTATAAGTATGCATGTGGTTTTGCCTTTGTTCTCCATCAAATTGGGCAGGTCCCACCTATAGATGCATAATTTCATTATAGACACTTTTCCAGGTACACAATTTAAGTCTAACCATAGGAGAAACTTCACTTTTTTTTTTACATTTTTGTGGAGAATAGCCTGTATTTTTAGCAACAAACACCTCGCTACAAAAGCACTTTGTTGAGAAAATGCTTCTCTTAGGGATTACAGCGGGTCTGTCTAAGCATTTCTTCTCCAGAGCAGCAGCATTGTCACTATCCTGTAATTCATTCATCAGTCAGAATAAACATTAAAGCATAACACAGCTTAATAAAACCATTAAAGCTCTGCCACAGAAATAATTACAGAGACTGTAATAACGGAGAGCTACTTACTTAAATGGATCATTCTCCAGTAAGTGATGACTTACCTTACCCCACCTGTCAAAGTAGGACAGCTGGAACATGGGAAGCAGCAGACTCCATGATTCAGACTCTTTCCTAGAAGGCAAAATTGAGGATTGGATCTGAAAACGTTTTTCTTGTATGGACTTAGTTATGCTCAGAACTGAGATCTCTGAGGTCTCTGATTCAGCAGTGGCTTGCTCCTGTCCACTGATAAAAAACGAAAGGCATTTTATTTATTTATTTCTGATCCATGGAGGGTCACTCTTGCATTTTTCTAAGGAAATGAATATAATGCAACTTTGTTGCAGCTGCTCTTTTTCAAGGCTGCTTGCAAAGCCTCCTTGTTTCCCGGCTGAAGCCCAATGTGACAGGCCCTGTGACACCCTTGTGCACACCTGGCTGTACAGTTGGGGTCTTTACTTGCACCTTCTGGCTTCATCTGAAAGTCCAAAGCAATGAATGAATGCTTGCTTGCAATTATGAAGGCTTAAAATGAAGGGCTAATCCTAAATAAATCTTCTGTCCTCAGTTATGCCAACCACTGAAAAAATGGAGGAAATACTTTGTTTCTGACATTTATATATTTTCTCTTGAAATGTACAAAGTGATCAAGGATCAAGAAAGCTGGCGAGGGACTTTTTCCAAAGGCATGTAGTGGTAGGACAAGGGGTAATGTTTTTAAACTGGAAGAGGGCAGGTTTAGATTAGGTTATCAGGAAGAAATTTTTCACTGTGAGGGTGGTGAGACACTGAACACGCTGACCAGAGTTGTGGATGCTCCATTCCTGGAAGTATTCAAGGCCAGGCTGGATGGGGCTTTGAGCAACCTGGTCTAGTGGGAGGTGTCCCTGCCAATGGCAGAGGGGTTGGAACTCAATGATCTTTAAGGTCCCCTCCAAGCCAAACTGTTCCATGATTCTATGATCTGCCCTGACTATAAATCAAACTGCCATACAGCCAACAGAACAAAAAAGACTGAGATATAATTTGGCAAGAAACATGAAGAAAATATTAATATATGGGTAAAATATAAATATTAAGAAAAGATAAATATTCGGGTAAAAAGCACATCTGCTTTCGTCTTATATAAAAATTGAAAGCATCTAAACTGTCCTGCTTCAGGACATGAGCTCATCCATCCCTTGCAATAAGGGAGCCTGTCAGAAAATCATGGCTGTTTTCAGATCTCCTTGTGCCGCAGCCTTTCTCATAGGGAACCAATGCAGACCTCGACCACATCACCCCTTCTTAATTGAGAATTACGCTGCAAGGCCAGTTTTATCCCACCTTGTCTAAGAGCAATCATATCCCCCCAGGTTTCCTGATATGGCCACCATAACCTGTTGTGTGCTGCATAATATTAGTGCTCATAAAATAGCAGCCACTGATGTCTGGAATTGCTGTTCCTGTTTTGCAGCAATCATCTAGGCTAGGGAGTGATTTTTTGATACCCTAGCAATAAGCCAGATATTTTTAAAAAATAACAAAAAATTATTCGCTAGCACAATCTGTAATGGCTTAATCTGCTTCCTTGCTTAATCAGCTCTCCTGCAGCCAGTGCCCAGGCTTTCTAGCTCTGCTCCAGTAGTTTTTTAGCTCTATTCTTGTTTTTTTTTGTTTGTTTGTTTTTTTTTTTCAGTGGTTCAACTTACAACTTCTATGCCCATGTCCAGGCAGGCCTTGCAAGGTCATTTCTCCGCTCTTGCACGTCAAGCAGCCATTAACACCAGTTCACTACTAAATCAGACATTTCTTTTTTATGCTTATTGTGGCAGCGCTGGGGCGAGGTTCGTCAGGAAATCAAGTTTCCTGAGGTGTGAACCCCCAAACCTGCGATTTCCTGAGGAAAGAAAGGTCTGGAAAATGTTAATTTCGAGAAATAACACCCCGAGAGGCTGGGGTGCGGAAGGTTTAGGGCACGTTTCCCAGCAGCCGAACACGGCCACACTCCCCTTCGGCCGCTGCCTGAGCGCTGCCTCCCCTCAGCCTCGCGCAGGCTCCGCTCCCCTCACCCGGCTCCGCTGCGATCGGCCACCGCGCTCGGCCCCCATTGGCTGCGCTCCGTCACGTGCCGCCGCGCCCCCGCCTCCCGCAACAGCCCCCCGCCTCTCACCCCCTCCCTCCACCTCCTCCGCCGGCTCCCGCGGAGCCGTTACTTGCGGCGGGGCCGCGCCGCCCGTACCGATGCGGAGGCGACGCGACCGCACGGAGCTCAGCGCAGGTAGGTAGGCAGGCGGCGGCGGGGGGTCGGCGGAGACCCGCTGCCTGCGGGTGTGAGCGGCCGTTTGGGGTAATTTGCAGGGGGAAAAGGGTGGCGGTGTGGATTTTTTTGAGGGTAGGGCGGCGCAGGGCCTGTGGGGGGTGTGTGTGTGGGAGCCGGGGTGCTGAGGGGATCGTGGGGGTGTTAAAGGGGGCTTTGCCCTCAGAAGCGCCCCGGCGGCCTCTGCCGCCCCCCTCAGAGGGTCTGTGGCGCCGCTGAGGCGTGAAGGCACCGACGTTTGGGGTGTTTTTCCAGGGGGCGGTGAGTCCCGGAGGTATTTAGGTGTCACGGCGACCGGCGGTCTCTCAGCGGGCCGGGGGTGGCCGGAGGCCTGCAGGGTCAGCCGGGCCAGGCCGCCGCGTCCAGCACGCTGCGGTGTTTCAGGACGTGCCCAGCGGAGACCGTGGCTTCCAGGTCTCTCCTGGGGAAGGTGAGGAGACGCCAGGCCGGGGAGGTCTCTGGGCACGGAGGTGGCGGCTGCGAGGTCTTGAGCAGATGGGCGATGGAAGCCAGGTCTGCCTTGGGCCGCTCCTGGGAAGGAGAGGAATGTAGTGGAGGCTGTCTCGAGTTGTTCTTCTGAAATGAAATTGATAGCCTTCTGCTTGTCTGCGGGTTGCGATAGCCTTTTTGTGGGTGATCTTGTTTTTTGCTGTTTGTGACCAATGCAGATGCGAGACAGAAATGACTTCTGCTGCAGTTGTCAGACCTTTTTTAATAAAATAAGGTTTAAATAAATAAACAAAATAAAGATGCAAAGCTCTTTTCTAAAGGAAACTTGTTAAAATAAATGTTTTTTATGTGTCTAAAGTGGATATATGTTTTTAAACAATGGGACTGTACAGATGCAGTTTGGAAGTGGCATGCAGTTTTACTGCAGGCCGTGTTTTTCCATCTGTTTTGCTGCAGTGAGGTTATTATCTCCCTTCTAAATCACGCGACAGGAAATCTTGAGCTGTTTCCCAAGCCCTCCGATAGCCGGACAAGAGACAGCAAATGCAGGGAACTTCATTGAAAGGTCAAAATGCAGCTGGAGACTTAGTGCAATCAAGTGCTTTGGTGTGTTGGCTGCTTCCTCAGGGCTGATGAGAAAAGGGCTCATTTTACCTTTGGTTTCCTGGAACTTCTTGGGATTTATCATCCTTTCTTCTGTAGAGTTTGATTAAATTGGCCAAAAGACTGACAGGCAGTTAGGGGCAGGATGTAGGAAGGCAAAGTACAGAAACTTCCTTTCACTGAGGAAAATAGGCTAAAATGCTTAATTTTGTTTACTTTATATAAATCAGTTTAGATGTTGGATGTGGAACATGCCAGGATTGCTGCGGGGTTGTGGTATTTGGAGGGCAGGTTATTTGTTTGGATAAGAGAGCCTGGAGAACTTCAGTAGGTCTTGAATTTTGATAAAGGCTGAGTTACTGAATAAGTCCCAGCCATGCTTCAACCTTGTAATGGAGTAATTTTCAAATTACAAATGAGTCTGAACAGAGACTACTCAAGCATCTACAGCAGGCACATCCAACAGTTCAAAACTGCACAGGGGTCATTTGGACGTAGGATTTCTGGATCATGGAGGAGTCCCCCCTATTGCAGGCAACTGTCTCTCATAAGAGAGTCCTTAATAATTTATAAAAGACCTTAAAACTTGTGTAGGTTGTTATTTTCCATTGCTTCTGTGGGAAGGCTATTCCTTTGCTGCTCCGGAATCTTTTGCTTGTAGTCCATATTTATTTATGACCGTTTCTTGCTGTGTGCTAACATTGTCCTTTTGTTTTAATTGTTTGCTTTCAGCTTTGGTGTTTACGTGATTGGAGTATCTAAGGACAAACTCTCAATCTGTTTCTCAAAGCTAGACAAACTGAGCTCTCTGATCTCCTTGGGAGCAGATCTTCCTTCACCTGTCTGAGCAGCTCTTTCTGTAACCTGTTATGTCCCCAAGTGTTGGATTCAAAAGTTAAGCAGTAAAATTGGTTCCAGCAACGTTATTTGCTATGCTGCAATTTTCTTTTAAGCCTTTTCTTCATGGGAGGTTTTTGGTATCTCCTCTTTTGCTTCTATGGGCTCAAGTGTGATTTTTACCATTATCTCTTGGAGTGTTAGATGATACTGTGGTAAAGATGCTGCTGTACTATTAACATTGTTCCATAATTACCACTTGTTCGGTGCTATTCTGTTGCATAATTCAGATGTAATATGAAACATCTTGGCTGTGTAAGCCTGCTGGCATGTTTCCTTAGCCCAGTAAAGATTAATGCTATATGCCCTGCTTTTTTCTGACCATTTCTTTTAGGGAAGATTTAATCCTCAAACTTGCCATGTAAGGGGAAAGACCTAATTTGCTTTGGCTTCCTTGCAGGGGCTTGGAAAAATCTTCCACTTGTGCTAGATGAATTTGTCCAGCTGGTGGTGGGTGATGTGCGGGTACACTGTGCTCTCTTCTTCCCCTCCTGGCTGGCAAGGCTCTTCCTCAAAGTACTGAAGTGGAGCAGCACTTCCACATCTGCAGGGTCTGTGGGCCTGGGGAGGAGGACATGCTGCGGAAAGGAGGATGCAAGATGTGCACAGGAGGGGTTTCTGAGTAGCAGCTGCCTGCTGGTATGTCGCAATTTGTTCTTCCTGCGTGTTAGCTGGCTTTGGCAGATGCTGAGAGGAGTGTCTGATCTCAGGCTCTGAACACCTGCAGCAGACTGGCCACCATTTCTCTATTTCTTACACAAGTAACATAAAAGGGAAAATTGGGATTTGCATTTAAAAACAAAACAAAACAAAAACAAGGGAGGCTCAAAAGCTTCCTCTGCAAGAAATAGACTTATTGTTTCAGTACTACACTGTCCACAACTCTCCTATTTCTTCTTGCTTGGCTGGAATACTGACTTTCTGTCGCTCATCTGGGAGTCGGAAAAATTCCATATTCAGATACTGTTTCTGTCTGTTGCAAAGCATCAGCTGCCTTTTTAAGTGTTTCTTGTATATATGTGTTATGGATTTTTGCTGTTCCTCACCTGAAAGAGGCTTTAGAAAGCTTGACTAGAGAAGAGGGTGCTGAAGCAGAAGTGAAATCAAGAGGTTAATCCCCGTTTTGAACACTGAACTGTAATTCAGAACCCCACTAAGAGTTCTTTGCCTATGACATTATTTTAGAAGGCACTATTAATACCTAAAAAGCTTCCTGTGAATGCTGCTGAAAGGAAGTGATGGTGTTACACTCTGAATATCTCTTATCTTGCTAATAGCTGAATCAAATTTGAACTGAAACCAGTTTTTTTGTTCAATCTGGAGGACCCAAAGTTAAGAGCAAGTTGTAGCCTAGCTATGTGTATCCTTCCTAAAGGAAAAGGCTGGGTAAATAGACACAGTAATGTAAGGTTATTAGTGATTCCGTGGGTTAGTTGGTGGTTGATTCCTTTGAGAGTGTCTGCCTGATACTCTCTGCTCTGAATTTTTCCTTTGCTCTTTGTTTCACTTCTTGCAAATTGCATCCACACCTGTAGGATTCTGTATTATGTTCTCATTTTCTGAGAAGACAGATCTTAATGAAATGAACTGCAGATTGTACGAGTATTTGTTTTTACATTTCATTGTCTGAATAAAAAGCCTTACCTCTGACTGGTAAGTTCATTTTATAAGATAAGTTATACATTAATGTAATCAATGTCCTGCTGTAGTTGCTTATAACCATATTGTAGGCTAAACTGCTTTCTGCCATCAAGGATGTATTATTTCTATTGACTTTATTAAATTAACCAAAACAACAGACTCTACTGTTCATCACAAAAAGCACGTTTGCCAAATGCTTTTTTCATTCAATAGTAATAGGTGCTAAGGAGGTAATATTCAAAGAAAGTTTTATCAAATATTTAAATATGTTGAAGTGTTGACTTTACTGTGGCATTTCTATAGTTGCAACCAAAGAAATAATTGACAGAAGCATCTAATTTTTAACTTTAGTTCCAGTTTTTCCTCTGGTGAGAAGCTGTCAGTCTCTAATATACAACAGTTCCTAGCCTGCTGTCTTTTCATGTCTTATGACCGTTTCTGCTAGGAAGTGGTAGGATGATGATCAGAGGATTATTTGAAGATAAATATCCAACAGCTAATACATTGCTAGAGATTATAATGCAAGAGTCTCTCTCATGCCTCAGCAATTCCCTGATAAGTCTGTCTCAAATCTTTAATATCTCTGGAATTTTTCCTCATGCTTGTGGTTTTAAGGGATTTTTGTCATGTACCACTGAACAAGAGTTTTAATGAAAGTATTTCAGTATTTATTATGTTATAGAAAGAGATATCCCAATCAGAAACCTATTAAACTTGTGCTTAAAATTTGGCTTAAAAATTTGGATTCACTTTAGCAGAAGTCATTGGAAAGTGAGGCAGTCTTTCACTGTGCTTCAGTGTCTGTTGCTAGAGGATCATATGTTGTTCCAGGTCAATTGGGTTTTTTTAGTAACAGATTGTTAATTTTGAGTTAAATTGTTTGTTTTCTTTTTTCAGTATTAGAATTGGTGATTAGAAGTTGTATTAATTGGCAATAAATTAGATTATTTAAATTCCTCAAGTCAATACTACTTTGCCTGTTAAAGAGAGTTGAACAGGATCTGAGGATGTGAGAGGGAACTGGGAGAGTTTTATGCTGATTTCTAAATCAATTTTTTTTATTACATTCCTAATAAAAGAACAGAAGATAAAGAAGGTAAATTTTTCATATCCTAGGTTTCTTCAACTGAGAGGCTCTGCTTAACAGATAGCTCTTAAACATTTTTTACATTTGTTTTAAAAAAAAAAGCCAACACAACACCATAAAACTCCCACAAAACCTACCACCTAATTAACTTTTTTTAACATCTCATCCCTTACTTTTGATCTCTGTGGGTTTCAGCCCCGCAGAAGCAAATAAAATTAATCCTACCTATAAATGTTACCAAACACTTTTTCATGTCGTTACATAAATTTATAATATTCTATTCAAATATTACATCTGTCTTGAAAGTCTTAATAGAAACCAATATCTCGTCTGTTTGGTCAATAATGAGAATAAATTGTGTAATCTTTTTATGGACACAACTCTCACAAGTAGTCACAGATATCAGTATTGTAATTGTCACTTCATTTTTGTCATCTGTTTTTCCCAAAGTGTGTCCCAGGAAACATTCTGTAATGGGCTTAAGTTTCCTTAACGTACTCTTCTAACTCCTTGCATAAAGTTTTGCAGTATGTCTGTGGGTTTTGTTGTTTTTTTTTTTAAAAAGTCTCAGAACCAGAAGTTCATGCAGAATTCATCACTGGTAACGTGGATGGCATCTCAATGAAGAGTGTCTTGCTCAAGTTTATTCTATGTGAAAACACCTTCTCTGCCTTTTAACTTCACATTACTTTTCTGAAACATAAATAACTCCCAGGAGCTCCAGGTGTAGTCCAAGATTGTGTTGTGCTAGAAGCTATACAACTGTAGAACAGAAGATGCCTCGTGCCCTGGTGGGCTGTCAGCAGTGGCTTGCTTAGGATAGCTTCCCCACAGGCTCTGGTAAAAGCAAGCGGCAAATAACAGCCTGTGTGCAGGTACTCACATAGATCTGGGGAATAAGCTCCTGCATGAAGGGTTCCCGCCTGACAGTAACTGTCCATGCTCTGTGGCTCCGATCCTTGCTTGCACAGTTCTTTTGGAATGGTACCTGCCTGCATAAAATTCTTAGCCCAGCCGTGGAGGCTGTTAACTGGACCCTCGGTGTGCAGGGAGGTGGGAACATGCTTGAATTGGTAGGGAAGGAGGTAAGTGGAAACATCGCCTGAGTGGAGTTCTGGGGGCTTAATGAGAGAGTGCTGAGGGATGTAAGTATATGTCTTATTCAGCACTCATGTGCAGGCTGGTCTGGTCCTGTCTCCATGCCTGGTGACACTTTTGGCACTCAAACAGCAGTGGCTGGGAGCCCTTGTCTTTAGGTAAATTCAGGTGCTATACATAACAAAATACAGTTTTTCAGGGTGTGGCAGTGGTCACACAACTTGACACCCACTAATTTTCAGGTTTTAGCATTCCTACATAAAAAGGCATCCTGAAGGCTTAAATTAATTGCTTCTGAAATATTCCAAGTGTGGAAATTTTGTCTAATTAAGAATAACAATGAGACAAAAGTAAATTATGGTGAAAAGAATAACACCACAAGAAGCTTTGGAGTGTATTACTACTGGTGAACAATTTAGCTTTTGCAGCAGCTTTACACAGATCACTTAAGTTCAGTAGATGAAAAGCGAATTTAAGTCCCTGGAGTTCTTGCTAATTACACCACAATGAGTAGCTATGGAAACATCAATGCAAAATGTGATCATAATACAGCACTACTACTAGACATCTTTTGTGCGCATATTGAGACATTTGCATTTGTGGCTCCCAAAAACAACTGGTAGCACTACCCCTTTCTGAAAGGGTGTAGTGGTGTTTGTATGCAAACAACATCTGGATGCTCTAGGCCAGCTTGTCATTGGTACTTGGTTTCTTAACTGTCCTGACTCTCTCTGTAAATTCATAGTGTTTTTTTTTTAAGCTGAGGAAGCCTGTGGAAAAGGTGTGCTCCCGGGTGCTTGTTACTGCTGATCATGCTCTTTTGAGGACACTTATGCCATTCCAGCCAGTAAAAGATGCTTACTTACTTAGATAAGAGTGCAGGATCAAACCTGAGTAATTAAAAAAAAAATATGCTGTGCTGGACAGATGTATTTTGACTTGATATATTTATCTGTCTGTCTGCCTGAATATATTGACTTGATCAAGAACAAACTGGCAGAACTGAGAAGAGTCAACCTAGACTGTTGCAAATAAAATGAAAACTGACATTCTTTCAGTTATATAAACAAATCAAACAAAACCTTTGAGCATAGTAAATACTAAGAGTTGGCTCAGAAAGGATATGCTGCAGTGAATAATTCAGTCCTGTGTGTTTCTTGTTCCTTTTTGCACATCCAGAATGAGTGAAGCAAGCATTTGGGGATGACTGGAATTTATTTGCTCAGAGGCAGGGAAGACTTTCTGATAGCACTCGTTTATTGCAGGCTTGCATTCCTTGTTAATTCCCTTCAGTTTCATCACTCTCCACCTCTTCAGTTCCTTCGCCATCTTTCAGATCTCTTGCAGCCTTTCCTCTGATTTGAAAAGCTTCACTAAAAGCGCATTTGTTGTAGGAACTCTGCATACAATTCTGTAGCAGGAAATTCTCACCCTTAGAAATGATTAAAAGTGTGTTGTTTGCAGAGCGCTCTTTGATTTATGCAGCAGAGGAGATTGGCTGTGTTGTTCCATACTGCAGGAAGATTCCAGGAGTATGTTAGTGCTGTTAGACAATACAAATTTTTATATACATCAAGCAGTCTGTCACAAGCAAGTCTTTCTGTCAAATTACAACAGAACTTGGGTCCTAAAATAGGAAAGACTAATTTGCAAAGAAATAGCAACTTGCTTTGAG
>JAOTQQ010000032.1:45820055-45865209 GCA_026546715.1 Gallinago undulata
TTTTTGCTTTGCTTTTTAACCTTACTCTTGTAATTCAACCTGGAAAACTTCATGGATTTGATTCAAACTGCTGCAAAATACATGCTTGATCTGGAGTGTTCCCTCATAAATGTTACTAATGCTGTGGTCTGGCCTCAGGATGTCACTTGGTACATTGTTACAATGATTTCCTGGTAGCAGGACCCTCTGATAGCTATTCTTCTGAGGAGAATCCATTCTGATCTAGGTTCCTATAGACTGATCAAGTTACCTCTTATGTTGTTCAGCCAAAAGAGAATTATTACCTGCACTGTTCTGTCATGTAAATGGCTGAAGCTTGTTTCCTGTTTTTTTTTTTTCAGCATTTTTTCTTTTTAAAAAAGGTAAGTTTTAATTTAGGCTTCTCCCCAGCAGTGTATGTAGAGGTCTGTGTAACTGACAGAGGTATGTATTTTGTTGTATGTTATAGCTTAGGCATACACATTGTTCAGTGATCACATCCATGAACATGTCCATGCAGTAACCCATCCATCTCAGTGAGCAACCCCCTTCTCTTTTTCCAAACAGTGCTGAGTGCCCCTTATTTGTGCTGATCTGAGCTGGTCTCCTCCAAGGTGATCTGGCTGTTGGTACTCGCTGTAGTATATGTAGGAATCCTGGAGTTTCCACATAGTTTGCAGGCTTTGTCACACTGTCCTCTGCAGTGTCTTCTAATTGCTGCTTGTTTTGTGTGCCGTGTGTGACCATACTGGCAGGCTCCATGAACTGGGGCTGCTCCCTGTGTTGGACCTGTCATCTACAAGATGTGTTGGTATGAAGGTACTGGGTCCCAGGTAATGATAAGGGATGCTTAGTTGTCTGTGTAGTGTGTCATACGTGGAATATAAGCTAATTGCACAAATCATGCTGGATTGGCAGTGGACGTCTCAAGGTAGAACAGTTCACCTTGGTGATCCATAACTGGCACTAGAGTATGGTGTTTGTAACAACTTTTGCTGATGGACACTGGACCTGTACCTGTGTGGACTTGACTGATTTGCTGCAAGTCTTAGCTGAGACCAAAATGGACTTGTAATGCAGGGTGGTGGTGTCAACACCCAGTTTTGCTCCTTGGTGTTGTTTTTATTCAGTGATATAGATACAGCCAGTAAAGATGAGATGTTGCTCTGAGAAAATGATGAGTTTGGAAGGCCTGGTAGGGTCTGTGTGACCTGCTGTCTTGTGTCCTGACAGGTTGTGTGGGAGACGAGCTAGATTTGATTTCCAGCTTAACTGCTAGCATTCTGGGGGACCTTGGAGTGTCACCCCTTGGGTTTTGTTTTACCCTGTTCCAGGACAAATCCATTGGTACTGACTTCTGTTTGTGCAGTGCTTTCAGATCTGCTGAAAGGTGTTAAGGTGTCGCTACTTTGTGACAAAGGGCTACAAATGGGTGTGACAGCTCAGAGTCTGTTCAATTAATAATACAGCTAGGTGGATAATTTGAGGTTCTTGGTAGTATCATAATAACCAAGTTATCTATGTTTGAGGTAAGTGGTGAAGTTTTCCTATGGCAAAAACCATTAGACTTTTCTTTTTGCTTGATTTTGTGGGTTATGACTATTTTCAGGTGACTGTAGAAAGAACCACTTAACTATTGTCTGCTCTTCAAAGGACTTAAGAAGCTGGAGTTAATGTTTATCTCTTCTTGTCCTATGTTGTCTCCCAAATGTTTATGGCTTTTGACCTTCTACCATCTATGTCAAATTTGTTACTGAGAGATGATGCACCACTTAGCAAAGAGAGACTGACTTTGAGTCCTCTTCTGAATTAGATATCCCTGAAATTTCAACGGACTGGAGTTGAGATCTGGAGGGGATGTTCTCATCAGCTACTTCATCCTCGTATTTAAGAATATCAGTTGTTTGTCCAAACAAACAGCGTTTTGAAGGGTAGTTCAAAAGGATCATATCACCATATGAAATAAGAGGAGGTAGAGGGGGAAAAGAGAATGTGGAAAATCATCCCTAGATAAAAGCCTGTCCTTAGCCCCGCCTTTTTTGAAAGTTCTTGTGACAGAGCTCTTGGCAAGAGAACAGAAGACCATGAACATCTTTGCAGTGGAGAGCAAGAGGGGGTTAAGCACTGAGATCAAAGGAAGTGAATAGGGCTGAAATTCTCCACTGTGGAGGATCAGGCTGCACCCTTCCATGGTTGACTGATCAAAGGGAGTGCTGCTTCTGGAGGTTAGTAAGGCAGGAAAAACCCTTACCCGTATCCCTTCTCCTTTCAGAGCAAAACCAGCAAGCTCATATGATTAGGCTTTGTGTGGCGTTTCCTTGTTTGCTCAGATCTTTGGTTAATGGCAGCAGCCTGTGAGAAGTTGATGTGCCAGCCTCCATTTTACTTTCCAAAACTGGAATTTAAGCATGCTGATAGAAACGTGGAAGCTTACAAACAGTAAGCAGTGAGGTTGCTTCTCTTTAGCTAATGATCGGTGACTTGCCCATCTGTGAGGGAGCACAGTGTGCTCCTGCTGGGTTCACAGTGTTGGTTGGAGGGGAGCTCTTGCTGTGTACAGAAACTACCCTTGTGCTGGTAGTCTCCTGGTCCTGCTATGTGCCAGACAATATTTCCTGCTTGCCCTCTTTGGTGGCTTGCTGCTGAAATTGCTGGCTACATCACTGGGGCTTCTGAAGAGGTCAGCTGTAGATTCAGACCATGAAGAGAGAGGTTTCCTTAACCTCAGGGAAATCAGGGAGTTGATTTGAGATGCAGGCTCTGATTTTGAGGATAGGACGGTTTGTTCAGGTTGTGTGTGCTGGGAGCATGCCTGAAGCCTGCAGGGCAGTAGAGTGCTTGGACATTTTGATTCAGAGATCCCAAATACCCTGAGCATAATGTGTGTGTGTGTGTATATATATATATATATATACACACTTCTTTTTTTTAACTCCTGTCTGGAGTCTAATTGCTCAAACAAAGTGGTGTTTGCCCAAGATCAAACAATAGGGTTTGACAGTAACTGATGTAATTGCAATTATTAAACTTCAGGCTTATGAAGAATGCAAAGACATGGAAACATGTACACGGTTTTAGAATCATGTCCTGGTGGTGCATCTGAAATGAATATATTCCTGATCACAAATTAGTCAGGAGCAATTCAGGATTTCTGACAAGATAACAAAGAATCACAGTTTTCTCTGGGAATGGTAAATTAGCAGTGATTGGATGTCTTCTGAATTTTTTTTTCCATTCAGAAGAAGTTATGATAACTTTTTTCTTTGTTTTTTACAGCAATGCTGAGTGACAATAACTCTGTGAAATCAAAAAGTGATTGTTCACCTCCTGTGCAATGGTGTAAGGTGACTGCACGCGAAGATGAGAAGACCAGGCTGGTTTTTAAAAGGTACTTGCAAGTAAGTGTCATTGTCAATATAAAGGTGAGTTGCTCTCCCTCTAGCCTGGGCAGTTACAAAAAGGTTGCAAAAATCAAGGGATGAGACTGCCACAGGAACTGAATGGAGGGTTAGGCATGTAACTGTCCTAGGGCACATAAAACACTTTGAGGAGTCTATTTTCCGAAGCCAATGTGAGATCACAGTACTTTACTTGCAAGTATTTCCAGTATTTTTTGTATCCAGAGCAGTAACAATGTTGAAGTTTTTATACAATCCGAGCACTGAAGAAATTGAAGGGCAATAGATGTTTAGTGGGTATTTTGGGGAGGTAGTTAATTTGTGAAGACTTCTGGCATGCTCCCTCACAAAGTCTTTGTTACTCCATTGTTTGTACTTTGCATAAATTTTTAGATCTTAAAGCTTAAAAAACCCAAAGCCAAACTATTATATCCTCTGGTGTTATGAGACCTGAATCATGGTGCAGCCTCAGCTGAATCTAGAGATGCTTAATAAACCTCTGTGGAGGAAAATCAGCCTCGTTCATTGGCTGTGAATCTCCTGTTTCTGCCAGTCATCTGATTTTGAACGGTTGAATGCTGATGAAAGTTTTAGACCCCTTATCAGTGCAAAATTTAATGTAGTTAAATCAGATTCAAGAACAGTGCTACTTTTTCAGTGGCCACCTTAAAATAAGGTGTCATGATTGCATCTGTTAGCACATATGGTACATGCTTTTTAATTAAAATAAGTCTTGAAAACTTATATTAACTTCATCTGAAGGAGTTTCAAGAAGCAATGAACTCTTAGTAGGTAGTATATATTTTTTAAGATGTTTAAACAAAGTCCAGTTCTTAGGAAACCACAGGAAATGAAAATCAATAATAAAGCTCAGCGTACATGCTTGAGCAACAGCCACAACTCTAAATAATGGTGCAATTTTTGCAAATTGTTTTAGACATGAAATGAGCTGAGTGAGTATTTGGAGATCAACAGTGAGATTCTTTAGGAATGAGAAATTGGTAGATCAAAAAAACAAATAGTCTGTATTATTCAGTTTTAAAGGTTTTTTTTATTCTTCTGCATGTTTTGGGGATGTGAATAATTAAATAAGGCTTTTCAAGATGAATCTGAGCATTTAAATCCTGCATTCAAGTTTGCCCAAAAGCTTGCTTATGAGTCTTGGCCATTGGCCCAAAATCTTGAAATTTGAAGTGCTATCTCTTTTTTTAGCTTGCACAAAAATACATATTTCAAAATAAAGATGCCCTTTAAAGCAGGAAAACAAAAGTGATTTTTATTTTTTTTACATGAGAAGAGCTGTTTGACCCACGAGAGGTGCATTTAAAGTATATGGTGCAAGCATAGAACTGCATGAATCAGTGTCAATATGCAATATTTTCTTTAGCTATCTTCAGGAAATGCAAACATGCATAAAGAGTTGGGAAAGACTTGCAGCGAACAAAGCAACATTTTTTTTTTCCTGGTTTGAATCAAATTTACTTTTTTCAGCTGCCTTAAATTTTCTTAAAAATACTCATTTAACAATTGATGGATTACGGGGGGAAAAAATATGATTTCTGCGCCCCCCTCCCCCCCCCCCTCCTTTCTCCTACCCCTATACCTTTCTCTTTGCTTTTAGGCTTCTTGCCCTGTTCATAGTGGGAGGGTGCTTCCTTTATATCCTCAAATTACGTTTTGGACCTGAAGAATGTGACAGAACAAAAATGCCGTATGTGGACCTTGATCGTGTAAAGGTTGGTATTTTTTGTACGAATTACAGCATGAAGTTGTGCAGTTGTGCTTTGCCCAGGAATAAGTGTGGTGTTTATGCCCAGATTTGCAGAAACTGTTGTTAATGGTGGCAGAGGTAGCTTCATAGAACAGTCTTAAGAATAAAACTGCACAACTTCCTTCCTTGTTCACCCAGATACACACGTCCCTTTCCTTAACACTGTAGAAGGGGAACTGAGTTAGCACTAGGTTCTCTACTCTCTGTGTTTGCTCAAGGGTTTGGGTTTTTTTATTACAGTGAAAGAAAGATCAGCAGAGTTGTATTGAGGAAGAGAATATGCAAAAAGATTTTTATTTTAACTGATAAAACTAATACTTAGGCTATTTCTTTTCTTCCTTACATCAGATACTGGCTTGCCACTACACATTTTTAAAAAATGTACACGAATAGGGTTGTTTTAGTTTTTTTAATGAGATGAATCAATGTGTAGTTTTATCCGACAGCTTAATCTTTTTATGCAATATGGAATTTTAGTCTTATTTTGGTAACTAGTCTTTGAAAGAAGACTTGAAACACCTCCACTTTGCATTCTTTTTGAAGTTGTTTTAGTCCTTAGCAATACCACTTTAGCAATACTTCTGGAAGAATTGCTCCTTCATTTTGATCAGTAAGCAATTTCAGCCTGCCATTTCACAGAACTTTTATCCAGTGGATATATCTCTAGTAAAATCCTGCTGCAGGTAGAACTCAGGTCATGCAATTGAGCAGTGGAGTAGAATTTCACTTGCTGGTTTACTGCTGAATTAGATCAGTATAAGTACATCTAGGTTTTTAATCTGTTCTTACAAGTAACAGTACAGATGTTCTCAAATGACTTGTTTTCACTGCTTTCTTTTAGTAGCCTATTTTATTTTTTAGAAAAGCTCCTATCCAGATTTAAGTGATGAAGAGACATTTCTTTGCAGGTTTTCACCCTGCACTGGTTAGCATCTTCGTTTGAGTGAACCCTTTAAAATGTCTTGTGTTTCCATGTTAAAGCTTGTTTTGTAAACCTCTAAACTGCTGGTGGTTTGCTGGTGGGGTATGTTAAGAGGGTTTTGTGTGTTCCTGAAGCTGGCTTTCCTGACTGAAATCATGTGTGTTTTGTTCTAGAGAGCACAACAGTATGCCAGCGCTGCATTGCAGGAACAGTGTCGGCCTTCTTATGTGAAGAAAGAGATGAGGAAGTTATTTGCAGAGAAATATAGTGTGGACGTATCGCCCTTTGTAAGAAAAAATATAAATGAAGATAGTTTATTTAAATATGAACCTCCTTTTGGATTTCACAAGTTCTTTG
Organism: Gallinago undulata; assembly: GCA_026546715.1. Taxonomy (NCBI): domain Eukaryota; kingdom Metazoa; phylum Chordata; class Aves; order Charadriiformes; family Scolopacidae; genus Gallinago; species Gallinago undulata. The sequence continues at coordinate 45,826,483 of JAOTQQ010000032.1, forward strand.
ATAAGCTTAAAAATCTCCTTCAACTCTTACCTGAGCACGATTTGCCAGAAGATTTGAAGTCAAAACACTGTAAGCGTTGTGTTGTTGTTGGCAGTGGTGGAATCCTTCATGGGTCAGAGCTGGGTCACTTATTGAATCAGTTTGATATTGTTATAAGGTACGTCTTTTCAATTTAAGGATTCCTAATACTTTAACTTTACTTTGTGAGCTGACTTTTATTTTTTAAGGGGGAAGTATCTCCAACATTTATGCAAGTTATCAAACTATTTCTGAAAGTGCTTTTAAGAAATTTACTTGTGACTTGATAGAATTTGAAGTCTTATGTCATATTTTTGTTATGTTCACAAGCAGGAATTCAGTGTAATTATTTGTGGACGTCAGATACAAAAAAATAAAACCAACAAAAAACCCCAAAACAAAAAACCACGGTCAGAACTCAGAAACCAGCAAGATCTTAGACAAGTCAACAACCCCGTTTTTATCCATGCATACATTTGAGCTTTCAGAAGTAGGCTTTTGGACTCACCTCTGCCTTTTTTTCCCCTTGGTTAGTTGGGATGATTATTTGAAGGAGATTTTTTTTTTTATTAACAGTTACTTCAAACACAATAAAAATTAATTGGTGCTTCAGTATACAGTATGCTTACACATTGTATTTGTGCCTTCTGAGCATTACTGCTCGAACTCTCCTTTGTATTGTGAATCATGTAGTCACAAATAAATACAAGCATTTTCCCAAATTGCTTTTGCTCCTCTTAAAAAGGGAAGACTTGATACAGTGAGTCCATAGCTCTTATACAAAGTTAAACAAAGCTGTTGGCACGTCGAGGGGCAGAAAACTTGCATTAACTGTTCTCTGAAATTAGGGCTGTCAGCGTGAAGGTGACTTTTCTCTTGATGCAGAAAAGTTTGTGGGTCTTAATGCTGTTCTTCAGAACTGATGGAGCTGGATGATGCAGTTCTTGTCAGCAGTGTGGTAGCATCTGAAATTTTTGGTGAGGTGGAATGATGTAAACGTGCAGGATGCATCACATAGCATTGAAGAGATAATTCAAGTGCCTTTCTGCATGTAATACTCGAGTTGGCACAAGGCAATAATTATGAAATTCCGTAATGCTGTTGTAAGTTACTTTTCGATTCAAGCTTTTCTTCTTGAAGTTTTCCACTTGTGCCAGTTAATCCAGAAATAAAATTGGCTTCCTCTCAAAAGTAAGGGATGGATGAGTGTGTGAGGCGAGAAACATGGAGATACTGAGAAAACACTGTGCTCCACTCCATTAAAAATTTGTGGGCCATATAAAAGTTCTTTGCTTAGTGTCTGATGTTTTAATGAGATTGTGACCCATGCTTATTGAATACAGTTTCTCTTCATTGTGTTTTTTTTTTATTAGGTTAAATGATGCACCAGTTCAAGGATACACAGATCATGTTGGTAACAAAACTACCATACGGATGACTTACCCAGAAGGAGCCCCCCTTTCTGAACACGAGTACCCTCCTGCTAGCTTGTTTGTGGCTGTTTTGTTTAAAAGTGTTGATTTCAATTGGCTTCAAGCAATGGTGAAAAATGAAACCTTGGTATGTAATGTGGCAGCGTTACATACCCATGATTTTGGAGTGTTTTCTAATGCTTAAGAAAGCGGCTGATCTGTTACATCCTGTTTCATTATACTGAGGAAATTTTTACACTTGGTACCAGCATTCATGTTGAAGCCCCATGCTGACAGTAGCAGTTTTTTCCTGCAGATATTTGTGGTTTACACCAAGCTATGTGACATATTGAGTGTTTACTAAAGTGGAATTCACTTCACATTAGGTTTAAGTTACTTGTTCAAGTCTGCAGAGCCTGAAATAGAAATGAGATTTCTGAATGCCAGTTTTTTTTTTTTAACAGCTAAAGTCTGTGCTGCTACAATAGGCATACCTGCAGTTAATGTGTAACTGTAGCATCACAGTTGCTAGTTCACATTTGTCTGTGGCTTAAAAATTAAGAGGTCATTTATTTCTCACTGAGTCTTTAAAGAAGTGCAGAAATTCCCAAGGAACTGATAAGAAGCTTCCATGTTTCCAAACTGTCTTTAAATTGGTGGTTTTCACCTCTTTCAATTTGCAGGCAGATAATTTCTGCAAGTTGAAAACCAGAAGCTAGGTTTCTCTGACCACAGATTGAAAAAAAAGTGCTCTAAACTATTGAGAGAGATTTAGAAGAAAGCTTGTCACATAGTTTAAAAGCTTGTCACCTAGTGGTTTAGATATTCCAAGTTCCCTTCTTAAGTCTGTGATTTTTATGACATGAGAGCATGTGAAAGGTCTCTTTAATACTGACCATGACTGTCGTATACTACTACTTGAGTCCAGAGAGTGTGTGCAGGGATATTGCCTTGTTTTGAACAATCTGAGTATGTTTTGTAGAATGGAGATTTTCCTGAATGCATGAATCTGCACAAATTTTAGAACTTCTGCTCCCTGATTTTTTTTTTTTTTTTTTCCACTAGGGACAGGACAATGTTAGTCTATGACCTTCTCTGGATCAGTGTGGTAATTTTGATAACCAGATGCTTTCTAACTTGAGTTGAATCCCTAACTTACTTTTTTACAAGCTATCTGGCTATTTAATGTTTTAAGGTTTAATTTTGAAGAATGATTAGGACATTGATGGCTTTCTGTTTTGAAATATGGTTTTTAGGGATTGAAAGACTGATTGCTTTTTGGCATCTGGAACATCCTGTGGTAGTGAGTTACAAGATTGAAGTATATGCTTTATGAAAAGAGTACTTTTTCTTGTTTCATGTGGCTTAGGTGGAGATCTGCTCATTCCCACCTTCCTTCTTGTTCTGGTGTACTTGCTAGAGCAGAGACCCTGTTGTGGGGACTGATCTGGGAATGGACGTATTGGAGAGGAAAGGCTGATAGAGATGGGACTGTTTAGCCTAGGGAATAGAAGGCTCAGGGGGAGATCTTACTAGTGTACATAAATACCTGAAGGGAGAGTGCAAAGAGGAGAGAACCAGGCTCTTCTCAGTGGTGCTCAGTGACAGGACCAGAGGCAACGAGCACAAACTGTAATGCAGAAGGGTCCGTCTGAACATCAGGAAACACTTTTGCTATGAACATAAATGAGTTCTGACATGGGTTGCCCAGGGAGGTTGTGGAGTCTTCATCTGTGGAGATATTCAGAAGTCATCTGGATGTGGCCCTGGCCAACTGGCTCTAGGTGTCCCTGCTTAAGCAGGGTTGTTGGACTTGACCTCCAGAGGTCCCTTCCAACCTCAACTGCTCTGTGATTGTGTGAATTGAAAACATACTTCTCTTTTTAAATACTAGGCTTTCAGTTGGTTCAGCTCTCTGTGCAGGCATTGGTACTTAAGAAAATTTGTTTAGAGCACAGGTGGGAAGATGGGACCATGGCAACCTGGATTCGATCAGTTTAAGCTGCTGTAGAGTTTTATGTCAAGGTAACAATAAGCCTGTTTTAAAAAATATAAAGGTCTGTGTTGCAGCTGTATCAGTTTTATCATTTACTTAGTTTTACGCATTATATGGAAAGATTTGTAAAATGAAGCTGATTTAGTATTGTTTTTTTCCATTAGCTTGCGTCTAATTGGCTGCAAGTGGCATGAGATCAGAATCTAGTTTTCTCAGTAGTCAAAAAGTGCAGTCAGATACTCAGAGTAAACAACTTGTCCCTCTGCTATCCTCTCTGCAATTCCAAATACTTTGAAGGTGTTTCCTCTTCTGGGTCAGTCACTTGAGCTGTACACTGGTATTCCTGAACCACCTTAGCTATAAACTGTTTTCTGAATTTCTCAGAATCACGTATGAATTCTATAACTTGTGTACTGTGTCTACCATACACTTCAGAGTTTGCCTTTGTTGAACTATTTTATTTTTTCTTTTCCCTTAGCCTCTGTCTGTGCGACTCTTCTTTTGGAAGAAGGTTGCTGAGAAAATTCCTCTTATGTCAAAGCAGTTTCGGATTCTGAATCCAGTCATCATCAAAGAGACAGCTTTGGACATTTTACAGTTCCCTGAACCTCGATCAAAATTCTGGGGATGGGATAAGGTAAGAAGTTTCCTTTTAGGAGAAGGTGGCCATAAAACACAAAGTAAAATAAGTAACATAAAAAGTTTTGTGCTCTTCCTTCAATGTGCTTTCTCTGCAGTTTCAGGGTGGGTCTCAAGTAATAGGGAAATTCATGCACTTTTGAAAAACTCTGATATTTTCTTGTGTAAAATCAAAATAGGATTTCAGCTCACCTTAGATGAGGTATTATGCCTGTGCACGCTGACATGAAATGTCCAGTTCTACAAAGCAGTTGGATGCAGTGGGACTTGAACACACTGTAGAGGAGTGAATTTACTCACACATCATTGTGACTGGTGTCAAATATTCAAAACACACATTTGATGAATGTTAAGTGTGCTAAGAGCAGCCCTGTTAAGTCAAGGCAGCAATCAGCTATAGACAGATGTGTCTCCAGCTGCAGGGAAAGCAGAGGGAGTATGGAAACCAGGCCAGTGTAAAGCAACCATCCAACTGTTGGAATTGCTGTGTATGCTAGTGTGCTCAATAGCAATTGAAGGGTATGTTCTCCCTCTGTCCTATGCTCCAGCAATAGTATGGAGTGATGAGTTGCCCAATTTGATTATATGCTGCATTTTTGTTATTTTAATTATTTGAGAAATTGGATTTCACTAGTTCTCTTGAACTATGAAAAACAAGAATAGCAGTGGTCTCTTTAGCTTTTTGTGACAGCATTTAATGGTAGCATTATTGCACAGTGTTTGAAGGATCTTCTTGTGCTTATTTATAAAAATAGTGTAGTGTACCAAGCTATGTATTTTTTAGTTGTATTGTAATATACTTGCCTTCCTCAGGGGTTGTTTGCTGAAAGGTCATGTTCTGAAGAATACTGTTAGAGAGCCTGTTGCTTAAGTCTGAAGTAAGCATACCTCAAGAAATGTCAAGTTTAACTGCATGTCAGGAGTTGTTTGAATGTTTAGAGCAACGGTTCACTTGCAGTTTAACTACATAGTAATAGGGCGTCTTGCCTTCACAAAAAAAAATTGTTGACAGACAGAAGTGTTGTTACAGGCAAATACTCAAGGTGTACTAGTATTTCGTCTTGAAGGTTTTCGTTTTACTTGATCACTTAATTGATCTTAAGTTTTAGTTGCAACTGATTGTTTAACTGATTTCAGTTTTAAGTGAGGAGAGGGAATACAGAGCTGTTAAGTTTTCTAAAGTGTTTATTAAATTGGCAAAGGAGAATGTATTGGAATTCAGCCGGCTTTTTGGTTTTCCCCCCCCTTTTAGAATGTACCTACGATTGGGGTCACAGCAGTTGTTCTGGCCACACATTTATGTGATGAAGTGAGCTTGGCAGGATTTGGATATGACCTTGATCAGCCCAGCGCACCTTTGCACTATTACAACAACCTCTGCATGGCTGCCATGAATGGACAAACTATGCACAATGTGACAAGTGAAACAAAATTCCTACAAAAACTGATCAAAGAAAAAGTTGTCAAAGACCTCACTGGTGGGATACATTGTGAATTCTGCGGCAAAGACAGCTAGTGATTGAAGCGTGGCATGGTTTGGATTTGTTAAATTTCCACAGGTTCAGGTGGAACAACCTTTTCACTGTCTTAAGTTTTCTTTAAAGTGTGTATAGAATGGATGTGGAATCTCTGTTGCCTTTTTTTAATGTCATGTTCAATTTGTTGGACTTTTAAACTTATTTTGATGTCAGATTTTACTTTGCACATTTTTGTGGGTAAATATGTAAATACAACTTGGAGTTGAAAGAGATAAATTTAAAATATTTAATATTTTATGTTGTCTGAAGAAAAGCAGAGGTTTTGTTTTCAGATGTATATGGTATGCACAACACTAGCCCAAGCTGTCTAACAGCACACAAGAGTTATTTTCCACTAAACTACTGTCTTTGTTGATCTAGTTTTTGGTGTATGACTCCTTTTCGTGCATGCCATGAAAAGAAAGGCGTGTGCTTCTCAAGTCTTTCATTTCTTTTAGCTTGAGTGCTGTGTTTCCCCCTCAAGTATTTATATTCTTTTGTTTTTGTGGTAATATTTTTTGGGGGTTGGAAGAGGAATGTGGGAGTGGAGGTGAAGGACAAGGAACTGTTGTGGCAACAACTGAATAGTAAGTACTTTCATGTTCATGTTTGACAGTAAAATCACTGATGCTTTAATGTATTTGGTTAGAATCGTGCTTTATCGTGAGGCATGTTTGGACCCAGGGCACACTCTAGGAGGATTTAACCGGTAGGAGACTTTCACCTGAATGAGACCTTTTGTCATTTCCAGTCCTTAAGACTCAGATAAATGTTTCAAACTAGTTGATTTGCAGCAGAGCTCAGCTACCACAATTAAAGAAGCGGCAAAATCTGCCCCTTTCTCCCCCCCCCCTTTTTTTTAGTGACTTGAGAATTTCTTGTTCTATAAAACACTCGTTTGTATAAAGCTTCCATTTAGCAATATTAGAATTGATGACTAACCTAAAATTTCCATTGGTTTACTTTATGGTCTTTACATAATGAATTGGAGATATTGTAACCTTAATAGTTTACATTGATAATAACCCATATGAACTCTAGTGTTGGCTGTGTAATTGAAGGGAGAGGTAGAGTTGTTGTTTTTAAAGTCAGCAATTAGGTGAGTGTGTCTAAGTTGTGGTATGATCTAGTAGCAAGCTAGGTAACTGCTTAAAGCAGCATATTTAAAAAAGCAACTATAGATAAATGTTCATGTGACTGGAAATCAGTGCATTGCAAAGAAATTGGACTGTGAGAATCTGCAAGCAGGTTTTGGTGTCCGTTTTCAATTTGTTACTAGTAGAGTAGTAGGTATGACTGTATTTGCACTGAATAGTGTTATTACTCAAAGCTACAATATACGAACAGTGCTTTCATTGGGAATGAAAACTTGTGAGCAAATTGATCAAAGGTTGGCCTAGAAACATTGTTCATAGTTATGGACTCTCCACAAGGTGTACATTCCCACTTTTTTTTTGTTTTTACAGGCAAAGATATGAATGTAGCTGTAGTTTTAAGTTTTCAAAATACTAATGTGGGAAAGCAAGAGTAGGGTGGTTGGAGTTTTTATTTTCATTTTTTTTTCCATGAAGAGATAATTTAATATGTTAATTAATAATGTTAGAATGCAGTAGAGCAGACTGATTCTGGCCTTTATACTAAAAGGCAATAAAATGACACCATATCATTGGACCTCATCTTTTATAAGTCCCATGTACCTATATGTCCTTGAAAGCCAGTTGTGGATGGTGAGCAAATTTCAAAATCAGATCTTTGTCTCTGGTATTGTTTGTGTTTATAGCAATAATATTAATCTAACTTCTCCTCTGTGAAACTTACTCATTTTTGTTCTAGCAATACATTTCTAGTCTGTGTTTTTCTTGTAAGTATAATAATTATATTGTTTAATTTAAAAATATTTCTTGTGTGAAGAGATTTATACAGATAGTCTTTTAGTTAATATATTAAAATGTGCTAATTATTTTCTCCTGCTATTTAAACTGGAAGCAAAGTACCTTAATTTCATTTGTCATTAGTGAAACTTTGAAAGAGTTTGGAATGTGTGTGTTGGGAGGACATTCTGAATACACCAAGTATTTCAGAGCACTTGGTCCCTCACCACTTTGCTTTATTCAGTAATTTTAAAATAATCAGTTGATTAATGTAAATGCCGTTAGCTTTTTGGAGATTCTGTATTTACTGTCAAATTCTGGAATTATGTTGATGTAGGATTAGATTGTTTTCCCACCAGTTTTATGGCTTGTGATGAAACGTTGTTCTCTGTGGTAGTGTAATGCTGCGTTGAACACGCCTGCACAGACTTGACCATCCGTGAAATGGCACCAAAGTTCAGGTTGCAAAAAGCAATAAACTGATGAAACCACTTTCTACTTATGTATGTGTCTCACAGTTTGCAATTTGTTCTGCCTTCTCTATTAAGGATTTTGCATGTTTTACTGGTTCAATTGAAAGTCTGAAATGTAATCTCAGGCACTCAAGAAGAGGGGAATTAGTTGCTGATACCTAATTCTTTCTGCTTTCACTGATGCCTTTTTAACACTTGTCAGTGGAGTTCTAGCTCTCTGGTGCCTGGAAGAGAGAATCCATCTCAACACTGACCATACTGTAGGTAGGAGAATATTTGAGGCTAGGTTAAAGTACTGGCCTGAAATTCAAGGGTATGTGTCCTTCAGTAGTGGAGAGAGATGGCAGCTTCTGGTCTGCGCTTCAGTCTCACTGTAGGTGCGATAAGAAAAACAGCTGTATATGTGTGCGTGCTGCTGTGTCCCAGATCTTATGTTTTGAAAGACTCTGCATCATCCCTTGTGGATGTGCTTGAATACTGCTTGTTTAAAAAGTCAACAAAGAATTTGGGAGCAGTGATAATGCCTTTGTGTCCCATATCAGAATTTCTCTTTGGAACTCTCCTCTCTGTGTAGGAGCTGTCACAGTTGTGTGTCTGACCTGTTCTGATGCTGATTTTTTGTCATGGTTTCTGTCCAGGGAACATAGCTTTTACTTTGTCCTTCCTCGAATTTAGTGGTTGTTAAGTACTTGCGTTATCTGTTATGCTTCAGTCTTTCAGGTGAGATAAATGGAAATTCTCTATGAGGACTAAGTGATTCAGAAACTCCTTCGAAAATTTAGATAATTTATGAAGCTGCTTTTTTTTTTTTCTTTCAATATGTTCAGATTTGTATGGCTGCTTAGGGAATAGCAAAAGAGATGAAGACCATACTTACTTTGCCTACATCCAATATGTTCTAACAAATGGAAACTTCAAATTGCCAAGTGTGAATTTATGATGCTGCTTTTCAAGTGTTTATAGGAGTCCCCCACCCAGGTGGTTTATCTTCAGTGGGGGACAAACTGATGTCACCGTGGAAAAGTACAAATAAGGTTACAATTTGTTATGATACCGCCAATGTGTGAGAGTGCCACTTGTCTGCAGAGTGGGAAAGTACAGAAAAGGGAGGTTGCTGTCTGTGGTCAGTGCCCAGTTGACTTTGGAGCTGGATGTTGAGCTCGTAGGGTTGTCTGCTGAGATGCTGATAGGAACTGAAGAGCAGTTCAGCTCAGATGTGTGCTGATAGCTTCAGCTCTCATGCCGCAGTTGGAACTCCAGCCAGAGATGGGAGGGGATCAGAGGGGGCAGCTGAGTAGCATGAGTGGGATCTTTATGCCTGTTGACAGAAGACTTCATGTACCTCTGTTAAGGCCTCCAGCCTCACAGCAGCAAGGTTTTATGCAAATACCTGATTTTACCAGCACCTGGATCTTAACCTTCTGAGATTTTTGTTGCCTGGGAAGGCTCTTGACTTTCCTAATTTCAAATGTACCAGGGGTGATGGTATTCCACGTAGCTATTTTATTTTTAAATAAATCCAGTATATACATGCTGACAAACTAACATTTGTTGCTGTCATCTAAAATGAAGGCTCTTTGTTTCCCTGGAAAGAATAACCTTGCCCGTATGTTATAAACAAAGCTCAGGAAAATCCTGCCTGGTAGGGCTGAGATAATTATCAGCTCAGGCAAAACTGGAGAATATGATGCTATTTAAAAATGCTGCTGCTGAAAAGCTTGTTGCTGTTGAAGAAACCATTACCTGAAGTGACATATGACATCCTAATATGAATTAAAGGATGGAAGGAGTGTGAAGAGAGACAGCTGAGCCCTGCTATGAAATTAAACCCCTTTGTTCTGCAGCCACCGAACTGTGGAAATTACCTTCTTGCAGCAGCACAAGTCTTGACCTGAAAGTTTCCGAAGCTCTAGGAGTTCTATTTGTAGACAAAAATAGGTACATCCAGTTATCAGCAGGTTTGAGCGGTTAGGCATCCGCCTTGCCCCGTGTCTCATGAGGTGTTGGAAGGCAGGTGACCCACTCATCGAGTCCCCAAGGGGCTTGCTTACACCACACCTAAAAGTCCCTTTATGTCTACTCACCTTTCAGAGGCACGCTTTTCTTGTTAAGTGGTGGACTTAGCAGTGCTAGGTTAACAGTGGGACTTGATCTTAAAGGTCTTTTCCAACCTAAGCAAATCTATGATCCTGTGATTTATTCCTTGCACCTCTCTGAATCAAAAAATATTGCAGTTGTGCAGTAAAAGCAACAGGACTTTTTTTTAATTAAAAAGAATGCAATAAGATGCCTGCCTTTAAGCATAGCAAGGGCATCTTTTGATGACCAAGTTTGTGTTCCTCACAAGCTGGAGTTCAAACTTTACCTGTTGACTGGCTCTTCTATGGTCATGACGTTGTCAGTAGCATCTCTAATAGTTAAGGTAGGAAGCATGCATTAAATCAACTGTGCTATGAAAGTTTTTGTTGTTTATATGAATATGCAAGGAGAGGGATTACTGGGACTGGGTTTTAAGGTGAAGGGGTAGAGAGGCAGCATGTGTAAATTTTGTTAATCTCTTCAGCTACCTGCCTGTTCTAGCTGATTTACCCTTTTCTTTTTGCCCAAGCACTTCTGCATCACCTCTTTGTGGTTTATCAAAAAAGCCCTGTGGTTGTATCTTGATTGAAATCCTGATACCCATTAACACTTTCATTTTACAGCCTATGAACTGGAATTGGAACTGCTCACGCTTTCAGGGTTGAGCAGGGCTGAACGTAGGTGGTTTGTCTCCCTCCGAGGTCATCTGCTTGGTTATTCATTTTCACAACCTGCCTCTCTTGTGCTCAGGCCAAAACCAATTTGTTTCCAAGCTCCTACATATGCCTTTGAGGAGAACAAAGCCTTCTTGTTCAGTGTGGCCACTCCTGTTCCCCACTTTTGAGCAGCAAGGAGCCCTGGCCTTTGGAAGGAAGCATTTCCAGGTGCAGGGGATGGTTTCAGCAGCGATCATGCACTGGTGCTGCTTGTTGGAAGGGGCTGCCAAGGGTCAACATGATGAGCAAGTCATGGAAAAACAGGGTTGTTTTTTTTTTTTTATCTTTCTGACAAAGGAAAATTATAAATACAAGCAGGCACTGCAGTGCTAAGCACTGTGTGCGTTGCTCCCAGCAGTCTTTGTTTTCCTGCTGTAGCTAAAATAATTATTCCATAGCTCAAGGAAGCCTTGAACCCCAAATTGGACCTTGCATATGTAAGACAGTCCTGAGAGGGGAGCAGAATCAAGGTCCCGTGCAAATTTCCCACTTTCTCCAGCCTGTTTCTACCTCATCTCATCTTGGGGAAAAAAAAATAAAAGCACATCACACAAGCTGGAGTTATTTCCCCACTACCAGCTCGAGGTGAGTTAAGGATGGAGAGGATGTGAGGATCTGGTGGAGCTACTAGAGAAGCTGCAAAGGAGTTTTTCCTCTCTAAGAGCTGGATTGTTGCTCATTATTTCTTCCCCTGTGTCCCCTTTGGTTCTGCCTCCTTTATTTTGGATCATAAGAATGTTTTGTTGTTTTGGAAAACAGCAGTTTCCTCCTTTCTTTGCCATCCTGTTGTGCTCCTGTGTGCTGTACTAGGCTGCAATGACTCTCTAGCCTCAAGGCTGACCAGGTGGAGAAAGTCAGGTGGAAATGGTTTGTGCCTAAGGGATTTGAAGGTATTTGCTGTGGGGTTAAGAGGCTGCAGCTGGGAAACCTGAGCAAAGGCCTGGGGGAAACAAAGAATACAGTGGAGAGGAGATTTGGGGCAAGCAGGGTTGAAGGCGAATGAAACCAGGACCTTGCTGAGAAGGCAGGAATCTCATTTGAGCATCCAAGTGGAGTCTTAGGAATGTCTCTGCAGCAGGAGAGCAGCTGCCAGGATCAACCCTCTAAAGCACTGTGTGCCTGGGCCTTTCATGCTGCTGTAACGGAAACGACCATGAAATATCTCAGAAAAAAATTTTGGCCAACTTCTCCTTTCCACTGAGGAGAGCAGATGTTCATGAGTTGCTGGTATGATTTTTCAGGGCTTGGTGTTGCTGTACCTGCAGGAAAAGATCAGGACATAAGTCTGGGGCAGTTTTATGAACCCTGTGTGCTGCTCCGTCACGGAAAGAAGTTTGCAGGTTATTGTAGTTTGTTGTTTCATGCCTTTTTTTACACAAAATCTTCAAAAATATAGAAGAGTTAGTTTGTTCTGTCAGTTGAGTATCGAGATGACTGTAAGCATTCTCAATTTTATGGCGGGGTGGAAAGGTCTGGGGTTATTTTTAAGCAAGTCCTTTCCTGTTTATAGAGCAGTTAATCGGGACAGATCACAGCTTAGCTCAAAACGCCAAGGGGTTTTCCTCTGTGTCTTCATGAGGGTCTGAAGCCTGTCACCATTTCTGCTGTCTGGTTTTATCAGGCTTGATTTCTAAGTCTACTCTTCCTCCTAAATGGGCTGTCCTTTGTGTCACCAGCCAGCAATCTCTGCTGACTTGTCCCCAGATCTGCCCACTGCTCAGAAATGGATGGATGAATGTCAGTTTGTAGCTCTGCAGCTTGGGGAGACGCTTGAAGTGTCTTGGGCTGGAACCTCCTGCTGCAAAGGGAAAGTCCCAAACGTTGCCTATAACGCTTACATTCAAGCGGCATTACAAATGTCAATGATTTTTGGTACCTGGGTACCAAAAGGGGATGTTCTCATTCCTGACAGCAGATCTGGAGGTTCACAGCTAAGATATGCTGAATTTTACACCGTGGTATAAAAACAAATGCGGTGAAGTGGTCCGTGAAAGTGGTGCCAAGGAGGGCTCCCTGCCATCAGTAAATGCCGCTTGGGCTTTTCTTCCAGCTGAGCCTCCGGGAGGCATTTGAGATCTGCAGGATGACTGGAAATGAGAAGTGGGTGCGTAGCCCCATCTAGTGCTTTGGCACGAATGGTGCACAAGCTGGGGGCGAGGTGTGCCTCCAGATGCAATGCACCTCTTTGAAGGGTAAAAACAGGAAAAAAACCCCAACCCTAACCACTAGCGCAACATGTGTGGGCTGTGTCTTAAAAGGTAAGCCTGAAGCAAAAGCTCAAGTGGAGCTCAAGATAAGGATTTTTATCCCATGGCTGAGTATTAAATACAGTCAGCTGTTGGCCCAACCAGTGCAGCAAAGGATGCAACCCAAGGTGGCAAATATCAACCTACACCCAAGTCTGGCACTCTCCAAGAGGAGCCAAGTGTTTTTCTAATCAAATAATGTTTTCTTGGATTGTAAACTCAGTTTCTTTCTTCTGCGTATGTGTGAATGTAGCAAAATCTGTATCTAATAATAATTCTAAATTCCCTTTTCCCAGAGTCAAAGTCTCCATTGATAATCTGAGGGCTGAACCAAGGTGGGGGTATCTGAGAGCCGCTATGGACATGACTGTCTGACACAACACCTGTGTGTCCCTTGCCTGGGACAAACCATAGAATTGCATAGGTCAGGCATCCAAAGAAAAGCCAGGACCACAAGGTAGGTGCAAGATGGGTCAGAGAGCTCTTAGGAAGGGTGTAAAGTGACAACCAAGGAGTGGGATAACAGGGCTTTGGTCTCTCTTGTAGTGTGTGTGTGATGTTTGATACTCATCCAGTGATGAGCCCATGTCTATACACAAGTGTTTCTGTGGGTGGTGGATGTTGGTGTGGAGCATATTCTCAGAGGAAGAGAGATGCTGACCAAGGGCATGGCTGTGTCAAAGAAGAGGTGGGACATGCTACATGGGCTGGAAGGTGGAGAGCTGATGTCCCCATTCCTACTCACCGTGTCTCCAAGCTGTGCCCTGACAGACACAAGTGTGTGTCCTCTGAGCAGAGCGTCACACTCACCTTTAGTGCTGGTAGTGCTTGGGTTGGCAGAATACAGCACCTATCCTGGATCTGCTGCCTGTACCTGGAGAAAAACAATTGTGTGAGTCTTCAGATTCTGCATTAGAGGTATTTAGGCTTGTTCCTTTATTTATTTATTTTTCTTCCTCTGGTGGTTGCATGGAAAATGGGTGGGCAAGACCACTTAGTGATTTGGGATGTTTGTATTTTTCATTCTCTCCCCAGCCCCACTTCTGGCTCTAGTGATAAAGAACATTTGGGCAACAGGAATTTCTCTTACTCCTCAGCCCAGTCCAGGGGCCTGGGGCCTGGAAGGGGCAGGGTGGGATGCGTTTGCAGGTTGCATGAAGAGGTAAAGTCACTGCTCAGCTGTGACACTGCAGCTCTGTGCACCAGCAGCGCAGAAAGAAAAACTCGCTTTGTGTTTGAGGTTGGTGAAGACAGAAGAGTGGAGCTTTCCTGCCAAGGCAGAAACTCATCAGACCTCTTCAGAACAGCCCAAAAAAACACCAGCAGCTTTACCAGAAACCCTGAATCTCTGAGGATCCACACTATATTTCAGAGACAGTAGGAAGGTGTCTGCTTCCTCCTGCCCTGAGCCTTGTCTGTGCAGCTTCTGAAGAACTACCTTATGGTCTTGATCAGCCAGGTCTGGTGGTTTTTCTTCATGTGTAAGAGTTTCCTTGCTTTCCCCCATAAGCTTGTGCCTCCCCCCTACTCTGGGAAGGATGGTGTGAGGCACTGAGTCATGGAACAGCAGAAATGCTGCGGTGCTGAGCTGCCTCCCTACCACCTGCAGGGCCTTTCTGGGAGGCAGATGGCACAGGTGCAGCCCAGCGCAGGGCCCTTCTTCTGGGGGCTCAGGAATGAACTCTTCTTTTTACAGGGTCTAATTGGCTCTTGGCTTAGTGGTTGCACCCATGAGGCCTGCAGAAATGACCTTAAAAGGGATTTCAGCTTTTTAAAGACTGCCAATCTGGAGCCCTGGATTCAGCTGGATGCAGAACTATAGGCTGTTCAGAAGATCTGCCTTCCTAGGATTCATAGACCACTGGGAATTGGTATCAATTGAAGGAATTTCTCCTGTATTCTATTCCCTTCCAGCATGAGAAAGTGGAAGAAGGCAACTGAGATGGAGATTTTTATGATGCATCTTCACATCTCTGGATGTGGGAGCACATAGGCAAGATTACTGGCGCCTCCTGCTCCAGCCTCCATAGGCATACAGGCTGTTGCTCATCATTCCTAGAGGTTTGTGGGCAGCAGGAATCTTTTGGATCTGAGAAATGCTGAGGTTTTTCCACATGGGAAAGTCTGGATAGCCACAATGGACAGGACAACAGTGATGTGTGTAAAACTCTCAGCAGCCCTGGCTTTAACCCAGGACACCAGGAATTGTGCTCAAGTATATTCCTTGCATTGGAGCATGTAATTGATGAGCCAGAGCTTGTTTAATGGTGGCTAATGTTGCAGCTCACCTCAGTGCTGATGCACCTCTGTGTGAGATGGTTTCAGCAGATTGCTGATGCTACAGGCAAATAGGGAGGAGATCAGGACTGAGCCTTGGGAATAATCTGAGCCCATGAGTTTGTGGCAATGAGTCAGTCTTGATCTGTCACAGATGTGTCTCCTATGTTGGCTACTCACAGTGAGTGCTGCTTGTGAGAAGACTTGAAATCAATAGCGTTTCCTAGTTGTCTGCTGTGAAGTTGCCACAGAGGTCATCCAGAGCCCACTAAAATGCAGAGCCCTGACTTCAGCAGGCTTTGGACCAAGTCTGTAAGGAGCCAACTTTACAGAGCAGCAAAATACTCCCAACTCAGGGTAGCTCCATGCAGGTACAGTGCTGTAGGAGGGAAAGTGCCATGCAGAAACCAAGCAGTTAGGTGACTTTTGTGGGTGTACCCTTTTGCTCGTTAGCACCAAGGTGAAGGCACTGGGTGTTTGCTGAATTCATCCAAACCTTTATGTATTTGGTAGCACGGGGAGACTCCAAGATGGTCTTTTCAGGCTGGTCAAGGTACAGACAGGAGTTGCCTATGCTCTGGTTGAGAAAACCTTCCTATTTTCTAGTCCTAGTACTTTGAGTTCAGAAATGTGGAGCACAAATTTAAGGAAAATTGCATGTTGGAAGAAAAGCAGGACTTCTGCCAGCTTGAATGACGTGTGCTTATACTCTAGAGATCTTGTTGTATAGAGTTTTGTGGAAGGGAACAGTCTCCAGCCCTAGAGGGAGCATTACTACATGCATTGCTCCAGTGTGGGTTGCTCCATTTCCCAGTGAGCTGGACTAATGCATCGAGGTCTGTCCAGCCTGGGTAGTCCTCTATGCCACCAGAGAGACTTGGAGGGCAACAAAAATCATGAGACCTCTGAAAACATGACTAGCCAGGATACATAAGCAAACAGAGACCAACTAGTCTGGAGAAGACAGTGCAAAGGGTGAATACAGAGAGAGTGATTTCCTTCTTCCCTCTGTATAATCCTAGGGAAAGGACAAGATGTTACAGACACGAATAGCATCCTAGGAGGTTTAGGTTCAGCAAGAAGATTTTTTTTCTAACACAAGATTAGAGAAGCATTGGCATGGATTGTGCCGGGAGGTCTTCCAGCACTGGAAAGTTTGAAGACTGCATTGGATGAGCTCCAGCCAGGACTGTTTCAGCTGCAGCTGATCCCACCATGGGCAGAGGATGGATTTAGCTGCCCCAGAGGGAGGAAGGGAGTGTTCTTTCCAGCTTCTTTCATTCTGCCCTTTCGGCAGATAGTAGATGATATGCATCATATGCAGTGATGCAGGGGTTGTGATTACTCACCCTTCCTCCTGAAACATTTTTTGCTCTCCTTATAGGACATGTTGTGCAAAAGCAAAGCCCATTCATAAAACTGAGACAGTTATGCTGGGGGTAGAGGGGACAGAATTACAAATCTGTGATCCAGAAGGAGCTGTGTGTTGAACCCCACCATGTTGAAAATTAGAGCATCTCTTGGACTCATTTAAAATTTGCAGTCCTGCAAACTAAAAGCACAATATCAGCTTGCAGAGGTTGTTATTTAATTGGAGATGCATCTAGAGGTACATTTGAGCACTGGGGCTTGAATTTACCTCTCTGTGAGCGGTGATTGGGAATGTCAGTTTAGGAGAGGAGGTCTGGGGACAAAGGAGGTTCCACATTGTGCAGAAATAACGAGGAAGCTCAAAAACTGCAGGAAACCTGCTCTCTGCACTTCCTTGAGTTTCACTCTCCTCTTCTGAAACTAATGTATGAAATCTGGAGAAGCCAGCTGGAGCCGAGGGATGCAATGGACCCTCACGCTGTAAAACACTTCCCTGCTAAATCCCTCCTGCAGCCTGTCCAGGGAAGATTTGCTCCATGGCTCATTGCACTCTCAGCTGGCTTTTTGCTTCAGCTGCTCCCCACTCCTGCAGTGGAGGTGGCAACTGGAGAACCTCCCATGTGAAACTTGGAGCACAGATGAGCTGGGGGAGATGTGTTTTGGTCCATATACATCATAACACATGAAGTCACTGAAGTGAGATGAGGGGTGGGTTCTTTGCAGGCACAAACTTGCATAGCTGGGAGATGCATTGATTGATGCTGCAGCAGGGTATGAGCTCACCCATTGACACCGATTGCAGCCACTTCTGCAGTGTCTGATGTCCCTGGAGAATCTCTGTCTTGTCTTTGAAGGACCTTTGCTTTTTTTTTTTTAATACTCTCAGCTCTCTGATCAATGTGTTATTTCCACATTAATTATGAGGGAGAAGAGAGGAAAAAAATATATGGGTAAAACACTGACCTGGAAAACTCAAGCATTTTTCCCTCAGTTCAATCCTTGACTCCAAAGGGATTGTACACTTACCACTCCTGTTCCTGTTTTGGGATACACTTGCAAGTATGACCTCATGTTATTTGTTCTTGTTGTACATTCTTGCCATTAGCTTGTCTTGCGAGCTTGTTGTGAGAGTTATTAGGGGAAGTAGCCTGTTCCTGGTCTAGCATTTGTGACAGTCTCCTTTTCTGTTCTGGACTGGTTTGCTTACTGCTGGCAACAGCTGCAGTGGGTTATAGCAATGCAATGATATCTTTTTGGCCCTTGCTCCAGCTGACAATGCTTGGAGGTATCCCCCTTTTTAACCCTAAACTGATTCCTGAGCATATGTGGGCCAGACTGGGAGAATCCCACTGCTCTCCTCCCAAAGAGTGCTTGCCAGATCAGAGCTTTGCTATCGTTTTTCTCTGTGGTCCACAAAAGACAGAGCTGCCATAAAAAGATCACACCTGGTAGTACAACAACCTCCTGATGTACCTGTGAAGAGATCCTGATGTTCAACCCAGCAGCTGGCAATCATCAACATGCAGAGCTCCAAATAAAATACATTCCTGTGCGTCTTTCGATCCTTTGACAGAGATGTTTCCCAGTGTAAAGCTGCCATGAAAAGTGTAAGCCAAGAACATATCATTTCTTAACCGGTGATGCTAGGAATAAAGCTGCGAAATGCACAAATGAAGCAAGTACACCTGGAGCGGTTTTATTCTGACTCTGACTTTTCTTCCCATCTGCACTAGCTGTTAGGCAAGAACTAAATGATGCTCAATTCATCATCTCATCAAAGGGCTGCATGAAAGAAAGGAATAGGAACAACACAGGAGGTGTAACATGCTGTCCATGGCATGTGGTGCCCCCTGCTAACAGCAGCTGAAACTGAAGCCCCTTGTATCGCCCAAAGCCTGCAATCGTGGCTTGTGTTACCAGCTCCCAGGAAAGACAGAGGACATACGGATGTTTTCTTATATGGAGACAAGGAGGCAACCAGGTGTTGAGGCCCCTCATCCAGCACAGGGGTACGAATGTCGCTCCAAGAGGATCTGCAAGTCCGGCAGAGTGTTCCCATAGGATAACCATGGAATGCTTTCAGCTGCCTATGGAGAGCACTGACACTCCATAAACTCGTAGATCTTTCAGCAGGTCAGATTTTGCTTTTGTGTGATCTCTGTGAGCCCTTTATGTTGGGTCCCGATTTCAATACGTGAGCAGTTTGCTTTTTGCTGCTATGCCTGCAGCAGGCAGGCAGGACAGGTAAAAGGGGATGTGGCTGCCATTCCGGGTACTGCCTCTGCTGTAGCCTGCATCTGGCTTTCCCTTTGTTCTTGAACAAGTTGTTGCTGTGTTGAATGACAAGTACGTTTCCTCTTTTTCTTTCTTTTTTTCCAATAGTTTTACTGAAGAAAAAAAATATTACGTAATGTGACCTCTGCCTGTTGGTTCCCCAAGTAGCTCTTGACCAATTTTAAATAAACTTTACATATGGCGAGAGTTGTTAAAGGAATTACAAGTTCATAAACAATGTAAAAATCTGTGCCTTGGTAGGGAAGGGAAAAGGCCAGTCATTTCCCACCCTGTTTTGGCCAGCCAGCTCTGGCCGCAATACTTAATGGGAATCTAGGCTTGCTTAATCCTGCTGCTCACAGACCTTCTAACTTTGGCTTTTGCAGGTACAATTTTAGCAATGACTTTAGGGATGCAGAAGCATGATCCATGGTGGTTTTAATTTTGCCTGAAAAGATGATGTTTGAAGTTACAACAGGGAGTCTTTGCAGGCAGGTGTTTCATCCTCACTGGAGGGAACTGGTGGATTTGATGTCGTCTTTGATGGCTAGCAAAGAGCTGGGAATCACATTAGGGTCAGAAAGCACAACCCAGCCTCATCACCAGATTGTGCTGGAAGGGGATGGAAGGACCATGCTCACCTTCTGTTGTCTTACATTGTGTTTGCTCTGCAGCAGAAGTGATCGGATGCTCTCCCACACTCTCGCTGCTGTGATTACACAACTTGTGTTGGGCTCTTCCAAAGCCCTTTCAAAAAGTCAATCCTGCTGACAGTCACGTTCTTCTTGAAGTACCTTGCTTGCTGTTGGCTCTGGTTTTTCTTCCAGCAGGCAAAGCTTGAGGGATATAAATCAAAAGGGACAAATAGACTGTATGAAATTAGCTACTTCAGTCCACGTATTGGGGGAATCTCATAAAGTCCTTTGCAGCAGCCAGGAGATTCCAGGTTTGGCTGCAAGACTATTCCATAAAAGTTGCTTGGATAGTTTTTGTGCTTCCCTCCACCCTGAGAGAGAGGAAACCATTTTTCTCTGTCTCATTTGCTGCTTATACTGATGCCAGATTTTGCCTGTGTGAATGCTTTTCTTTTCCTTCACACCCTCAGATCAGATAAACTTTCCATTGATTGCAGCCCAACTCTGTGGCCTTTAGATCCTGGAGTTCAGCTGAATAGCCTCCTTCCAGGTGAAAAGGAGGGATGAGAAGATAGAAAGTAGAATTCACTTCTTTATCAATTACAGTGCTTCCTAGGCTATGTGGTTAGAGAAGTGCGGAGCTCAATAAAAATCCAGGACCTGGCCCCAACATCAAGCATTTCCTTTTTGAGATGACCTAACTATTGCTGCACTCTCCAAAGTAAGGATCTCCTACTGTTTTATGTGATTGTATTGTATTTTTTTATGTCACACACCTCATTCAAGGAGCATCGGAACACAATTTTCTCATGGAAATTGCAAGAGCTTTCTGGAATGTGTTGCTGTGGAGCACTGCTGAATCCAGGCTCTTAGCAAAATTCAAAAGGAGGTTGCATATTTGTATGGATCACACTAGGGGATTATCCTAACAAGTTCTGAAGTAAATCTGAATAGTGATTTCAGGCCTTAGCTGTTCTCTAGTGTTTGGTGCCTCCTTGATGTTGTCTTGTACCTTCCCATCACTGCGTGCTGGCGAAAGAATCCCTCTGATCTGTATTGCTTTTGCTGTGGCTGTCCATTTGCAGTGTGTGTAGACTAGCTAAAGGATCATAAGCAACATGCTCCCTCCTGACAAATGTCATGCTTGTCCCAACTCTAAGTCAGCACATGGATGCTGGGATTAGTGAGGTATCTTCTCGTGTCATTTGGGAGGCAATTCTTGTTCTCCTCTCCCTAACCTTTATTACAGGGATGAAGAAAGGGGTGTATGAGGGGCCAAACCCATTGTGAACAAGGAGAAGAAATAAGGCATTTGGGCAGGGCTCATGGTTCCCTACCCCTTAAGGCCACCATGTAGTTTTTGCCCCCTCTGCTCCTCATGGTCTCTGGTACAAATAGAGCCACCAAAGGGGACAAGGAAGGGTCTTCAGACAACACAGGCAATGGATGAGAGTACAGGTCCCAGCTGCCATCCCCTGCCTGTGTCCAGGGATGGTTGCTTTGCCCTGGAGAGAGGGGAGGTGTTATTTGGTACCTAAACAAGCAGACATGGAGTGAAACACTGCTGAGCCTGTTGTCCTTCCCCAGTGGAGCCCTGTGTTGCATATGGATCAGTCTGTCCATCCATCCATACATGGCAGAATTAGAGATGGCTGTGATAGGAATATTTAGAAGACTGGCACATCAGGCCAGTTTTGAACTGTAGAATTAAAATTTGCTAAATCCACAGCAGGTTTCTTGCTGATGGTCAGTTCTTCCACAGTCAGCATCACTGGATATACAAGACTCAGTCCCTAGAATTCCTATATTAGGTCAAGGTGACCAGGCTTGAGAGAACAAGTCAGAACCAAACTGCATGGAGGTTTTTTTTTTTTTCTTTCTTAATTTGTCTTCATTTATACCCGGTGTTTTTATGGTCCTGCACAATCCCCAAAAGGGGAAGGGTGGTGGTGGTGAGGTTTTCCTCTGCTCCTGTTACAGCTTGCCTTTATCTTTTCTTTAGCTTGCCAGCTGTCCTCCTTGTGTATTGGAGGGATGCTCTGCCTTTTTACAGCCTCTTGTGTTTATATTGGCCTCCCTCTGGCAACTTTTGTTATGGGATTTCACCTAAGGGTGCCTACACCATCTCTGTCTGTCTTTTTGGTGATCACAACACTGACACACACATGCAAAATTGTGTCTGGCTATGCCACAAATGTTAAAAAGCACTTGCATGCTCTTGCTAGCCAGTTTCTTTGGTAAGCTTATGCTGTGGGTCAAGGCAAGTTAATATTAATTTTACACTGGTCAGGTTATTTATAATTTGTGGATGTCATAGATGTCTGCATCGGCTAGGCAGGCTCTCATGCATGGGTGCATTGGAATCGCTCACTGCTCTGGTTTGGGTTTCAGCTTCCCTGTGTGATGCGGGAGGGAGCTAAAGCTTGCCTGAAAGGAGGTGCAGGTTTGCATCCTCCCCTCTCCGTGCTCAGCATCGCAGCCTGATACTCATATCAGCTGTGTCCCAGGCCTGTGCGACCGCACCGGACACGAGAGGACCCAAAGCCACTGTGCTCCCCGGCAGAGGGCAGTGACAGACAGACAGATGGATGCACAGTGTACACCAAGTGCTATTTTGCTCTTCTCCGGGGCCCTTTAGCCAGGGATCTCGAGCCAGTTAAACTGTAGCATAAGCCGCATACTTAACTGCTTTGCTGGCTGAGGCCAAGCTGCTCAGAAGCTGGCGGGATCAAGGCTTGGTCTCTCATTTCCCCAGCTGATGAGGATAGTGCCTGTGGCTCTGGCCCATAAAACCTGAGCTTGGTGTGGGTCTTTGGTAGGATGGGGGTGGGTTAAAGAGGTCCCTGCAGGATGTTAATTCTTGTATGATTCTTAGGGAGGATTTCTCTTTGCCATAGTTTATTGTGAGTGAGTGTTTCAGGGTGGGTTGGGGGGGAAACAGATGAAATCCCATATTCTGGCCATAAATTTTTGCCTGAACAAGTACACTGAGAGCAGATTGCAGATGGAGACCTTGAGAGATGATGCTAGGAGAAAACTACCACCCTAGAACGTGCATGAAAGTAATAATATCTTTTTTTTCTTTTACTAGGCACTACCTCCTCCTCTGTTTTGTTCCCCTGCTGGTCAGAGTCCCTGTCTCAAAATGCCACACTCAGACACCAATGCACACAAACAAAACCTGTGTATTTTATGTACCAACCCACTGATAGCTGGAATGTGAAGTGGGAGACCTCAAGTATTAGCCTGTTAAAAATCCAGGAAAATCTTTCTATAAATTGACACTCTCCCAGTTTGCCCTGAAGAGCGAAGCGTCCTCCTTATGCTGTGCCTGTTCTTGTGAGGTCTCAAAAGGCACGCAGCAGCAGGCCTAGTTAGCACTTAGATGGGAGACCTCCAAGAGCTTTGAGTTGTTAAGAAACAGGTATTGGAGGTTCGGTAAGCGACATTTTCCTCTCTTGAGTCAGTGTTGAACAAGCACCTGTTCCAGCAGCAGCAGATGTCATTCTTCAGTGGTGTCATTCTGGCATCCGAGAGCTCTGCAAAGTTAAAATCCATCAAGTTAACATCAGATGCACTGAGATACACTAGGTGTCTGCAAAAGAGGAGAGACACATGCACAGGGCACGGATCTGCCATCCATCACAGTATTCAGTGATGGACGAGCCCTTAGTGTTCAAGTTCTGAGCAGAAATGGTTATATTTTTAATTCAGCAAGGGTCAGGTCAGGATGCTAGAGAAAGGAGATTTTGAAGGAGGGATTCACATCTCCCTGTGCTTCTCTCTTGCCTGATAGCATCAAGCTAACAGTAGCCAGTCCTGACTCTTTCCTTCAAGGGTTGACAGATAGCAGTTTCGCTCCTCTTACTCCTTTACTCTTGCGTATGTATCACTTGCTGTCTTCTGAAAGCAGAACGTCTGTCCAGTCTGTGTTTCCTCCAGACTCTTCATGATAATTTCAGCAGTGCTGAATTATCTCTACTGCTCTATTGAAATTAGTTCTACTGCTAATTTACACTTGATGATTCAGAGCAGAAGATGGACAACATGAGGATGTTCTTCTAAATCAGGAGCAGGAAGAACTGCACCTGAAGAGTTTCTTCACCTGGATAAACTGGATGTCTGGATGGCAACAAACTCCTTAAGCAAAGGTGTTCATCGTGGTGAGGCAAAAAAAAGGAGTTTTATTTGCCAGAAGTTTACTCTTCTGAATGTTTCCAGTGACACCCTTAAAGGTGCCAGAAGCTGCAGACAAATTCAAAACTGGTTGCACAGTAGAATATGGAGGGAAGGTTTTTATGTTAGAGCACAGTGCCTGTATAATGTGGATCTTTTCTTCCTTCCTGTGGTCCTGTGCTACCATAAGGGTCTACAGCTGCAAAAGGCCTACGTGATGGCTCTGGGCAGGTTGACATGTAGGCAGAAGACACACTGCACAAGGCAGGCATGGAGGTGGGTAATTTTCTTAGAAATAAATGAAGCAGAAGAGAGTGGTTCTTGCCCTTCTTACAGGGCTGGGCACAGCCTGGCCTCTGTGGCCTGACCCTAAGCATTCTGTGACTCCAAATGGGCTTATGCGGTGGGGGACAGAAATTAGACCCACCAGTGCGTTCACCTGCAGAGGCTTCCTACTGGTGGGTACTTAACCAGTGATTGCCAGTGCTTCTGTGGGGGTACCCTTACAGTCCGTTTCCACAGGCTATTTTTGATTTTTTCCACTGTGGGGAGAAATAAGAAGCCTAGTAACAGATTTTCCTTGATTTCCCCCTCAGACTGAGGTGGGTGGAGAGGCCGTAGTGATTACTACGGACACAGTGGAGGTTGTTTTGGGTTGCTAGAAATTCAGCGTGGGTGCCTTGAGCTGGGGCTGTTTTGTTTTAGAAGTGAACGTGAGCTGTTGGACTTGGCGCTGCGGGATTCTGACACCACCTGGCAGAAGGGTTGCGCTCAGATCAGGACGACTGTATGTGTTTAATTTTAAGCTGGAGGAGGAAAACTATGGTGAGTCCTGGGTCAGTGACAATGAAGTCTGGACTCCAGATGTGCAAAGCCTGGCAGCACGAGACGGGAAGGCTGTTTAGAGAAGAACATTTTGGAAGTCTGGGGGAGTGCACAGTGGGATACTAGATCTCAAATTAAATCTTCAGCCAAAAAGGGAGGAATCTAGCAGCAGTTTTATCAGGCTGGGCTACTGCAGGAATTGCTTCAGCTGCAGGCCAGGAGTGTTGCTGAGAAATTGGCTGTGGCAGCAGCCTTAACTGATGGGTCAAGCAAACGGCTTCCGGATTTTGCAAAGTGGCTCATCTAAACGTGGGGTGATGGGTTCAGGATTGCTGGGTGAACTTTTGAAGGTGCCCAGTGTCGAGCGGTGCTTTCAGCTGAAGGTT
Organism: Gallinago undulata; assembly: GCA_026546715.1. Classification (NCBI taxonomy): domain Eukaryota; kingdom Metazoa; phylum Chordata; class Aves; order Charadriiformes; family Scolopacidae; genus Gallinago; species Gallinago undulata. Next base: position 45,851,394 of record JAOTQQ010000032.1, read on the forward strand.
GTAGATGTCTGGAAGCAGTATGGCAGAGACAGCAGGGACGCATTGCTGCCAAAAAGCTGCAGAGCTTCTGTTGGTTGTGAAAGCTTAACTATTCTGATTGACTTACCCCCACAGATGGCAAATGAGAAGGAGGTTTTGCAGCAAATGATGCTCCTTGGATGCAAAATCTCATGCTGAAGTGTCAGTTAGTCACATTGTCAGCTCCTTGGATACAAGTGTGAGATGGCTGCAGGCCACTGGAGCAGCAGGCAGCATCTCCTGCTGCAAGCTTGCCTCTGTGCACGGCCCTGTCCGCTCCTGTTGCTCTTGGCAGGTGTTCAGTGCCTCCTGTGACGTGGGTTGTCACGGCCTCTGTGCTTTGCACTGATGAGGGACCCATTTCCAGAGCAAACCCCAAGTGTTTGACAGAACCATGACTGTCTTTTTATGTGGTGTGAGAAATGGGCAATGCCAAAATGTCTTGAGTCTTTTGAAGCTGTGGCTCTCTGTATTCATTCTGCTCTTTTGCTTGATACGCGTTGCATGGTAAAAATCATGCTTTAAAAAAATTTTGGCATTTAAACATTTTCTTGTAAGGAAAAGCCTTAAAGCAGAAGGGAAAAACAATACTACAGAAAAGGTGATGCCCTCAAACAGGCAAGTAGGCACCTTGTTAGTGGGAACTATGGTTCCTACCAATGTCTGGCATCTCCAGGAGTAAGCAGCAGCTGTGTGAATTTTGAGTTAGGAGCTGAAAATCCCTGCTATGCATCTTTTAGGTGCTTTTAGGTGCTTTGGTGGATGCAGGCTGCTGGAGATGCATCCTGGAAAAACTCAAGAGTCAGAGAGTAGCTTGTATACAGGGCAGATTTTGAAGGAAGTGTGGTGAGGAAGAGGAGGACAGACAAAATACTACTTGAGCCCCATGTCTTCTGTGCTTCAGTGGGCAGATGGGAAAATAAAAACACGTTTGTATTATTGAGGTTAAGTGTGTAACTTCAGAGGGGGCTTCTCAGTTCCCCAAAGAAAGTTCAGAGACAATCTGTTGGCTTGCAACCTGACCTTCATCAGGACCTCACTCATCTCTGGACATTTTCAACCAAACTGCTGGTGGAGAGGTCTTAAAATCAAGAAGTCATCCTCTTGTAGTAATTCTGAGTATGACGACCCATTTCAGCAGAGAGACTCAGCAGCTGGTTGGCCATAGAGGTCACATCCTCCTCCCTGCTCTTGAGGGGTTTCCCACAGACCACTGTTGGCAGACATCAGGTTCAGTGTGTTATGGGGACATTTGTGGAGGAGCTCTATTCACTTTGGTGGTAAACTGGAGTTTTCAGCTTAGGTTCATCCACTAACTCAGGTCCTTGATTTTGAAGCGGCATCTGGTCTAAGTTCCCTCTGAAGTCAATAGAGCAAGTGATGAGTTGCCCTAGATGTAGAGTTTGAATTGTATTCACAGGCCATAAAGAAAACACAGGGCAGTGAGACATCTTATTAAAAATACAGCTGGATAGGATGCATTCAGGCCCCAAACCTTAGCACTCTGGGTTGAGATCTGAAATGTTTTGACTCTTGGAAAGCCTCATATCCACCATCTTTTACCTATTTCTCTTCCGAGATTGCCTCATGCCTGCAGTCCTTGGTGTGGTCCAAAATCCCATTTCACAAAGCATTACATCAACACAGCCTGCTGCCATTCTGCTCCTGAGCGGTGATTAAAGTGCCTCTGTGAAGCTTGTAAAAGTTTAGTTTTGCTGTTACAAATCACTGATGTCACTGAGGGTAAACCCTGAGCAAAGCTCCAACTCTAGGGTCTCCGATGTAGACGTGAGGAGGGGATTCTGTGTTGGAGCCAGCTCTCACACCTACCTCCTGCCTCTAATGCCCTAGTCCCAGGCTGTAGCTGACTGCAGAAGATTTAACAAAGGTTGGAGTGGTTTTTAAAGCAGTTTCCTAATAAGAAGCAAGTGTTTGCTGCATGGGATGTTGCGTGACTGCACAACCATCACCTTGCCACTGCAGGACCGCAAAGCAGCATCTCAACTCTGCCCTGAGAGCACCTCCTTTGATTCAAAGCCATCGTACCCTGCCAGGGAGCTCCCAGGAGAGCCTCAGGAGAGGGTTTTCAAGAGTGGGTGTTGTGGGGACCTTCCTGTCAGCAGGTGTGGGGCAAACGGCCAGATGACAACTCAGAGCATAGCAGGGAATGGGGCAAGCCCTTACAAGGGAATGTACAGTATGCTGGGCACACGCAGGCAGCATCCATCAGCAAGTACAGTAGCAGCCTGGAATAGTTTGGCCGGGTAGCCCTGCATGAGGGAACAGTCCTGAAATAGGTTGATAGTCTTGATGTTATTTTTGTTGCACTGGAAACCACAGCCCTGGCGTCCTGCATGGCTCCAGCTCCCAGGTGGCTGAGCTGGGGTGGGTGCCCCTCTGCATCCCAACACACGAGGTGAAGAAACCATCTCTCAGTGGGGGGGGTGGAGTTTAGAGAGAAATGGTGAAAGATTTGTAAAAATGGGCTCTGGAATGGAGCAATGTGAGTGTGATGTGGGAAGCCAGTAACTGAGGATGCTGAGGACCAGAGACTGAGGAGAGTGGTTCATTGAGGAATCACTGCTTCCTTCTTGCACTGTTTCATCGTGCACTGTCGATGGTGGTCAGAGTTCTGCTGCAACAACCTTTGTGTCAATGGTCCATGCAACACAATAGAAGCTTCTGCCAGAGTTATCATCTTGAGATCAATCTCAAATTGTAAAATATCTTCCAAAGTGACAGTCTCCATTGGGAACTGAATGGTGGTCAGCCAAATTCCTGGTTCAGTAAAGGCTGGCTCAAAAGAAACCCTAGGGTTGTAGCCTTAAATCAGTTAAGGCTATGGAGTTCATTTGGTCTGTAGAAACTTTCTGACCTCAATGATTAATTTTAGCCAAAATCTGTGCTTTCCATATCTCAGCATGAGGCAAACTCTAGCAGGAAAATAGGTGAATACTCAAATTTTGCAGAAAAAAAGGTGTTAAGCCTAAAATTTCATATAGGAAAGTTGGGAGGAAAGCTGTGCCAAGCTTCACATATGAATCTAACTCTGACTTATTGGGTCCTTGAAATAAGTGGCCACTTTTACAAGGCAACGATGATTTCCAGATTGCATGTTCCTGCCTGTTTTGAGTAGGGGTGAAATGGGCTAACTTGCTGTCACTGGGTTTTGAGGTGGATCCCATTTTCTTACTGCATCTGAAAGACAAGGAAAGCAAGGAAATAGAGGTTGAAATTTAGGGTCTCGTGAGTTTTCAGGTAGCTCCCAAAGGTATGCTTGAAGACATGACAGATATATCTACTGAGGTCCCTGCACAGTGACAGCAAAATGACACATGATCATAAAAAGGAGAAATATCTCTAGAAACAAAAGCACATTGAGTTGTGGTGTGTGCCCCCTATGGTCCTCTACTTATGGGATACAAAAGGCATGAAGGGATCATCTCCATTCCTCCTTCTTGAGGCTGTTATTTTGGCAGAGCTGGGGCTTGTTACCCTCTATGGGAGGGTACAGAGGGAGGGATGTTCTTTGGGAACACAGGAGGTGTTCTCATACAAGAGTATTTAAGCATCTCATGTTCTTGTGACTCCCTAGTGAGTAAGGGGAGGCCATTCCTGTGTTATAATATGGAACTGAAAAATGAGTCTTTCAGATGATAACAGAGAGAGAAGGGGGCTGCAGGGAATTCATAGGTTTCACAAATTCCCATCTGTGAATTCCCCATCTCCTGTTCTTGGAGTGAAATGTCATGGCTCATTTATTCTTGTCACTTTTGTGAGCTGCTGTGAACACTTTAGAAGTAAGCTATATCTTGTTAAATCATCATCAATATGGGCACAAGAAGAAATTAAGTTTGTCCTGGTCTTCAGAGCTGAGTTCCTACCTTTGCAACCAGCATCCAGGTTTCTCTCGCAATTCTCGTCCTCCTTAGGAAGGACAAAACCCCTCCCATGGCCCTCACAGTGAACTTTCTGCCTGGAAACCCTGAAGCTGTGACTTCATTTAGAGCCTAAAGGGGCCAGCTCTGGATTGTGTCAGACAGGATGTCCTGGGACTTGAAGTCTTGAGGAGAAGTGACGGATAGAAAAAAAGAAAAAAAAAAAACCACGCCATTTTTGTTTCATTTCCCAAAGGTCTCCTTAACGCCGTTTCATTTTGAAACAAAAATGTGTGAGGGCCGTGTGCTGGAATGGGAAGACGGTCTCAATTCACAAGTGTGGGGTTAGCTCCTGGGCTCGCGTTGTGCTCCTTCAGGGCATGTGGTGAGGGGACAAATGTCTTTGGGTAACGCAGAATGAAGAGGACTTTCAAACGTCCCTTGCCTTCATCTCCCTTGGGAGGAGTGGGAATTTGTCCCTGAAGTCTGCAAACTGAGTGCATCTGAGGTGAAAGTGTTTTCGGAGTTAAGATTAAGCTTGTAATACATGGGCTATTGCACGGCTGATTATTATACAGCTGCAAGAGTCCGCTTCTCTCCATTGTTAAAGTGAATTAAATTGTTTCCCTCTAGATGCACTTGTAGATATGGTGAAGCCTTTTGTGGTTCTCTGGGAATCAAGATAGTTGGATGAATGGCTCCTCTCCTGACCATCCCTCATCCCCCATCTTTTAAACCTGATGTAATTACTTGCAGTTTCAGAGTCTCCAGTGGTCAGAAAGATCCTAAAAATACCTGAAGACAATGGACCAGGAGAAGAGCTTGTGGGACTTTAGGTAAGCTGATTCTGTGCCTGTGAGAACAGCCATTGTTTTTTATTGAAAAACTATATGCAATGAGTGCTATGCACAGTAACAGCGTTCCCAGGATTGAACTGAAATGTAGAGAGAAATTGAGAGCTATATATGAATTATAGGTCTAGTAATTATGCCTTTCACCTACCAATCTGCCCTGAATTGATTTTCTAGATGTATTTTTTAAAAATAATCAAATTAAAGCATCCCTAGCGAACTTTGTAAAATATGAAGTATGTAGGGAACATATGATGTGGAGCATGGTAGAAAGGGTTTGTTGGCTCTCATTTGGGATGACTGAGATAACATAGCCCGAGTAAAATAGATGTGAAAGATAATGTCACCTAGAAATGCTAACAGAATAAATCTGAGCTACGGTACCTCAGTTATCTAAACTATACTCAGGTTTATCTCAGGGATGTAAGGGAACCTGTCTATCATATACATTTATGCATCATACATATTTAAGCACAAACCTACTTCTACAAACTTTTCAAAAGTGTAATCTTGTCATAGGGAATGGCTTTTGGCAAATGTCCAGCTGCTAAACCAGAGTTTTGTTATGGCATGAGGACAAGAAAAAATTATATAGTGAATATGTTTTTTGGAGCACCTACAATATCCCTACAGTAGATGTTATTATCTAATCTTCTGTTGGTATTGAGGCTGGAGGGAAGTGTTCAGAGCTCCTTGGGAAAGCTGGGATCTCCCCTTTCAGCTGCTGTAAGTGCCCAATTTGTATGCATGAACAAGGCAGTGAACTGCAGCTATCTCTGTGCACCTCCTCACCCACCTTTGGCTTTGTGGCACCTGGGGTGAAAAGGCTCCCTGGGGAGCCCTACAGCAGACATGGCATCGAAGGAGACTGCATCTGTGCAGCCTGAACCTTCTAAACTTCTTTAAAGCTCCCTGATGTCTCAGGGGGTTGCATCCCTTCAGCTAGCACTGTCCATGCTGGGGTGAGATGGAGCAGCAGCCTGCAAGGCTGTGTGGGCTGCCGTGGTGCTGCTTTGTGTTGGGTCTGCAGTGTGGCTTTCCTCCTCCTATCAATGCAAAGGGAAGGAGCTCTCTGTTCCCCATTAGGCCTTTGTTTCACTTCCACTGGGGAGGTCTGTGGGCATGATGTGGTGGTGGAAACCACTGATGGTAGGATGTGTTATCCTAGTAGCCACTGACAGCAGGAAAGGTAAGTCTGTTTTTCTCCGTCTGGTACTTTGGATGGATCAGGCTCTTTCCTCATCTCTTTCCATAGGATGAGCAATCTACTCTTACCCCTTCCTTGTCGAGGGAGTGGATTCCAATTTCATCTGCACTTTGGAGAAGATGTACATTAACTCTGTGGAGCAGGCACCATGGTTCTTCAACAGCATGCTTTGTAGTAGAGTCCTGCTGGGCATCAGCACAAAACAGGTAACAAAAACGGCCAAACTCATGGAAGAAGTTATCATGGGCCTTTTTCTCTTAGCTACATTTCCAGGCATGGATACTTTGATGGGAGATTGGGGAAGCTTAAATCAAGTATAGCATTTATAGCTATATCTCTGTATTTGCCTACATGTCTTGCATGGTGGAACCTACATATTCATAAGAACATGGGATGTGGGACTAGGAAATATCACGTGGATGTGCGCTGTTACCCTTTGTGTTTCAGGCAGCACTGATGTACAGCCACACCATGTTTACCCACATCTTCATTAATTTAGTGAGATCCATCTGACTGAAAAGCGCTTTGTGTCTTGAATCTTTATTGGAAGCCTGTTCCAGGCGAGAACTTCTCAGAGGGTTGTCTTCTCTCTAATTTCTCGCCTAATTTATTCCTGGCCTCTTCATACCCATTTGTTCCTGTGCCAACATTGTCTTTTAGCTTCAATAGCTCAACTGCCTCCCTGGTGTTTGCCCCTGATGTATTTATAGACAGCAACCGTGTCTCCTCTCAGCTTTCATTCTGTGGCCTAAATGAGTTTCTTTAGGAGATAACTACCTAGGGAGCAGAGATGTGTAGACATACCTCAGCTGGCCTGAGAGTAGCTGGTGTCCATGGCAGCCCTGAGGTGTCAGGGCAGGGTGGGCTGTGCATTCTCAAGGAAGAGCCATGGGGTGACCTGGGCGGCAGATGTCCTTGTTGGCACGTGCTAGGTGCATCACACTAGCACATGAGCATGATAATGCCCAAGAGATTGAGTCTGCATGACATTGTGTGGTGCAGTCACGCTGCCTTTGTGCCACATCTAAACAGATGCTGAGGAATTGCTAACGACTGAGGAAGGAGCTGTGCTGATGCTTCAGGAGCCAAGCACAACCCATTGGTGAGAGACCCCAAAGTCAATTGTTTTACTTTTTCCCACAGATGTTTAAGAAGTGGTGCAAGCCTGAGCCCAAGCTGACATTTCCAGCTGGAGATGACTCTTTCTACCATGAGTGACTCAGCTGGAGTGGTGGTACACTCCCTACCTCTGGACAGCTTTAAAAAAGATATACCAAAGCCTGTCCCACTCTCTCTAACCATCATGGAGCATGTGGATGGAAAAAGTGGCACAAACTGTGTGAACGAGAGGTTGCTGCCCATCTTTGACTTATTCTGGTGTCTACTTACAGGTTTCCAGACAGATATGAACGGATGGAGAGCATGGATGCACTAGGTGACCCTGCAACAGTATTCTACCTCTCTTTGCTTTCTCATAATCTCTTTGGTCTGTAGCCCCGCTGGAGACGACATGGACCCAGCACACAGCTTGCAGCACCAGAAGGGATCCCGATCTTGAGGTTTCCAGGAGCTTCTCCAGCAATGCCAGCAATAGCTTCCTTCATTGTTTATTGTTCCCCTTTGCTGCTGACCCAGCTGCTCACATTGCAGGATTTACAAGGGTTGGTGGTATTCCATGGGAAGGAAGTATAGCTGTGTTTTAGTGTATATTTATGTGGTTCTCATACTCAACCTATGCTTAGGGCTTCTGCAAGATCTGTCATCACTCAGCAGAAAGGAAGGAAACAATGAGTCCTTGTCTGAGAACAATTTTTCTTTTGCAGAAACTTTTGATGAAAACAAAAGTCTTTTTGGGTCTGTCAAAACAGAATGGAAAATATTGCAGCTGAAAGTGGCAGTGGTAATTTGCTTTTCCTGTCCAGGTTTTTTTTCTGCCACCTGGTCGCCTGTCCTGATGTCTGCTTTTTGGTTGCAAGCTGTTCTCATAGCACATTTGTGGAGATGCAGTCTGGCTGTGCCTCCTGACCCTGCAGAAAGTGAAAACCCCAGGAGAAAACTGCAGGTCCTATAAAGCGTGGTGATGCACATTTTAGGTCTGATGGTTTCTGTGTGGTGAAATGACATTTTCCAGGGGAAGGTTAAAACAATATTTATGGACATGTGGCCATACATGGACAAGATAATCTACCCTAAATACATGCACCTGTCCCTTATTGTCATGTTGTAAGAGTATTGGATGCAACCACTTTGTGTGTGATGTGCTGCTTTGAGTCTTATCTGTACCCTAACACAAAGGCAATAGCTGTACATGCTTTACTTCAGGAGATACTAGAGAGTTAAGGTGAGGTGCTCAGACACAGCTCTAAGAAATACTATGAGGACCAGCTGTAGAAAGAGCTTGCATTTAGTGCAGGGTTTTTACTAATTAAAAGTGCTTGGAGAAGATGATTTCCCCTTTTCATCTACCTTTCTTGTATCGTCCTTTGAAAGCCAGTCCTGATATCACCACCATTTTCTTGACCAAATGAAAAGTCTTCAGTTCTGCCTTTCATGCCCTGACCAGGTTAGCAAACTTTGTTCTCATTGACAAATTCTGTGAGATTCTCATTTTTCTACCTTTCAGAGCAGGACAAACTGCAGAAATGTTTCAGGTGTGTGGAGGGAGGCCAGGGACTGATGGAGACCAGCACAGCAAAGCCAAACCCCAGTGGCATGGACACTGGTGTGGGGTAAAAGAGATGGGCTCTCCTGCTCCAGCATGGTGACATCAACCTGGGGCCAAGCCACAGAACTTTAACCTGTTTGCACCAGCCAGTTGAGGGACCCAGACTGAAAGATAATTATTTCATTTTCCAGATGGGGCTCAACAGGATCAGATGTTTGTCACAGGAATGGGGAACAGAATGGTTTAGTCCACTCCAGCAGCCACCAAGGCTCTGGGGACACACACTGCTGTGTGCAACCCTGAGTGTTTGAGCTGCAAACAGCCAAGGTGTTGGGACCTGTTGAGACATGCCGATTGTGGTTCTGGGACCTGTGGGGTTGTGCAGTGTCTCTGCTGGAGCAAAAGCACGTGGCATTGGCTGGGGAAGGGCTGAGTGCCGCATCCTGCTGGAGCTGAATGAGGGTTTCCAGGCAGAAAGCAATTTGTCAAATTTTTGTGCTTATTTTCTCCTGACCTGTGTGATCGAGAGCTAATTGCTCAGACCAGAAAAAAAAAACCCTCAAAAAAAGGAAAGGGGACTGAGGTTACGGACTTCTTGCTTGCAAGAGGGGCTGTAAAACTGCATTTGAAAGAAGCACTTGGTCTTTCCCATTGTGGGGCTCCCTGTGCTCACTCAGATTTTCAGTGTCTGCAAGTATGTGCAAGAGGGAGTTGACCATTGCATTTTTGTCAGCTCCCTCCTCAGAGGCAGGACTTGATGTCCTGCTTCTCCTTTTCTCTTATTTGTCTCCCCCCACCTCCCCTTTTCCCTTGTCCACATGACAGTCATAAAAATATAATGGAAACAATATGGGAATAGTCCTGGTTAGAGCAGCTTCCTTCTGGATGAGAGCTGCGCGCAGAAGCTGGGGAGGCTGCGAGAGCACTTTGGAAAGCCACTGAGGGTGGGTCACAGCATCTGTGTTTCCAAAACTGGTGTTGTGCTAGGACTGTACTGGGGGAGCGGGGCCAGTTGGGTACCAGGCATGAGGCATTGTGCTCGTGAGATAGGAAACCCCAAGATGAGGTTATTACATTTGGTTTTTTCCTTTTCTTTTCTTTTTGTATTGAAAGGCTCTTTGGGGCAAGGCTGTGCAACCATCAGAGGGTGCTAAAAGCATCCCGAATCCTCCTCTTCTATCCTGGCCATGGGGCTTGCCCACCCCTGCCGGGCAGGAGCTGCTGTGGATGTGCTTGTTGACTGTAGCCTACTGGCAGCTGTTTGTGGCCAGGAAGGACAATACACTGATTACAGAATCCGGTTTAATTACTCACAGCTCATGGCATTAAAAGAAATTGGCTTGGCTTTCTCAGGAGCAACACGTCTGAACTGACTCACCTTCATGAAACTTGGCTTGCATGCTAATTAGATGGCTTGGCTTAAAAAGATTGAGCCCCTATTCTACTACCAGCTTGCAGGGCCCAGTGTTATTTAAAGATCCAAGGTTTCCTTATATAAGAGTTCAATTGTTTCTTCAAGAGGAAAAAAAAAAAGGACTAAAAAAGAAAAGAGAAAAAACCCAACCCACCCTTTAAACAGAATATAAATTTATACATCATTGAGTTCTTAATTTTCATGGAATTTCTCTCCCCCTCACAGACAGAAGTTGTATATACAGGATTTTAGTATTTCCTCTCCGGCTCCAGCCCCAATTTGAAGGACCGTAAAAGTTTGAACCGATTCCAATAGCGCGCGGTTTGCATGGTCTCTGCTACACTGCAGAGTCAAAACAGCCCACACAGTAACAGACATGCAGTAAATCTTGGGCGAAGCGTTTCCTTTCTTCACACACACATACACAGAGGATTGAAATTCAATTATAGTTTTAAAATAATACTAAAATTTGGAGGCAGAAGATAAAAAAGCAAGCAATGCTCCTCACAGCAAGGAACCCAGCGTGTTTTGAAGCACTATCGGGTTTCACAGAGCTCAGAGCTGATGATAACATGTTTAGCATATTCTGTGGTCGGGCTAGTTTGCAAACACAAACTCATTATTAGTGAATAATCATAACAGTTAATTGTCTTTGGAGAGAGATTTAGAGTCTCCTCACACTGTGTTTTTTGCCTATCCATCCCATGTACTTTTTCCCAAATTTTGGGAAGAACAGAATGTAAAACTGCAGATCATCAAATTAGCCTTTAATAATGCTGTGGGACCTGAGTGCGCTGCAAATACACAAAGTCCTTCATTCTCCTCTGCTTTTTCTCCCTCGTATATATTATAAACAAAGGAAGAGAGCAGCAGGCTGTTTGCCAAATCTACCCATGTTTTCTTTTTATCTTTCCTCCCATCGCGCTTTTGCCTAATTATATCGTGGTGCCTATAGGAGAGGGGCTTTATCATCAGATATTTGCAAAATGCTCAGCGGCAGCAGCCGCAGCAATGATTGTCACACCCAAATCAGTCCCCAGGGCTTTGCTGGCTGAGTGCAAGGCACATTTTAATAATGGAGCAGCATTGGGTCGGGGTTTTCCCTCGTATCAACCCCGCAGCATGTGTCTGGGCTGAATGCCACGAGCCGGGAGGGATCTGTCCTCCTCTCTGAAGGATGTTGAGTTGTGATTTCAGAGAGGAGAGTGGCCCGTTTTGTGGGAGCCACTGCTCTTTGCCGTGCAGGAATGAGCCCAGGGACCGGGTATAAAGCTTTTCGTTTCTCTCCCAGGTGAAGAAAAGCCCAGCTGAGAGACAAACACGAGAGTTGGGGAAGAGAGATTGGACTGAAGAAGGGGAGAACAAGGAGAGGTAGCAAGAACAAGGAGGGCAGCAAGAAGGTAAAGACAAAGAAAGGCAAACACAGCCCAGGAGCCCGAGACCCGAGTGGTTGAAACATTTCCCACTCTGAGGCTGAAATTTGCCTTGGAGTTGGTTTCATGATTGGGTGGAAAATCCATGGAGATTACAGCTTCCCTCAGTCTCCCTCTGGGCATCAGTATTTCAAGGGTTTTTCAAGGGGTAGCTCAAGTCCTGGTTTTCCCCACAGTAGTGTGAAGTGGTTTCTTGCTTACAGGTGTTCAAATTCTTGATTTCAGTGTTCCCAAACACCAAAAGCCAGAGGAGTATGGCTTGGAGGTTGGAGATTCACCCTCTGCCACAGAGTATTAAAAGTGCCTTTGATTGATGCATTTCTAGAACCCGTGGAGAATTATCCAGGGGAAGGGAGCAGGTGAGCTGTAGAAAGCATCTCCACCTCTGCTTGAAGTTGCTTAAGCAAGATCTATGCTGCCTGCAATTTCAAAGCTTGGTCCTGGTTTCCAGTGCCTTTACTACCAGAGTACCAGGCTTGTAGCTGAGCAAAGTTCAAGCTCTGTCCCTGTAAATTCAGATGGAGTAGGCTAGAGGGTTGGTGCAAATCAGTGAAATATTAGTGAAATGTGTCCCTGACTGGGGATTTCAACAGCTTGAAGCAGCCTCTTGCACAAGTCTGTCACGAGTCCGTTGCCTGTGGTCTTTAACTGTAACCAGGGGTCTTTCCAAGTATCCTGGATATGTTTTGTACCATCTTTGGTCCTTTTCCTCAGCAGCCTCTCTGAAATCCAGTTATTACTTTCACCTGAATCACTTGGCCAACCAAATCTGACAAAGGCAAGGAGGTCTCCTAGATTGTTTGATTTTTAATGGATTTTTGCAAACTGATGGGAGGGAGGGCAGGGACCCTAAGGAGATGCTGTGCTGGCAGTGCCACAATCCCTTTGCTTCTGAGCAGCGCATAGGGCAGCACTGGCTGCAGCATGTGCCTCATCAGGCACATCTGTGCCCATGTGCCTGGGACAGTGTAGGCATGTGGCAGGGGAAAAGTCTTCAGGAAAACAGGCTTCACCCCAATTTGTTAAACTGTAAAGTTCAAAATCCATTGTTTCAGTGCATATTAAATATATCTGTCTGGGGTTTGTTTTGCCTTTTTTATGTTCTCTTTTGAATAGCTCTTTGAAAGTGCTGGAGAAAGACTAGGAAAGGTGCTTTTCTTAAACTGCTCATGTATAACCCTAGATGTGGCTCCACTCTAAGACCAGGTTACCTAATATACAGTTGGCTACACTGACACATGACAGTATAAAGTGGCCCATCTTTAATAACCCCTATTTTGGGTGTCTGGGACAACATCTTTGCTAACCTCACTGGAGCTAGGGCATGGGAGTGATGAGCCTATACCTACACACCTGAACTCCTACTGTTGTGTCCAGCTAGCTGTCAGTAGCTTACCCGAAACCTTAGACTGCAAATGCCATAACCATTGGAAAAACATTGACCTGTTCCCCCCCCCTTCAGTTCATTCATGTATTCATTAGTGAAAATACTTTTACAGCTGACAGATCAATATGGACTGGTTCCCATGCACCCAGCAGCTCTGAGAGACCCAGTGGATGTGCAATTGTCCAAATCATTTTGGGTCACCAAAGGGACAGGTTATTTCAGTCACTGCACATTAAACTTCTCTAAACTGAGGTTTTGCTGTCAAATAAAACTGGTGTGGGATGGGCTTGGGAGCCAGGATTTGGTAGTACTTCATCAGAACATCTGCAAGTAAGGGCCAGAACCGTTAGGAGCTTCGGGACAGCTGTGAATGTGAACAGTGGGGAAAATACGTCCCTTCATGAACAAGGCAACTATATTTTTGTTTCCTATTCAGGATTATGTCCCTAAAATATTGCCTGGGGCCAGAAGCTCTCAACTACGGAATGGAGAACACAAGTGAGGTTGTTGTTCAAGGTCCGTTTAAAAATACTTTGATGGCTCACAGGGAAGGACAAAATAGCTTAATCTTGCCAGCTCTTCATGGCTTTGTGGTTGTTTTTGTTTTGTTTTGTTTTTGTTTTTGTCCCAGGAGGCTTCAGTGCTCATCCAAAGGTGTGAGCAGGGCACCCTGTGGAGAGGATTTGGCAAGTGACTTACTCCTCACAGGGACTGTGCTGGGTGGCGGCTGGGCACTTACCTTCTAGAGACAGTCTTTTGCCTATTAGACCCTTCTAAGTGGTGTATTCCAGCTGAAGCACAGCATCACAGACCCTTATTTTGCCTTCTCATTTTGAGACAGATACAATGGGATTCACTGTTACAGATCTTGTCGTAAATTGCCACCTGAACATGCAAAATGGCTTTTTGTGCCAGAAACAGAGGCTTCTTGTCACTGAAAACTAGTGGTTTGGTAAAAGACAT
>JAOTQQ010000032.1:45865309-45880030 GCA_026546715.1 Gallinago undulata
TTTGTTTGTTTGTTTGTGTGCCTTAGTTACAGAACCGAACATTTGTAAAAAATTTAGGTTCTGCTCCAGCCAAGCTTAAAATTTTTAGCTTTCTTTCAATAACCCAAGAAATTAAAAAACATTCTTGTGTCAAGCCAAATGTTCTTTTGGTTTAAAGCAAAACATTTTATTTTCAGGCCTTTGTACAAAAAGTAAAGAACCAAATAGCCATGTGGAAATGGTAGTGGCCTTATATCCAAAGGTCCATCTCTTTGAGTGTTTACCCACAGTGAAGGAAACTTAGATGCAGTTTCCGCCCCGATGTGTGGAGGGTCCAGCTTCAAAACCTAAACTCTAAGGCAATGAGTCCCACCGCAAAGCTATGCGGTATTCAGCAGAGGATGTTCTTCAAATCTACTGCTTAGAGCTTTGAATCACAAAACCCTAAAAATCCTTTCTGCCACAAAAGGAGAAAGTATGGCTTTCTCTCTCTAGCTTGTAGATTAGGTTTCCCAATGTTTACGTATGAAAAGTTTTGTAGTGTCAGTAATAGTAAATGAAAAGTCCCACCAGAGGTCTAGAATAATGTGGCCCATTGCAGCCTGTAGCTAGACTGGGAGTGTATTTTGCCCAGAGCTCAGCAAACTATGATGCTTCCCATATTTCTGAAGGTGGTTTTGTGTGTCCTACAGGTAACCATCTCTTGGGGAGCATCTGAAGCTAGGTGCTGCCATCCCCAGCAGTAGGAGGTAGTATATGTTACATGGTCCCCAGTTGGTCCACTGTACAGGACGCTTCTCCTGCAGAGTTGATGTCAACAAAACAACCCACTGGGCTTTCTTAATGCTTAATTGTGTAGCTCTGTCCTGTGATCTGATGCTCTGGGGCAGGAAGACGGGAGATGTCCAGGTTGCCTGAGGAAAATGAGGAAATTGAAGTGAGGTCCCTCATAGTCTAAGCCAATGTACTTACCATGAAAGTATTAGACAAAAGAAAGGAGTATTGATGTAAGACAGAAACATAACTGCGTTTTGGGGTAAATTTACTCTCCATTGAAAATAAATAATCTGGCCTTCTCTGCTAAGAAGTCACAGTCTCCCATTCAAATCTTTGGGTTCTCTGCTTGCAAAATGACCTTTAATTATGTTAAAGACTCTGCAAATCTCTGTTTCAGGGAGAGCAGTAGCCAGAATGGAATGGCTCCTTACGTAAAGCTGAGAGACATGAATAGTTCAAGGCAGCTGCAGGGATTAATGTCTTGCAGAGCGGCTCTTTGTCTTGGGACATGGAAAGGACGGGTATTTGGCACTCTGTTTTGTTGCATATTTTATGGTCTAGAAGAGGTCTTAACATCTTTTATAATGCAGTCACTCCACAATGGCTCTCTTCAGCAGGGCTGCGAGCTCATTGGTAGGGCTGAATGAAAACAGGCACTATTTTTCTTTTTGTATGGGCGTATGGAATGGGATGCTCTCCACTAAGGAATTATTTCCAGGTAGAGCTAAAAGATTTGCTTCTGGGGTCTGAGATTTCAAAAAATCATGAGATTTGGGGTGGAGTTGTGAGTTTTGTCAAGATGACACATGCTTCTGGTTTGGTTTTTCAGAATGGGAACATGCCGATGCAGTGAGCCATCGGCACTGGGCAGTGGGGTCTGAGACCATGACCGATGCTCTGCGATGTCAGAAGTGGGGATACAAGGACTATTGTCAGCAGACAGCAGCTCAAGATATTCAGCAGTGGGATCTCTCACTTGTGGTAAAGATGACCTTGATCCTTGTAGGATGATTTGACCTATGAGGCTAACTACTATTGTATGCACTAAGCCAGTGTGCTAATTGCTGCATTTTGGGCAAACAGAAGAGATCTTCGTCATGCATCCTATCTGCAGAAACTTGCTACTGTAACAGTCATTCAAAATCTCCTTCATGCTGCTTCTTTCTTACAGTTTATTCCTTCTTTGTAGAATATATTTGCTTTCTACTTGCTTGTTACAATGGCATTTCTCTCTTCTGTCTCAACCTTTGCTTTCTAAAAACTTGTAGCATGTCTGGCCACTGATTTTGTTGAGTTGGAGGGACAAATCAGATGCACTCTCCTTCTAGGTTGTAGGAAATCTATAGGGATGTGGTCCCATTTTGAAACTTATGTAAAGGGGAAATGCACATTCTGT
This sequence comes from Gallinago undulata, assembly GCA_026546715.1. Taxonomy (NCBI): domain Eukaryota; kingdom Metazoa; phylum Chordata; class Aves; order Charadriiformes; family Scolopacidae; genus Gallinago; species Gallinago undulata. Next base: position 45,867,462 of record JAOTQQ010000032.1, read on the forward strand.
GAGATCATCACCGAAATATCTGTTGTGAAGAACTAGACATGCCATGAGCTGTGCTCAGCTCACCCAAATCCCATCCGACAGGAAAAGGAATTCCTGTGTAATAAAAATTAAGATAATTTCCTATGAAGAAATGTTTCATTGTGGAGGGTATTTTCATACACATTAGTGGATGGGAGGTCAAATTCAGAGAACATAAGTTCAAGCCTGGGGAGAAGTGATTTTGTTTTTCTTTAAATTAGCATTTTGTTTTTTTTTTCATAGATGTTGTTGGATTCTGGGGTCACTCCCCACTTACTTTTCTGGGGAAAGTTTAAAAGTCCTAAAAACTGTTGGAGCTCTGAGCAAATGGAATGTCACTGTTCTCTCTACCTCTTCCTCGTACATCTATTGAGGAAGCTATTCCATATATATTGAAGAAGAAAACAGCTTTTTTCTTCCTCCATCTCAAAGTGCAAAGCTGAGTATCTCACCTTGCCCCACCTTACTTCCCCGATTGGGAGAGCAGCACTTGGGCAGGCAGACCAGACCTGCACATCTCTGGATGTGAAAATACCAAGAAGATGGAGTTTAAAGGAGTCACAGCTAGTTGAGGAAAAATATCTGGGCCTCACCCTTTACCTGTTCTGATCCTGCCTGAACAAACTTTGGGTCAAGGGATGATGAAAGTAACGTGTGATTTTCTTATTGAAGAGAGGGAAAATTAAGAAAGAGAAAAAGACAGGAGGAATTAGAACTACTATATGTGCAAGGTTTTGGGGCTTTTGTGGCTGGGGTAAGGGCAATTGAGTGGAGGATGAGGACAGAACTGTGTAGAAAACCCTGTTTGCTTCTTAGTTTTCCAGTTCTCTACAAATACATGTAAGCTCAGGATTATTTGGGATAGATTCATAGTAAAGTCAAGGATCTAGGAGAAAAAAAAAAAAGCTAGTAAAGGAAGTGGGGCATGGACTAAGGGGGAAAAGAAAGTATGAGAAGATGCCTTCAACATATTCAGAATGTGAGATTGTCTTATTGGCGTTGGCCATGGACTTGGAAGATCATGACTCTGTCCTGGGGCCGACCACAATTAACAATTGGAAGGTGTGTAGGTTTCAGCTCATACATTTACTTTGCAGTTGTAACAGGTTAGGAGCATGTATACCCAGCTGTCAGCTCAAACACTAAGCTCATCACTGTATTCATTGGTGAGGGCTTGTACATCTCCATAGAGTTCCAGCATGGTGCTGGCCACATCATTTCTTCATAGTGCTTCAGAGAAGCTAGAAGTCTGTATGAGACAAGAAAAGCCTTTGACTGAATGAATCCCATAAGCATTAGGGAGTCTGCTCTATCAGTTTGAGGTACCACATGAAATACATTATGTTTCCATCTGGTAAATAACTCATGTCTTCCCACCAAAGGGGTCTAAGAAGGAGATAAGCAGGGTATCTTTTGACAAAAAAAAAAGTTATCTTCTCATCTACTTTGGGTATGCTAAAGGCCAGCACTGGCATATTAAGAGCAAAGATTTGCAAGTGAAGATTGTCTGTTTCTGTCTGCAGGAGAAGGATAGTCATTGTGCAGTCAAACAGCACGTCATGGTTGGGATCCACATAGAATTAGCAGCAGCACAGATCTGAGATTCCAGGCAACATATTGCCGACAAACAGGATTCCCGAACACTCAGACTCATTCAGATTTTGATATCTGCTTATTTTATGCAGTAGTGCCAGGGCGCCTCAAAAGAACACGTTTCCGCACTCTGTCCTTCCAGATAGACCTCATGTCAGTTTGATACAGAGGGGCCTTGGGCTGAAGAGCTGTCTGAGGAGTAGTGATTGCCTATCTGCTCATCTCCTTCAGCTGCACTGTCCACAGAATATTTTCTCTCTTTGTCTCCTACTTACTGCTATCTCTTCCCATTTGTCCTTGATTTTATCAGCTGAGAATGTGCCTATGTGTTGTCTGCAGCAGATTTTTGAACAAGTGCCTTTTGGCCAGCTGGTGCTGTTGGCATTTTGGTGCAGACTGGTGAGAAAAAAAGAGAAGGAATTGGATTCAGGACTCAAAAAAATGAAACCACCTCATTTTTCATCCCCTTTGATTAACTCCCAGGTTTATTTGCCTGTAACAATGACAAATGACGCCACCAGCTGATGCTATCACATTTGGCAGAGTCAGCCTAGTTTTGAACTCGGCAATTAAAACTCTATATGGGACAGATTTATGGTAATGTTTCACAAACTCTTCGGAGAAAAAAAATGTCTTTGACAGATACAAGCTAAGGGGGAATCTGAAAGGTTCTTAACAGCAAGAACAAATAGTTCCTTTATGTCCTATCTATTTATTCTGAGCTACTAATATCCACTAATGCTACTATCACAGTCATAGGATGTCTATGTTTTACTCTCATATTTTTTTTGTCTGCTTTACTGTCAGTCTAATCCTGCTCTTATTTACACCAGTGTACATCGGGAGCACTTCCACAGAAATTAACTATGCTAGCTTTACAGTGCAGGCTCCAGAGAAGCTTTAAAATGCCTTGTCCAAGCAGCTGAGAGCAGGTGGAGAAATCTCACCTTTCACTTAAAACCTGCTTTTCACCTTCATGGCCTTTAGGAAAGGCTCTCTGAATGCAGAAGGCTCAAACCAAGAAAGCAAATTAAAACTCCAAATGTATTACTCCCCTCTTGTTATTACCTGGGAGGTGGCTGGGAAGGTGTCTCATAGTTGTTGAGTTTTCAGGTCAGATACTATTCAGCGTCAGGACTTTGCAAGTAAGTGGTCCCATCCCACGCTTGTCACATCCATTAATGCTGACAGTAGTTTTGTGCACAGAGATGGTCTACATGTGGAATGGACTCAATCATTCCCTTCCTGAATCAGATACCTGATGTGTTTTACAGCCAGTGGAGAGGAACAAACGCCTCCAACTTCCCTGAACTACTTGATTGGTCACATTAGGGAGCCATGAGTCCTACCTAGTGTCCTAAAGTTCTGTTTAGATCCCATCATGGCTATAGCAAGTGTGGTCAGACTTTGACCCTGGAAGCTCTGTACCTCATGTCCCTTCAATGCATGGCACATCTCCCATCTTCCTGGACATGGGTGAGGAGGAAATCATCAGGAGAAGCTCCAGGCGTGGCTCACAGGAGGGCAGAGGGTTGCCATGAGGAACTGCAAGATGAGAGCAAAAAGACCATTGGGACATTTCTGTGCCCGAGTAGGCAAGAAAGAGTCGGGAGGATGGTTGTGTTCAGATCCACTTTGCTGGGAAACAGCTCTAATAAAAGCAGGGATGTGATCACCTGTGCCTGCTGGTGTGTGGCACGCTGCACACTCAGGAGGAGGATGAATCAGTAACAACATACCTGGTCCTCCAGAGGAGATGCAGGTAGACTAAAGGGCCCTGCCATTTCCATGAGATTTAAACTCACGGATTACTGGCAAAACCACCAAAGTGAGTGGCCATGTTGTCAGTCTGAACCTGTACAATGCAATGCACTCCTCTACCCCTCCTCTCCTGCAGTGCTGTTAGTAATTCATTCTGCACATCTGCTAATGCTCCTTGTCTCTCTCGGCTGCCCATGGCTTTTGTTTAAATGTTAATATCACGTGTGCTACCTTTTATCTGGAGATGAAGATGGATTGCTGTGTCAGGCTGGATTTAAATTCATTTTGCTGTTAAAAATTTGTAATTATATTGAAAGGTTGTATGAAGTCCAAGACCTTTCTGGGCTACTGTGGTTAATCAGCTGCTACAGATACTGTGCATTCAATCAAATCGTTCTCACTGCATTAAATTAAGTTCTTAAACATTTAAAATAGTTGAGATATTAGGAATGCTTGATTGCTGGAAGGTCACACACTTCATTACTCATCTAGGCCAAGTGTTGTGTGTCGGGCAATTTAAGTGCAAATGGATTTGCAGGTTGAAGAGCCCTCTGAGAAGGCTAATGGCAGATTTGCTCACACTGAGAATGTTAGAGGCCGAGGCTGGGACCTTCATGAAAGCAATGAGTACCTCATGCAGCAGATCAAGTGAGGTCTGTCCCTGCCTACAGGCTCTACCAAGTCAACAGAGCTCATTACAGACCTACTGAAAAGGTCATGTCTGGCTGATTGAAGGAAGGGAGACAATTGCTCCAAATAAGTTCATATGGGAGCAAAGAGATAGCTTTTGATGATGATATGAGACTGGAATTGGGTATAAATGCAAATAGATGCCTTTGTGCTGTTACTCTGGAAAATGTTGGCTTTTGTCCTTGTCCTTCTTTTCTAAGGGCCTTGGCTCTCACATTGTCCTTCATGTCAGGAGATCCGGGGGGGTTTCTGCATCCAGTGCTGGCTATTGGCACATGCTGGATGTGCAACTCATACTGAGTTTCTCACAGCCTCTACATCATGCTGTGATGTGCTGGGACACCTACACACCAGAAACAACCAGGGGAAGACTTTACCTACATGTGGTCAGCTGCAGATTGGAGACGACACCACAAGGGTGATATAGTCACCAGTTGCAAGCTCTCCTCATTCTCTTAACCTATCTTTGTCCTGCTGTACCACTAAAAGCATTGCTGATCCATGGCAAGGAGCTGCATCCACCTTTCCAAATAACTCCAGTTCCTCTCCCACACACATCTGCAGCCCAGTTTGTCTCTCCTGTGCATCTGCCATCCCTGATGGCTGGCAGCTCATGCTGGAAGGAAAGAACAGCTCTGGAGGCACTAATGGCCGTTTCACATGCAATCAAAAGCCTTGTGGCCACAGACAGGGAAGATGTCTCTTGAAGGTGCATCTAGTGGCACAGCCAGGCAGAATAAAGCGCCCCCACAGCTGTGGAACAGGCTCTCTCCATCATATGATATGGCTGAGACAACTAGTGAGGTGGCTATGGAGATGCCACCATTTTAGAGACTGGGAAACTGAGGCAGAAGGTTACACAAGGAAGCAGACAACAGAAATCTTCTATTCTCAGGAAACAAACGCAAAGCTTTTCCATCATTCAAACCTACTTCAGTGTTTTATTAGGGGAATTAAAGACAGCCCTCAGCCTCTCTCTGCAGGGATGTTGCTGTGGCACAGGGTCCATATTTCAAAGCAGTGCAACAGATCTTTCCTCCTTAGCAGCTCCCACCTGCTGCCTCCATGTCCCTGGGTAAGGGAGGCAGCAGTGAGCATTCAGTTCTCCAAGAAAACTGCAGTATTGTACCCCTGATTCTTATTCCAGGTGCTCCCCAGAAATCAATACCGCTATCTGCTCCTCTGCAGAACCATGACATGCTTGTCTTCATTGATCTTTAATTTGGAAAAATACAGAGGAGAAGAGGTTATTGTTTCTCTCTCTGCTGGACATGTGCTATCTCCCAGACCCGCAGCCTGCAGCTGGTTTGCTTCGTCAAATGATTTTGGCTTAGCTGCCGTGATAATTACACAGCTGGGCAGTGGGAAATCCCGCCCAGTAGCTGACGCCTGCCTAATCGCTGCTGGTTGCGTTTGGAGTCTCGAGGACCTGCTGTAATAACACTGCCACTTAATTAGTCTTTTCCTGAGTAACGGCTTTGGAAAGCAAAGGAATTGTGGCTTCCTAGATCCTCTTAACTATGTGAGTACATGATGGATGAAAACAGCCCTGATAAAGAACCATGGAGGGAGCCTATGCAGCTGGATGTCAAACCTTGGCCCTGCCTCAGTTTCCCCTTCTTGTGTTTCTCACTATCTGGTGTCGAGACAATACAAATAACACCCACTCCTGGGACACCATTTATTATCAAGTCATTATAGTTCAAATAAATCTATGTATTTCCATCTCTGCCAGGGCAGAGGTTTGTATTAATGACAGTGTCTCTTCTATATTTCTATATTTGAAGGGTTCAGATGCATCACTTAACAGTGAGCTGAAATGCAGTAATTTACTGTGCTTGTGCTTTCACCCTGTTGCAACTGGAAAACCTTTTACAGAGATTAAAACTGATTGATTCCCCTCGCCTTGGGCTTAGGGGACAGCCACTGTTAACCACGGCTCAGCTGACAGGCAGTGGTGCACTATGTCAAAGCTTAAATAAACTTTGCTGAAAATCAGATTAAAAATAGTGTGAGGGCCATTATTATCCAAATGTGGAAAAGAAAAGAAAAAGCAAAATCTCATCTGCTCCTCTTCCTCACCATGCATTCAGACCTCTTAATCCTTCATTACCCTCTTCTCTTCACCTTCCCTGTGAGAACCTTCCAGCCTGTCAAGCCCTCCTCCTTGTTCCCAACCTGTCTCCAACTCCTGACATGTCCCTTCGTCCTCATAAGCAGCCCCTGACCTGCCTTCTCCTCCTCACCCATTCATTCCTCATTCCTTCCCTTCTCCAAACCTCCCCAAAACCATCCCTTCCTGTCATCATTTCTTGACTTGGCTGACCGTCCAAACATGCTGTTCGAAGTCCTCCAAGTTTGCATTTTTGCAGCATGACAATTCCATTTTTACCTAAATTTGAGACTCTTTGCCCCTCCTCTCCCTGCTGGCATACTCTCCATCGCATTGTCTTCTCTGTGTTCACCTTCCTTCTCCTAGCCTTTCTCACTTTCTCCTAGCTCTGGCAGGGTCATTGAATACTTAGTCCAGTGTCTCAACCAAAGAAAACATCTAAACAGACCTTGAAAACAAGAAAAGAGGATATTTCCAGGAAAAAAAAAAAAAGCAGCCATAAGATGGCTCTACTTTATTCTAAAGACTCCAAGATCTCTTAGTTTTAACTGGGCAAAGAATGGCTTTTTCAAATGGCCATTTAATGGGACATTGGTTGGAAGACTGAAATTCAAAACCCAGTCCAAATTCACAGAATTTCAGGAAGTTGAGATTTGTTATTGTAGGTTGGACCGGTGCTGTAAAAGTGCAGTCTAAACTCTGGCACTCAGACTCCAGTCCAAATTTCCCCATTTCTGTGTAGTTTCCAGTTTCAGTGTAGGGTCAGAGTAAAGTTATCCCTGCAGAAAGGGTGAAAACACCTTCTTAGTACTGAGTTGGGTTCACTCTTCAGCTCTATCTCCGAGTTCGGTGAGTGGGGTAGAAAAGTATTAAAATTCTTCATTTTCTCCTTCGTCGCTAGTGTAGTATTTGTGTTAGAATTCCGTAATAATTTTTCCTGTACATTTTTCATGTCCTCTTTTCCTGTGCCAGATCTTGAATATTAATGCAGACTGTATCACCCATGTGCTCTGTGGAGCTTAGGCGGTGGACCCAGAGCCAGCAGCTCTAACAAACCTGTGGGTAAATGCTGTTTGGGTGCTTTGGAGGACAGGTACCAGCACCTTCATCTCCCAGAACCATGGACACAAATGTGGCCCTAGTACAAGTGCTACTTAATCGAGACTCCAGGCACTTATTTTCCTTTGTTACATTTCTTAATTTCCACTGAGATAGTTGATATTTCGTAGAAAAAGCTCAAGCCATTCCCACCTCAGAGTTGTTTGTCCCTGGGTGGGTCAGCATGGCTGCTCCACAGCCATAAAGCTTAGACACATGGTGGTCAAAACCAGATCATGGTAACAGCCCTGAATCCTCTGGGCAATAAAAGTGAGCTGTGGAGAGGAGATAAAAGTGAAGGTGTGATAGTCCCTCCAAGGGATCTGCTTACAGAGCTGGATAAAATTGTTCATTCAAAACATTCTTTTTGCTGAAAATGCCTTTAAAAAAATAAAAAAAATCTGTGGGGAATGTCCAATTTCAACAACAATTTTAGGGTTTTCGTTGAGAAAGAAAAAACTTGAAAAATGTGCAGTTTTTTGGCAAAGGAAAGCGAAGGAGTTTGGCAAAAACCCAAAACTAAACCAAAACCCAGAAACCCCAAATTGTTTTGGTTTGTGGCCAAAATGTTTTCAGTTTTTGATTGCCAGAAACCAAACATTTTTCAGTTTTTGCTTTTTCAATGAAAACCCCCAAACTTCTGCAGAAAAACGTTAAGCTAAGCTTTTGTTTTCAGCAATTGTCTTTCATAGGAACAGAAACAATTTCTGGCTTTATCTTTTTCCTGTGTGGATGGATGCATGTGTTACCGTGGGATTGCGATGCCTTGTCTGTGAGCTCCCTTTGCATGTCCACCTGAGCTGCAGCATTTTCTCTTCCTGGCTTAGTGCCTCCAGCCCTGGCTGCCTGCCCATTGCTGGCTGTCCACAGGCAGGTTTGAGCATCCCCTGCAAAATACTTTGGACCTTCAGTTTCCAGAGATGTCAGTGGCACCTGAGGACGGTGAACACACTGCAGGAGTAGCTGGGCATCACGCAGGATCAGGCCCTCAATGAGACTACCTTTGTCTTGGCGGGGAAGTGTGGATTATGCAACACCTCTTGGCTTCTTAATTGTGATTTTCCAGCCTTGCTTCCCACCCACCATGCCTGGGATTACACCTGTCTTAATGTGCATGTTCTGCATTGCTGTGTTCCAGCTTGGATAGACTCCCTTAAAAACAATTACTTCATGTGACAGACCTAGTTAACACCCCTTCGCAACGCTCACCCTGCCTCTGACCCTGTAGATGCTACGTGTTAGCACTTGTGCTCTAGTTACTGGAATTCTCATTAGCTCAGCATAGACTGAAAGCTTTAAAATCTTTTAGGGGGATCAGCTATGGAAGGTTTGATGGTGGTGGTGGTTGGTTTTTTGCCTTCCCAATGATTCTGAGTGCCAGTATCTGCCAATTACTTCACTGAAGCTATGTGAGATGGGGACCTGTGGAAGCTCAGCCAACTTTTTGCCCTTTACCACCCCACTGAAGTCATCGCCAACTATAAAGCCAGGCCCTTGTAGATTTTCTTCTCAGTTTCAGATGTGAAGGTGACCAGCTGTTGACTGAGTGTTGCAGAGATCTTTGGAGAACAGTATGCGCGTAGCTTGGAGATGAAGGGCTAAATTCAGACCATTTGTGTTCTTGGCATGATGTTCGTCCTCATCGGCTCTGTGTTTGCCTTAGAAGTCAGAATAGCTGGCATGCCCTGGCTGACGGCTAATGTGGATTAATTCTGACTCTCTTCAGGCTTCAAGGAAACAGATTGTGGAAGGGTTTTCATCGTAAGAGGAATTAAAGAAGCTAGCAAGGTATCTTAACCCGAATCACGTCACCGATGGCTTTCAATCAGGACGGAGGACAGATGAGATTAACCTCAAAAACCCCTCAGCTTCCTCGTGGAGACTGTAAACCATAGTGCCAAGTGAGAGAAGAATGCAGGAAGAGGATCGTTTTTATGTGGACATGTAAGGAACTGGACTTAGACCACCAAGCCCATTCCACATTGGCCACTGAACAGTCATCAGAGGGTGTTGACTTTTGACCACTACTGTTTTCGTTAACAGGGAAAATAAAACCATATGTTGCCTAAGTAGATGCACAAAACTTTTCTCCAAATCCCTACAGACAAACTGTCAGCAGCAAAAGTATTTACTTTGGTAATGCAGCTGGGCTTAATCCCAGCCCCATTGTGTTTGTGCATGCCTTTTCACCACTGAGCTCAATAACATGCTGTTTGCGAAGAGGGTGAATGAATGCATGCAGTATGATTTCGGTTATTAGGCCTATTGGTTACAGCCCGAGACAAAAGGCTGGAGTCAACAATAGTAGCACTACATAGGCACTGCTCATGCTTCAAGTTAGGCTAAATGGAAATCTTAGTCATCAGTCACGTCAACTAGCCATCAGCTTGAGGTAGGCCAGCGGGACTTGGCCCGGTGGCATGGATCCTCAGCTGGCTTAAATCAGTGTAAATCCAGTGTAGTCCAAGGAGCCACAGCTCAGGATTCTGGCGCCTACTGTCTATTTGTGAGTTTAGTGGTTGCTGAATACTTAATTTGCTGGGCTGCAGGCTCCCACAGCTGAGTGATGGGTGTACTCAGAGGATAGCAAACCCTCATGAGGTTCCTGGCTGGGACCTCTGCAGGTACCAACCTTCACCTGAGGGTTGAGGTCTTGCATGACTGCTCCTCCTCTCCTGGGGAAAATGGTATCTCTGTGTTGAACAAGTTGGTTGACATTGCAAAGAGCCAATAGTTGGGTGGAAAGGCTAGTCTATAGAGATTGGGTCCTCATGTTAAGTAGATTTATAATTAGGAGGATTTTAGGCAGTGAACTGGGGATGGTGATGGTAATGGTGAATGTATTACAGCTCTGACCTCAAATTAAGTACTCGAAGATGCGCTCTCCGTGGAGGACACACCCAGGAATGAGCTGTGTTCTTCTGTGGTAAGCTGTCAGGCAAGAAATATGTTGCATGCGTTTCTGCAGGGCTTTGGCTTGTGCATGCGTTCACTGATGGTGTCATCACCGAGTTCTTGAGGCTGTCTGTGGTTTGGGTGCAGCTGATATCATAGAATGATAGACTGGTTTGCGTTGGAAGGGACATTTAAAGGCCACCTAGTCCAACCTCTCTGCAATGAGCAGGGACATCTTCAACTAGACCAGGTTGCTCAGAGCCTTGTCCAGCCTGATCTTGAATGTTTCCAGGGATGGGGCATCTGCCACCTCTCTGGGCAACCTGTTTCAGTGTTTCACCACTCTCATTGTAAATAATTTCTTCCTTCTATCTAGTCTGAATCTACCTTCTTTCAGTTTAAAACCATTACCCCTTGTCCTGTCACTACAGGCCTTACTATAACATCTGTCCTCATCTTTCTTATATACCCCTTTAAGTATTGAAAGGCTGCAATTAAGGTGTTCAGGAGACTTCTCATCTCTAGACTGAAAACCCCAACTCTCTCAGTCTGCCCTCATAGGAGAGGTGTTCTATCCCTCTGATCACCTGCGTGGCCCTCCTCTGGACCCACTCCAGCAGGTCCATGTCTTTCCTGTGCTGAGGGCTCCAGAACTGGATGCAGTACTCTGGGTGGGGTCCCACCAGAGTGGAGTAGAGGGGTGGAATCACCTCTCTCGACCTGCTGGCCACGCTTCTTTCAACACAGTGCAAGATATGGTTGGTCTTCTGGGCTGCAGTCTTCTTCACGTTGCCTGCTCATGTCCAACTTTTCATCCACCAGTACCTCCAAGCCCTTCTCCGCAGGACTGCTCTCAATCCCTTCATCTGCCAAACTGTATTGATACTGGGTGCTGCCCCAACCCAGGTGCAGGACCTGAACATAGATCTGAGTGCAGTGCCATAGGAAAATCTCCAAATTCAACAAACTTATCCATGCGCTAGTATGGTAGGAACCCAGCCCAGAGCAGGAATATGTCTTTGCTTCAGGCTTTGCTGTGATAACAGGTTTCTTTTATTGGATAAGATAGTTCTGACATTCCCTTCCTTGAGTGGGAGACAAAAAAAAAAAAGCGACTGAACTGCCTCATGGGTGACAATGGGATGGGGGTGTAAAAAAATGGGTGAAAGTTCCAGGGATGGTGAGGAAAGAACTGACAGATTTGGGGTGAATGGAGGTTTTCTGTGCAAGGCATGGAGCCGAACTGGTGCAGTGATGGAGGCTGTGTGTAATTTGAGGGAAAGGGGCAGAGAACAGTAAGGTAGGTGACCATCTGTGGCCAGCGTTTGTGTGAGACACCTGAGATGGGAAAGCTCACAAACGAACAGATTTGGTGCCTAATCTGGCTGGTTTCCATCTCCCCCAGGGCCTGCTTCAAACCCTCAGCATTCATAATCCTCAAACACAGACTTACCCTGCGTCTGGGATTTGACATGGCCAAGTCCAGAGGAGAAAGGCAAAGGCAGGCGTCCCAGCTGCTGTCACTGCAAACATCTGCAAGCGAGGACGAGTCCCACAGCAGCAGGTCCGTGCCTGGTGCTGACACTGTTTTGGTGGCAGCGCGGGCAGGACATAGGTCCTCTCCCAGAGGCAGAGTGCTGTCAGCATGCCCCGGTCCCCATTGTGCTTAGGCTGGTGATGAGGCACGGTGCACACCCTCGTTGCAAAATTACCGCTTTACAAAGTGAAAATCTGCTTCAATTTCAGTTTGGGAAGCAGGGAAAGGCCACCTGTCCTCACCCTCACCAGAAGAACCGCAACATTTCAGTATGGTTAAAATGGAGAGTCCTTTCTTACACAGCTTCCCATAAGAAGCTGTTTTGGTGGACCCTCCTTGTGCTGGAAATACCATGTGGAGATGAATCTCTAGCAAATGGAGCTGTGCATCAGGTCTGAGGAATCCTGATGATGGTTTGGCTCAATGTAAATTAACTTTGAAAATAAGTGAGGAAAGGTAATTTTGGCCCCCAAGAGGGCCAAATTTCTCATTGTAAAGCAAATATAAAGAACTTATTTCTCTCAGGGTAAAGGCTGCTAGAGAAACCAGACCTTCCCAGCTAAGAGAAGGTCTGGAATTCTCTGATGAGAATTCCATGGGGATGCAGCTTTTTGTTACAATATTCTATGATAAACTTGAATAGATTGCTGATAGACCTATGAAACACTAATCATTTAGATCAGAAAACAAGCCCATGACAAGATGAGTGATTTAAAATATCCTTTGTAGAGATGCGTATCAAAGGATACCAAACACCTGATAAAATTCAGGGATATTCCCTAAAATGCCCCTGTAAAACATGGCACATTTGGTTTAGTGCTTTTTGACACCTTTTGCTTCACAGTGTTGAAATGTATTACAGAG
>JAOTQQ010000032.1:45880130-45915956 GCA_026546715.1 Gallinago undulata
CCCCTGTAAAACATGGCACATTTGGTTTAGTGCTTTTTGACACCTTTTGCTTCACAGTGTTGAAATGTATTACAGAGCCACCAATTATTTCTGTAACATCAAAACTTTGGGATAAGAAGTAGATGTGTTTAGGGGCAGTGGGAGAGCAAGACAAGAAGGACAGGGTGATGCAGAGAAATTAAACCAGAGAGAAAGCCCAGCACCTTTGGCATGGTGGGGCATCACACACATTCAGCACCACAAAGCTATGGCTGTATCAGAGTATGGCCATCAGTAACATAATTTGATTAAAAGGCCAACACAGGGTGTGCTGGGAGCTGCAGGAGAGAGAGATCTGTGCTGTCCTGGGGAGGCTGTATGGGGGCTGATGGGCGCAGTGAGGCGAGGGCGGGGCTGGGAGGCTCTGCGGAAGACACGTTGAAGTAGAAGACAACGAGGCAACCACTAAAAAACATCCATGGAAAAAAGCTGATATTTTTTCTGGTTTTATGGGGAGTGGCAAAATGACTTTCTTGTGGAAGAATTTCAGCTCTCAGCAGAGAAAATAATCCTTTGGATATTTTTCCCCAAAACAACTTTTCCACTTTTTATTTTTCATTTAGGCTGGAGATTGTTGTTGCCACTGAATCTTAAGTTTTTATTTGAAATTTCCTATGGGGTGGGAGATTGGGAATTAGTCTAAATAACTCCTTCTATAAAAAAATCCTAAACCTCTCAACATTGCCCTCATGCTGCTCCTTCTAGTCATTCGGGAGACAGTCCCCTATTTAAGCTTCTCCTTGAGCAAAGCTGCTTTAAGGGAATCCCAGTGCTCCTTAGCCCCAAATGTTTTCCTGCTGTTGCTTGGCAGTTTGCTGTCCCGCCGCTGTGCCAAAAGAATTTCTCATGGGTTGTGCTGCACATGGGGTCCCTGGACGTTTTTTTATCTCAATTTGTTTACCCCCTTGACCCCAAGTGTTTTCTTTCACTGACTGGGTTTATCAATGTTTGCAGGGGTCCAAAGGAGGAGGACAGGGACCTCTTTAGCTGGCTTTGCCTCTGGAAAAATGTCACACGGAAGATGTTAGGGGAACACTTTCTGGCCAGCACCATGTGTTACTGAAGTGATCATCTCTTTGAGATCAGTCCGAAGTGGAACAAGGTCTTCTCTGCTGACCTCAGCGCTGCGTCTTCATGTGCCAATTACCTCTCGGTAATTAAGGTCTAAGCAGCACACTACAGGCTAGGTATTGTGTGGCATGCAGTATTGCTCAGGAAAAGGCATGAACACAAGCACTCCCTGAGCAGTCATGGGTTAGCTAATGCCACTTTAAAGGCTTCCCATGTCTTCACTTGGCTCTGGTGCCCCAAGAAAGCTGCTGTAGGAGAGAGAGCTGTACCGCAGGAAAATTATAAGTGAGTTAAAATGTTCATGGCCTCCTTAAGCCAGCTAGGATGCTATTTAAAGGAATGTATTATTCCCTGCTGTATCTTCTGGCCTGCACAGGGAGCTTTCATTAGAGCAGCTGGCAGAGAGAGAGACAGTGCCTTGGAGAGCTCACGCGGCTTTCCACAACATCTCTGCTTGAAAGAGCCTTTGACTGTGCATCTTGCAAAATGTTTTCTCTGAGACGTCAAAATATACATCAGTCAAATCAAAGGAGTCTGGAATGTATTACATGCATGTTGGTGCACCAGTGGAGCTGTAGCCATGCAGGAGAGGGTCACAACAGGCACTCCCTAAAGCTCCACAAAGCCACTGTGGTCCTCAGGAGGTTTCTGAGGTCCTGGGGGGCAGCTCCACCTGTCGTGGTGGAGACAAGTCTCAAACCCTAGGGGAGGTTCCCTCCAGGGGGGACAAACCTTTCAAAACCCACTGGGTTTGAAAGCAAGCAGGCAACTTTTTGCTACCCCATCTCTCAAAGAAGGGCAGGTGTCATGGCTTTCTTCTCTTCCAAACTGTGAGATCACATACGCTGAGCCTCCCAGTAGAGGATGGGAAGGTGCACAGGCAGGGACAGAGGGTCACGTGTCACAGCACGCAGTTACATCCTCCATGGGATGGATGGGAGCCCTGGGAAGTGATGTAGCTTCCAGACCCAGTGTGGTCCTTCTCTGCCCCAAAAAACAAAGTTTGTGGATGGGAGGTCAGCTTGTCTCACTGTGTTTGACTGGTGAAGTTGAGGAGTGAGAGACTGACTGTTACACAGCTTTGCAAACATGCCAGGAAGTGTCGTGATGTGGTACTCAAGTGGTAGGAGCCAATTTTGTGTATCTCATGCCCAGGTGAACAACAACATCCAAATTTTCCTAAGGAAAATACATCACAAAGCAAACTCTGATAACAGAGGGATGGACGGGCAGGGAAGCTGCTTTTAGTAAAACTCTGGAGAATGTCTCTGGAGCCTGTTGAGAACTGCTCTTCGTGTCCGTGTGGTCAGAAAACATCCAACTGTGGCCTCCAGCGTGGCCAGAGGGTGTCCTTCAGAGCATGTGGGATCTCATGCTCTTGGCCAGGCTCGGTGGCTTGCTGTGCTGCTGGAGCCCTCCCCACGGTGCCAGGCTGACGGCTCGGACGGTGCCAGCCAAGTCCCCTGGGCAGCCCAGGGAGCAGGTTCCTCCCGAGCCTAAGGGGAATGCAGGCATAGTGTTTCCATGAGTAAGCCTCGCTTGCAGGGGCACATGTTTGCAGGATGAGACCATGGAGCGAATTCGTGAGCTCCCAGCCCGATGTGGAGCCGGTGAGGCACACGTGGTGTGGAGCCGGGCAAAGGCACGCTTGAGAGCTTTTAATTTCATGCTTCCCGAGCAAGCACACTTTTCTCCATAAAAGCTGCAAGGTTCTTGGTGGTTTTATTTCTGTATTAAATTTAGCATTTCTTTAAAAGTAGAAAAGGCTGAAAATGGGGGTGGTACAAAGCTGAAGCAGATTTGCTTGTGGTCTGGGGCAAGGGGCATCTCTCTAGTTTGCACTTACGGTGCGCACAACATGGTGTGGTCCTGCTTTGTACATCTGAGACAGTCTATGTCACTAATCATCCAAAAATGCACATTGTAAACATCTTGCTCATGTTGAGCTGTGGCCCTTCCCTTCGAAGCACAGAGGATAACAGATGAGGTGTGAGGCAGGGGGGTGTTAGGGATCTCCAGGCAAGGTCAACGAGGGTTACTACATCCAAACAGCAGGTCCCTGTTCAGGTCCTGATTGCAGTCCCATGTCATGTTAACACCACAACACTGGAGCTGATATGCTCCCACAAGGGCTAATTAGACTTGATTTTGGATGATGCTGATGTGGCCAGACCATTTCCAGGTCTGAGGCCACCCCTGGGATCTGTGCATCACGCTCTGTGTTGCTGTGCTCCCAGACGTGAACAGAAAGACATTTCTCATGGCTTAGTGAAGCGGAAAGAAAGAAAGATTGTAGTGAATGTACCGAAACTGTTGGGTTTGCTTCACATAAATGTAAAATGTTTCTTTTTCCTTTCCTCTAACTCACTCTTTTCTCTATATCCCTTAATACCACCCCAGATCTGCAAACCCTTACCAGGTTTCCAGTCCTTACCTGGTTTCTAATCCTTTAAACCCATTTTCCCCCATCTAGTAGATAGCACATGGAAAACTTTGACTTCACGGTCATGCTCCATGCATGGATGTGAGCGCAGTCCAAGCAAATAAATCCTGAGTGCGAGCATTCATACATGAAGAACTTCACACTCGGAAACATGACCACACTAAATTGCTGCCAGAGTTTTAAAGGCAGCTTTTGAAAATATTGGCCCTGCATCTTGTATTTCTGGAGCAAATGGTTTGATTCATTAGGGAAACATCAGCTAACTGCACATAGGACTGCATCCTGGGGATGCAGGGAGGAAAGAGGCTGGGATGAAGACAGCTCTCTGCTTGTACATAAACACACCCTGGGCTGATTAGCTACCAGAGGAAAAGGAAATCTTTATGAAGTCTGCCTTTATTTTCCATGTCTCTATAATTACAAAGACTTGATATGGAAGAATATCTTTCAAGTATATAAGGCATATGCTCCCCAGAAACATTTATCAGCAATGTTTTTGGCTCCTGTAACTAATACTAGCAGAAGGCTCAATTTCCTGACAGTCAGCACCAGTTTTTATTAAGAATGAACATCTTCCCTTTATTTTTCCCCCAACTTCCAAAGTATTATTGATAGTTGATTATTACTATTTTATGTGAGGTCATCACAATTAGTTTTGAACTGTAGACATGCAATGGTGCAGGCTGTAAAACTCAGGTCAGTGTTGGAATGCATAGGTAGAATATATAAAAAGCACTGTGGCTATGAGCTCCATCAAGGAGAAGTTAGGAGATTCTGGAATGAAGGTTTTATCTCCTATCTTCATTTAGTTTTCACAAGCCTATATCTCATGAAGGTCTTGAGACCATTATACAGTATTTTTGTGCGTGATCCTCTCCATTCAGCTCACTGAAGAGGCATTGCTCTGGTAAGGAGCACCCACTCAATATTTTGTCTGCCCTGTGGTTCCTCCAACACGTGTGCTACCGATGAGGTAGGGTTCTCAGTCCATCTTGGCTATCCCCACATCAGCCTGGGCCCTGCTCACCTGCAGTCCCAGTCTCCTCAATCAGGGGCTCAAGCCTGTCCATGGGTCTTGCCAGCTTGTCTCACTTTCAGTGTTCCCAGACTCCTTCCAAAAAAGCCTCCCTTGCTTTCCTCCACACAGCAACCCCAGTAGTGAGTTACAGTGTAATTCATGATTTATACACTGTTTTAGTGTGTATCATCATGGAAGGGGATAGATCAACAAGATCTGCTTCCTTGCAAAGACCCCTATACTTAAGCCCATGTTTTACACATACGGGAGGTGGGGGGAGGGGCGGGCAGTCCTAGACACCTCTTTTAGTGCAATGTGCTAAACAAGAGGGAACATGCTTATAGGGATGGGAACTTAATTTTAATATCTACCAATATTTGAAGTTGCGTGATCTTTCACTGCACAAAACCCATCCCTGACACTGGGTCAACCTGTACCGACACGGGGCACCAAACTGGGTGCTTGTGCTTAATCCTGTGAGAAGTTCCATGAACTTCAGGAAAATCAAGCACATGCATGGATGCCCCCAGATCAGACTTGTCATTTCGATACTGATCCTAAAGCCCACAGATTTGGTAAGTTGTGGGTTAAAACTTTTAAAACAGTGTGTTGGGCAAGCTAATTCTGCATGTAATTTAGGGTTAAATTTTATCCTCCCCCAGCCCTTACCTTTTACTACACATTTTGTTTCAATCAGGATTTGCTTGGATTCACCTGGTTATATCTGAGGGCAGAGTTTGTCCTTTTCTCTCTGTTGCTAAGTTTAGTTACACTGAAAGTGAAAAGCTGTTAGGATCCTTGAAAGAAGAAGTACACCTAATAACGGTAAAATTCAATTACCAAACATCTAACAATGACAAAGTGTTGTGGAAAACATTTTGATCTCAACAAAACGCTTAGTTCTACACAAAATGAAATATTGTCTGATATCTAGGGCTTTTCATAAGCAAGTGGAAACAAATGTAATTATGATAGGCAGAAAGGAAAAATCAATATTTTGCTTTGAAAATTAGCCATTTCTGGATTGTTTTTTCTGGCTGAGATAGTCTGACAACATTTTATGAAATATTTTTATCTGCTTGAAATTGTCTGTCTTTTTCTCTCTCACTTTTTTTTTTTTTTTTTAACCAAAATGATGTATTTCTGGTTAAATTTTTTTTACTGTAGCCAGAAAGGGAAACTGTTCTGTCAAGGGTATTGTAAAAAGCCCTGCATTTCATTGACTTTTAATGGAACCTTAATAGAAGTTGGCAGCGTAGATGACGAAGCTGGAAGGCTGCAATGAAATTAAAATAATCAGAAGTTGTTCTGAGGTTCATGACCATGAGAAAGTCCTCAAAGCCCCTAACTACTCACTCAGCCATAAAAATGGCTGATCTCATTTCTTTCCATCACGTCCCATCCTTGAGAGAAACACTCATGACTGTGGGCAGCCCCATGGGGGACCATGTTATTGCTATTGATTTTAGATGGAAGATGTGCAGATACTGCAGTGAGGAGGGCAAGGATCAGCTTCACCAAAAAAAAAGTGCTTTGAAATCTGGAAAAGCTCTTGGATCTGGGAAGGAGAGGATAAATTTTAATCAATGTCAATGTTTCCAGACTGTTTGGAAAAGCCTGACTATGCATTAAGCTGTAATGACCCCTGGCAGACTTTTAATCTAGATTAAAGCATTATACCTTCCTTTTTTAATGAAAAGAATGGCTTCTAAATCCTTTGAAACAGTTGCATCTGCATGAGTTTATGCTACTTGGGGCTTACATTGGACCCACTGGTGGTTCCTTGGATTTTTGCCAGAACATTGTTGAAATGAGAGTTAGAAGAAATGTTCCCCAGGAATAATACTACCTGGACTTCTCTTGCTCCCCTGCATTGGTTATTCCCCGCCCCCCCCCCCCCAACATACCCGCATGCTCTTTCTTTTTGCCCATCATTACTGCTATATATTCAGATGGCTTTTGGCTTTTGGTCTATCAGCTTGTCTACTGCAGAGCCTTTAATAATGGTTATTTCCTGGTAGTGAATGCTCAACTTGGTCTAGGGGGACCTGTTTGTAGCATAGTTTTCTGTAATTACCCCAAAATTTACACAGCAATTCCAGGCCTATTATATGGAGCATAGTATGTAATTACAGGCATAACATATTAGGCCCTAATAACAGCAAATATATCATTACACAAATCATTCATGTTACTGTGCTGATATTTTTATATGGGGTAAGAGAATACAATTACTAATAATTACAATACACATTTTACAGCTGCAGTGTAACTGGTGCCAGTGTGACATATAGCAGGGCAGGGGCAGGAATAAGGAAACTCTCTGTGAAATATGGTGGACTTCGAGAAATATTACATAAAAAAAACAAGGTGGAAGCCTTATCTGTGTAGTTTTGTGTGTGTGTATATGCATATGCATATGTACACATATATGACAATTGTATTTATCAAAGCAGCCATCTAGGAGGGGGGAATTCACAGTCTCACTTAGATGATGGGTCTCCTAGTTAGGGGGGCAGATGGTTCTCCAGGCCCCAGGGCTGTAGAGGGAGGAAAGAAATCCTATAAATGCAGCAGCAAGCAGAGTTGGGCCAGCAGGTCACCAGGTGAACTGTGCAAATAATAGTGTATTTCACCTTCCAGTTTGGAAGAACTGGGCTCGGACCAAGATTTGTAATAAAAGTGCTTTGAGGCACTTTAAACTTTTCCTGAAAGGTGACCACTGATCCCTGCCAAATCTAGGTAGCTTGTAGGGAAAATGTGTTAGTGCTAGCATCTGTCAGGTAGTGCCAGGTGTGCTGGGGATTAATGACACAGAAGCAGTGAAAGGCCAGTCCTGACCTTTGCATGCAGCTTTATGAGTGATTTGGGTTGATGCAAATGGGTTTATGAGTGGTTTGGGCTGATGCACGTTGGTTAATGGGTTGATTTAGGCACTGCCGTCCTGGCACTCCAAGGTGCTTTCTCTCAGCCCTGGGCATGGAGGGCAAGTAGGTGGAGGGCAGATGCAACAGGACTTTTTTTTTTTCCTACACCACCGTATCAATAAGTTCAGGTGGTGACTTCTGTTTCAACATCTACCTATTTATATCTGCTGCACAGTTTAGGATGAAATTTGTTTCCTTTGCTGACAGGTTAACCTGCTTTCTGGGCTCTGTCCGCAGCATCCCAGCAGCACTTTCGATAGCACTAACTTGCAAAGTCAAGCATACTTTCTCCACAGCAACATGATAAGGGTCAAACTGACAATATGAGGAGAAAAACACACAGATTAGGGTCTCCCCTGAGGCATATCCTCGGGGTCATGTGGTTGGGAGGTATTGACAGGACTTGGCTTGCACTTGGCCACCTTGGTTTGGACAGAGGTCTTTGCTTTGCCTGTGCCATCCTGTTTCAGTATGGAAATACCCCAATTATAGGAGGAATGATGAACAGGAACCATGGGGGCCAGCACCAGCCTGTCAAAGCCATTTTACCTGGCCATGGAAATACTGGAGGGCCAGCCCAGGTGAGAGTATTTCTGTTCATGTGGGGCATTGGGAGATGGAGGTGCTCACATGAGCCGGACAAGAGTTGTCATGCAAATGTAGTTGCACTGGTCTACAAAGAGACACTTCCAATAAAAACGGCAAGCATGAGTTTTCATCAGAATAAAGCCAAAATAATACCACCGGCTGAACGGAGATGCACAGCAAAGCATGAGCCACCTCACAGTAGAAAATATGCAAGCGTGGTGGCTAGGGCTCCCCCATCCCAGGTTAATGCAGTCCTTTGGGGTCTGACCTGCCTTGCGTTTTGCCTGGGCGTGGATTGGTCATGGCTGGGATTCAAGTTGGGATGCCACCGTTGTGGGGTTATCTGCGTGGAGGAGGCTGGCTGTTCATGCAGGGGCTCTGTGCTGAGTGCTCACCCCATGCTTTATCTCCTTGATGCTTAGTAAGCTTGAGAGAAGTGGGAACTGATGACTTACATGAAGTGGACAGGGGTGTTTTCAGAGGCCCAGGCACTTAGTGAGCTGTGTCCTTTTGCAGTGTGTCTATTCTCATGGTGTTTTCACGCTCAGCGTTCAAGGGTAGAAATGGTAGGAAAGGTCCTACTGCTCCTCTGCTGCTCCCCAGCAGAAAACCCCTGAATAAAAAGAAGAATCTGGCTTTACGGGACAGATTATTACACATGGTGGTTTTGAGTCTTTGTAGACAGCCTTTCAACCCCTGGCAACTTAAGCTGATCTAAAAACTGGCTTGAAGATGTTTGGATTTAGAGGTGTCTGTGCTGGGCAGGGCTCCTCAGGCAAGAAAGATTTAGCAGCTGCAAGGACATTTATTTAACAAGCAGGTAGATGGTGACTGCTGATGGGAATCCTGAGCAATACTTTGAAGTCTGCCAGTATTGTCATGTTCATAAGATGATCCTCACCTTGGTCCTCATCTTTGGTACCTCCATGGCTACTAAATTCCCTCAGGAATTTTGAGGTCAGAAATAAGAGGAAATGCTAATGCCCTTCACCTACTGCAGCTGGCATCTGAGCAGTGGATGTGGTATGTGCACTTTGAAGTTAGCCAAGCTCCTGCAAATCGTCCTACATGGGGGCTGTGTTACAAGTGCTCCTGTGCCCTCCCCTCCAAGATTTGGAGCTGGCAGCCAGCGCCAACTGGGAGCAAAGGCTTTGGCTCTGCTAACCCCAGGGAGATGACAGCATGAGAGATGTCTTGCTTTTCCAGCATTACAACAAAACATCATTACCTTGTTATCAGCAGAGGAGAGCGATTGCTCGGCATGTTTGTGTGGGAGGAGTGAAGCAAGGTCGGTGCTGTACCTCAGCTGACCCTGGTTGTGACCCTGGCCAGGAAAGCAGACTGTCACCTCTACGACGGTGTTCAAATTCATGTTTGCCACCTTTTGGTAAAAATTTACCCTTGTTGTTGTCAGAGTTGGTTGGTGGAGGTGGGCTGGGCAGCACAGGGCAGTGGTAGGGATGCTGCTCCTCTCGCCTTCCCTGACCTTCTGCTGGGATGCAAAAGCATCCACACAGCCTCTTGCAGAGGCTTGTTCACTTAACCCAAGGAGAACATACATATATATATTTTAATGGCTATGCTACCTGCATTTACTGGAAGGCAGTGGTAGGGTGGGAATAGGAGGGAATGTTTAAGAAAAGTGAATTTAGGAATTTGTAAACAAAGCAACTTGATCCCAAGGGTTAATGTTTCCCTAATCAGGGGGACAAACAATATTGCATAACCTGAAGCCCCAATCGCAATGCTTCCCTGCTTGTGATTTACGTATTTGCAGCAAATTCCTTATCTATCAACAGGAATTGAAAGGAAAAAAAAAGGGTAAATAAAGAATATCAGCAGTATTGTATGGCTGACTCTCCCTGCAGACCTTGCCTTACTGATAATTATTAACTCTCACAAACTGAGAGCTACTGCAGAATTCATGAGTAAAATACAATGGTATTTCTGAAGTAAAATATGCTTGGTGAACTTTGGACTCTGGTCAAAGACAGAAACGCCCACAGCATTTCCTTAGCTCCTGGCTATATGGTGCAGCCTGTGTCTGCTGGGGTGGGGACAACCCCAAGTTGTCCCCATCAGCCTTGCTAAAAACCCAGACAGGAGAATTGCACCATGGCCTCATACAAAGCCTGCAGTTCCTCCCTCACTTGCTGGTTCTTGAAAGCAAATGCACTTTAAGCCCAACCCTTTGACATGGATGCTGTGGTCCACGAACTCAGCTCCTCTCCGATATAAGATAAAAAAAATGTCCTTAATTTATATAACAAAAGACAGGGTTAAAAATTGTGCTTTAATAAAGGAATACAAATGGCAATCTAAAAATGTATTTTATTGGGCTGCTAGTAATGACCAGCGCTGACGGTGGAGGGATGAGCAGCATAATGAGCTGGTGGGAAGGGGCTTGGACACAGTTGTCCCCCCCGTGTCCCAGAAATTGGGTAGAAGACATCTTGAGCACCCTCACTGGGAGCTTGCCCGTCCTTGCCTGGGCCAGGGGACTTGGCAGTGAGCAGACTGTCACGGCACAACCTGGCTCCCCCCAGACCCAGACCCTGTTCCCATGAGCTCAGGTTCTGCATACAGGCTCCCCAGCTCAGCGTTCACCTGCCAATTGCTCAGCTTGGGAAATAAACGGGCAGGCACTGAGGAGTTCAAGTTTTGTATTCATGTCAGTAAAACAGAGACTATTCCTCTTCTCTGCCCACGCCAGCCCCTCACCCTCCCCAGCGCCCGGCAATGCCCGGCCACATTCCGACTGGAGTTGAGTCGGAGACCCGGGAACCTGATCTACACTGATGTAGCCAGGATGTGAATCTGGCCTCATAAACTACCCTTCCCCTTGAGTGGGGAACAAAATATGTTAATCTCCTTGGTTTGGAAACCCATTTTTCTTTTCTTTACTTGAACACAGAGTTCTGTCCCCTCATCATTAGCAGATGTCCTGCATACAAACTGCATTACCTATAAAGTCTGCTTACTCCAAGCAAATGTTTCTCAATCTTTTCTTTTTTTTTTTACTTCAATTTGAAGTGAAAGGTACAGTATAGGATTCAAATGCTTTTGCATTACATGGGTTTCTGACCACTTGAAAAACCCCACAGAAACGACGACTTCACAAACCTGAAACGCCTGCTGAATCCTTTTGCTGCATTTCATTCTGCCTGGCTCAACTTTCTTTTGATTTCCTGTTTTTTTTCTTCTGGTTTTACATGGCACTTAGATTTTGCTTATTTAATTTTATTTATTTAATAATAATAATAAAAAATCATAGCTCCTGTTTCAGCTCTCACTTCATGTCGGTATTCTACCCTGTGGATGTGTTGCACAGGCAGGGATGTCAGGAAATTGCCCGAAAGGCAGAGCTAAGGAGTAGCTCAAAGAAGGACGCAAACCTGAATGCCGAAGCACGATCTGGCGTTGTCCCAGCTCTTGCCCGCACTGAACGCTGGCTCCAGGGCTGCAGGCAGAGAAGTGCGGGCAGGAGAAATAAGAGGTGACTCACAGAAGGATTCAGAGATTCGGATTTGTCACTGACAGCTGGCTGGCCGGCTTGCCACCATCTGAATGGCACCTCTGATTTTTCTTTGGCTCAAAGATTTAACGTTAAGGCAAAAATAAGACACAGTGTAGAAGCTCCATCAAATCTTTGGCACAACAGCAACAACAACAAAAAATTACTGTACACATGAGCTGAGAGGGTAACATTTCCCAGTTAAGCAAAGGGAAAAGTGCTAAATAAATTGCACGTACTAAAAGGTGGCTGGCTTAACAACAATAAGAAGCATCCCTGTCCTTTTTTTTTTTTCTCTTTTCCTTTTTTCCTTTCTGTTCCAGAGATTGAGAAAGTTCCTTGGCCAATCGTCATCTTGAAAAGGGGTTTCTGCAAAAATGCTGCTTGCAGTCTTCATCTGGATCGTGCAACCTTTGCCAAGAACAGATGTAACTGTGGCTGGAAGCTCTCCTGAATCCTCCCTTCCTGGTTATTACTCCTGGAAAGAGAAAGATGCGCCATCAGAGCAGTGAATACGTGGTGTCCCAGCAGCTCCTTGCACAAACGACCACTGCTGACACATGCTTGGGTGTCCTCAAGGATTGCTGGCCATGGGACCCACAAAGAATTGACCTTGAAGAGCAAACACCTCTAGGTGCCAGAGTCCACATAGAGCCCAGGGACCAGCAGGGAGGAGATGAAGAAGTTTTGGAGAAGAAATGCAACCAGGTAATTAAGTGCTGGCTCCAGGTCCTGCTACAAAAAAATTAGAAATGATAGCAAATACCTGCTTTTGACAAGGCCTGCAGCTTTTTGGGTCTATTTTCAGCTTCAGAAGCCGATCTCAGAATTACAGAGGGGAAGCAAAGGAGCTGGGACAAGCTTTGGACAGGGAAAGCCTCATTTAAACATCCTTTAGCATTAAAATAAGCCCTGTGAATATCCCACAAAAAATCCTTAGCATAGTTCAAAATGGACTAAAATCCTCAGGGCCTGCTCTTTCATGAGATCACATCTCTGTTGTCCAAATAGCCTTCATCACGTGGGCTCCTAAATCCTCCTTTAAGTAACTTAGGAATTAGAAGCTTGGAAATGAGATCCCATTTACTGAGTCCAACCACTGTTTCTTGCCTTTTGCCAATGGATTTAAGAGCCCTTCAGGGTGCAGTACGGCCTCTGAAAGTCCTTTGGACACGGTCATCAATTCCCTGGACAGATCAGCTGTCTTTCTGAAAGTCTTAAAAAGGTCAAACTCCTTAAAGCTTGGCCTGAAAAACCCTTATGCCTCAATCCGTTTTGTTTCTGTACTGCCTCTTCTTTTCCATTACTGGATATTGTAACATTGAGGTATAAAATATTACTAAGATACTGATGTTTTATTTTATTTTATTACTATCATTAGGGCAGCTGCTGGTGAGATCAACCATCACAGCTGAGCATCGACACAGAAGAACCCAAAATCCACCTTGCCATCCCCTCCTGCAAAGTGCAGACTCTGGGAAGCACAGGATTGCCTCCGGACCATCAGAATTTCCCTGAAATAAGAGTATTTCACTGAGTGCACCAAGGTCATCCTCCATGCAAGAAATGCTGGTCTCCGCTAGACCCCAGACTCTTGGAGTTAGAGTCAGTACATCTGGATATGGTGGTGGAGGCATTTGGCTGTGCAGCTCTGCTGGAGGACAGAAAGGAGCCGTGGGCTGGCTGCATCCCAGCACGTCCCAGTGATAACAAAGTCCTCAGATAAACATCACTCCATCGGTCCCAGCCAGCATTGGTTGCCCTCCTACGTAAGCAATAATGAACTCTTCACATCTGGCACATGGCAAAACTGAAAACAGAGCTCGTTATTGCAATTACTATCAATAAGGAGGTGTTTCTGCTGGCTGTAAGACACTACCTAGTGCCACTCAGAGCAGGAGAGTGTAGAAACTATTGCCACAATTCAAGGCCTTAATTAGGATTTAGGATTTTGAATAAATGAGGGTTAGGTGGGAGAACAACAAACAGCCTTGTGTATCGCAAATGTTTCTGTTGGGAACCCTCTAAAATGATTTTCCAACAATAAATAATATATATTAATAACCTGTAATAGAAAAGTCGGTTGTTTAATTTATCCCACATGGAAAGAAAATGTAAAAGAAGAAAAAGGAGGGAAGCAATAACCGCTCTCATTAATATTAAAAGACAGTAGAGAGACAAATCCCCCCTGTTCCCGTCTGGAACAGCAGTCTTAGCAAGCAAAATCTTTTCCACTGCAGGAACGAATTACCCAGCAATAGCAGCCCCATGCCCTAAGCCAAAGCCACCCGAGTCACAGGGCCCCCCAGTCCCCTCCCTTGTGCCTCTGGTGCCCTTTAAAATGCTGAACAAATAGGAGCTGAGACTGCAGCTAAGACCTTCTGCATTCATTCAGAGAGACCCTACCCTTTAGCTCAGGGTGCTCGATGCTGATAAAAAGCATCGGTGGGTTTTGGGAAGCAGGAGGGTTTTAGGAAGAGGAATCTCAGCGTCAGGTCTCTCCTCTGAAGTCTTTGCAATTGGGGAAGATCAGCCATGGTGGGGGGCAAGAGGGAATATGTACAAACCAGGCAAGGGCAGGTAAGGGCAATCGTGCTGTACCTTCGAGCAAAGGCAACGAGAGGGGAATGGTGAGATCCCTCTGCAACGTCATGGAGGAGCTCAGCAGACCCCGCTGGCATTGCTCAGTCGGTCCCCAGGTGCTGCCCGATGCTGGCCATGAGTTATGTTAGGTGGGAACAGACTCCTTTCTTTCCCCCTCCACCCTTTTCCACTCTCGCCAGGAGCTCTGAAGACAGATTTATTAACCAGGGTCTGCTTTAAACTAATAATATCAGAACTCCCATGGCTCTTGAATTTGACAACTGGCCCAATGACCTTGGTGAGTTTGCAGCATCCCGGAGCATTTCAATCTCTATAAATCAAAGCACTTCTGGAATTGAGTCAGCCTTTGTTCCAGGGCTTCTCCTGTCTCTTCTACTCACATTTTCCTTTTGCTGTAGTTACCTGATATTTGTGGGGCGGATCTTACCCTATCCTTGGTAATACCCTTGCTACAAAGGGAATGGAGCCTACACCAGGATCCTCCTCCCACCGTGGGAGCAAATCCCCAGGTCAAGCCTTTGCATGATGCAACACAGTTGCTCCAACACCCCTTAAAACAAAGGGAGGTTTGGGGTGCTGTCATGACACATTAGGGCCCCACATCACATCCCTTTTGCAAGGCCAAGCTTTCGGCCTTGCTCTTTGGGGGACGGATGCTCAACCCCTGCGATGAGCCAAGGCAGGGTGTGCAGTGCCCTCGGGGATGCACGTAGCTGCTGCCGCCTCCCTGCCCGGTGCTGGGTGAACTTGCTCATGAACTTGTCATGAGCCCGTAGCCACACACCCATGCCCCATTTGCAACGGCTGTTTTGGGTTGCAGGGAGACACCAAACGCAAGCAATAAGCAGGGAAACTCACTACGGCGCTTCCTCAGCCTCACTACCCCATTGCTGACTTATTTTTAAGCAGCTCTCTTCCCCTGGGTGCAAAATCCCCAAGCTAGCATGGAGCAGGGATAACTCCTGGCTCCCCCCGGCCCAGGGGATGCTGCCGTCCCGCTGTCCCACAGGCAGACGGGTGGATGGACGGCTCGGGAGCGGGTCGCTGCTCTCCTGTGGTCCAGCTCCTCCCCGGGGCCCACGGAGCCGGCGGCCGTAGGGAAGCAGACTGGCTGGCTGCCCGCTCTCGCCTGCAAGTCCTAGCAGGGAAACGAAGCTATTTTTAAAGAGAAACCTCTGATAAGTCAAACTGCAGGGAAAGGGAGGTCGAATCAGACCCCCCCTCCCCACACAGGACGGGAAGCCGGGAGGAAGAAACGCCATGCAGATCATCGAGATTTTTACTGTGCTGGCTCCGAATGTGTTATAATAATCAATATCAGATGATCAATAACAGCAAGCCCCGACAGCCAGGATCATCCGCGCAAACCAGGGGGTGGGAGCTGTGGCTTTATCTCGAGGCTCTGTCTAAATAAATCATGAGTCATGATACAGTGTTATAGAAAAAATATGCTCCAAGCGAATGGTTTCAGTGCCATACAAATCAAGCCTGCCACTACCATTTCTCTTTTATAATCTAAAAGCTTAACTTGTTCACTCCTGCAACTAAATACACCCGCAGAACGCCCTCCTTTGAATTTTTCAACGGGAGTAAGTGTTACCTACAGCAGGAGCTCTGCTTTTAGCAAAGTAGCAACAAGGCGGCATCAAGGCATGGCAGAACACCACAATAACTATTTTATATAATGCAATAATTACATACATAATGTGAGCCATTTTAGTGCAGCAGACTGCAACAAATAGAGTGGCTTTTCATTCTATATATGCTTCTATATCATTTAATTATCGGGGAATATATATAGAGAGACAGAGCACATTTTTAATTTTTAATTCCTTGCGTCTGTGCGCATCGACACACACAGGCACAAAAACAAGAAACTAAATTCCAGCCGAAAACTTTTATTGAGCTCCAACTGCTCGCCTGTTATTCATAACCCAGTTTCCTCTCTCACAAAGAGACCTTTCGCATGGTTTGGGGTTGGTTTTTTTTTTTTTTTTAATGTGTGTGTGTGTTTTATTTTTTTTTTCCTTCTGCCTCGCTAACAGCTGCTCGCAGTGTTGTATCCTGAGTGATGATGAGGTTCTGAAAGTGTTTTTTTGGAACAGATGGCCAGGAGAGAGCCGGGGAATGTGCCAGCAGCGAGCTGGGGAATGCGCCAAGTCCTGCAGTGACTGAGTACTCCGGGTTCCAGCTCGCGTGCCTTTCCCCTGCCCTCTGCCCCAAGTGGCGCCAGCAGGACTTCCCAGCTCGCGCTCCGAACATCTGGAGTCTGCGACTGCCAGAAGAGCCGGGACTGGGGGGGGAGGATGAAGTGAAAAAAAAATAATAAAAAAAATAAATCCCTCACCCATCCCTCCCTGCTCCGGCTCAGCTCCCATGGCCGCGGCGATGTTGCTGCCTAGCACGAGGGCTAATCAAAAGCACAGAGGGGAAGGGAAGGAAAAGAAAATGAACCTTGTGATGGGAGTTTGGGGTGGTTTTTTGTTTTTTTTTTTTTAAGCATTCAGGGTTTTCTGTTCAATGCTGGGGGTGCTGTATAGGGTAGTTGTTAGTGGTCGCATCCTGCTCTGTATAGACCGAAGGGTTGTGGTTGTGCTGCCCCACAGCCCTGAGGGTCTGATCCTGTGGGGCTGGGGGTGTAGGGGGCTGCGGCGCACAGCTCTGCACCCACAGAAACACCAGACTCCAGAGAGAGCACTGGGATGCGTACACTAAAGCCCAAACCCTACCTGTAACGCCGCCTTCCTGCGGGGCACCAGAATTTGACCTTGGGGCGGGGGGGGGGAAAGGTTTTAATAAGAGACTGCAAACAGTCTCCAAACAGACCCCAAACCCTACAAAATCTGTGAGAGGCTTTCAGGTGACCTCTGGCCACTTGGGATCATGTCCCGTATAGAAACAGCATATGCCATGGATGAGGAAACTGAGACTCTTCTTTCTGATCCACCTCCTTTCACTGTCATGTCCTCAGCGCTGCTGGAGGATGCTCTGGGCGGGAGCCAAAGGTAGATCCCCTTTTTCCTAAGAAATCAGTAGGGCCTCGGCAGGACTTGGGGCTCCGCTGAGGGGGTCACAACCCAAATCTCAATGTGGTGCAATCCTTGCGTGCGTAGTGAAGAGCAAAGCTTAGTCCAGATCACTTGTATAACCAAGCAAAAGGTAGCTGTAGAAAATGAAGACTATCAGCAGAATTCATCACCCCCTCATCCAGCATTTTTTTTTTAAGGGAAAAGGCATCTGAAGCCCTTCAATTACCCCCTTCACCATTTATAAATGAGATCTCCCATCATCAAACACCCTCAGTCAAGTCTCAATTGCAACAAAAAAAAATCACCGTACAACTGTAGTTGGGACTGGAAAGGGGATTTTTTTTTTTCCCTAGTCAAGTTTGAAAGGCTAAAGTCAACTTTTCTAATTAACAAAATGAAGTAGAAAGGGGGGATTAAAACACCCATTAAATTTCCTATTGCAACAGCAAAGTCTGAACAACCTAACGTTAGGGATAGCAGATAATTTGCCCTCAAAAACAAAGGGAACGGCAACACATAATCCGGCAAACGCAACATCTGGAGCCCTTGCCTGCCAAAACAAACTCCAACCAGCTACTTTTTTGTGTGAAAAGCTCACGGTGCCATAGCACATCGCAATCGGAGAGCTGCGAGAGCAAGCGATAGAGTCAGAGGCACGATAAAATTGAGATGACAGGAGATAAGGGCGCTGCGGACCCAACTCGAGGAGTGGAGGTCTGCATTCAGGCTTGCTGTGATTAGTCTTTCTTTGAGAGAGAATAAAAAAGGAAATCTAAAAGCAACAACAAAAATAACAACCACCCCAAAGTCGATAATTCAGAGGAACTGCTCAGCTAGCAGTGGTTTCGGAGACCTGATTAAAAACACACACAGCTTAGAAAAACGTGCCTCTTTCAAAATTAATGAGGGTGCAGTGATTTTGGGCCAAGCCATTGTATCCTCATCCAGCCGCCCATGTGAGACCCCCCAGGAGAGACATCCCTTCGCACCACCTGACATCCAGAGCTCGGATGTTCCCCACACAGCCATCCCGGATCTATAAGTTCACTCTGACAGCAGCATTTCCCTCCCTCATGCTCATAATGACATTGATTTGCTTGGTTCATGGAGAAAGGGAGATACCAAGATGAATCCTCCCAACCCAGGCTTTGAATCCCCATTCCTATCTACTGGGAATTACTGGTGTTACTTAGTGGTACCTACTGCTTCATCATCAGCTGAATGTGCTCTTGCTACCACCTGAGCAAATACTGCGGAAAATAAAATGATACCTATCAGCCAAGGGAATCCACAGGCTCTTGGGCTGCCCTAAACTTGGACTTCCCCAAATAGCAGAAATGCATTTGGAAGACACTTTCCAGAAAGAAAAGCAGGGCAGAGCAGGGACACGGTAAAAAGCCCAACTTTCTTTTTGGAGAAGGCCTTTGGAGAAGGCTTAGGGTGGGTGTCCAAGAATGTGGAGAAAAGGCAGATTTTCTCCTGGTGATGCTGTTTCCGTGGATCAGTGGTGGCTCGTTGGGAGGCAGGATGTGCTGATGCCCCGTGAGAGTTTCATTGTTCACGCGCTCTTAATGGGCTTGGGGCTTTTCTCCATGGGTCCGCTCTGGAGCGAACTTCAGAGAAAAAACGCCATAAATGGAAGGCTTTTAATTCTTAATTTATTTTTTTTTTAATTAAGGATGGGACAAGCCCTAACCCTCAGATGTGAACACCCTGGGATTTGGAGCCATTTGAAATCTGGCTCCGTGTTTTCTGCCTTTAAGCTCACATTGGTTGACATAAGCTAAGACAATGGGCCTCAGTCCATCGGGCACCCAAAGCCTGAAAACCAGCCCAGAAATCTGCTGAAGCCCCAAGAAGGATGCTCCCCCTCTTCTTCCCCCACATCTCGGCTCGGGAAGGGGACTTAAAACCCAACTAGCAATCTGCCAAAGCCCCCAAAAGGATGTTCATCCACATTGCCCCCCATCCTGACTTGGGGAGGGGACCCAAGAGCTAAGTCTCGCCTCGCCTCAGCGTTGGTGGCATCACATCAGCGTCCCCGGCACTGCACTGACTGCAGCACTACA
Source organism: Gallinago undulata (assembly GCA_026546715.1). Taxonomy (NCBI): domain Eukaryota; kingdom Metazoa; phylum Chordata; class Aves; order Charadriiformes; family Scolopacidae; genus Gallinago; species Gallinago undulata. The sequence continues at coordinate 45,899,433 of JAOTQQ010000032.1, forward strand.
GACCCCACAGTGAACACCTAATTTCAGGCCGTGCCCAGGAGCTCCCCCCACACCTCCCAGTTTCAGCTGGTGTTGTTGGCTGTGGGCGAGCGGTGCCGTGTCTCTGCCTGGCACTGCTGCTCCGGGGGCATAAATACAGCCCGTGACAGCAAGAGGAAGCGACAGGGAGTGTGCTATTGTGTTTATTTATAAACTAAATTTCTGCAGGATGATTTGTTGGGCTAAAGAGGAGGAAAACCAAGGAAACCTGCCTGAATCGGAGGCAGATCTTAACGACACTGGGGAAGGAGCCTGCTCCCCGGCTTAGCTGCCCATTCATCCATTAAAATCCCACTGATTTATTATCCCGCCTGACAAGCGAGCCCAGAAAGCAGGGGGAAGTTCAATTCAAGTTTACAAAACTCTTTTTGTCATAAAAGCCCGAACAAAGACATCAATCACTCCTTTAATTCACCCACGTCACTCTCTGAGAGGAAAACTGGCAGAACGCTCCGCTTCCTCCTCCCGCCGCTTGACGATGATTTCACCTAATTGGTTCAGTGTTAAGTAACCTAAAGGAATGCAAGGCGTAATTAGATTTAACGTTGTTTCCTCAAGATACCCACATGTCCTTCAGGTCATACATCTTACTAATGTGTTTATACATACAATGTCTCCATTAGCTACTTTTTTTTTGTTGTCGGGTGATTTTTCTCAGAGATAAGTGTTAGCTTAAACAAAACAGAAAACACAGGCGGGCGACCGTGTTTTATGGGCTCCAAAAGGCGACTTGAGGTTGGTTTGGTTTAACAAATAACAGCCCCAAGATGACTCTAATAGGATCATGCTCACGTTAAAACACACGATGGGCGACTAACGAGAGGAAGAGCCCAGCGCGGAGGATGGGGAGGAGAGAAAAGCTTTTGATTAGAGAGGAATGCGGTTATTACAAGATCAGAGGGATGGAGGAGAAAAAGCAAGAGAGAAAGGCAAGGGATAAAAAAAATCAGGAAAATTTCAAAAGGCTGAGAAAGGAAGGAAACCACTTTGGATTCTTTCTTTTTTTTTTTTTTTTTTCCTTTTTTTCCCTCTTTGGCAACTTTTACAATTATTTGGGGGGTGGCGAAGGGGGTGGCTGTAACATACCTTCCTTTTTTTAGATCTTCCTTCTGCTTGTAAGGTCCTAGTGCACTGCTCCACGCATTCAGAGAAGCTCATGTTACTGTGGTCAGCGCTGTAATCCAGGTCTGCTAGTCTGGCCAGGGAAAGGATATAGTTACAGGCTATTCTCAAGATGGCCAGTTTGGACAACTTTTGACCATAAGAATAGCAGGGAACCTAGAAAGGGTAACAGGGAAAAAAAAAATAATTAAAAATTAGGCCAAATAAACAAAATATCTTGCTTGAAGCATGACAAAACAACTGTAGGTTATTTTCTTAGCAGTTTTTAACATAAATAGGAACTCTAGCGATAAAAGGCCATATGGTCCCAACAGGTTTTTAAGAAGAACTCCCCCCGCTGATCTCCATGGGGATGAAAGCAGCGTGAAGCCTCTTGATTTCAGCGGGGCAGTTCTGCTTAAAACATGATGGCAGGATATGGCCTGGGATGTCTGCCTGCCGTTCAGTTCGCTTCGCGGAGGCCCTTTTTTTTTCTCAGAAACCTGCAAGCCCCATGCCATGCCACCTGCTTAATGGTTTTGAGTAACTTACTGCCTGCAAGTAGCTCCGATGCCCTCACAGGTCTTGCAGAAAAAGGCAGTAAGGGGACAAATATATCACAACCCGGTGGTTTTGCACTCAAAACAGCATCGACCGTGACTTCCAGCCTGTGCAAAACCATGCTGCTGTTGTAGGAGCAGGACCTGGAGACAGTATCTCCTACCTGCTGAAACACCCTGTCATGGTGCCTCACCTCCCAGAAGAGACCAAACCAGAGGTTCAGGGCCCTGGCCATATCTTATGCAATTCATTTCTTTACCCGTGAAGACTTCTAGTGTAATGTGAAACATTCAAACAATTCAACTTAAACAGTAGGTGTCTAAACAACTGAAGAGTATATGTTTCCTGCTGCAGAGGGTTTGATCACTTTTCGATCGTGATCCAGCAAAACACTACATATATGCTCAGTTTTAGGTACACAACTTCGAGACGTCCAGCTTAAAGAGAGATCTTCTTCCGAGTTCAGTAGGCTTGGGGACACATTTGCTAGTTTGTAAACCTGCTAAAGGTCATTCAGCCTTTAATGCACAAGAGTCTATCGCCTACAGGAAACTGGAGCTGGGCGTTTATCTGAAATCCATCCTTGCCACTCAGGTTGTCTGACCACCCATCAATCTAAGTTTTCATACTACATCAATCACTGGAATGCCTCAATGCCCCTCTATCATCTGCCTCCATACCAGTCTGCATCCTCCTCATCCCTCTAGGGTGTCATACTCTGCTTAGGGGTGGAGATTTTTTAACGCTTCTGGCCATCCTCATGCCTCAGCTTCTCTTTTCTCCACAGAGACAAAGCTGGAGTAATGTCCCTGACTTTACATGAGGTAAGATGGGTTCACCCCCTTCACAAACCCCATAGTGGCCATATGCAGATGCCAAGGGAGGAGCAGAACGGCTCAGGCATATATAGGATTTCCCCAAGTATTCTGCCAGGCTCCGACTGATGTCAGCTCCACAACATCAGCTAGATATGCCTTCCGCGTATTTAGCAACCCATGATAGACTTTTTTGTCCATGAATTTGGTCTGGTAAGCTGAACCCCTGTCAATTTTGAGCATTCACAACATCCTCTTGCAAAGTTTTTTCCCTCGTCTATATAACACTGTCCTCCTCCTGCTTGTTTTGAACTTGCTCCTGTCTTCCTGCACTCTTCCTGCACTAAAAGAGAGGACAATAGATTTTTATTCACCTCCTCTGTGACACACATTTTTAGTTCTCCATTATCTCTTCAGCCTCTTTTCCAGAGGAAAAAGAACAAACCTCTTCAGCAGACAGTTTTGTGGAAACCATCTCATACCTTTGATGACCCTTGCTGCTCTTCACTGAACTTTTCCTAGTCCTTTTGGAGCTAATAGGATCAGAACACCACACAGTATTCAAGTTGTGGGTGCTCTGTGTATTATCTAACAGATGTTTGTGTTATCTGTTTTTCTTAATATACCTTTTCTTATAACTCCTGATTTGATTCGTGACTATTAGCAGGCACTGACCCAAGACTTCCATCGAACCATCTACAGAAACCCTGAGGTCTCTCGTCTCTGACATAATGGTCAGCTCAGGGTCTATCATTTCATATGTGGAATCTGATATGTTTTTTCCCATATGCATCACTTTATCTCCATTGGATTTATTTCATCTGCCATATTATTACCTAATACTCAGAGTCATAAGGTCCCTCTGTAATTCTTATCTTTGCCACCTTTAGCCAATATCAGTACCTTTTGCTGGAGTACTGCCAACAAATTTCCTATTGTGCTGCTCAGGAGTAGCTCTGCCAGAATACTTACAGAAATCCAGATCAACTGCAATTGGCTGGATCACCCTTATCCACAAGCACATGGATTTTAATGCTGTTAACCCTACGGGCTATTTCATTTGGCTTGTATGACACAGCTGAGGTGCCCAGAAGTACCCAACCTCTCCAGAAGAAAGCCAACATACTTCAAACCTTGTATACACATCATTTGCTATTGATAACCCTGAGGAGGCAGGGAATCTATTTATTCTTCTTCTCCCAAGTCATGGGCGACAGGACTAGAGGAAACGGCCTCAAGTTGCGCCAGGGGAGGTTCAGGTTGGAAATTAGGAAAAATTTTTACACTGAAAAGGTTATCGGGCATTGGAATGGGCTGCCCAGAGAAGTGGTTGAGGCACCATCACTGGGGGTATTCAAAAGACGGGTTGACATGGTGCTGTGGGACATGGTTTAGAGATGTTTTTTTTGTCAGAGTTAGGTTGATGGTTGGACTAGACGACCTTGAAGGTCCCTTCCAACCTAGATGATTCTATGATTCTATGAACACCCAGTGCCACCATCACATTGACCACCACGGGCCATTGCACGGAGCAGAAACTTCTCTGCTTCTAACAGAAACCCAAAAGGGACAGAGCCACTTGCAGGCCCCTCCTGCTGGCAACAGCCCTAGGCGTCACACGGCATTTGAGAGATACCTGTAAGACCCCCTTGGCAAAGCTTGGCAGTCGAGGAAATGTTGTCCCCATCTCTCCAGCATAAATCAGAGGGGTAGCTGGAAATGGCTGGAGTCTGGTGGCACAAAGGGCCTCTTCTTACCCTACAAAATCTCTCTCCAAATCCACGCCTACAATTCTTTGCTGGCATTATGCACCCGCCAACAGAGCTTGCCCTCAGACCCTAATACCTGGCCCCCAGCTGCAATAACCTGAGTTATTTTGGAACGAAGAGCTTTGGGCAGCAGAAACACCCAAGTCTCTTTTGACGCCGATGTAACAAGAACAGTGGAGATCCCAGATCAAACAGCAGCACAGAAGACCAAAGCAAGATGGAAACTAAAATGGAAGGATTCAGCAAAATGTGGGAATAATTTCAGAATTAGAGCAAGAAGGAAGTTAAATCGAGTGGAAGGAAAATAGACGACGAAATCCTCGAGGCTGATGCACAGACGCTGTCCAGTTACAACACAAGAAGGCAAGCTAATGTCTTTTTTCCTCATCTGTTTTGCTCTTTCTTTTGTATTTTGTTCTTATTTACAAAAAAAGAAACAAAATAAAAACCGAACTGTTTTGTAGGACGTTTGCTACAAATTCCAAGAAGGATCTCGGTACTAACACAGTTGACAAAACCCTCGACTGAGATTACACAACACTCTTCCTACACGCTGCAGCAAAGTCCAAACTGGAGCTGCCCTATTATGTACAGTGGAAGAAGTTCACCTTGAGCAGCTCAGATAGCACTGCGATGGGTGCGGGGCATCAGAATTAGGAGATAAGAGTTTTTGCCATGGTAACAGTGTTAGAATAACTGTTTTGTAGGAACCCTCCCTGTCTTGGCTCAGCTCCTGCCATTTTAATGTTTCCTTTTGAATTAAACATGGGAAATTGAGAGAGGAATGAGCCACTTAGTTCAGATCCTGATCCAAAGCTTCCACAAGCAGGGGCAGGGGGGCAGGGAAGAAAGTGAACTTTGGTTTTACCCCTTTTTTTAAACATAAAGCCAGCAGGGAAGAGGTGTCAGATTTGCACAAGCTAGAGTGAAGGGTGTTGATGACACACCTGGATGCCAAGAGATCTTCAAAATCCAACCCAAAACAGAGCAAGCATCTTGGAAATGGGAAAAAAATGCCCAATGCCAGACCCTCCCAGCTCCCATGGGGTCTACGGATGGGGTTTTCAGCAGGAGGCAAAGAGAGCAGGCATCCATCATGCTCCCGGTGAGCACCAGACCCTCTCCTTCTACAACCTTCTTGCTCATCATGCCTGAGCCGAACAGACATCAGTGCTTTCGTGGGAGAGCTGTGAAGACAGAAGCTGAGCAGGTCCGTTCAGAGCCAGAGGGAGCCAGGGGAGAGCTCAAGTTCCCGTGCAGTTAATGAAAATATTTCCCTTATCTGACCTCACTGATTTCTGCCGAGCGGCAGCGCAGCTCACCATCTTGCCTGCAATATTTGCAATGATTAAAAGAAGTTAGAAAGGAACTGCAACTGTAATTTCACACCAATCTGAAGGAATGCAGCTGCCTGCTAGAAAGGAAAGGATACTGGCACTATCTTCAGCTTCAGGAGATCAGCACGGCAGTGGGCTGGGACCAGCAGGAACCAGAGCTTCAGCCAGAGGATGTTTGTTGGTTGTGTATGCAAAAGGTTCTGCAGAGTCTCATGGGTCTTATCAGTGATTCCCAGGCTGGCAGTGGCTTAAGCAACGCAAGATGAACGCTCTTGAGACATATTCCTGTGCAGAAGAGCCTTCTTTGGCAGGAAGATAGGACGGGATATGACCTAACAGGTCTTTTCCATCTTTGACGTCTGTGATTCAGAGGCAGCGCCCTTGGAAGACCAAAGATGCTCCCTTTGAAGTCCATGGGAAGTCTGCTGCACTTGACCAGACCAGTTCTCGGCCCGCAGCCAGTCCTCTTGAGGAAGACAGGGCTCCACTGCAGCTCCCCAGAGCGTCACTGTTACCAACCAAAGACACGGTCTTGGAGCTGATTCTCACCCAGGGCACAGGAAAGGAGACTGTGGGATGAGGCTGAGGAATAACTCGAGAAAAAGATGGGTGAAAGGGGACAATAAGCACCCCTGCCAGGTGAGGGTGCAGGGTATGCTCACCATGATGGGTCTGTGGGGAACAGCCAGGAGCATCTCATGGACTTCAGAAGCATAAAGACAGTTCACACCATTGAGCTTCTGGCTGGGTAGCTCTGTCCTTATCAATAAGATACAATTTCTATAGACACCCTCTGGACCTGTACAGATAATGTCTGTAAAGCCAAGTCCACCCTGCTTTTATGCTGCATGAAAACACTGGAAGGAAGAAGAACGTAGGGTGCTGAGGTTCCAGACCTCTGTTACCATGCTAGAAACACGATTCAGCAGCACAGATCCCCTCCATGTGAAGGTCACGCAGGGCAGAATTGGGCCCCCGGGGTACAGCAGGGAAGACAGGTTGGCTCCAAGGCAGAGAGATGTCCGTGTTTGTGATGCAGCATAAGCTAAGCCCTCTTGACAGCTAGCTCCTCCACAATATGCCATAATAAGCTGCTGAATTTACCTGTCTGCTAATTCATCTGGTTTATTTTTATGCTGGGAGTTAAAACACACCAGTCCCCCCCAGGGAGAGCATTTGGCGGCCTCTTCTCTGCATCCGAACACACAGTGCAACTGCACTGTCTCATTGTTTGTGCTGCGCCTCCTGCCAAAAATATTTCCAGAAGGTTCATATAAATGTCCAGTGCTTAATAGTTCTGGCTTTTGTACATCCCTCCTTCTACCCTGGGTTAAGTCAGACATTTCCCGGGGTTAAGAAACCTCAGGGAAAAGGCGGCAGGTTGGGGCCGCAGTACAACTGGTGTCCCCTGCTCATCGGTCCCAAGCATAAGGGAAACCTCTCTCTCTTTCCATCCTGAAGTACCACCAGGTTTAGTGGCTGTGGACCTACTGGGAGGAGCGGGAGAGACGTTGTGGATGCCCCATCCTTGTAAGTGTTCAAAGTCGGGTTGGATGGGGCTTTGAGCAATCTGATCTAGTGAAAGATGTCAGTGCCCACAAATGGGGGGTTGGACTAGATGATCTTTAAGGATCCCTTTCAACTCAAACCATTTTGTGATCCTATGAGTAACAGACTTAACAAGCTGAAGGCCTTGTCCAGAAGAAGATCATCACTTGTTTTCAAGATGTGTTACATTATGGAACATGTTTGGGAAGGATTTGGAGCCAGCTGTTTTCTTTCCACCCAGTTCCTGGGGGCAGAGGTGAACACATATGGATCCTCCTACTTCTCAGAGGACCTGTTGGTTTACAGGCTAGCTGGTGTGTCCAGATTCACCAGCATGGCACTCAGAGTCCCCACCTTGCTCTTGACAGCTACATGCCCTGAGTCCTCCTGACGTCCCAGATAGGACAATTATGATTTATACAGCTGTAGGATGGAAAAACCTGCAAGCATTGCTGGGACATCCCTTCACGGTCCTGCCAGACCCCCTCAGTGCATCTGGTTATCAGCGGGTGGATCTGGGAATTGCACTAAGAGCATCATAGAAGTAGACAACTTCCATGGAGTGCCTGAACTTAGGTCCCAGAAGAACCATAGCATGTGGTTCAGAGCCATCAAGCAACTTGCAGCTACCAGAGAGGCAGCTTTGCTGCATGCAAGACTACTCACATGGGCAGCAGCAGAGCCCGATGTATGGCCCTGATCCCCAACACTCTTTCTCCTGCCCACAGCACAGCCAGCAGCCAGCTTCCACTGATGTCTTCTCCGTGCCACTCGTTTGGGGCAGCACAGCACAGACTTGAACCAAGCAAGGCCAGATTCTGCTTTGTGGCTAAATGGCATGGTTCTCAGGGGAGTGCTTTGAGAGAAGGGGCCCATAGAATCATAGAGTAGTTTGGGCTGGAAGGGACCTTTAAAGGTCATCTTGCCCAACCCCTCTGCAATGAGCAGGGACATCTTCAGCTAGGTCAGGCTGCTCAGAGCTCCATCCAACCTGACCTTGAATGTTTCCAGGCTTGAGGCATCTACTGCCTCTCTGGGCAACCTGTTCCAGTGTTTCACCACCCACATCATAAAAAAGTTCTTCCTTCTATCTAGTCTAAACCTACCCTCTTTTAATTTAAAGCCATTACCTATTGTCCTATTGCAACAAGCCCTACTAAAAAGTTTGTCCCCGTCTTTCTTATATGACCCTTTAAGCCCTCAATAAGGTGTCCCTGGAGCCTTCTCTTCTCTGGAGAACCCTCAGTTCTCCAGGCTGAACAAACCCAACTCTCTCAGCCTGTCTTCATATGAGAGTTGCTCCATCCATCTTAACATCTTTGTGGCCCTCCTATGGACCCACCCCAGCAGGTCCATGTCTTTCCTGTGCCGAGGGCTCCAGAGCTGAACGCAGTACTGCCTGGAAGAGGGGCAGAATCACCTCCCTTGACCATCTGTGAGTATCACAGTGTCAAATGCTCTGCAGAACTTTCTTCTGGCCAGTGATGGGCAACTATTTCATACCATGGCTTTTGTTTGGTCTGCCACCAGACTGCAGTGGGCAGCCCCATGCCAGCAAAGCAATCACAGCAGCTTGAAAGAAAACCTCATCCTTGCCTTGCCACAGGCAGCGAAGCATCCAGCCAAGGACCAAACCTAGCTTAAAAATGCCAACAAGAACAAAAGCAGCATCGCTCAGGCGAGAGCAGTAGTCCCAACCGAGGCGCTTTCGCCTGTCGGGTGGGTCCATGCTGTCAAATAACCCAGCTCCCGGTTCCCTCCCAGCTCCTGGCTCCCCCATCGCTCACATTGCAAAAACATGAGTTCACTCCTTGGAGCGAATGAATTGGCTTTCTCCAAACAAAACCTAGGTGTGGTGCTGGGTGAGTTCACCCCAGGGATCTCTTCCAAACGGCAGTCTGGTTAATGCTGCCCCAGGCCTGGCTCTGCTCCATTTTGGACAGTCCTCCCGCACTATCCCTGGACGCTTTGCACCCTCAAAGCCTCCTGCATATCCTCAGGGCGTGCAACACAAACTTTCAGCATCATGCATGAAAAATATCTCATTGCTGGCCTGCAGTAAAGCTCCTTATTGCAGTCTTTTTGAACCACCTCCCAAACAGTAACTACACAGAGGACTACTAGGGTATCACAGGAGAAATCCCAGGGCCATTGAGCACAGAAAATCTCCTCTAGAAGGGGCTATCCTGAAGCACTACAGTGAGGACACACTTTTTCAGGTGATATTTTAGTCGCGGTGATACCCATACCCATGCGATCCAATTGGTCCAATTCACCTGGGGAACACGAGAACAAGGTCCAACAAAGCTAATGGCATTAGCTTGGCCTTGGTGATTCTTGAGTTACCAGCCACCGCTAGACACCACAGGGTTTTCCACTCCACTTTCCACCACTGCTTAGACCCAGGAACTGCCCTGAGCCCGTGGCCAGCTGCAAGGAGCACAACACTCCCCACACCACATGCGCCCCCGCTTGCCACAGGGGACAGTGGAAACTGAGACCAGGATGGGATATATCACTTTGTGAACACACATGGCATGGACCGAAGGAGATGCAGGTTGGGAACAAAGAGCCCAGGGGGCTATGCTGCAAGGTACCAATAAAGCGTCCCACTTCTCCACCATGGGGATTGCAGCCTGGAGAGGAATTTGAGAGTGGATTAAGGCAGGGAGTGGAGGCTGAATTCAAAGCCTGATGGAGAACAGCAGACTCTTTCCTCTGGTTTCAGCGGGAGCCATAAGAAAACACAGAGGTTAACTCGGGGTGGCTGCATCAGGAAAAGCAAATACCTCCCGACAGGAGCGGGATTTGTAGCAGAGGATGAAATCAGTTAGACAGCAGCCAAGGGAGCAAACAAGCCCCATTCTTGGTGACACACAGTCATTGTTTTCAGGATTTTTGTCCTTTTGTCTGGTTTCTCCCTTATTTTCTCTCCCCTTGCATTGCTTCAGGCCAGTATTTTGTCATCTTCCTTAGCTGTTAAACCACAGTGCTGCCCCGCTCTGCCCCAACTGGGGTCTAAATAACCGTAAGCATCGCTCTGGACTGGCTGAAACCACCAACATGCTCCGCTTAATGCTGTGCTGTTTGATGACAACACACAGCGGTGGCACCGCACGTTGCGAGCAACGTGTGGAGGATGCTTTGGCTCCCCCAAAGCCCAGCAGCAGCTCTCCGACTGCCACCATGGAGTAGGGCCAAGCCTTCCCATCCAGCTGTCACCCCCAAGGAGCTCAACGGGCCATTTGTCTTCAGGAGCTGGGTTTTAAGGCATCCCAGGGTTTCCTGCTGGTGGCATCATGGAGGGGATGAATCATTGGGAATAAGGCTGGGAGAAGTCAGCAGGTGATGGAGGAAAGCTCTCGGCCTCCTCACCATGCAGTAAGGGCACGCCAGAGACACTGGTCACATACGGTATCCCGCCTGCAGAGGTGACAAACCACAGCTGCCTTTGGGATGACACACAAAGAGGGCGAGCACGTAATGCTGCATCCCCAGAATAGCCTCAGTCTCCCCTGGCTTGGGGCTAAATCACTGCTCAAGCCGCAGGTCCCGCCTGCATTTAGTGCCTGGCTGGTCCCTTCAAAACCCTGCAAACAGCTCGCCCCCATGCCACCCACAGCAATGCAACCTCCTCCCATGGCCTTGAGGCTGCCGCTCCTGATGTCCCACCATGCTCCCGACGGGAGCAAGCAGGGTCTTTTCTACACCGATTTAACAACAAGCCACAGCAGCCATGTGCATGCTGGCAGCAAAAAGTGAAAGGATGCTAGTGGGGGGGGGAAACCTCCACTCCAGCAGCTAAAAAGCCCTATAAAACCCTAAAATATCTCCAAAACCCACATGAGTGTGGAGAGGGAGGCTGTCAGCTGCTAAGGCAGAGAGCGCCCTGGTAATGCAGTGGTGAAAAGATTTAGAAAAAATCCAATATACTTCAAGGGAAAATAAATGTCTGTGGACACATTTGCTCCCGGCGCAGATTCTAGCTCGCTGTGGCTCGATGCGTTGCTCTCTTGAGTCGGAGCTGGACAGCAGTGCTCCAGAGAGAAACCAGATGTGCAAGCCTAGGCAGGCTCCAGATCAGGAAGGCTGCTGTGGTTGTCTCCGTCCATCGAGGGAGAGTTTGCTGCCACCTTAGGGTCTGTCAGCACAGCTGAGAAGCTCGATTGCAACTCCTGCAAGTGCAACATGCTGGTGGGAGTTGGTTTGCTTGGGTGCCTGCTGCAGCTTAACGGAGGAGAGCACCATCTCCTCCTGGTGAAGGTCTCCAGGAACAAATCTGGTGGCTAAGTCCATGCCATAATAAAGTTAAGATGGTTTAATTTCACAGTTGGGATGTGCTGGTGTCAGAGATTCTTGCTCAAAAGGAATTTGCAGACAAAATAAAACAGAGTCAGAATTGCTGGCGACCATGGCCTGGCCTGCTCTGAAGATGTGCAGTGGTGTTGTCACATCTTGTCTCCTCCGAACAGCTGCATTGCTTCATGAACTGGAACATCTACCAGCACAAGGGCACTTCAGATGGAAGAGAAGATGACCTCAGTTTCTTGAGAACTCAGTGCTGCATCTCTGCATCAGAGATCTATGGGTTTGTTGACCTCCCACAAAGACAGGGAGACAGAGAGAAAAAGGATGGAAGTGGCAATCCGTCATGTCACTTACGGGGGTCCTGGAGCAGCTGGAACAGTGCAAGAAACTATGGACTAGCACCTGCCAAGGAATTTGAGGGCAGCCCAGTGTTCTGGATCGGAGCTGCCCATCAATTGGGACAGGAGCAACACCCAGGAGGGAAACGCAGAAAGGCAGCAGCAGAGGAAGAACAACGAAGTATCTCTAACACCTCAAAGTGTTTTAGAGCAGGTGGGTGTTTTCTATGGACAACTATGCTGTTAGCCTCAGCAGTCCACTGTCAGGGGAAGGATCACTTGGACAAATGGTGCTTGGGGGACCGAGTGGGGGAAATCTCTTCCAGACCAAGTAGCTGAAGATCACAAGTATGAAGACTAGGGAGAAGGAGCTGTATCTCAGGAGCAGCTACTCCTCAGTCCCACTTCAGTGTTATGGCCCTGTGGCGAAGACAGCAGCTTGATACAGAGAGAGGGGCCACCTTGTTCCTGGTGGCCATGCCACCAAGGGGTGAGCGCAACGGCAATGACATGTCTCTCCCAACAGCAGGCAGCTTCTCGGGGCCAGCAGCTGCCCATCTACGCAGCTACCCACCTCTGAGAGGGCCCTGGCCTCGGATGTGAGCCGGGGACATGGCTGGATTAGCCTCTCCTTACGTGAAACGACTGTGGTTGGTTCTTCCTCCACCAAAAATGGGAGAAAAAAACCCAAACCCACTCCTTCCTGCCATCTGGAGAGCTAGCTGACACAAGCCGAAACATGTGTGCCATATGTACGCAGCTGCAGAGCGCAGGGACGCCGCTGTCAGCCCATCTGCCCAGCACGCTGCGTGCCAGTCGCCTGGCCTCGGGTGGGCTGCCGAGACAGGGAAGGTGTCCTGCAGAGAGGCGTGACTTCCCCTTTCTCCTCCTCACCAGGCACGGACGCGCTCCCTACAGCGTGGCCGTGGTGGGTCTCATCCCGCAAGCATCGGAGATTTATCTCACGCGTGCCAGCGAGGACGGGTATCTCCAGCCCCACGCATCCAAACAGGGTGGGTAAGGGGATGACACCTGCGAGGGTGCCGGGTACTGGTGGCTGAGAGGGGCTCCTGCTCCCAGGGGCTCCATGTCCACCACTCAATCCCTTCCCGAAGGACTAGGGGGCAGAGGCTGGCTGCGTGCGAGCGCGGCACTCTCCTCTGCTCCTCGCCCGCCCGTCTGCGGGGAGGTATCGGTTTCAGCGCCTCAGGAAAAGCCTCCCAGCTGCTTAAGAGCCTGATACGTGATGACAAGGAGGGGACTGAGGACTAACCAAGGAACAAGAAGTAAAGTGAGGTCTGTGGTTGACGGCGCACAAGGACTGCCTCCTGCACGGGGCCAAAGGCCCTTTGTACGCTGAGGGGTGGGGAAAGAGAGCGCTCGCCCAGGGCAAGAGGAAGCCTCCCTGCTGCCTTCACCTCCACAAACGCATCTCGCCATAGCTCCTGCTTCCCAGCCCCGCTGACCAGGACGTCACGGAAAGCAACGTCCTCTCTTCTGATCCAAACTGCTCCTCAAAGACCTCTCCGCCGGCACCGGTGTGAAGGATTTGAGTGACAAGCCAGCGCCGCGTGTATGTGCAATGAAGCTGACTGTCACCTGATGTCACGTATGGCACCAAGCACGCCGTTGGCAGCCCAACAAGAAATGAATCCAAATGTCATCCAATGATGGTCGGGACAGCCAGCCCACCCCTCAGCAAATTGCTAGGAAAACCTTGCAGCAAACATTTCCCGGAGAATGCCTTCTTTCTCTCTGCAGAGCTAATACAGCTCTGCCAGTATGCTCCCGTGCTGACCCTAGAGACCAGCTTTCATGGTAAGAGAGGACAGCAACTTGTTCTCCAGGCTCTTTGGGCTCCCAGCTGAGTCCAGGGCTGAAATGATTTATGGAGACAGGGCCAAGGCCAGGAATCTGAGGCTTTTCAAGAGTTGCCCATTTCCCAAAAGAGTGCGGCTTTAATTTGTTGCTTGCCTGACTTCTGCTTGAGGCTCAGCCTAGAACAAGATTGCCAGTGATTTGGGAAATCAGCGCTACTTCCCCTTGCGGTTTTGGTGGTGTAGATGTCTGTCCACGGAGAATTAGACTGACACTTCCAAGCGTGTTACACACGGTCGCCAAACAACCGAGATATGGAAGCAGCTTATAGAAACAAAATATATCAAGTCTGGAGTTTGCATCTAGAAGGAGCAGCCTCTCAGTACTGGAGGGACAGCATCCAGCACATACTGGATCACCGTGATTATAACAGGAGCTGTCAGATCCCACCACTGCCTGGTGATTAAAAATGCTCTTGTTTAGATGCTTATCAGCAATTCTCTCCTGACAGACAGCCCCAGTCTCAGCCCGCGCTTCCTACTGAGGTCGGTGCTGGAAGTCTGTTTGCAGAAGGGGATGACGGAGAAGGATTAACTCTTGGGGTGCAGCTACCCAACACACAGCTGTCATTGAGAAGCGCTGCAGGCATCACGCAGGAGATGGGAACAAGCAAAACTCCTCTAAGCAGTAAAGAGGATTGAGCCCTAAAGCCAGCACACTCGGGGAATGGCTTGGTTAAGTAATGTCTGAAAGATGGTAGCCAAAAGCCTGGGTGTATCAGCCCCCCCACAACCACAGCCCGCTGCTCCCACTAGGGCTGGAGGGGCCATCCTGGGAGAGGCAATGCTCACCATCTCTCAAAATCAAACTCATCTGCAGCTCACAGCCCTCCAAGCCCTGTGTGCCTCCTCCTTCCTACACACCTGGAATAGTCCCATCAGCATTTACTGGAAAGGCAGAAAAGCTGGGACAGCTGGGCTTGCACAGTGTGACAGCACATCTTTGTCTATCAGTGAGCTGCTACAGGCTGCCTACACACAGAGAGAAGTATAGGGCTGAGTATAGTGACCAGGATTTATCCTTGTGGGGAAGATTTAAGAACTTCAAGGTTGGGGTATGCATCTCTGCATCTCTCCTCACCTTCCACATCAGGGAGGTGATTGTGTCCAAAACTTAATTTACCTTTCAGAAGCTCCACCCTGCAGTGAGAACATGTCTATTATCCTTTCCAGATGACCACAAGGATTTTCAAGACCTCTCCACAAGAAAGCCTGTCACTATACACACTTGAAGCACATGCTAGAGTAAAAATCATGGGAAACTAACTGGGAGGGGATCACGACTTAACTCACCTATCCCTGGCAGACATGGGGCACAACTGAAAGTTTCAGAAGCGGCTGCGGGACTCCCAAGAGGCCAGAAGGGTCAGGCACCCTGCACAAAAGCCTACGGGAGCATGCTGCCAAATTTCCCAGTGATCCCTTTGGGGCAGCCCACCCCAGCAGGAGAGCTACCGAGTACATGTGCTCTTGGTACAGGAGCATCACCCGGCTCACAGCCTGGCCTCTCTCCACCCTCTGTTTTCTCTCGGGAGGGCTTTCTCAGTTTGCTTCATATTTTTCCCTCCATGTGATTCTCTCTCGGGGGGGGGGGGGGGGAAAAAAAAAAGTCCAAAAGTTTCTAACTGCAAGCAAATTAAAAGCCCTTATTTATTTATCTTGATTGTTAGCATAGTTCTAGGGTTGGTACTTCCAGGCATTTTGAACCGACTTCCCCTTCTGTCAGGCGTCCACTCCAGGCTCCTGCCTTTAACCTCCCCCTGCCTCAGGCACACGGGGGAGCGGGCGCCCTCCCCGTGCACCCATCAGCGCCCCTCGGGCGTGCCCCCCCGCAAAGGGAGAGCAGAGGTGTCTGTGTGCGCCTGTGTGTGCGGAGGGGGCGCCTTGACTTCGCCAAGCGATGCCCGGCGCCACCCATCACCCCCATCCCCTCCGGCTCCCCGCATACCGCCCGCGGAGCCCCGGCTCCCAGCGGGGCCGCAGCAGCCGGGGTGACGCGGGGGGGGGGGTGGGATGCAGCCGGCGGCAGGTACCTGCTTCCGCAGCGCCTCGAAGGCGGCGCTGATGGTGTGGACGCGGGTCCTCTCCCGGGCGTTGGCCAACAGCCGCCGCGTCTGCTGCAGGGCTTTGATCTCCGGCGAGACGCCGGACGCCTCGCCCGGCCGCGGGCGCGGGGAGGCGGCGGGCGGCGGCGGCGGGCGGGCTGCGGGGGGCGGCGGCGGCGGGGCGGCGGGGAAGGCGCTGGCGGCGGCGGCGGAGGGGGGGGGGTGTCCGAGCGCGGCGCTGCGCGGCTCCCAGGCGGCGGTGGGCGGCGGTGGCGGTGGCTGGGGGGGAGCAGCGCGGAGCCCCGTCCGCCGGCCGCTCAGCACTTTGAGCTCGACGCGGAAACTTTTGCAGCCCTGCTTGCGCCGCAGCCGCCGCAGCCCCCCGAGCTCGGCGGCGCAGAGGCGCGGCCAGGGCTCGCC
Organism: Gallinago undulata; assembly: GCA_026546715.1. Classification (NCBI taxonomy): domain Eukaryota; kingdom Metazoa; phylum Chordata; class Aves; order Charadriiformes; family Scolopacidae; genus Gallinago; species Gallinago undulata. The sequence goes on from JAOTQQ010000032.1 coordinate 45,915,591, forward strand.
CCCCGCCAGCGGCGTGCTCCGCATGGCGCGGGGCGCTGCGCGGGTGCGCTCAGCAGCGGACGCTCCGCCGCTCCGCTCCCGCTGCTGCTGCTGCCGCCGCCGCCGCCCCGCTGCCGCCGCCGCCCATCTGCGCCCGCTCAGCCGCGGCGGGCAGAGGAGCCCCGGCGGGCCGCCGGCTCGCTCCGTCCGTCCGTGCGTCTGTCTGTCCGTCCGCCCGCCCGCGCGGCTCCCCGCAGCCTGCCTCCCACCGCCGGCAGCCGGCCCGCCGCGCAGATGAGCGGCTTTAAAGAAACAGGAAGGCTGGCTTTTTTTTTTTTTTTTCTCTTCCCAAAACAGCTGTGCTGCCAATCTCCTTTGTTCATCCCC
>JAOTQQ010000032.1:45921761-46007771 GCA_026546715.1 Gallinago undulata
TCTCCTCTCCTCTCCTCTCCTCTCCTCTCCTCTCCTCTCCTCTCCTCTCCTCTCCTCTCCTCTCCTCTCCTCTCCATCTTAAAGAGGGGCTGTATCAGTAATTCCAGGTCTGAAAAATACCTTTTGTCAGTGTATCTCAGAAAAGAGCAAAGGGTGAGATGCTTGTGGCCCATTCACATCTCCATGAGGAGGACGTTACTGCTGCCCAGTAGCTTTCTAGTCTACCGGAAAGAAGTGCAATGATTTCCAGAGGTAGAGCAAATGAGGCTTGTGATAAGAGCTATGTAGTTATGCTGCACATAATGATCTTTGCAGTATATTACCTAAAGGAATAATGGAGTCTACACTGCTTGAATTGTATAAATAAAAGCTGGACATCTTTTAAAAATATATGTTGCAGTTTAAGCTGTGGATTTGATACAGGAATTATTGCATGGATTTATTTTATGGGGAAGGCTGAACTAAATATTTGCACAGGATCTCTCTGGCCCTAATATCTTTGAATTCCAGTCAGGTATCTGACTTTCTGAAACGTCAGTGTACATCTTGGTGGAAGCCACTGGGTGCTTGGCAGTCTTGCAGATAGGTTTGTATGCATTACAGGTTGAGAAGCTCAATTTTATAAAAAAACCCCATTTTTGTTTAAAATTTAAAAAAGCCTGACGTTCTCAGCCTACCCCCGGTGGAAGTACTACGTTACTCAGACCAAGGCCTGAGTGCCTCCTCTGCTAAGGCAAGATGAAAGATGTGTCTCCATTAACCTGCCAGGAGGCTTAGCCACATTGTAGGAGCTTATAGAGTGACCCTGGAGCTATCAAGGACAACTCTTCCATTGACTTCAGCAAGAGCAGATATGGGCTCCTGCATTGCAGGGATGTATGGAAGGTTGAATAGCTGGGTAGGGACCTGCAAAAACCTCAACTATTTCTCCATCTGTGAGTCAATCCACTGATTTATGCACAGTTGCACTGGCAGCTGGTCTGGCTTCAGCTTGATCTGACCTCATCCATCATTGAAACCAGTAAAAATCCTCCCATTTGTTTGTCTAAGACCTGCCTGAGGCTGGGAGGTTGTTCATGTGGTCAGGAGAGGGGTTGTATGTTGAGGTGGACATGAGGTACAGTCCCAGCTCTGCCAACACTTCTCTAGCGTGTTGTAATGCTCCTGTGGGTGCTGGCAGGCATCAGTACTGTGTCTTTCCTTGCCCCAGCCCACCTCCTCAATGTGCTTTCTGTGCCCTACAGCACCAATAAGATGCCCGGCATCAGCATTACCTCAAACTCTTCCTCCTTTAGCTTCTCAAGGTGGTGAAAACTGAAGTGGATGACATTTTCTAGGCTTTTCAAACAATTACTCTTTACAACTAGGCAAGAGACACAGGCTCATGCAAACAGCCTCAGGCTTCCCTCTGCCTTAGTTTCCCCACAAGCGCTGAGCATCCTTTGGGTTTTGCTGATTTTCCTTTCAGAGTTCCAGGTCCCCTCCTTCAGCCTGTCTCTCTCCAGCATTGTTTCTTCTCTCTGTGCAGCGACAGCTCATCCATTTACACCTTTCCCCCCATCAGCCGATATTCCCTGTCAGCCTCAAACCCTGCCCTGTTCCTGCACTGCTTTGTTCACTCTGCAGGTCTTGGCCGGCTCTGAAATGCAGGTGGACAACGGGCTGAGGCGATCTTGGATAACGCTGTCTTCGGTGACTATGCTTAGTGACAAATTCCATGGCAAAACAAGAATGTTAAAAATATTTGTGGAGAAATTGTGGCAGAAAAGAAAAAAAAAAAAGGAAAGAATGAAGTGTGAGGAGGCTAAAGTCTTGCACTTAATATTCTTTGGCTCTAGAAAAAGAGCAGTGGAACTTAAATAGACCATAGGTACGGGACAGTCTCTTTTAAAGTTCAAACCTATGTATTTTGGATGGAAGTTTACTTTTGTGGGTGAGGGCAAAGCAAGCACTTGTCTGCCAGATTTTTTTTAATGGTGGCTGTTGAATGCGGTTTGCAAGGTCCCAAAAACTCCCACTGACTCTTAGTGGTTAGAGTAAAGAGAGTGCAATTAGAAGCACATTTATTATAAGCTCTCTAGTCAGATGCTTCAGGTATTAAAGATCTTTTAAAAAAGGTGAAAAGGGAAGAGTAATGCCACTGAGAACTGCATTTACATGAGATAAGTACCCACATCTCCAGTGGGCAGTCACCACGATGGTGCAGAAATTGAGGCTTTGAGAAGGTAGAAGATTCCCAGAAAGGCTCATCTTCATGAAGAAGGTCTTACCACCTGGTAAAGTTCATTATTTTCTTCTATTAACCATTCATCAGGAGGGCCAAATTTATTATTAGAGTGTATCAATAGTGTAACTTGGTATTTTTCCACAACACTTTTTGTAGCAGCTTGTTTCCGGTTAAAATTGAACTTCACATTGGGGTACATTACCTTAGAGGCACGTTAGTGAGTAAGGACATAGGAGTCCAGAGTTATACTGTCTTGGAGTTACAAAGTAGAAAGATTGTGAAAAACTAAAAAAAAAAAAGTAAGAAGCAGGTTGAGTTCAGAGTAGTCCTACACATGGTACAGCATCCCAGCTTCTGTCAGTGAATAGCAACAGCCCATTTGTACTTATTTGTGACTTTTTTCTGTCCATGGCAATGAATCCGTAACTCGTTTGTAACAGATACGTCCTTCTTTCTGTTCCAAAGTCACTGCCTGATCACATCATTAGTTAGTCTCTAGCTCTTGATGTTCTGAGAAATGGTGTACAATTATTTCTTGTTGTTTCTCCATGCAACTCATGACCCCACAGACCTCCCTCAGATCCCCTCTGTCTTCTTTTCACCCAAAATGAAGGGGTTTAGATTGTCTTGGCTCTGCTTGTCTGGAAACTGTTCCCTATCTCTGGTGTGTTGTTGTCCTTTCCTGCCTTTTGTAGTTCTGCTCTATCCTATATGAGATTGGTGCACTGGAGCAATGTTCAAAAGTTCTTTATATCGCTCCGAAGTCTTTCCTACTAGTTTTTAATTTTCTTGTTGCCTTTTTAATCCCCATAGAAAACTAAGTTCTCATTTTTAGAAAACCATCCACAGTAACTCCAGGATCTTATTCCCAACAGTAGTAGCTCACTCAGCACTCATTATTGTGCACATACCCTTAGGATTGTTTTTTTCTCATTACTTATATTACTCTGAATTTTGTCTCCTATTTTATTGTGCAGTCACTTAGCATTGTAACTCCTTCTGAATTTCTTTGCTCACAGCTTTAATTTGGAATATTTTAGATGGTTTAGTATAGTCAGAGAAAGTTGTCACCCTGCTTTTCACTTCTTATGCCTTCTCTAGAATAAATGTTGTGTGTTGGGCAACAGAGGTCCTAGCAACGTGGAACCTCATCCAGTACTGCAGATTGGCTTCCTTTGTTTTGAAACCTGGTCATTTATTCCTTGTTTGGTCTCCTAGCTTTAACCAGTTGTTGAGCCACAAGAGGGCTTTCTCCCTTGTTCAAGAACAGCTTAATTTTTTCATAGGTTCCCACATTTGGAAATCTAAGTGAATCATATTACTCAGATCACCATCCCCCAAAACTCAGTGATGCTTTACAAGAACTTGATTTGTGAGATGTGATTTCCACCTTTAGATGAAGTACTTGACTCTTCCCCATTGCACCTTGCTCCCTGATGTGTCTGATATTTTTTTTTATAATATTTACCAGTTTATCTTACACAGAATCACACTTGTCTGTATTTATTTCTTCAAGGAGCTGTCTCTGGAAACTGCTACTACATTTCGCATCAAGTTTACTGCTTCTATTCTTTTGACATAGGCTGATTTAAACAGCAGGTTGGCTCTGCACCGTGGATAACTGTTCAGCAATTTCCTCTTTGGATTTCCATAGAGCTCTTGGGTGAATACCATCTGGTCTTGCAGATTTGTCTTATTCACTTTATCAGTTTGTTTGAAAATCTTTTCTACTGACGCTCAATTTGAGATATCTCTTCAGACATGCTCCCAGTAAGGAAAAGCTATAGCGTGGGACGCATACTCAGTATATATTTGACTCTGTTATCATGGCATAATGTGTCTATCACATATTGATCATCTATTAGTCTGACCAGCTGTCTGGCAAACTACTTGATTTGGAAGTGTTTGGAGCAGTTTTTATTATTAGCTTTCAGAGCTTGAAGAAGTTGCTCTTCAGAATGTTTTTTAATAGATTTATATTAATTCTTAACATTGGCTGACCTATGTGCATGTTTTCCTTATATTCCCTTTTGAACTTCATTCCCGTTATTTTACCTCTAACAGACTTTAATCTGATGTTAATTCTATTAACATGTGGCATTGAGAATGTACTGTTTAAATAAACTGAGTCTTGAAATCATTTGACTACTAACTTCCCTTTCAACTTCAACTCCCTGTCAGAATCCTACAAGCAGAGAAAAAGCTCCATTACTTAACATTTGAAAGACTGGTAACCTATACATCAGTTTACTGCAGGACCAGGTCTAGTACTAGTCAGTAAATGTCTTCCTCAGTTTAATATGATCCAGGAAACTATAGACCTGTCAGTCTGACCTCGATACCAGGGAAAGCCATGGAATAGGTCATCTTGGTGTTAACACAAGCCACATAATTAGTGACAGAATGAGAGGGAATGGCTTAAAGCTCCAACAGGGTAGTTTTAGACTGAACATCAGGAAAGAATTTTTCACAGAAAGAGTGGTCGGGCATTGGAATAGGCTGCCCCAGGGAGGTGGTTGAGTCACCATCCCTGGACGTGTTTAAGAGTTGTTTAGACGTGGTGTTGGGGGATATGGTGTAGGGGAGAACTTTGTAGAGTAGGGTAGATGGTTGGACTCGATGATCCCAAGGGTCTTTTCCAACCTAAATGATTCTATCATATAAAATATGATCACTGCCAAGATTCAAGCCAGTTCTGCAATACAGTTTCTTCACCTTGGCCTCCTAACATGTTTCATGGCACATAAATGAGTACTCTGTGGACATTATCAACTTTTTGACAGTTTAGTCTGTGAACCTCTTCTACAATGATTGAGGTCTGGGTAGACAGTGTAGCAAAAAGGAATAGGAAAAGAGAAATTATTGATGGGCTTCTATACAGCAGTCAACTTGTGACACAGAGTTCAAAGTCTCTCTGTAAAGCACAAAATGTTGTGGCTGCTGAAGAATTGGGCCTTGGCCAAAATTTGTTGATCTGTTTTCAGATATGAAGCTTCCTTATAGTGGGAGCTTGCCTTCATGGTTGGATTTGGGTATCCAGCCATCTTGGATGTGAGTCATTCAGTGCTGCAAATTGGACACATCCATCCATCTGGGTCACATGGGGACAGTGCTAAGAGGTTGATTCTCCATTGTCATGTCTGTGATTTCGCACTTTCTCCCTTGGCTAGACATAGGAGTGATGGTCACAGAATGAGAGTGAGGTCAGGCAAATGTGGATCGAGGACCAGGAATCAAGTACAGCAGAGATCATGCTCAGGAGATACAACACAAGCCAGAAGGATGGTAAGGAGCAGACATCGATGAGAAGGACTCCTTGAATAGGGACTGGTTGAAGCAAACCTCCAATCAAACCTACAAGAAAACTCTCAGGTGCTTGGGCACATTTTATTTTTTTTTTCTGGCTGCAGAACACAAAATTCAGGCAGAAGTCAGCAGTGGTATGGAAATTTTTTTGGGATATAGCCAGAGAGCACAAGAGAGACAGTGACACGTAGACTGCAGGTCCTATGAATAACTCTGAAAATTAGCTGAGGGTACTTGACTTGTGACCATTGATATTCATGGTATCAGTGGTGTTGCCCAAGCAAAAGTAGCAATAGAACTCACACATAAGAGTTTGGGTAATATTAGCAATATTTATTAGCTTCTCTAAATGTAATTAGACCAACCTTTTCCTAGGTATCGTATCCAGATGTTTTTATTGGAATGTGTTCGCTGCTGGTTGAGTACTTGTTCAAAGGAGGAGCATCTTCCAGCAAAGCTGTAGAAAGCATGTTTCTAAATAAAAAGTCTTACACTTTTAGGCGTGATCCAAAACCCTCTTTCCTTTGGTTTTCAGAGGCTTTTGGAATAAGCCTCATATGCAGATTTGCCAGTGCTCTCAGATGAAAAAACAGTGAAGGATATGAAGTGCCAGATGGCATTAAGTGAAATTCATTGGGTTTGGAGGTAACACAGAAATCCCAAGCTGAATGGACCCAGAAATTCTGGCTGCTGAAGTGTGATTCCCCATCTGTACTGAACATCAAGGTGGCTCAAATAAAGGTCAGGGACCCACATTACCATTCTCTGTTCCACTGGTGGCTTATAAAATATTTCAGGATGCATTGAGTGGGCCGTATAGGAACAGACTGACTAGTTTAGCAGATGTCACCACTAGAAGAATGTCTGCCATGATCTGGTGTCTTGTCCTTTGATAGCTGTTCAAAGAATAGGCAGGAAATTGCATTGCTGACAAATAAATGGGATATTAACACAACAGAAAGAGCTGATAATGTTTCTCTTCATGATACTGGGCTGAGTTGATCTGAAAGATAACCTTACCCACCCTGAAACAGGAGCCTATTGAAATATGCAGTGTGGACCTGAGTCCAGTTTTCATGTGGTCATTTTTATTCTTGTGCTTTCCACCCACCTTTTAGCAGAGCCAAATATGATGCACAGTCAAACAAGACACTAAGGTCCTTTAATTTTAGCATTGACCCTAACTTACAACTACTTTCCTGCTACCGATTGCTCCTAATGACATTCTGAGCTCCTGATAAATTCCTGAGAGGCTCATTTGCTTTCAAATCTGTAGGTACAGACCTTGATAACTATTAAACCTGGTCACAATCAGGGTGGAAATAGATGGGAGGAAAGCTATATAGCCATTCCGAGGACCTATTTGCTAAGCTTACCTGGAAGGGAGGGTAAAAAATTTTTCTCTTTTTAAAGGTCCAGATGACACTGTTCCAACTGATATTTAAAATAGTTAACATCCACTGAACGGAGTTAGGCAAAAGAGCATTTCCAGGGCTGTTCCAAAATGTTTACCTCTCAAATGTTTTCTGACAGAAAATGCCATTATGGATTAAGTGACTTTTTTTTGGAGAAGTGTCTGTTTTCAGCATGAAATTTCAGATGTTTACCGAAGCTTTTCAGCTAGAAGCAGTAAGTTTGTTTTCAGCTGTTTCTATTTCTTTTTAAAGTAAAAGTTAGGTTTTTTGTGAAAGAAGAAGAAAACTCCATTTTCAAACCAGCTGTAATCCATTTGCTCTTCCAGATGGAGAACAGCCTGAAGAATGTAATTTTGAAGTGTCAGGCTCTGTGAGAACACTCGAAACCCATAGTAGGGTCCTGGCTAGATAGGTTTGACTCATGCCTGTCGCATGGCTTTGCTCCCTGACATGGAAGAGACCAAAAGAAACTGGGTCACGTATGAAACTTCTAATCACAATTTCTGACAAGGTCCTGAAACTTCTCAGAGTTGAAATTATGCATGCACATTAAATGCAATTACCACCTTTAGTGCAAAATATTTGCACTCATGAAAGCTTTAAGCAGGCAGGGCCCCCTAGGTTTATTTGTGCTACATGGCAAATGGTTGAGATACAACCTGGGCAGGAAACAAAGCCATCTGAGTGACTCCCATGCTTGATGGTGGAGACTTGGTAGGTCTCCACAATTTGCCTTGCTCTTCTTTAACTAATGTGCCTGCTGGTGCCGATGCTCAGCCAGTTCACCCTCTTCAGTTCCATGAGAGCTGGATGAACCAGAAAATTTGTTCGGCAGGGTTGGTACTGGTGGAATTTGAGAGTATCCTTCTCCTTGGAGAGGGGTTTGTGCAAAGTACAGAGCCATGCAGTGTCTGCAGGGAAGGGGAGAACCAGAGAAGAGTTTTGCATGCCCGCATATGATGGTGGATATGGATGTGTCATTTGTGACTGCTCAGTAGAAGCAGGACTTTAAGATCCTTCAAGTAGTGTGTGCTCCACACTGGACCTGAGCCTCCAGCCTTGAGGTTTAGCAATTGAGAAGGGGCTGAGAGAATGACTTTTCCTTTCCTCTGTTGCTTCTCCTGTCTTCAAACAGTGACCATCCCACAGAGCTATACCTGAATGTAGGGCACGAAGTCCCAAGCATCTGATGACACCGTGAGCCTGCACCATCCAGCCCAGCGCCCAGCAGAGTTTGGGTACGTGTCTCCTTGCATGGCCAACTTGCAGCCTTCGGAGTCGTTGTTTGATCATTTGGTTCCACAAACAATCTTGCTCCCTCCGCAGGAGGAATTATCCTTTTTTCCATCAGTTGATTTTGGATCTTCCTACCGTGAAGCGATCCAAGCAGTGAAGAGCTTGTTAATCCCCGTTAGCGCAGAGCCTTTCTGAACAAACTGACTCACAAGGTAGCAGTTGTTGCGTGCTGAAAGCCTCAGAATAAAAAGGAGGTGTTTAATTTGTCCTCCTGGGGCTGCCACACAACCTCTGTTTTGCTGCTGAATTCCTATGTGTCATGGAGGGACCGTCCTTTGTGCTCCTGCTCCAGAGGCTGAGAAGGTACCACCACTTGGCTCTGTGGCATTCAAGTGTCTTGGCCACCGATGTGTTGGCTCTCCGGGGGAAACTGGTAGAAGTGATGTGGGAAGCTCAAACCTGAAGTCATCCTTCCCTGCTTGCCAGAATGAATCATTAAATCATCTGCTTTCACAGGCTGTGGCCAGCTATAAGCACCTGTGGACAGGGAGAATATACTCTCCTTCTGCCTCTGTGCAGCCACATGGGGCTAAATTCTACCCTGATGCCACTCCAGTAGTTTTACAACAAGGATATTCACTCTTTTCAAAACTAAGGTAAAAGTGTTGTTGTTGGTTTTTTTTTTTTCTTTTTTTTTTTTTATTTCCTCAAAGATGGTATCAACCAAAGTTTCTTGAAGATATTTTATAAAGTACTTTTTGGGAGGGGTCAAGAACACCTCTTGCTATATCTGGGCATCTACCAAGAGATTACTCTCCCTAGCCCACCCACTCCTGCAGGGTGTGAAAGAAGGAGGTATCTGCATGCAACAGGAACTCCCTGATTAATATAGGGCATTTTTACTCCCTGGCACCTGATGCCAGGAAATGTCCTGTGCCATTGAATATGAAGTTGGGCTTTCACAGCTGGCTACAGGTAAGCTAAAACTGTCAGACCTGGTTTTGGTTTCTGTTGGGTGATCCTTCTGGCAATGCAAAAGGAGGAACTTGTTGAGAAGATGATTTTATTTAGATTGAACAACTTTCCTAAGTGCAAGTTCCTTCAGCAAAGCCAAAGATGGTGGCAAGTGGTATCTGGCAAGTGGAGCCTTTGGTTGATTCTCCCATCTCATTTCCTTTTTTGGGTGGAAACAAAGTGATTTTTTTTTCTTCTCAATTACTGAGACTCAAGACAGCTTTCTTTAATGCCAGGCTGCAAAGGTGGAAGGGCACAACAGCAACAAAACATACAAATACCCCAGCAGGCTATGGACACCAAAATGCAGAAAAATGGCTTGAGGTGTAGAATAACCACAACTGCCACATGACTTATTGATTACACCCGTCATATGATCAGCCCTTAGCTAGTTACAAATATTATATTAGAAGTATTAGTGAAACCAGATGGGTTGCAACCAGTCCAGAATGTGGTGAGCCTGCGGCCTGAAATAAAGAGGGAAGAAGCACAATGATTTGGCATTAAAAATCGGCTTTGTGCTAGAACCAAGAACTGATGAGGAAAAAGAGGAAAAGTCACAGAGCTGGCTGTGCTGTGCACGTGATGCCTGGGAAATCATTTTTCTGTGTCCCGAGGCACCCAAATCTATTTCCCAAGAGTCTGTGGTCCATATTGGATGTTTCATCCTGATGCTAACTAGCTCTGTTAATTAGTCAGATGTGCTTATTTTGGGTCAGCAGTGAAAGAAAAGAGAGAATGTGAAGAACATCGCCCATTGCATGTTTCTTGTGAAGAAGCTGGACATGGCAGGACTTTTCCTCTGGGTGTACAAGTATTGTGCTGGGCTGGTACTTGGGTTGGTGCAGAGGGAACAAGGAAAGAGGTAAATGCAGCTTTCTCCATCAATGCCTCCTTCCCTGATGCTTTCAAATGCTATTCCCAATGTTTGAGAAGGTTTTAGTCCCCTGATACTCAGCGTCTGCTGCAGCTCTTGCCTGTGGATGGTTTATATATCCTCAAACGCACCCCTGTGACTTCACATCTTGCGTTAGTCCTCCCCACGTTAGCTCCTCTCCCAGAAATCTGTGCTGGTCTCATCTTCACTTGGAGAAGCCCAAACATTCATTAAGTGCATACGGAAACCCTTAGAGCTCTATTGGCCCAAGGGGCTGGTCTAGGAGCACCAGGAGCGCTGGTCATTCCATCAGCAGCGAACTGGGGTGGCGGGACACGGTGGAATCGGGCTGGCCACCCACAGCTGAATCCTGCACTGGAGTAAGTGTTAGGGACACTAGCATTTGCATCAGTCCCGGCTGCAGAGAGCCCCGAGGCTGTCAGCCGGGCAGCTGATTTACCATCCCGCTCGGGAGCGGGGCGGTCAGCGATACGGCATCAGAGCGCTGTCGCCGGCTGTTAATAGCCGGGCGGCTCAGGGTCGCGCAGGTGCACGCCGAGCCCCGTGTGACTCCCCGCAGCCCGCGCAGCTGACAAAATATGCCGGGCATCTGGCACTGTCCTCGCGTCTGGGCCTCCGGGCTGGCACGCCAGCCCCGCGCAGCCGGTGCCTCCCAGCGCAGCCGGCGCTGGATCCTTACACAAACACACAGAGGCAGCGGGAGCGGAGCTGTGCCAGGGACGGATTTGGCCCTATCGTGCAAAGCAGCTCTTGGTCGTGCCTTCAGTCTCATCTGCGAGGTCCTCACCAACCTCGCCCGTGCCTGTATCTCGCCTCCTTCCAGCTTCCTTTCCCCAGCCAAACAGTGCGTCAGCCTCTCCTGCCTCGTCTTCTGGAGATGCCGTGCTCTGCAGCTTTGGATCCCAGGCAGCTCCCTCTGGCCATTCTTGTTCCCCTTCAGTCCTAATAAAAAGTTCATGGAGATGCTAGGGCTTGCAGGCTTCTTGAGGACTGGCTGCACCCATCCTGCTCAAGCTGTCACGGGGAAATTACCTGGCAACTTCTGATCAGCCCATATTGCATGGCTGAGCTCCTGGATTAGATGGCTTGAGGCTATGCACTTGCTTTGGTTGGGTTTTTGAAGGCTGTATACATTTGCGGCAATATGTGGATACAAATGACTAATAATAGGAAAGCATGTGCTGGGTCTGTGTCCACTCCTTTCTGTCCCAAAAAGGAATGGGCTCTCTCCAAGAGTCCTAACCTTGTCTTGAAGGCCAGGACAACATGCTTTGCTGATGAGGTGGCCTGAATTTCATCACCCTCATATCACTTTTGGTTCTTGGCAGACGTGAGAGTCCGTTGCTTATAATACTACCTACCTCTTTAAAAGGGCTGTTCATCTCAAAGAGCTTTAAAAAGAAGCCAAGATCATTATTTCCATGTTACAGATGGGGAAACTGAGGTACGGGAAGCAAAACCGATTTCTTCAAGTTACACAGCATCACTGAGGCAAGAACAGGGAAGGTCTCAGTCCTGCCCACCTCCAGTGGCCACCCTACCTTGGGCTGCAGCCCTGGAACAGGGGGTTGGGTAGGAGAGCTTACTGTGACATTTATATTTCAGAGTGATTGACTGTGTCCACACTGTGTTTCCTTGCTGCCCTTTGAACCACATTGAAGGTGTTCCAGAGAAGGAGGTGCTCGTGGGCAGGCAATTAGGTGTTATGGTTGAATGGATGACTACAGCAGTAGAGCAGTTCTATGGGCTGGACACTCTCATGCAATCCATTTTACAAAAAAAAGTTGGGGAAATGCTTTTTTTTTTTTTCCCTCAAGACATTTTCAGGAACTTGGGTATTTTATTAAATAATGGTTAAAGATACTTTACAATAAGACCAAATAATTTTCACTGTTTTGCACTTTGTGAAAGATACTCTCTGCCCTTAAAGCACATCAAGGAAAAGAAAAGGTTGCAATATCCATCTTACAGTAGAAGGATCTGGGCTAGGGGGATTCTTCTCAAGATCACACAAGAAAATGGTGACAAACCTGGGAATGCAATCCATTTTAAATCAAGCCCTTGTCCAGTGATTTAACGACAAACTCTTGTTCCAAGTATGAATGTTTTAAGATGAAAAGGGATGCAGAAACGGAGAATGATGGAGAGCTGGAACGTTGAGTGCATTTTGGTCCATTCTCCCTTGTAGCTGGATTAAGATCCAAAACCATGAGAAAAATGTAAAAAGAAAGGAGTTGATGGAGAGAGAAGGGAAATTGAGCTAAAATCATCTTTGCAGGGGCAATGTCTCTGAAAGCCTCAAGCAGAAAAAAAAAAAAGCTGCATTTCAGGTGGGGAGTAAGCTGAAGTTGCAGTTGAAAGCCTGATGGTCTTTGGACTTGGGTGGGCTGGTGGCTCTGTCACTGGGCAACATGACATGGCAGTGCAAGGGCAGCTGCCAGGTCAGGGGACAGCAGCAGAGCACAGGTACAGACCCCACTTAGGAGACCCCTCAGGAATCCCTACCTGCTGATCATAGCCAGGATCTACCTCCAAAGATCTCTAGTTTCTCTTCAGTTTCTTAATGGATTGATCAGATTTGCTTAGAAGGTCACCTCTGCTCCATCTGCAATGGCAGTCACCTTGGGTGGCTTTGGCCTGGGGAGTGGTGACATTGTAGTGGAAGATGGGTGGATGCTCGTGATGGGTGTTATGATGCTGTGTTGAACTGTGAAGATGCTTCTGAACGGTATTGAACCCTGCGTGTTTGGAGTCGCAGGTACAGCTTTGGTCCCTGGGTTTTCTTTCAGGAGAACTCCCCTCAATTCTCACACATTGGCTTTTACCCATATGGATGGAGAAGGCAACAAGGAGGGAAATTTTATTGCCTTTTACCTCTGGAGAAATGCCACAGTCGACATCAGCCCATCACGTGCTGGTGACTGTGCTGCATTCAGCTGCTGGCCGGACACCCGTTTCCCTTGTTAGCAAAAAGGGCAAATCCCTAATGATGATGTTTGCTGAGTTGGGCCACCAGCTTGCTCAGAGCCGCTCCTGTTGGGACGCCCTCCCTCCCTGGGTTATTTGGGCTCTGCGTGCAGCCTGGCACTCTGCACAAATGATACAGCAATGAAAAACTACAGATGTGCAGGCAAAAATGCCTGTTGGGTCTTTGCCTCCTCCTATGCTGCAGAGAGTTAATGGACAGTCTTCATTACAGGATTTTTTTTTCTTTTGTCTTTTACCTACTTTGTCCATTCCTGTAAGCAAGTTGACCTTGAAAAAAATCCTATTGCCTCCCATGAATATAAACAAAAGTCTCTTCTTTAGTGTTTGATACTTGCCACTGGAGGAAAAAAATAGTCTTGTTTGCTGGAGGGTACTTTTGGGGGCATCCCCTGCCTCGGGGCTGCCCCACTCCTCCAGCAGACCTGGCATGAGGCGCTGTTTCTTCTGCCTTGTCCATGGAGGCAGCAGCAGGCAGGATCCAGCCTCGTCCATCGAAACATAATTTCTTCTGCCAGATGTCACTGCTGCGTGGCCATGCAGACCACAGGGGTATTCCTGCAGGAACGTGCCTTTCAGAAATACCATTCTCCAGCTCCTCGGCCCCTAAACTGCTGGGGCTCTGTTTGCCTGGGAAAAAAAAAAAAAGCCAAAGAAAAAAAAGAGCAACATACACACATAAGAAAAAAAAAATCTGAAGGCATCCAGTTGCTCCTGGGCAAATTGCCAGTGATTGAGTGACCTGCTGCTTCCCCAATATTGCATTCCGCTGGCATGTCTTTAGCCCTGGCTGACGCCAGCCATCTAACTCACCCCCAAAGCAAACATTTCCAGTTGGCACTGCTGCCTTGTTTTTCTGAAGAACCGATTCATGCCTCCCTTAAAAAGTTTTACTATATCCATTTTTTTCTTTTTTTTTTCCTTTTTTTTCTCCTGGTGCGTGGAGCCACCGGGGAACGGCTCCTGCTTCAGGGATTTCTCCTTAAAATAAAAAAAAATAAAAAATAGAGAAAGAGAAGGGGAGATTTTTTTTTTTTTTCCACCTCCCTCTTTAGCGAGCATGATAAATCCATTCAGAGCGCTCCTTGTGCGCGAGTGTGGAAACCTTCTGCTAAAAGAGTTATTCTGTTCTCATTCACAGATAATTGCTCCCCGAGGGGCCGGGGAGAGAGCGAGGAGGAGAGACCGATAATCCGGGAGGACATGGATACAAATATCAGGCTGCGGCGCTGAGTGCCCGCTTAATTTATTGGGAACGAGCTGTTACTCAGCACTTTGCAGGATTAGACCCGCTGTAATTCTGTTATTTAGGGAGAGACGGAGTCGAACGACAACAACAACCCACCCGGGGCTGTTGCGGAGACGGGCGGTGCTGGAGAGGAGCACATGCTGGTTTATTTTTTAACGCTACGGAAAGAATGAGCTTTTAGGACACAAAGTCCTCGCGGCCGGCGAGGGGGTGGCGGGAGGGGAGCGAGGGGACAGCCTGGCTCCGCACTGGCAGCCGTGACGTACAGACCCAGGTTAGGGTTGCTGCTGGGCCAGCTGGGATGATGTATGGCGGGAGGGGGGCTCCCCCGAAAAGGACACAGATTCACCACCGGACGGCTCCGCCAGCATCCTCGCCACCTGGCAGGTAGATGGGTGACAGCACCCAGCAGCACCCAAGTCACCCAGGGGGGTGGTGGTCCAGGCCACCACCAGTGCCCACCGGTTCCCGCTTGGACTGCAGAGTGCTGATTTTTTATTAATTATATATAATGGCATAGTGCACCAGCCCCACATCTGGTGGGCTGTTCTTACCCAGGACTTCATGCAGAAGGGAGAATTCAGCCTCCTTCCCTCTTCTAATCTTCTTGGGATTCATCCCACATCCCCAAAATGGGGGTAAATTACCCAGCAGGATGCCAAGAAGCTTGAACAGGGTAAAGGAAGGTGCCCTCTCCTTTTTCATATTGAAATTCCTGCAATATTTGACACATTTGTCTGAATTTTCACTGACCATGGCAAAAAAAAACCCTCTGGGAAGTCAAGGGCTTGGAAAGAAACATTTAGAATTTTCTTGCCCAAGTGAAAATTTCAGTGACATTAAAATACTGTAGGCTTTTCTGTACAAGGTTTCTTTCTTCTGAGAAAATAAATATATTTATCTGACTGTCTATTAAAGCATCTATCACCTGAACAGAAAGAGCCTAAACATGGCTTTCTGTTTTCTCATGGGGTGGTCCAGTGAGGGCTCTCTCTGTAGTAATTTGGGCTATTTACTTCTCCCAAATTCTTGGGTATGTTTCTCACCTGACTTCCTATGTGTGAATAACCATTCAGCTGGGGAAAGAAAAACAGCCAGCTCATAGAAGATATGGTTCCTCCTTGCACATCTTTCACAGTCAAACCAGCAGCTACCACTATGTCCGTTTTACAGGTGGGGAAACTGAGGCATCATAGATGAAATAACTTCCCTAAGGAAAATTTTGTTAGATAAGGGAGTTGGAAGGCCCTGTCAATCTTTGTTTAGTACAGCTGTTGCAATAAGATAACCAAACCAATAACCACTTTAGGGCTTCTCCACATATTGAATAGTTTCAGGAGAGAAGAGGTTTCTTGGTGACAGAAGGATTTGAGAACTTTGGTGATGCAGGAATAAGTGATCACTTATAATTCACTTGAATTTATTATTGGGTAGGATTAGTGGTGATTTTCAATCTGGGAGTTGCAATCCTCAATCAAGGATACTATCCCAGGGAAGTTTTCCCTTCGAAGACCAATAATTGCTCCCCTCCTCCCCTCCTTGTGGACTATTGAATGATTTTTGGCCCAAGCAACCCTGTGCTCATTTGGTAGTAGCAGGTAGAAGAAAAGCTGACAGCTATGAGGTAGGAAAGACAAATGGTGGAAGGGAGAGATTTAGGAAAGTGGGTCTTAGGCTGTGCTTATGAGGAGTGATGACAGCAAACCCGTTTCTCCAGCAGAATGAAACCTGAAGGGGAATACTTTGCTCTTTCAGGCTGCTAATGTAAATAAAAGGCATACAGAGGGACTCTGGTAGGTTAACAATCAATCAAAAGCAAATTTCCCACCCTGTGTGATATTAGGAGGCTGTGAGTGATATAAAATGAGACAGAGATGAGACTCACCATAATGAGTTTCTCTGTAGTGTAAAGATTTTAAACACATTAGTTAGCTGGGCCAACCTGCACAGCAGTGGTGTTTCCGTTTTGGTTTGCAGTTTCGCCCTCTGTGAATGCTTCAGGAATACATTTAAATTTGTAGAAACAATTGATTTGATTTCAGCTAAAAGAAAAATGGTGAGAACTTTTCCACTGTTTTTTCAAACAGTCTTAACCTATGGACCTAATTTGATCTGGCTGATCTCCTAACACTGCTAAAAATGCAAAACACAAATTCAGTTCAGAAACATAATTCTTTAGCTGTTATCTCTGGCTGTTATTGGTTGTTTTGGTGATGATGTAATTCCATGATGCTGTATCTGAATTCTTCAAACTGTTTCCATCTGGTTTAAATGCCATCATCAAGCCAGAGCAGAACAAGATTGTGTATCACCAACAAAACCAAGATCAAATAAACCACGAGAAGTGATTGCTTTCAGTCCATCATATCAGAGGCACATAAGTCTGGGGCCCATAACATCTGTCTGGATTTCCATGTTGTCTAAACCACGGTTTTTATTCTACAATGCTCTTCATTGGTACTCCTGGTGGGATGAAGCATGGCATGGTCAATGGCTGCACCCTGGTGTTTCGGTGAGTGCTGCTGGCTGCTGCATGTATGCATGGCAGACACACCATGTCTAGGAAGCACCAGCCGCAGGATACGTGCCCATCACATGCTTGGCCCCCTCAGGCCTGATTTGACCTGCTCATGTATATGGGAGTTGTGTTTTGGATGGACCCATGGGCTGAGCCTGCAGCCTGGTGGGATGGGGGAGCTGCAGCTGGAGGAGGCTCCAGCCCAGGCTGCACCAGGCAGGATATGGCCAAGCCCTTGTGGTGTCAGCATCCAGGGAAGCTGCTGTCCTGCCGACTGCACCTGCTCTGCAGACAGGAGGAGGAGGGGTACTCGCTGCCAACTGCACACCCGGGGCAAACCCCAAGGCAGCCCCGTAGCCCGCCGGCCGTGGCCGCTCCAGCTGTCGGGCAGCAGTTGCTGTCTGTGTCTCGGCGGCCGCCTGTGTGTTGTCCCCTGTGCCTGCCCGTGCCACCCAGGCCCCCCAGATGGGCACAGCTGGGGAGCATCTCTCCTCTCGCAGCACCAATGCCGTGAAAATGTTCTTGATTTGGCACCTGTCTATGTATGTGGCCTCCCTGTGAGCACCTGAGTCTTGTTCAGCCTGCAGCATGGAGCCTCGCAGACAAGCTGCCAGGGAGGGAGAAGTGCCCCATAACATCCCTGCTGAGGGGAGATTTAGATTATATATTAGGAAGAAATTCTGTACTGTGAGAGTGGTGAGGCACTGGAAGAGGTTGCCCAGGGAAGCTGTGGATGCCCCATCCCTGGAGGTGTTCAAGGCCAGGCTGGATGGGGTTTTAAGCAACCTGCTCTAGTGGAGGTGTCCCTGCCCATGGCAGGGGGGTTGGAACACGATGATCTCTAAGGTCCCTTCCAACTCTAACTCTTCTATGATTCTGTGATTCTATGTTATGCTGCCAGTGTCTGTGTTCCTTCGTTCCTTGAGATACCCCACATCCTTGGGGCACCTGGCAGGAGAAGAAGGACCAACACTTTGGTTTCTCTGCAAGAGCCTGTCCTCCTATGGCATGGTTGCTGGTCATAAAATGGTCAGTTGACGTTGATATGAGATGGAGAAATGCAGCCCACCACTATCTTGGTACAGACACTATGATCTTCCTTTCCCTTTCTGGACATCACAGGACTTATACCCAGCCTATCCCTACTGGTGCCAGCTAAAGTTGTAGCTCTCTGCCCATGGTGACATGAGAAAACCTCTTGCTGGGTGCAGGCTGCTCTAGTCTACCCCAAACCCTTCTCTCCCAGCATGTGCTCTAGCCAAAAAATTACTATCAGTGTTAGCAGACTCAGAACTGCACAACTCCCTACTCCGTTTCCTAATTGTCTTTTTCATCTAGTGGTTTCCAAGGGTGGTTTCTTTGCTTTGGATGGGTCAAAACTGTACTTATAAACATCCCAGGCCAGGTCTGAACTGTGGTTTGAACCTTGGTTGCTCAGACCCATGCCTGGCTCTGAACATAGATGCTTTTCATGCCCAGCCCTTCCACACTTTCCTAGGGAGCACATAAATAGCATCATAACAGTCCTAAAGCTTAGGATGTAGAGTGCAAATAAAAAGTACACTGTAAAATAAAAAATATATCCCCTGTTTTTGAAGGCAGTCTCATGGTGTGAGGAGCTTGATTCATGGATTTGACAGCTTGCTTCTGGCAATAATAAACAACTTCTCATCACCTGACAAGGAAGAGTGATGGGCAATGTCAGCAGCCCATCTGAAACACTGCTGAGAGTATAGATGCTTGATGCAGATTATGCTGTTGTATCCTACAAAAATAAATGGTACATGGAGAGAATTTACAGGACGTGGCCCAGGAGCTGACTAATAGCATTCTCTAGCACCATCTAGTGCTCTGAAAGTCCAGTTTCTTTAAAAATGCTGAGATTTAATCATCATATAGATCAATACCATAGGCAGTTTCGAGCACTGTGGTGCAGAACCGTGCAGTGATGCATATCTTGGAATATATTACATGAAAGGGTGAGCATTAAATTGAGTTAAGTGTCGGCCATGAGCCCAGGTAATAAAATGTGGCATATATATTGCAGACAGTGCAGATTTGCAATTTATGCTAGCTGGGCTTTGAAGGCAAGAATGCATATTATTAAAGTATGTGTTCAATCATTTCAGAAAATCAGAATGGATTCATAAATTTAGACTTCAGGGGCTGAGCCTGAGTATCCCTGAAGCATTTAAAATGTATTCTCCTTTTCCCCAGCACATTGCCATTTCTTTTCTAAATACCTCTGTCCCTCTCAAAACATGTCCTATCTTAACTTACATCATTCCTATTTTTGCAAGACTCCCTTCAAGGCTGATGAGATTCATCCCCAGAGGAGAATGCCCCACTTGAAATAAACAGAAAAGGGAATAGTGACAAGCAATCATCAACACCTCCAGCAGCTGAAGGCAGAGCCGCCCTGAATCTGGCTGTTAAATTGGTGGGCCAGGGGACAATTAACTATATAGATGACGCCGGCTGTTTAGTTAGAAGCCCAGGCTTGTCAGACACATTCTCAGTAGCCAGCAAAGCTCATGACAAATATGCAGCCAAGTTTTGAGTGCCAGTAAGAGGAAACAGTGACACTATGCTCTTATTTAAATATTGTATTTTCCTTATTTGTCCATTAGACGAGGTTGTATGGAGCTACCATTGAACTGTGAACCAAACTTGTAAGGTTTTCTATTTGGTTTTATGCCTGACGACCTATTGTGGGATGTAACTTAGCTCAGTCTGTTCGGGGCTTGTCAAACTGATGGAGGAGATATTTTATACAAACGTGTAGTTTCTGTGGCACAGTATTTTCCCAATACCTTCTTTTCAGAATGTGATAAAACTGTTAATAAAGGGATAGTGCTAACGGTTCTCATAATAGATCTTGTCAGATTTTCTTCCCTGAGATTCCTTGTGGTAATGAATGTTACCAATAGCCAATGCCAGGTTGATCTTGTCTGCTGATTTCCTATGCTGAGCTGGTCTATATTTCTTCTCTGTCACCACAAGTAAGCCAAAGCTAGACATTCAGAAGGTACATGCTTTACCCATTAAGCCATTATAGTCCTAATCAGTAAGCTCGTTCAGCTCAGCTGCATTCATTTCTCAGACTTTTGTTTATATATTCATTTTTTCAGGGTCAACGGCAGTGAAGTTTTGGCTGGAAAGTTGTGAGTGAAAGTTATTAAGGCTTCATAAAATTTCAACACAAAAGAAAACCAACCTCCAAGACAGACACAGCAGCCTGCTGCACAATTTGTGCCAGCGCCAGGGGTTGCAGGAGGACAAGGACTTGAGACATAGCCCACACTTTTGGGAATGCAAGTGATGATGAGACAGTGCATCTCCATACAGCCTCTTCATCACCAGCGCTGCTCAAAGTCTCTCCTGAAGTAAAACCCTCCTGAGCCAAACTGATGCAAGGAAAAAGGAGTGAAGAAGAAAGCAAGAGATGCATGGCTGTGCAAGTTACTCTCTAATCCCCCAGACGTGAGGTCACAGTGTTTTGTAAAATGTTGGAAAGAATACAGAGGTCTCTTTATTAAAGCTAGGCAGCATGTAAGGGACCCACACATAAACCCACACAGTCTTGAAGAAGAAATGGTAATAGACTCAGTACATGGTATCTTTTAAACTAGATGGGACAAAACATGTGAGAATGTACTGATGGGGGAGCAGTCAGAGACAAGGAGCACATGGCCAAGAGGCATCCCATGTAGTATTGTAGGTCTGTCAACACTAAGGACTGGACACAGCACTCCAAGTTTGGCCTCACCAGCACTGAATAAAGGGGAAGGACCACCTGTCTCAACCTGCTGGCAGTACTTTGAGTAACGCAGCCCAGGATACCATTGGCCTTCTTGGGTGCAAGAACACATTGCTGGCTCATGTTCAGTTTGGTGTTCACCAGGACACTAAGGTGCTTTTCTGCTGAGCTGCTTTCCAGCTGGGTGGCCTCCAGCACATATTGGTGCATGGGGTTACTCTTCCCCAGGTGAAGGACTTTGCACTTCCCCTTGCTGAACTTAATGAGACTCCTGTTGGCACATTTCTCCAGCTTGTTGAGATCCCTCTGGATGGCAGCTTGACCTTCTGGCATATCAGCCACACCTCCCAGTTTGACGTTGTCTGCAAACTTGATAAGGGTTCACTCTGCCCCAGCATCTAGATCATTAGTGAAGATGTTAAATGGGACTGGACCCAGTATTGACCTCTGGAGTACAACTGCTAGTTCCTGACCTCCAATTAAACTTCATGCCACTGCCATGGCACAAGCTGTGGCTAGCCATTCAGCCAGTTTTCAACCCACCTCACAGCCTGCTCATCCAGCTCATACATGAACAGCTTTTCTATGACAATCCTACAGGAGATGGTGTCAAAAACCTCACTGAAGTCCAGGTAGGTAATATCCATTGCTAATGCTATTGAAATGATACTTTCTTCTTTTAGGGGGATCTTTGAAAAGTCTGAGTGAGGACTTTGATCCAGGTTAGCTGTAGTTTAAGATATCTGATATCTTTAGGCCAGTGATAGGAGGAATGTAGTCATTTGCAGAAACATAAGTGTCACCAGAATTCCCTGACAGAAAACAAAATAAGAAAAATTACAGTCTGCATTTGCACTCTATAAGGGCACGTTATTTGTAATAGTGCACATATACATGTAATGGAGCTCATGCTTGTTGGAAAAGATGCCAAGCAAATATGTTCTCAGTTTGTGAAGTTAGACCCTCCTGATAGAATGCAATAATCCTCATCGAAGATCTGGGACTCAGGATTTTTCTTCTTGTGCCTTGTTCTTCAGAGAAGGGCCATTGCCCTGGGAGAGCACTCCTCTGTAGACTGAGATTGCTTAGTTCACTTAAAGAACAATACCAAAAATATTTTAAAATATTAATTTCAAAAAAAATCCTTTAAATCAAAATAATTGGATTCTCACTTACTAGAAAAACAATTTTTTGGAAACTATTTCTGGCTCTATTTTAGCAATATGTGTCACCAAAATTTATTTGAAAAACTTGCCAAGAAATGAAAATCAAATCTGCTTTAAAAACATCTATTTTTGTCTTGTTCAGCTCGAATTCAATGTCCCCTTTTCTTTTAAAAAGTGTGTTAAACCCACATTTTTTTTGCATTTAGAGGTCCAAGATAGAGTGGAGCAGGTAGAAAATTTTGCAGCTACAGTCTTGACCTTGGCTAGAAAAACTTCAGTCTGAATCTAAACAAGAATGTCTTCATAGCTGGGAGTTTTGGGTTTTCTTGAAATAGCAGGTGGCTGTTCAGATAAGAAATGCTGGGTTGGCCCATTACACAGACAGGAACCAGGTGCGAGGTGCAGATATGCACTGGAACTTCCTGAAAATTTGGGAGCCTGCAGCCAAAATGGTTTTAGATCTGATCACTGCTGCACTTCCCATTATAATTATTATACTATAGTGTGTCAAATTGCCTGCAACTGAAAACAGAGTCTAAAAAACATACATACTTTAATATGTCAATGAGAACAATACTAATGAACAATTAATAGGCTAATGAGCAATGCTGTATTTTGGATATTTGTGACCTTCAAAGAAGATCAATGCTGCTGCTGTGGCACATGTTGAGGATGGAGGCATCTCTTGAGAACTACTACAGGCTTGAGATGTAGACCAACCCTGCTCAAGCAGGGTTGCCTACAAAGAGTCATTCAGGACCGTGTCCAGTCTGGTTTTGAGTTACCTCCACGACATCTCCGGGCAACCTGTTCCAGTGTTTGACCATCCTCACAGTAAATATATTCATGAGTTCATCCAACCTGGATGGCTGATCAGAGACAAAATGAAGTTTCCAAGAGGCCTGTGTTCATAGAATATATCACATAAAATCACTGAAGATTAAAAGTAAAGAAATAGTGGATTAATTCTGACAAAATTCTTGCTGTAACGTTCAGTAGTCCATTTATTACCCTGTCTTCAGAGCTCTGCATCACTGAATGAAGCAGTCATAACCCATCATTCAACCTCTGCCTCCAGATGGCTTTCCATTGCCTCAAGTGTATTTAAAGAGTTCTTCTGAGAAAATGGAAAAGTAGCACATGCCTGACTCATAGAGAGAGCTTTCCAGAAATGGCCAACACCTCTGTTATGGAAAAATTCACATACTTGGAAGAGAACATATAAAAACCTTCAACAGGACTTGATCCAGCTGAGATAAGGTAACTTGTACAATGGAGTGAAGCTACTACAGACTTATACCACCAATCTTTTCTTTGGCCTTTATACATTATTTTACATTTCACATATATATTATTTTTCATTTCACCTCACTTCTGTACATACCACCTGTAGAAAATTTCCCATATTTGTGGTCTGATTTTACACTTGCTGAAAATCAGGTATTTGAGTTTGCATCTAGACAATTGCAGACAATGCAGAGTGGCATTTCTTTGGGTTTCTAAGGCAATCAGAAACCTAATGCTGCCTAATTTCAGGTAGCTCTTTGCACAAAGATCTGTCTCATCGTGCCAACATTTGGAAGATTCAAATGAATGAGGAAATCTTTCTGGTTTCGACGCACTTCGGAGCTGTGTCACACAAATGCAGGAGAAACTTGCAAGTTGTCACCGAATGCCCTAAAATGACTGACACATGCTCCCGGGACATTTTTTTTTTAAATAAAGATGGTTCTTCAGCATCTAGCCGAGGCTCAAATTTGAAGCTCTGAGCTATAAGGCACATCTGGTGTAGCATCTGAAGAGGGGAGGGATCCTGCCACGCATGCTGGGCAGAGAGCTATTTCATGAACACCTATGAAAGGCAACCCCCAGAAAGCCAGTTAGTGACTGCAGGGTTTCCTTTTCTGCTCCGTTCTGTTCACGGCTGGATCAGCTGTATGGGGTTGTGTTGGCGACCTTGTTCCCTAAAGCAGGGCCAAACTCTGCTCAGCTCAGGCGGGGAAGATGGGGACCTTCCACAGGTTTGCAAAACCTGGAAACAAATGGGGCATGTAGCGCAGGAAAACAACGTGTTTTCTCAAGTGTTTTTTTCCATGGCGACCTGCGTGGTTATTCCCCTCTTAACTGCCTGTTCTCCTGCCTGCTCTGCGGGGCAGGTCACTGCACCTCATATTGGTTCACATGAAACTAATGAAATCATGGCATAATATTTTCCATACCTCGTATTGTGTCCTTGCTACAGTGAGTTACGTGTTGCTTGTAAAATATTTGCTTCATTCTGTTTAAAGGGGAGAAGTGGGGGTGGAGAGAGAGTCCCTTTCACTGCCT
This sequence comes from Gallinago undulata, assembly GCA_026546715.1. NCBI lineage: Eukaryota > Metazoa > Chordata > Aves > Charadriiformes > Scolopacidae > Gallinago > Gallinago undulata. The sequence continues at coordinate 45,945,864 of JAOTQQ010000032.1, forward strand.
GATTTATATGTCAAATATAAAACTAAAATGAAACATGTGGCTGATTGCCTACAGTTTTATGTCAGGTGTGGAAGTCAGTGCTCGTAAATCACACTGCTCATTTGTAACCGTTGCAATGGATTTGTACAATTTATAACTGGGTTATTGAGCTATGTCATCAGTGTAAACATTTTCTTATTAATAAACGGACTGCTAAATTGGGAGATGGTTTGTAAAGCAATTGACCATAATTTTTTTGATGGGAGGAGGGAGACACCTTATTGTTTGCGATCTATTAAAACAAAACACTTATGAAAGTCCTGGGCCCCTCCCTGAGCTCCCACTGCTTTATTTCTTCTCTGGGGACCTGCAAAACAAGCTCCTTATTCATAAATGTGAGATGATGCTGTAAGGATGATGTTTCCGTTGGTGATTCATATGATTTATTCAGTATGTTTGATTCATCCATGAAGAAAAACAACCTCTGGCTGAGGGACAGATGCTTATGGGCACTTGACATTTGATTTTCGCTGGGTCATACAGGGTTATGAACAGGAATGGCTTTTCTCTATATAGCAACTTTTCCTGGAGCAGGAAATCAAACTGATGCCCTAAAATTTTGCCTCCAGTTTGTATTTGCAAAGGAAAGGGGACATTTTTGTAAGGTTTCAGTTGAACTCTGTCTTCTGAAATTTCTAAAGTTTTGCGTTATGTTGCAGGGTGTTAAACCAATGGCACATTCCAAAAGGGAAAGGATGGCATTGCATGGATGGGTGAAGAACTTGAGATGCAGTTGTTTCAGGATGCCTTAGGGTGGAAGATACCATGTAAGTAGGTGATGTTTGCTGCAACTGGTACATCCTGTAGCCGAAGCAAGGCCGTCCACAGATGCTGGGAAATAGAGTTGAGATTCCTAGGAGTGGCTCCAAAAGGGACCCAGCGTGTCCTCTGAACCCAAGCTCTGAGTCAGATAATCCTGTTCATAAACTGGAACTTCTTAGTTCATATTCATAATAGATGACTTCAAAGTCCCAGGTTTGAGCACAGAGAGTTTTAACTAAGCTTGGTTTCAAATTTATGCAAGATTTTCACAATTGGTATGCCTCTCTATTAATAGTTTTCATAAAAATTTACAAATACACCTAATATCTGGAAATCATCCAGTGTTTTAATTTCATGTGTGAAGTCTCTTATCATTAAAAATGACTACAAAGACCTGGATCTACATTGACTTGTAACCCTACTTTATGGAAGCTTTTAAGAAAATGTGCCCCAAAGACTGTATTTGAATCTTAATTATTTTTATTTGTAAGAAATGAGAGGCCCAGCCCTAAGGGCCTCTGTCAGATCATTAAAACCAAAACTAGAGTCAGGTTTCATTGTAGCAGCAGCCAGACCTGTACAGCAAAGGAGAAGAAAACAAAACTACACTCTTCATGGGATGAGTTTCTGTGTGAAGGTTGTAAAAAATCTCGGAACATTTAGTAAAACTGGTGGAAAGTCACCATAATTTTTCAGTGGAAGCTTTTAAATTGTTTTAATTTAATATTTTTTTCTTTGGAAGTGATTTGTTTGCCTCTTTATATGTAGGAACATACACAGGGCTGTGGTGGTCTCTCTAGCTGTATTGGTACAAGGAAATGAAGCATGCCTGGTGATATTTCATTGCATTGGGGCCAATTGGTAGGTGATGTCCTTCAGCTACCCTAGCAAACATCTTCACCACTCAGCCAGGTTTTGACTGCATCTGAAAAACTAACTGTGAACGGTCCTGGAGTCCTCCAACCCCACACTGAGCCTGGGAATGGCTTAGAGGTATTTCTTTACTGCGTTGGGACAAATTCACACCAAGGATAGTCTAACAATTTTCTTGCATGGGCAAATGCCTCCCATGTATGGGAGTGTTGCTGGTCGAACCTGAATTGACCAGGAGAGGCACAGCCTTCCTGTGTGATGTTCAAGGGGTGCCAGCAACCAGGGTTACCCCTTACAGGGATCTTTATTTGAACATGCAGCCAAATCTGTTTATAGCATACATGTCATTCCTGTTCCAATGATATTCAAATATTTTCCAATCTTAAATAAATCGGTCTTGACAGAAGTCCATGGCAGTGAGAATGTGCAGATATTGGTGATTCACGGGGAAGAGCCAAGGTTTAGAAACTTGGTGGAAGTTGTGTGTGAGTTTTGTGGCTGTGTGATGACTTTCGGGGACAAATAATTTGTGTTTCTTCTTTGAATGACAAACTGTTATGCTGGCTTTGCTGCTCTATCTACCATGATTGAAGCAGAAAAGGAATACAACCCAAAAAATTTCACAACTGAGTCTGGGTCTGAGTGTTTGGTGCCCTGAAGTCTGGGGCCGTGTAACACTGTCAGTGACAGTGTCAGATCCAGCCCAGCAATGAGCATGTGCTCGAATTCGTCTAAATTAAGCAGAATCAAAACACAGGGCTTAAAGTTAAGCAGGTGCTTAGGTGTTTTGTTGCATCTGGGGTGGAGAGAGGAGAAACAAAAACAATTGGGCAGATACAGAGAGAAACACAATCCTGACACTCCTGTTAGTTACATTTATTGCCATGAGAAAGGGCAGGAGGAAAATTTGGCCATGTAAAGGGAATGAGGACCCTAGTATCTGTGCTACTCTGGATGTGGATTGGGAAAGATGTGACAGAACCAAGAAACTGGAGATAACGTCCATCATTCACTAATTTCTACTCCACTTGAACTGCAGCTGCCTTCCTCAGCCATGCACTATTTTTAAAAACACATAGTACATTTTCTACTGTGTTTCATTGTTCGTAAAACATCCTAACAATCTTGATTTTTAAAAAAAGAAAAAAAAAAAGAAAAAGCATCTCTACCAGATTTTTCCTCATCATTTGGCTTTTCCGCCCCACTGTTTCCTACAGAGCTGCAGCCAGTATGGCTTTCCAGCTTGCTGATTTCCTTGTAGCCTAATTTTTAGCATTGTCCGTAAATATCAGCTCTGCTCTGGGGATTTGGGGCAATTCATCCTGTCCTCTCTGCTGGGCCACCTGTCATGCTGGAAGAGCAGAGCGAACTCATGGCCAGATAAGGATCCACATCCTGCAGTCAGTCTATTTGCTTATTATGGATAATGTTAATTTAAATAAAATGCTGGGCATTGTTCTCTTCCATTTATACCATTTCTGAGTGTCTGTTGCTTGGCAATTCTTTCTGGTCTTCGTGGAGGCTGACAGAAATAACTTCTGCCCCAGGACTGATACACGTTATGGGAATTTGTGCTGGTGAGAAGGTGCACAGGTGCCTCCAGGAGGGAAGAGGTCACAGAAGTCTCCAGCAGATGTATATCACAGAGCGCAATTACACAGGGAAGTAGGCAATGAAAGTCCTGTCTCACCTTGCCACAGGCTATTAAGGCCTTTGGTGTTCATTGCTAAGTGTCCATTTGCCCTTCCTCATGTTGGCAGAGAGAGTCCTTGGCTGGAAGGACTTGAGCTTTTCAGAAGAGGTGTATTTTCACTTTGCCTTCCATCTGTCAGCTGCCAATGTGATATGTGAATATCCTAATTTTAAATTATTTTCCACAGGTAGAAGACCTGAGTGGTTTTGGTTTCTAATTGACCTTTTAGCTAACAGAGTTTGTATTTTGCAACTATCTGGGAAGAGGGGCTATGTTACATGCGAACACAGTTTGGGAAATAAAAATATCAATCCAAAAGGGAAGTTAAATGCTTGTGGCATCTTCAGGAGCATTGTGGGTCTTCATTGCAGAATGTGTTACCTGAAATATGTGTACAGGCTGATAGGGCTGTAGTTTGCAGAGTGTTACCCAGTCTACAAACAGAGGAATCATAAATGCAGGTTCCCTTCTGTGCCCCTTGCCTCCAGTCCCTGCCCTCTGGCACACGGCCATTTGTGATGACAAAGCAAGATGCGAGTACCCAAATACTTGTAAACAAATTTCTGATTTCCTCTTTTATAAATGTGTTTATGCCAAAGAATCCTAGAAAATTAGTCTTTATAACAATTATTTAGGAACCAGATCTGCCTGATCTGCCTGCCTTTATTATTCCTGCAGTAGTAGCAAAACATAAATAGAGCAGTGTTGCTTTGAGTCTGATGATGGACTGTGTGGGGAAGGGCATGTCCTGCGTCCATGACATTCTAAGAAATTGTAAGTTACTGATAAATATTCTGGTGGATTTTAGCAGCTCTTCACTCAAATTTTGAAAGGCCAAAGACCACTTTTTATTTACCATTTTACATGGTCTCTCTGAACACCAATGCCATGACAGCCTACTCAAAAATGCTCTTTCCTATGGGTTCTGTACTGCTCCTGTGCCTACCACACAGTGAAGGTCCACACTAATGACATGCCTAAGAAGTAGAAAATCCTCACTTTATTTTGTTGCCATCCACAGGACATGCCAGGAATGAAGAAAACCAGAGACCGCATGGAGAGGACGGTGATGTTTGTGTGTGGAGTATCTGTCCGTCAGGCAGGCTGGGGAGGACTTGGGCAGGGGAGGGATGCGCTGGAGGTGGAAGACAGCAAAATGCATGGTGGAAGGGTGGCAACCTCCATCCCTGAGGCTATTTAAATAGTAACATAATGAAGTGATAATTTATGGCCCAGTTCTCCTCTGTCTTGCACCCTGTGTGGTCCTCTGCTTCCAGACACTGTTCAAGCAGAATTCCCCACTCTCACTGTTAACAGCTTCCCAGCATGTAAGAGCACAGATTTATTGTGGTGGAAATTGCCTTTTAACTGACCAGCTGGCATCTGCTCTAGGCCCTCCAAGGTTTTGGAGCAGTGTTGCTCCAGAGAGATGGGTTCAGTATCAATTTCAGTTTTATATATTTTATTAGAGCTGTTAAATAAACTAACCTAAACCCAGGAAAATATCACTGAAGCTAACCTTTTCTAACCTACTAAAAATCTAGTCAACTCTTGTAAAATGTCAAGAGGAAGGCTAAGAAGGTGGCTAATTGTAAATTGTTAGACAGGAATTTTACCACTGTCATTCAAATGCATTTTAAAAGGTTCTGATTAAATAGCTTAAATATCCCTTGTCTGAACCATAACATAAGAACCATTTCCTTATATTTCATTCTTATGTTCAGTCTCAACTTTCTCTTTTCTCTCTCCCAGAAGAGATATCATGATTCAGACGTTAATGGAACATTCTGTGCCAAGTGGTTCGGAACATTTATTTACTGGGATTTCAATGACAGCTCAAAATCTATGGACTTTTAAACACAAGACGTGTTTCACCAAGTGCCTTTGTTGACTTTGTTTGGAGTCGTTGCACCTGGAGGACTTGTCTATCTGACCTCCCCCCATGGTACTTTTATGAGCACACCCACCAGCAGACAGTCGCTTTCTGACATTTTAAAGCTAAATGAGAACAGAGGAAAACTTGGGTAGAAAAGCTAGAAACATGGGAAACAGGCTGCTGAAAATGCTGAAGCCTCAAAAACTTGTCCTCTGTTATGGCATTGTCCAACCCTCCTGCTCTGACAATGGTGTGTATGGAGCTGCTGCTAAGCAGGTGGTTGCTTGTGGTGACGGCAATTCTTTGCTGGCCAAGAGCTCCTCACATCAGGCCATCATTGGACCTAACACAACACTACTAAGAGGTGTACAGAGCAACAGTCTTTCCTCAGGTATCTTGGTTCGAAAGGTGAGACTTCCTAGCCACGCAGAGGGTTAAAATTAGTGATTTCTATTTTCTCTGCCATACAGCATGCACTGTTGAGGTTTTGGGACTTATCTAGTACACTGGAGACATGCAGTCCAGTCAAATCTGAATTAGGTCACTGGTGGTCATAGCTAAGTAGGAAAAGTCCTACACAGGCCAAGAATTTTTGAAACATTTAGCATTTTGCATAGCAGAAATTACTGCTAGATTTTCCTCCCAGTAAATAAACAAATAAACAATGAAACATAATATCTTGGGACATCAGGTCACTTCAGAGTAATTTTCCATGGCCTTATTTGAGTTACTAGTCCTAAATTTTCTGAGAAGTTATTGTAGCCTTCCCCAAGTAAGCTGAGTAGGAAAATCCCAGCCCAGGTGAATCAGCTGCCCAAACATCCATCCATCAGCAAAATGAAAATAAATTCATACTAGCAGGAAAGCTCAGCATCATCCTTCTATCCCTTGCCTCTCAGAGATGACACAAAAGCTGATTCTTCATGGTGACAGGGTGATTATAATAACCTCTCTGTTTCTGGGCAGGCAGCTTGTTGTCAGAGATGTACACCTCGATGGTGAAATGCTGCTAAAAAGAATGATCAAGACTAGGCTTACTTGAAATATAACCTTTAAAATGGTCAAGTATAGGGAAAAATACACATCCAAAGAAAATCTAAGTTGTAAAAGCATGCAATAAGATTGGGTGCCTAATTGGGAGCTTAATTAGGAGCTGTAACTTATTGAGGCTCCCTGTGCAACTTGTATGCTGCTGTGCAGGGAGAGGCTTACCAGTAGGGAAGTTCAAATGACTTAGTGCTGTGGGGCAATCTTTACTCAAATGACACAATGGCATTACTTCTTCTCTTCCCTCCCCTTCCCAGCTCTCCACCCCATCACTGGTTGTGTCCAGATGTGCCTGCCTTTCCTCAACAAGCTATTTCTTCTTTCAAGAGCTGCCCCTTATTTAACACAACTCATTGTGCTGCTGCTCTGTATTTTGTTCTAGTCATTGTACAAAATATGTTTATAGGATGGGCTCATGACAGTAACAAAACCCAGGACATGCATGAAGAAACCCTCCTAACTGGTGAAGAAGCTGCTGCAGTACTAAGTGCTCAGCTGGTATTCACCAGTCTTCATCCCTTGGGCTTATTGCTTCACATGCTGGCTCTAGGCTGTGCTACCCACACAGCATGGAAGGTCTGCCCCACCACAGGTGTTGTACAATTTGTGTGTGATGGTAGCACTCGGGAACTACTGGTATGCGTATCTGGGTCAAAACCCAGCTGCTGCATCGTTTCTCTCTGTTTCCATCATCCAGGTACTATGTATAGGACCTGCAATGACCTGGACATCTAGGTGGGACATCTGGAGTAGACCAGACCTCCTGGAACCGGGAAGGTGTCCTGTGGCTGGGCCAAGCACGGGTAGGATCAGGATTACAGAGAATCTGCCATATGAAATGGGAATGCTGAATTTGGCTTGTCTAGTTCAGCAAAACAAAAGCTCCAGAGAGGATATGACAGCTCTCTATAAATATACAAGGGAGAGAAAAAGCTATTTCAGCCTAAGGACAATGTTGGCACAAAAACAGATGGGCATGAAGTAGCTATGACTAAATCTAGGTTAGAAATTGGGGAAGGCTGTTATCAATCGGGGTAACGAGCTCCCTCCTTAGCAGGAGGGAAGAAAACAGGTGTTGGTAGAAGATGGAGTGTGGTTGATTTATAGAAGGAATTTGATGATGTTTTTGCTTGGAATTGCAAGTGTCAGTGACACAGGATGTCATCCCAGTCCTGTGTCTCAGTGCTCACTGGTTGGGATGCTGCTGGCGGTGCAGTAGGTAGGCTGAAATGAAGTGCAGGCAGTTCTTTTACAGATTTTCAAGGCCAAAATGGAATTGAATACCCAACTAATTTGACCTCTCCCCAGCACAGGTGATACCTGTACCAAATTCAATGTTTCTGTCACAAGTATATCCATACTCAAGCAAAGATTCAAAATGATGGGCAATTCACCTGCGTCTAGGAGCCTGTTTCTTGGGGTGCACACACAAACCAGGCTGTGCACTAAGGGACAGCCCTGAGCCAGCGGCACGTGGCACAAAGTCCCATCCAGCACCTCTGCGCTCCACGGTGCTCTTTGGAACAGCTGCTGTGATGTCTCCTGCAAACTGTAAGGACTCTGGGAATAAAAGAGGATAAACAAGCACTTGCTGATACTTCTGATAGAGTTCATCAATTCAGACGGTGCTGCCAGGAACCATGCTGAGTGGTGTGATCACACGCACGTGTTGCTTGCTGCACAGGTGGAGGAGTTAAGGTCCTACAGCTTATAGTTCCTGCAGCTTCTGTGGTGGCTCTGCACAGTGGCTAATGGAGGAGTGAGGTAAGGAGAAATAAATAATACAGTTATTTTTTTGCAGATGATTTATCAGGTACTGTTTTTTGCAGTGGAGGGTTGTTTCTGGCTTCTCTGTGACTCATGAGGATGGATTGCAGTCAGCAAAGTGATGGTTTTGTCTCTAGAAAAATAGGGAGGTCAGGAAACCACTTGGACCTTTTTTAGTCATCTAGTCCTGGAGATGAGACTGTGTTAAAACATGGGAGATGTAGTACCAGTTTAGGAAACTGTGGAGGCATTTGCCAGACTTGAGCTCTGTGCGTCTTCCAGAACAGGAGCGTGCAAACCTGCTTGGCATCTCTTTGACAGTGACTATTGCCCCTCAGTCTTGTCTCACAGCACGGCCACTATCAGTCTGCAATCCTGGTTGTTCCTGGGATGCAGAAGGAATTCTATGGGTGTGGACTGTGGCTGTGCCGAGACCTTAAAGTCCAACGGTACATGGGAGTTGTTGGCAGTTTCCCCTCACTGTGACTTCTCAGAGAAGCTAGGAGAAGCTATTTCATGGGGATGCCCCCCCCCATCCTGGGCAATGGCCATTTCAGCAGGAATGATGTATCTCTGTGGTGCAAAGATGGCTCAATACTGATGTGATAACAATCTGAAAAAGGCCATGGTTGCAAATTGCACACCTTTTGGCCAAAATAAGCCAGGGAATGGCTGCTCTCAGATCACTTAAGGACATGGACAGAGATGTGATTTTTTTCAGCATTCTGGAGGAGGATTAGATTTTCATTGTTTTCTATGTATCCTTACGCAGAAAGCTTAGAGGAGGATGCTGGTCTCATGTGTTTCTAGAAGACAGGGGGAAATAAAAAGGGGTGCCCTGTGTTAGTCATGGCTGTTCCCCATCTGTTTTATTTTGAGTTAACAGCTTCATGGAGAAGGCTATGTAGTATAAAGGGAGATGCTGGCATATGGCTTGGAACAGACATACTGTGAATAAGTGAAAAAATGCCCCACATGATGACAGGAAGGTCAAGAGTTCATTGTGCCTCTGCTTTGAAATGTGCTGAAACAAAAAATATGGATTTCTGATTTCCTAGAAGACAATACCCTGGGAGGATATGAAGTTTTAGAAGTGTTAGACAGCACTTTGATATTTTTCCACAAGTTGCACAAAATTCACGTATTAGAGTAATAAATGAGAGAAAATGAACTGAATCTTAAAAAAAAAACCCAACAAAGTTATAAATAAGGTTATTGTGAATCTGACTATGGAACACAGCCATTGTAACCAAGTAGTATAATCACATAATGGAAACTATGAGCCAAATGGTTCTCCTTTTCCATTTCCACTGGAGATGAACGCTGGGAAGATCCTCAAACTATCAGGACCAAAAATGTTGGTGTCATCAAAGAGTGTACTCTGTATTTTCCAGGAGACTAGAACAGCAGAAAATAGTCTGCCTAGCAGCAAGACCTTTGCTGCTATGTTTTTTCTCTGAATTGTCTTAATTGTACATTTGCAAAGTTATTTTTTTGTTTCCCTGAACTTCCTCCAGGCAATGTCCTTAAGGCCATTTCTTGGAATGGCTGTGGTTTTCCTATCACTTGTCTTCCCAGATTCACCCAGAGACCTAGGTCACCCTCTTTTCAGGTGGTAGCTCTCCTGTTTGTTCCAGCCAAGGTGTGGAAGATGCTAAGGACAATCAGTGCACAACTGCTTCTTTTCCCAACCCTCATCTTAAAGCCAAGTATGATGGAAAGATTGTATTTCTTCAGCTTGTGAATGCTGTTCCCATATTTTCCTTGTACTCTGAGATTTCTTTTGAGATATTAAGCAGCTTTCTAAATCTCTTTCTACAAATACTTGCCTCTATAGTGAAGAAACAGGGCAAGAGAGTGCAGTGCTCTGAAGGGATGAATGTGCGAACAAAGAGTGACAGGGCAACTGGAGAGCTTACATGGCCTTATTGCTAGTTGAGCTCAGTATGGTGAAGTTCTCCTTGCCCACAACAATTTAAATGCAGAGATCCTGCCAGAATAACCCAGGGCAAAGATGAACACCCAAATGCAAAAGCCGGTGCCAAGCCAAGCAGTGTGGGGTAGCAGTCAAGCACTTGCCAGTGGCAAGAGCAGCAGGAGCCTGTCCACAGCAACCCAAGAAGAACAAGCTCTCTGCAAAGTAAAGTAATGTGTGATCCAAGGAGGCTTAACTACAGCCAACTGACCCAGGTGAAAAGCAGGTTGTGCGCATAAGGCACTTCAGCATAAACTAGGTAGGGCTGTTGTTAATGTTACTTCCTAGGATCCTTCAAAATGACGTTGTAGTTTAATAATTTAGCAAAAGTTCCAATGCTTCTCACAAAACAGAAATCAACTGTCACTGGATATTAATGGAGTGAGAACAGTAATTAGGTCTAAATTCAAATGTCTCAGCCAATTAAATAATAGAGTGAGAAAAGCTGTGTAATTTAGCTCTGCTCATCAAAAATAGAACTGCCAAATTGTCCATGTCTACAAATCTCTTGCTGAGCTCTTGGAAGCCTTAGGCAGGTCTTGTTTGGAAAAACACGCAAATTGTGCACAAAGTGTCAAGACTAAGTGCACCTTATGTTTTTCTGCTTCATAAAACTTGGATCTTTTAGGTTTAAATGCTTCAAAGCTCAGCTCTACCCTCAGGCATTCCCAAGAAACCAAGTTCAGCCTGGCCAAACCAAGACCTGTCACTGGGTCTGAGAAGAAGCCTTCAATTCATAAATGGGAAATATGCTCCTGACATGACAGGTGTGTATGCTCAGCCTGCCAGATGGCAGAGCCCACATAACCACTTGCTTTTTGAGCCACATTTTACACACAGTAATGGTGTTTGCAACTGGGAAGCCAGATGCTGGTCTTGATTGTGCGTGAACTCCCTGTGCAATCACGCCACTGAATTTGGTAGAGATATGCGGGAGTCAAGATCACGTACTTAAGGTCAGAAACTGGCTCCTAGACTCCAGCCCTCCCTGATGTATGTGCTGGAGCTGGGCCAGCCCTGCTGAAGTCTCAGATATCACGTTGGCTGACCAGACACCACTGCTTTCTTGTGCTGTGTCTGCATGAAAACATCTTTGACTCGGAAGTAACTATTGCAAGAGACAAAGTCCAAGGCACAAAGCTGTAATAGAAAATGTTGAAAGCCAGGGAGCATGGGAGCTGAGAGTGAGAAAGATATATGGTGTTTATAGCCTTCAAAGAGATATAAAGACTCTATAGCCAGCAGCTCGTAGGATCTGTCACCCTGAATGTCTGACAGGCTGGTTGGCTAATAGGAGATTTCAATATAAGCCTGGACCAGGTCTGAGATCCACACCTCCTTGATGTATCGCAAGACCCATGCTCAGGGCAGATCCACCTTCAGCTGGTGAAGCCAATGAAGAACTTATACTCAGTAATAGCATTTGTTTTTGTTTGGCTGCGTGAAGTGTGCTCAGATTGGCTGATCGAGCTAAAATTTGTATGGCAACACTAGAACAATATTCATTCCATTGAAAGTCAAAGGAGAAAAATGGGAGGAATGGGGTATGGACAAGAAAACAGACTTGGATGTGTCTGGTTGATTAGTGTTGGCTTTAAGCCCCCTCTTCCAGGAATGCATGCATACAGCTGGTTTTATGAATATTAATAATTTGCACAAGACCTTTCCTGCTGGCCCATGTGGTGACTGGCCTTGCTGAGACTGCAGGTGCGGTCACCCTGAGTCACCAGATCTGGGAGCCTGGCATCTGCCTGCTAGGCAGTAAATGAAGGCCACCAAACTAATGTCACATTTGCCCCTGAGGACTCATCAGATTAAGACAATTTATAGCCATAACTGACCTGTGCTGGATTTGAATTGGTGACCTAGAGATGAAAGGCTTTCTGTCCTACTGCCAGTTCGACTTGCTCTGCTGTAACAATAAATATCCCCCAAATCTCTTGGAACTCCCAGCAATTATAGCCTTAAAATAAACTTATAGCACAGGCTAGTGATTACTGAATGTTTCTTATTGTTTCCCCTCTGGGAGATGTGTATCCCTCAGGAAATGAGTTTCTAATTAGATAGGAGAAGCAGGGCAGCAACAATAGTGTGGGAAAGCTAAATTAATACAAGTTTCTAAGTACACTCTGGCCATCCCATACAGGAGCTGACAAATGATGAAATGTGACTGGACCAGGGGTTTTTAACTTTGTCGTTTCTTGGGAGGTGCCTACGCCAGCTGCGGCACAAAATATGTGAGTGGAGGGAGAGAGGATATAAACAAAGATGCTATTAGATGCCCCAGGAAAAAGCTGCACAGAGCAGCCCACAGGAATGCTTCAACCTGCCAGTCCCAGGCCATCTGAGGTTACTGGCAGTACCCAACGCAGGACTTCAGCTACTAATTCTTTGGCCAGCTTAATAAAATAGGTGTGCATCCTCTATCCCCCTGAGGTGCTAACCCAGCTCATTTCAGAGTCCAGTATTCCTTTTAAATACACAATTTTGGGGATTCTGGATCCAGCACAAGCCAGTGCCCTACCTATTCAACAGAAAGCTGGGGTCAAAACACTCTCTGGGGACTGTTTGGCTTAAAGAGACCAAGATCAGCAAGGCTGCAAAGAGCCTTTTGGACATAAATGATGGTCATCATGCCAGCTGGAAACCTCGTGTCTGGTTTTGTTTCTGTGAGTGCAAGAGAGAGGCTTCTCCATCCCTTGCTTGCATTCTTGGAAAATGTCTCAAATCCCATCCATGCAATAGTGGTATGGAGAGCAGAAAAATCAGTACAAACACACTCAGTCTCTCTGGAAGTGAATGTCAGAGTCTGCACCCACACTTAGATGCTGGCCTGATGTCTGTTGCTACTGAAGACCAAAATCTTCAAGCTGTATCTTTCTGGACAAAATGAGGGTCACCCATGTTCAGAAACTGTCTCTCTTGGTTTGAAATGCTTTGCTGTGATGGAAGATACACAAGCATGTGAAGAGATGTGCCCTAAGGCGGGACCCAAAATGTGGATGTCATGTACCAAAACATGCATACTATGGTTCACTGCCATATCCTGGAATTTGCAGAGTAGATGGATACGTGAGATTGTTTACAGGAAACCCAATGTGAAGTCTTCATGTGTAATTTGCTCAAAATTAAAGAATGGAGAAATCTTAATTGTGTGTATACGTAGCTCAGGAGCACTGGAGAAGGTAGGATAAATGGCAACAAGTCAAAATAAAACACCGAGGACAGAATAGGATTTATTTTTAGGTGAGAATGTTGCATTTCTCTGGGCAGTTCAGAGATTTATTTTATTTTGAGCTGGAAAACATAGTCCTTACATGACTGAGAATTTTTTTATTCTGAAGCCAGACGAACTATTTTTTTGCTGAATTTCAGCTTAGCCTGCAAATTGAAGCAAATTGCAGGGATCCTGAAACTACTCATACCAAAACCAAGAAAGACAAAATTAGCATGGTTCTCTTGGAAACAAAGCCACTGGATCTCACTGGGTCTTTAAAACACAGTAAAACTCATCAAATAACAAGATAACTGCCCACTATGATCGAAATCAAGAAATGCATTGAATTTTCCTTTTGTTAACTTTATTGTGGTCTGAGTGTCACATAATCCTAGGCTGTAAAAAGTAGCAGTTCTTAGAAGGACCAGCCTCCTTGAACTATTTTCCCCTCTTGTTAACGATTTCCATCTCATTTCCTATTTCCGGCTCTAACTCCTGCCGATAATGCTCCTCAGCTAATATTGAAACCAAGTGGGAAAAATATATGAATAGTAGACATCCGATCCAAGCTTTGTGTAGAGAATTCAGGGATGGAATGTTCTTGAGAACAAGAGGATTTTTTAAATAGCAAAGGATTGCTTGTTTAGGAGGAAAATTTGCACTGACACCTATATTGGGCACTGCTGACGTTTGTTCCCACAGCGCTCTTAGGTCAAATGTAACCATCTTCTTGAGAATGTGGTTTTTTTCTTTTTCTTTTTTGTTTTTTTTTTTCATCACAGGGTTCTCCATGCAGAGTATGCCTGCATGGTGGTTTGCTGCATGACTGCAGCTCGTATACACATTGTCGTGCTAGCTTAAAAGAGTGAACTTGCAAATACCGTAGAAGTCACCGACTGGGTTTGTGACTGCGTGCGACGTTGTCTTTGGTTAGCAATATTGGCTTGCTGTGCCCTCGCCTCCTACCCTGGCTTCTCTGTCTCCTGCTGTGCATAAGTTGTGTCAGCAGTATTTTGTGCAGTCGCTCTGAGCCATATCCAGCCCCTTCACTTCCAGAAAAGGCATTGTTCCTGGACAGCTGACACAGTTCTTGGTGCGCAGATGGTTGTGCAGATGTCCAGCTTCTGGTGGAAATGAGTAACCAGGGTGGTACAAATACATGGGGCAGACTCATCTTTTCCTGCTATTGCACCTAGAAGTAATCTAAAACCAATCTGGCCATTTCTGAGTGAATTGCCATGAGATCTTTTGCAGTAAAGATAAAAGCAAATGATTTATGTACATAATGATGAGTATTCACGCAAGAGGTGGGTATGGGAGGTCCTCCCTGAGCAGTGATCATGCGAGGGTCTCTCTGTTGTAGCATTTTTATAACCTAACCTACATTGAAAATACATCAAAGAGACTTTGGCTATGAAAGGCAGGAAGGGAGTGGTCTGAGGAACTACAGCTACACCAGCGAGTTGAGCAGAGCCAAGGAATGTCCTCAGGCACTGCAACTCAATTGTGCTGTTAAATTGTCAGTCCCTGGCCAGAAAATGCTTGGGAGTTGGTGGAGGCTTGGGGATGATCCCCATGACAGCTTGGACGAGGCCAGTCTGCTCTAAGGGACAGCAGTATGAACATAGATGGTTGCAAGCTGGTAGGCTTCAATGACAGGGAGCCATTTGGGGCATCAGCACTGGGATAGACAATTGCTGGTAGGAAGGGAAAACTGCATTTGGTAGATTCAGTTTATGATATTAATGTTCACAGATTTCTCTGTATGAAGGGAGAGGGTGTATGTGGCTCAGTCTTATAGGTAGCTCTGGTAGTAGAATTTGGGCTTCACAGAGCTGCCTAATCTCAAGTTATTTGATGATCTGTCTCTCCTTTGAGCGTAAGCCAATGCCTGCTTGGGGCTCACAGTTTCTTCCACTGAGTATTCAGCTGATCCTGGACTGGGCTGCACAGGAGGAAGGGGAGTCCCAGTTCTCCTAGCATCTAATGCTCTGGTCAGGTCTTCATCTACTCTGGCTGGTGGCCCTGGCTGGCAAGGACAGGTCCTCAAGATACACTGAGGCTCAAAGTCATGTGTGCATCTTCCTCTTTCTGGATACTGTCCCCACACTCTCTGATATTGGCTTCAAAGTCCCTGCTTTGATTTTTTTTTTATGTGTGAATTTGGATCTCTTTTGGGCATTTATCTCCCTCAGGACCTCTGCACATAACATCTTACAGCAACAAGGGACAAAGTTTTCTTTTTCACAAAGCCATCTGGGATGATCTTGAGGGCAGAGTAGAGCAGCAGAGCTTTGGGTACATCCATGCTGGCAGTGTAATTTTCTACTACCTTCATCACAGCCTAAGGCACCTTTGTCTCTCCCTCTATCACTCCCAGGACAGCTAGTCCTTCCTGCAGATTCTCCGCACCCCTCTCCTTTGTTCCTCACTCCTTTCCCATCCCTCTCTTGTGCCCTGCTCTGGCTGGCTAGTCTCCACCACTGCCACTTTGCAGTAACTTCTCTCTGAGTCTGGGAGCCTTCAGCAGTTAATTTGTGTCAACCAACAGGTCTTCTGCCTTCAAGATCCTCTTTGCTGCCAAGAAAATTATTCCTTTGGCTCCAAGAAACAACATTGTAAGAATGAGTCAGGAAGGCAAGGTATGTGTATTATCCATAAAAAATAATCTACAAAGGTTCCCCATGGACCCAGTAAGTATTCTACTGCCCCTTCACCATAAGTTTTCCTTTATCTTAATCACAAGTGGTTCATGCATTTTGTTACACTGATTTCCAGTTTTAGTCCTCAGGGGCCTTGGTACACATTGATGCAAAAGGGGCTTCAAGAACAACCATAACATGAAAAAAGTGTGTTTCTATGATCATCACTGTGTTTTATTCCTATTCTCACATTTTCATTACTGAGGTCAAGCAGATATCACTTGTTGGGACAATGATTTCTGAAAGCAAGCCTTCTTTTTGGAGTTAATGTTAGATAGTCCTTACAACCCAGTCAGAAGGGTTTGATTTATCTTCACCTGAGCCAGATGTGACTTGTTTGCCCAGGTGGAGGGGGTGGGTCCTGGGGTCACAGTGCTCAAACCAAGGTTATTTAGAGCCAAACGAGGTTGAACATGGTCTCTTAGTTTGTAGGTTGAAGGCCTCAGAGGTCTGGTCCGGGGAAATAATGAAGGACGGAGTGTGAGGAGCAAGGCAGATGGTGGAAAGCTTTGTGGCTGAGTTAAAGCTTTGCCTGGTTGCTGTGAGCCAGAGAAGAAGTTTTAGGGTTGTCTGCTGCTATGTATGACTGATAAGTCAGGATCATGCTCATCAGCTGCCTGGAGTGAAAATTGTGTCTGTTGCTGGACACTAGTAAGTGCTTTTGATTTTTTTGGAAGTTGAAACCCTAATGAGTTGCATTCTGAAGATCAGCAGTGCAGGTCAAAATCCTTCTTGTGTGTGATGACTTGTCTTCTGTTCTTCCCTTTGCTGCACATGGGAGCTTCCTGAGACTCTTCCGGGAGGCCTGCAAATCGCTTCTTGACCAGCTCTCAGTTGCTTTGACCTGAATGCAGCAATGTACTCTAAGGTCAGCAGATCTGCCAGCATGGGATAGGGATGAACCTTTTGCAAAACTCAGTAGTGAGTATTCAGTAGCCTGCGGTTGGCTTCTGGTAGACAGGTACAGTTATGGGATACTAGAGGGTGGGGAAAGCCGTGGACATGAGTTGGAAATGTGAACCCCAGGTGCTAAGAGCAGGTTGTGTCATATCTACATGGGGTTTAGCACTGGCACAGACTTGCACACAACCACACAAGTGCCTCCTGTCCTTCTGAGACCCTGGCAGCAGAGCAAGGGTGCAATGGGTTCTCTGGAGGCCATGGCATAGGAAAAAAAAGCTGGCTGAAGAGTGAGAGATGGGGCTGGAAGGCAATAGAAGAAGTTGTAGATATGCCTGTAAGAAAGAAACTGGAGCTCCCCTGCTGCTCTGAGAAGGGCATGGGATGCTACATCTGAAGAGTGATTGTTTTCTTGACAAACTTCTCTAGAGACAAGCAGTTAGGGAGGTTCATGAACTTCTAGCTTGAGCTGTGGGACAGGAGTTGTGCAGCTTGCTGCTGGGGTTGGGGGAGCTCAGGGAGGCTTGTGGATGGGTCTGCACTTTCTCAAAGGCTTTTGGAAGCACAATGAGCTGGGTGGGAGAAGCCCTAGGGAAGAGCTGCCAGCTGGAATGGCTCCGCTGCTCACTGCCCAACTCATGCTGGGCCCTGCACCCTGGCTCCCTGCCAGCCATTTCCACCCACTGTGTAGGTTGTCCTCCAGGAGAGGGCATTGCCAGAGCACTTTGCATCACTGAAACTCCAGAAGTAACAGTATCAGGGCCAAATACAATTTTTTTCCAGTTCTCTTTCCATGGACTAGAGTAGCCAACCTCTGCCTTTCCAACTTCCTTCCAGATGCCTCAGGTTGTGAATGTCCCCATGAAGCAAGAGGGTGATGGGAAATGAAAAGACTTCTTTTCCTGGGGCCTGAACAACAACAAAAAGGACAGGGAATAAAAAAGAGCCTCCTGGTGACAGGATTCAAGGAGGAGGATCTCCGAGCTATGCAAAAATCCCAGAAAGAAGCGTACTGAGGGTGCCTGATGTGGAGCAACCCTGACCCAACAGATGGTGTCCTGAGGGCCATAAGATTTGCTGCTGACTCATCTGATCAAAAGTGGAAGAGAAGCCAAGATGAGTGAGAAAGAGGAAGCCTAAGGCCGGGCTCCAACATTTAATTTTGGACACCTGAGAAAGTGAGTGACTTCTCAAAACCACCCTGACTCCAATGGGTGCTGGCAGCGTTCTCTACAAAACTGCTTCTAGGCAGAGCACTTTTATGATGGGGGAAAAAAATAAAATAAATGCCAGTTCGTTACAATGGAAACACTGCAGGGCTGTATCGCCTCTGTGACACTGTGAGAGAAGCCAGGCTGTTTTCTTACCCAACTCCTTGGCTCCTTGCAGCCTGCCCTGGCAGGATGTTGCAGAGCTGCTGTCCTCCATCCTCCGGTTTACCCCTCCACCTCATCCCAATACTTTGAGTCCCCCCTCTCTTGATGGCCAAGCTCCCACTTGCCTGTGAAGGTGAACCAGCAGTGTAGTTTGCCACTCCCTAGTTTGAGCGTTTTTTTTGGCTCAGGAGTCGGAGTAGCTGTTCTTTTTAATTGTGCAACTTTTGGGAAGTCAACCAGGGATTAACTTCATTCCTGTCTTCATGGGCTGGTTGGGGAAATGTTGGATCATGACTGCCCACTTTCCTACGGGAAGCTGGTCGGTTTCCAGGCAAATGATATTTAAATGGCGTCTGGAGCCATGTTATTAAAATAAGTTAATCTAAGGAAATATTTTGATGAAATTGTCTTTCTAGGGGGAGGACTAAGCTTTTGACTTGTAGTTTTCACAAAATACACAGCTCTGTGCAAAGTTGCCAGTCTTGGGCCATCAGTGGTGGAAAACCAGAGTATTTTCACTTTGGTAAGACATCACAGGAATTGCTTGAGGATGTAGTTTGGTTGCTTCATACTTTCTTTCCCCTGTAAGGTATGAGATCGCTGTGGCAAGGACTCAAAAGTAAAATCTGATTTGCTCTTTGCAAAGATTGAGAGCAGGTAACCCATGCCCAAAACTTACCTCCCCACAGCATTTCCAAATGGAAGCAGTTTTCTGCTTAAAATGCTCCAATCTTGGTTTTCCTGCAGACCTGAACAGCCTGAAAAATTCAAAACCTATTTTGGCTGAAATTCAGAGCAGTCCTGTTCAAAATCACTTCTCTTAATATCTTAATAAATAAACACCATTAACATCTGGTGAGAAATCCCTGGGCTGAACACTACGTAGCTGCAGCACTGTGCTTGAGCTGAGCTCAGCTTGATTCCAAGATGGAGCAGTTTGAGCTGAGCCAAGAGCAAAGAGGGGAGAAAATAACAAATGGAAAAATTAATTACATGTTAAAAACCCCCAACACTCCTGCTTCCATCATCTCAGGAGTTCACAACTGGCAGGGAGTCTTTAATAAACTAATTAGTGGCCAAGGCAAATTGTGGAGGAGTCTGTAAGTTGTTGTAGTTGAGTAGAAGTCAACAGTGTCTGGTTTACAGTAGCCAAGACTCTTGCTGACAATTTTTCACTGCACAATTTTATAAATAGTGGAAGTTATTTACCCTGTCTCTGTTAAGATAATGCTGGTTTTGAATGAAACTTTCCTTCAGAGCTTTAATTTTGATAGAATTTTATATTCCACACTTACAAAAATAAAATATATTTATATAACATAGCTATATAATATATATTTAAAAATAAAGTTACTCGGAGCTTTGAATTAGCTATGAGAGTGCAAACACCTCATATGATTTAGGGATTTAATTTGCTGCTGCTTGGAGGGGTGCAGCAGGAGGTCAAGATCTCCAGGTTGCGTGGTGCAGCACAGTGATGGTTGTGAGTGTAAATAAACTTTCCTGGGTCTCCTTAAGCAACATTTGACTCTGAATAATCCTGGTAATTTAACTCCTACTAGAACATTAGTTTTAGTTCCACTTTGCGTTATTGCCACCATGCTTAATTGATTCAACACCAGGATGGAACTGCATAATGAAGCTGCTTAAGTGTAATGAAACACATTGCCAAAAATGAATGTTTTGTCTGCAGATTCTGGAAAGATTGCTGATTAAACACTTCAAAACTGTTAGATACAGGGATGTGTGCAGATGTAGGAACTTATGAAGCTACAGAACTGGAGTGCTATTTCATTTCTCATCCAGGGCTTTTTCAAATAATTCCTTTGCCGATACAAATTTCAGGGAGCTTGATTTTTTATTTTTTTTTTTTTTATAAACACCTAGATATGAAATATCTTTAATGGTTATCATTGCAACACACTTTGTTGTTAGTTGCTCGGTTGCCTCCTGACAAGTCTTTGCTGCTGCTTATTTTATTTTGGGAATGTAGCTCAGGAGGAAGCTGCTGGATGTCCCACACCGATGGTCTCTTTGCTGGCCACCTTGAACTAAACACCTTAGACTCAGTGAGGTTTTTATCCTTACTGAGTGCCTACTGAAAAGGGGTGGGAAATTTAGTTTTTATGGGAAAACAAGCCTGAATAGCCCTGCCACATCTTTATCTACTTTCGTTGTATTTTTTTTTTTTGCATCCCTCTGCAGCCCCACTCCGAAGCAGCCAGAGCAAATTTGGCTTTCTCCACCAGGTGGTACTGTTAAGCTGTTGTTGGGGGAAGATCTGCTCTCTCCAGCCCAAACCCATCCAGTTATTCCCTTTGGCTGGGGCTTTGCAAAGCTTCCCACTCTTGGTGTACTGAAGTTAAGCTGGAGCCCCTGTTAATTGTAAGGGCACCAGCTGAATGAGTGCATTCATGCTCTGTTTCCCTTCCCACTGCAGATCAAATACGATCTTTTCTTTTTCCCCGCCCCTAATGAAAGGAATGGGCTGGGATCTTCCAGTGAGACCATACTCGCAGCATGCATTTGGGATCACTGCTTTTATGAAGATGTTTTCGGTACGAGCAGTGGAAAACGCATTGCCTTTAATGTGCCCAAGGACACAGCAGGACCTTGCTGTGAGTCTGTGCTCCTGATCTGACGTGCAGCTTTCCCTGGGTAATGTGGATAACACGTCTGGGCCCTGCCTGCAGCAACAGGAGGGGACGCTGAGATCCCACTGGGGCTCTTGGGGCTCTCCTGTGCAGGGCTGCTGTCTGTCCATATATTCTCAGACAGGTTTCCCTCCTATAAATGTTCTCCAGGAAGTCTATTGAGGATGTTTTCTATTAGTTTAGTCCCTCTGATATCCATAGTAGCAGAGGGGCTGTGACCGGGCTGCCCTATGTCCTGAGCTCTCGGGCACAGCTGAGGGCAAGTCCCAGACTTGCATAGCTCTGTACAAAAAGCCAGAGGCATTTGGGAAGTGTCTGACTTACACAGTAATTCTGTAAGGCTGCAGAGATGTCACATTTAGTGTTAGTATTGCTCATCTGGGAGGGAAGAGGACGCAGGTACATAGACATGCAGCTGCCTCACTGCTATGAGCTATTAAAATGCCATAGGAGCAGTGCAATCATTGAGGTCCTCGGAGATGCTAATATCCCCTTAAAATGTGAGGACATTAACATTGTCTGGTAGATACTGCAGCTCTCACTTCCACGAGGAAATTGCCAGCAGAGTACTTCATCCATTGGGATTATTTATAGACTTGCCCATGGAGGCATGATTAATAGTTTTTCATGCTTAGTTAACCATGAACTTCTGTATGTCTGAGCAAACACAGTCCTTGTCTACCACTGACTTCCCACACATGCCCTTTGAGTACTTCTCTAGCTCACGACTTTTTTTCTTAAGAGAAGCTATTTGCATGTGCTGTGACAGGCTGCCTGGCAGGGTCTTTGCTTTGAGGCTGGTGCTGTTTATAGAGCTGAGGGTCATGGGCCACAGAGATGATGAAATGACACTTAAACTGGGAGATCAGATGCTTTCCAGGGCAAAACAAGCTGATTGGCAGAATTTGGCCAGTTGGAGTACCAGCAGCAGCTGCTTTTGGAGGGTTGCAGCTCTAGGAAAACTTTGTTTTTAGAGCTAGTCACCATCATGTGATGTTTGTGCCACTGTCACACACACAGAACCCCCTGAGATCGTTGTGGTTGCAGAGGCAGCATCAGGGGCTTTGG
Source organism: Gallinago undulata (assembly GCA_026546715.1). Classification (NCBI taxonomy): domain Eukaryota; kingdom Metazoa; phylum Chordata; class Aves; order Charadriiformes; family Scolopacidae; genus Gallinago; species Gallinago undulata. Next base: position 45,967,813 of record JAOTQQ010000032.1, read on the forward strand.
ACAACAAGCCCTGCTGTAAAGCAGTTCTGAGGAGCGTGGAAAAACTCCTCCAAATTCGGCCAAGTGGTGGCACAATGTGCTAGGGTACCCTAAGGATCCAGATACCATAACATAAATCTATATGATGCAGGGCTGAGAAGCTGAAGTGATGTGTTTTCCCTTCATGTTGTTAGCCAGGCAAATTAAAAAAGTTGCCGACAAAGCCCAGTGGACCTTGTCATAAAGCATCAGGGATGATCTTGCATTCTTAGAATGATGGATGAGGTGAAGAGAGTTAGTCCCCTCTGTACCCCCTCCTTCCCCAAACAAGCACTGTAAGATTTAGATTGGTAAATTAACAGAGAGGGGGATGAAATCTCTTTTAATCTAACAAGAATCTCCAAATTGGTAATTTTTCTTGCTGTCTTGGGAAATGGTGCTAATTTGCAAACAAGATATCTAATGCTATTTGCGTTTGACTACTATGTTTTTTGCCATTGGCACTTGTGCTCTGTGATTGTGTGACCTTGCATGATGATGTTGGAGGGAGGAGAGCAGGGGCTGTGAGGGAAAAGGGGCTGTTTGTGAAGGAGCAGCAGCAATTCCTGGGAATGCTTTTCCTCATGCCAGTGAGGGGTCTTTAAGGGTTTGTCAGATCTTGGTGCAGCCCGAGTTAATATGATTTATTTTTTTTTTTTAACGGAGCATCATGCTTGACTTCTTGAACCACCTCTTTGGTTCTGCACAAGGCGTCTGCTCTTGAAGTGGTGCAGAGACACCTGAAGAAGGGGAATTGCTGAAGGCTGAGACTCCAGACAGGGCAGAAAACTTGCAGCAGGAGCCAACCCGAAGTCATTTATAACTGCCCATTTCTGCTTCCTCTCAATTTAATTTCTTCCTGGCTTAATTTGCTGGTGCCCTGTCCATAACCTTGCTTTTCCCTTGTGTCATTTCTCTGTGCTCTGTGCTCTGGCTGCATCTCCTTGTCTGTGTTTGTGGACCCGTGGAATGAGTTTCACAAGTTTCCGGCTGTGTAATGTTGATGTGCCAAAGGGATTTGGTTCCCACGTATCGATATTGGTGTTGCAAGCAGTGGGGTCATGGGGTGTTTTTTTCTTCTGGGACTCTTTTGTACCAGTTCTTTTACTCTCTTCTTAAATTTCTGTCACCGTTTTAGCAAAACCTCTCTGCAGCACTTCTTGATGTAATATCATTTGTGTGTCTTTGGTCAAAGTCCTTCCGAGGGCTTATGAAAGAGCACCAAAAAAATTACTCACAGCTGAAATGTTCCTTTTCGAGCAAAGGGTTTATCATGCCTCCCTTTTACTCTGCATTTTCTCCCAGATATAGCAGGTGATTCATATAATCCTTTTTATCCTTTTTTTCTATATCTTTTCTTAAAAATTTAAAAGAGAGCCGGCATTTCTTCAGTGCAATTGCACAACAGAGGGAGGCATTACAAGCATCTCATTTGGCTTTCAGTGCTCGGAACATTGTGCAAAGCCCTGATGGGCTCCGTGAGATGCACATCTTTGCTTTAACATCTGATTACTGGGGTTTGGTAACAAATACACCCACGTATCCCTATTGAATAGCATGTAAATAAGAGCCACTGGTATCCTCTAAATGAATACTTTGGTTAAAGCCTTTTTCTGTCTGTTTTGGGGCTGCACAATGATGACTAGCAGTGGGAGGAATGGAGCTTGGTATTTCATCCTCTGCTCTGAAGAAACTAAACTGTATAGGAATCACATTTACCCCCTTCTCTCCACCTTTGTGAAACTTTCTTTGAGCTACAGTGCTTGAGAACAGACAACTGGATGGAATCAGTTTCCTGCCCTCAAACCTCAGCATTTCTGCTGTGAAGATGCAGAAAGAGGATACCAATGGTGACCTGGAGCACTTCTGTAAATCTGTTTTTGTGTACAATTGGCTGCTCTGCAGCAAATCAGAAAGAAACCATTTTTTCCTGGTTTGATTGGGCAAATGCAATCACAGTTGCATCTTTGCCAGAAGGTTGAGATGAGGAGCTTGTTTAGGGCCATGTTGGCCTTGAGCTGGTGAGGCATGGAAAGGATGAAGGGGTAAAGGGTCCTTGGGTAGGAGAGTTTCATAAAGATCCGTGGTGCTTGGCAGGCTCGTGGGTGTGTTGGCCAGCACAGGGGTGGCAACTGACTGCACAGAAGTAATGATGTTACCTTGAAATAAATAGCCTATAGCAAATGTAGACACTTGGAGGAAGATTCTGCAAATGCTCCTAAACTCTGTAATTCCTTATAATTTTTAGGAACTGGTTATCCCCTGCTTGCAAACAGCCTGCAGAATTGGGCCACTACCTTCACTGGAAAAAAAGTAATCATTTGGTATAGTAATAAAAGACTTTAAATAGGAAAGAGGGAGCCCAGCATGCTTCATTTGAAAGTGTGGCCAGAGCCTGCTTTCAGAAATTGTTTGTCCATCCCTCAAAAATCATGAGCTTGATTTTCCTTTTTTTCCAGAGCTCATGTTTAAGCCAAACGATTTCAACATTTGAACTTTACAGATCACTGGCATTAATCTGTATCTGTCTATCAATATAACAGTAATCAATCAACCAGCTCTAAAATCTGTACATACTATGTATCTGTATACACTGTGTGTGAAGACTATTTCCTGTAGCTGGATGCTTGAAAGCTTGCTTTATTTTATCAAGAAGTGAGTTTGTAGTGAAAGTATCAGACTGCTGGAGCCCTAGGTCGAGCACCAAACTTAATCTTTGAATGCAGCCTGTGCCTTCACAGTGCAGGGACTTGTCACACTTCTGCAATGCTATAATCTATAATGCTATAGCATACATCACCTCTGTCCCTCAGCCTTTCTAGCAGCTACACAATGTAATTGCAAGTGTTGCCTTTCCTATATTTTAATTCCTTTGCTTCTCATCTCCCTTGCAGGCTCCTGCCTGCTCTTCTGTGCTGGGGGATGCGAGCCCAACAGTGAAGGTGCTACCAAGGACTAAGCCATGGCATGTTGGTGACCTTGTTTTGCTTGGGTGTCCTTTGGGGGTCCAAGGTCTGTCTCTTACGGAGTGGGGAAAATGCCATTTCCCTGCTGCAGAAGGTGTTTGAAGAACTGGTTGTTGAAGGGTTGTGAGCTGAAGGACAGGGCAGCAGGAGCTCTCCCCCAGTGTCACAAACCCTCTGCTCACTCTTTGCTTCTGAGAAATGCTTCAAGGTTCACAGAGTGTTTCCTGGAAAGTGCTTTAGAAGATCAGTTTTGCAGTTTTGAAAACTAAATGAATGCTTTTGTGTGAGGCTTTCCATGCCTCATTTTGGAGATTGATATCTTGCTTGTGTCTAAGGAAAGCTACAGAAAAATGTAGCTTCAACCCAGATCAAACCAAAATGTTTTTGGCTTGATGGCCAAACTGACAGATTAATTATTCTCAGTCCTACTTCTGCACTGAAAAGGGATTTATTTTTCCCCTGTAAAATGAGCCATGTAACTGAGAGATGTGTGTATTTTCCAAGAGTCAAATGGACTGATCGCACGTATTCTATGTGTGAGCTGTGGTCAGTTGGATGAGACCCATGGCTTTCCTCATGGTTACAGCTGGTATGTGTTCTTGCTTGTAGAAATTTCAAAATTTGGTTTCTACAAAAACTTGTGCAACCCGCTGTTTTGCTTATATTACACAGAGCCAGTTTGCAATAGTAATTAAAAAAATAAGCTAGCTCAGGAGTTAAGCATTACATGTAGATTGCTCACTGAGGTGACTAACTGGCCTGGTGATCACTCTCCTTTGGCTAGAGCCTTGGCTGTCTGTATCAAGTCATTACAGAGTATGGCTATATTGAAAGCAATAGCTGGAGAGGAGAAGGGTACTGATTAAGGAACGTAATTCAAGTTTTCAAAAGCTTCATTGCAATGGATAAGCTGAATGTTATACTGTTTTTTTCACCAAATCTCCTAATATTAAAACTAGAGGTCAAAACTAGTACAAGACCAGTTTAAAATACATATTAGAAAGACTTCCTTTGGGCAGAGGCCAAAACAGTGGGACTATGCTGCCACAGAAGGTTGTGGAGACAGCATCAAGAGGTCCAAGGAGGACAAATACATTGACAATAGAAGGATTCAGTCCTCCCTAATGTGCAAGGTGACAAGCACTGGCTGGAAACATGGAATATATTTCCTCTAAGTATTTGTACAGCTAAAGTTTGAATGTTTGTGGAGCAGGAATGAAGGCAAATTTGCCCAAGCTGAATTAGTTCCCAGCCTTCCAGGAAAATGTGTATGGAAAACCTGTTGGAGCTGATCCACCCTTCAGCAGACACTCCACAAGTGGGATCTTCATCCTGCCTGTTGCCCCTCTGCATCCTGCTGTGCCATGGCCATGTCTGTCAGGACTCGGCTGTGTTGGATGCAGCCTCTGAGCTCTCTGCGGTGGAGCATGGTGGGTGCCGGAGTCTTCCCTAGGCTCTCCTGTCCCTGCTTGGGGTGGAAACGGGGGCTTGCAGAACATAGCATGGGGGAGCAGTATAATGTAACTGGCTGCTGCTGGGGGCTTGCTCCTGTTCTTGATAACCTGTGCTCGGAGATGCAGCCTGTGGAAAGACTATCCTTCCCCTTGCCTCTCAAACTCCAACACCAGCACCCATGGGAGAAACAACAGAGCCTATTTTTTGTCTGGCTGGGGTTATTTTGGTGGGGCACAGCACTCTGCTGCGCCCCCCTGAGAGCTGCCGAGGCATGTATGAGTGAGCTATGGGGTGAAGATGGGGTGAATAGACCTGGGTCTGTTCTTGAGTAGCTGCAGAAAATTCCTTTGGAGGTGTTATGTGTACACAAAGGCTATTGCAGGCTTCCTGAGGGCTGTTACACCTTCCCTCCTTGATGAATCCATGGAGTTTTGCACACTGGATTATTACAGGGTGCCCTTTTAGCCCCTTCTAACACGACACCATTTGCATTTGTTCTCCCTCTGGAGAACAGGAGGAAAAGAACAGTGAGATATTCAGGGACTTAAAACCCCTGCACTTAACATAAATGAAATGGGATCTCATGCCAACTGTGTGATTCGCACTCTCCCAGCTTTGTGCACAACTTTGGGGCTCTCTCCCCACTCTCTTTTAGGTGATTAATTTTACCTCCTGCTAAATGGATTTACAATTAAAATGGGCTTATTTGTAGCAGCCACTGAATTTTCACTCTCCTTTTCTTTTTTTTTTTTTTTAAAATATATAATTGAAAACACACCCAAACTCAAGCCGCCTGTAAGTATTAATTTTCATTTCCACAGAATGCTCTGTCTCCGGGGCAAGGAAGGAAATTCCAGAGAGTTAGCCAAGACAATCAGGGTTAATGTGCTCTTTGAAAAGTGTGGTGCAAGCAGGACCCTCGCTTTCTCATCCGAAGGTCAGGACTGCTGCTGGGACAGTGGTCTGGATATGGGAGGGAGAGGACACGGGTCTGTCCTGGTGTGTTTTTTGTCCAGGATGTAGTTTGGGAGACTACAGTCCCTGTGCAGCAACCATGGGAACAGTGACGTGATTTTTCAAAAAGGCTGTGGATCATTTTGGGGGGAACATGTGCTCCTTCACAGAGGAACAAAAGCTTTTCAGTTGTGTAGGGGGTGCCTGACTGCATAGCACAAGTGATGTTGTACAGTCACGAGTGTAGGAGAACACTTGTGGGGCTGGTGCTTTTTGCTTGCTCCTGCTTTGATATCCGAAAGAACAAGTGTAGTCCCTTTAGGTGAAACCTCATTCAGCCCAGCTTGAGTCACTTCAGCAAGGGAAACAAAAACGAAGACAGCAATAAAAGAGACAGCATGGCCTTGCCACCTTGCTCATCTAGGCCATGGTCAGGATCACCCAATGAACATTCATTTACTGGTGACCAAGGGCACCTCTGCAGCCTGGACGCTGGCAGGGCTAACTTTGTCGCTCTTCATGGTGCATGTGGGTTCATCTTGTTTCGGTGCTAAAATGCCTAAAAAGCTAATCGTGTGCATTACAGAATTCCCTCTGCAAATCTGCTCCTGTGTACGATCAGTGCCTTCCCTCCCTCCATCCCCATCATACCGGTAGAATGTGATCTCCTCTCCATCTGGAGACCACACTGCCAAAACTGTTTTGAAGAGCATTAAACCTTTTTTCAAATAAAATCTCAATAAATATTTTTACTGAAAAGAGCCCTCCTCTTCCTTCGCCTTTCTACTTTAGGCTTGGAAGCCTAAACACAGTGCATTGGGGTTTTAATCATTGGTATAAAAACCCCAAAGTGAGACTAGCTTGCTGTTCTACCTCTTTGGTTAATCAGCTTTAGTTTGTGTGTTTTTTAGGTCTTGCTCTGTTTCCCGGCTGGCTCCCCTCTCCCCTTTGGAAATGGGCAGGAACATCGAGTTCTGCTGTGCGATAAGTTTCATGGTCGTTCACCCAAATTCCTTTCCTCCTCCCGGTCCCAATAGCTGAAATGCAGAAGAGAGCCAGGACTTTAAGAACATTTTCAGCTTCACTGCAATTATTCAAGCCAGCAGCCCAAGGCCTGCACTAGAGCAATGAGGGTCATCTTTTCCTCCTTGCCCTCTACCTCCATTACGATAAGAAGTGGGGTTGGGCAGTATACTAATTATTTTTTCCTCATGAAAAAGCTGCAATAATATTTAGTTTGAGATTTGAATCAAAACTGTTCTTACCCTGTAGCCCTCCATGGTGTGAGGCAGCAGCATTTTGGGAAACATGCTCTGCGTTGGCAACAATACACAGGACAATTTTGGGAAGATATCCAGCAGTGCTAATGCCTACCTGTATGTTCTTCACTGCTCCTGTGTCCTCTGAAGAAAGAGTGGCTTTGGTGAACCGTGACTTTTTCCAGAGACCTAGTGCTAAGAGAGCCTTTAAAAATATTTTTTTTCCTCATTGCAACCTGGCTTGTGGAAAAGACCATGGACCTGGGAGCACAGTGCCAGAGCTAAGCTGTCGCTCATGGGCACATTGCTCCATTGCTCCCTTGATATTAAATGCCACCTTCTGAACAAAGATTAAGTCAGACCCTACGTGGTCAGACCATGACACTAAGTCTAGCTGGGCAACTTCTCCTTACATATGAAATGGGGACAACATGTATGAGGCTGATCAGAAATAAAAGGATAAGTTGGAGAGGTGAGGTGAAAGCAATAGGCTGTTACTTTTATTCAGTGGCTTCATGTGCAAAATCTACTTTCCTGTACTCTTTCTGGAGGTGACACTGCTATTGATACAACTGGTAAAGCTGGTTTTATGCAGTTGCTGTGGGCTGGTCTGGTAGCTTGATAATTAATAATCTAATTTAGAAACATTTCGTATCACTTGGAGAACTGGGAAGGAATGGAGCAGTGTGGCAGGTCGGGCATCTGTTTATTGCCATGGTCTTCAGAAAGAGAAATTCCCAAGAGATCCAGGCACTGGTCTCTTCACCCCAAATATCTTATGCACAAAGACAAAATTAGACTCTGTTTTTATATGAAAATGCAAATGAAAGCATCTAAATCACTAATCTCCCTCAAAAAATCTTGTTCTTCACTGCTTGCTTTTTCTTGAAATACTGCAGGCTGTTTGCATTGATAGCATGTTGTTTGCATGAGATCTTAAGAATATGTATGCCTTTGGCCAAAAGAAAAAAGCGTATAAATTAAAATGACAACTAATAGTTCAAATATTTTTTTTTAATACTCCAAAACATGTAAACAGTAGCATGATTTTTTTTTTTCTGTTTTCTGTCTCCAGTGAGAGGCGGCTTATTTAATTTGCTAATGAAATTCTGTGGTCCTACTGGTTGCAAAGGAAAGAACAGGGCTACACACAACCATTGAGATGCAGGGGCTGGGGAGATCTCTGAAAATCCAACTTCCTACCGAGAGCTCAAAGCACCAGCATCATATTTGTGAAGGTAAGACCGACTGCCTAATAGTTACTGCTATTAAGTGTCTGAATAGTGATTATATTGAATTTTTCCCAAATCCAACTGTCGTGAATTTGAAATGGTTAAAATTTGCTACGAGGACCACATTTGATATGTGTGGCTGCAGATTTGGGCAGTTTGTGGGTCTCTAATTCTACATTCCTGCACCCTCAACAAGAGGTACTTTGAAATGGGTGTGCTCTTTCTCTTATGACATTGGGCTCTAACTCAGGTGCCTGAGAACATTGTGATGCCCCTTGGGAGAAAATGCTATGCCACCAAGAAAACGACTTTATGACTTAGGAAAAAATGTATCAGTCAAGTCCCTGTGCAGCACAGAAAAAACTCAGTTTCATGGCGTCAGAACAGTGGCTCCAGGCAAGTTAATTATAGCAGGGTTATTATTTTTTCTACCTTTGCAGTAGCAGATTTGATTAGGAGTCTGGGGTATTGCTTTGACAATGGTGAATAGCAGGACTTTATTCCTTTTAGGTCTTTACACGGAGCTGGTCAATCTAACAAATGCATATTTATATAGCTTGCCAAAAGGTGATTATGTCTAATACTGAATTTTTTGTGTTCAAAGAAAAAATTCAGGTTAGAAAAAGACCAGTTAAACTTTATAAAGTTGTCATTTATAAATGAGCTAGGCCAGGAAACTGTGCTATAGGTAGGGTCTAACAAAATTGAATCCTCAAAAATGGAGAAATGCAGTTAGTGCTCTTGTTCTGGTCCCCTTTGTACTGGGGAATCCAGCCCAGTTTGAGGATATGTCTTCCTTTAAACTCTTTGTCCTCATGATTGTAGCCAGGTCTTTGTGGACCAACATTAACAAATCTGACACAGACCTTTTAAAAGGCTCATTTGTGTTTGGTCAGCCTGTAGGTTTACTCTCTTCAGATTCCAACTGTGCAAATCTTGCCATGGAAAAAGGCCTCCCTGTGAGAAGTGACATTCACCACCGTGAGAGCCCTTCTGTTCAGAAATCCTCCTCAGCTGACTGGCCAAAACTCCCTTTCCTCCAAAACACTAAAAATTGATGCAGATAACGCAAATCCTTTTCCTGTAATCCTTGGAGAGCAGATTTAGCAAACTGCCCCAAGAGCTTCAGGACAGCTGAATTTTGCAAAAACCATCATCCCTGTTCCTGTGCTAGGGGTATAGATCAATAGCAGTGTGTGCTGGAATCATCTCACAGAGCTGGTGTGCTGGTCAAGGAGAAACATAAACTAAAATTACAAATCAAAATATTGCCTAGTCTCTATGGCTTTGCAAATAATGTGCATTTCTGCCATCTCGCTGTGACTTTGCTAGTTGGAGGCTGCAAACCAGGTAAAGTTTGCAAGGAGTAAACTTTATTTTTTGTTTTTCCAAATTGATATGGTTGCAGCAAGAAAAAAAGAAACTTTTTTGAATTGTCCTCAAACAACTCACAAGGACAGTGGTAGAGGAGAGGCCGGGAGAGCTGGTCCCAGGGTTGGACCCAGAGAGCCTCAGCAGGGGTGCATGGCGATGTGCGGGGGACAGCTGTGTGTCTCCACGCTCCTCTCTCCCCCACGGCTGCAGCTGTTGAAGAAGGAAACAATCTGGGGTCGGGTAGATTAAATAAACCTCCCCTGCCCAGCAGAGGGGCTGGGGGGCTCCCACCTCCCCCTCACTTGCTCCGTAAGAAATATTTGTGGCCATTTGTTATCCCCCTGTTGCACGCTTGCTTGTCGGTCGTTATAACTGGGACCGTCTACAGTCCCAGCCCCCCTCACCAAAGGTATTGTTCAATGGCATGTGTGATCCAACTGATGGTGATAGCATAGACAGGATCTGCCCATCCATGTGAGAATGAGGCAATATTCTCTCTTTATCCTCTTTGCATCACCCCCTCCAGTTTTCTGGGAGATCCTGGTATTCAGAGAATCAGAAACTTTCAGTGTGGCTTCAACAGTGTCCTGTACCCAGGGGGTATTGCTGGAATAATCACAGGGCTTATGTGGATGAAGTGCTTGAGAAAGGTGAAAGACCACTCACTTGAAAAGGGAATAATGGTAATGCAGGAGGAAGGGTGGCCTTTCACCATCAGCTTTCTCATCCTGCCCTACACTGACCAGGGGAGAAATGCAAAGATGTGAACTGGAATAAAATTAAACTGTATTGGTCTGTTCACCCCTTGGTCACAAGATTGATGCCAAGATTTAGCAAAAGTTTTTCAAGCTATGTTTTTTAACTAGGGACAATGGGACCCAAGCAAATGTAAATTTTCAGTTAAAGACATGATTATTTCCACTTTTCCTAAAAAACCCAAATTGCTGAAAAGAAACTATATGGGTTTTGAGGCTTGTAGATTTTCTTTATGGAGCAAGGTGACTCTTTTTCAGTTGATACAGTTGGTAAAACTGATTTTCTTCTTACTTCTTTACTTATGGTTTTGGTGGTGAGTTCTCCAAGTGCTGGGCTGAAGCTGCCACGTTCCATGAAACCCAAGCCTCAAGCTAGACCTTTATGTTGCCCTGGGTCTGCAGTCTCCTTGAGTCTGAGTCAAAATAGTAAAAGCGTCATCATCCCCTTAGTAATCCACCAGCCTTTCCTTCAGGAGAGCTTCAGGGAAGGCTTCCTACAGGGCTTTTCATACCAGTCCATTTTTCCTTGCTCTGTCCAGTCTGCTGAGACTTCCTTGCTCTTGTTCACACCATTTCTCCCTCCATTCTGAGCCAAACAGTGTTCTCCACCATTGGAGTCAGTGGGTTTGGCATGGGTTGCATTGATGGCACGACCTCTGACTCCGGCCATAGCCTTCCCCTTTTCCACCTTAGGCTGAGATTCCTTCAGCTACCTCATTTAGTACCTCATGATGTCACCTTTGCTATTTCCCTTGGCCAAGCTGCAGCCAATGAGGTATGTGTCAGCATAACTCTCTTCTTGTAGGGATTGCTGTCATCGTGCCTGCTAAAGTACCAGTTGGGCTGGCAGGGGATGGAGTATAGCACACATGCCAAAACTGTGTCTTTCTAGAAACTGGGCTGTGGAAATTGGTCCATAGATTGTCTTTTCCAGACCACCCCTGCTCCTGTCTTTCATCTCAGCAAAGTCTTCCTCCTGTTTTGAGCTCATCCTCCTACTTGGTCCAGCTTTCCGCTGCTTTGGATCTTTTTAGTGTGCAGATGAAGATCCACCTTTAGCTTTCTGGGTTTGAAGCTGGTGTAGCTCCAGGGAGAACAAAGCTGATTGGCTGGAAATTACTGTCACGTAGCCAAGCCCAGCATTTGGCTATGTGTTGCTGTGCATTGATTTGGCTTCTATTGCCTTTTGGCCCACTTTCTGAGCACATTTATCTCAATGTACATTAGAAATAATTCCCCCAGGGACACTGGTGTAGGATCCTGTAACACTGATGTCATGATAACATTGTCCTCACATTTTTGATCCAGCCTTCAATGTTACCTGGGTTCCTTCTCTGTTTTTCCCTGAGACGCTGTAGTATTTTCGTATTTTGTCTCCCTTTGCTACAGCATATGCTTAGCAGATTTTCTGTGGGATCTAAAACTTATATGGTTTTCACCTTGAAATGCAGCTCCATTTAAGATTTGACCAGCTCCAAGCAGTTTGCTGATGCTCTCCTGTAGGAACAGAACACAAGTTTTTAGTAATTTTATTCCAAGGCTCACAATCCATAGGAACCTGGAGCCAGACACAGACTTTCTTTTTGAGATTTGTGGAAAACACAAAGATCCTTTTCCCACCTCTTAGCGTGCATCTGGGTTCTCAGGGTATCCATGTGCCAGTATCACCCCAAGGAAAACTGTTGTTGTGCCAACCTGGAAAATTTTGAAATCAATGGATATGCAGGCCTGAGAAAGGACTGGAATGCTGAATTAAGGCTTTATGGCCCTAAACACTTTCCAGGATTTCTCATATCTCACTTCCGGGACATTCTCATGGCAATCTTATAGTTAATCACCTCAGCAGGTTCTTACTGGAAGACACTTGATTTCCAGTTTGGATTCAGTAGATTAATCTCTTCAGTAAGGCAATCCCAGAGGTCTGTGGAACCATGAGATTTCATCTGAACTAATCACAAAGATATAGATGAAGTTTCTGATGGGCGTATTTCCTTTTCATGATGTAATGAAGCAGCTGCAGACTACAAAAAAATTGCTCCATAATCTCCCTTCTCTCTAAAACAAAGATCAGATGAATGCATGGTCTGCATCGCATCTCTGGATCAGCAATTCCTCCTTTTCTATTCTCCTCTTTTCTTTTTCTCCTTCTTTCCTGTTGTCCTTTCTCAGCCTTTCAGACCAGCTGGTGAGTAGATGGCTCCCCGGATGAAGTCTCCTCCAGGAGAGTTCCTTAGCACCTTCCTGGCCTCAGGCTTGGTTGCAAAATGAGTAAGACCAGATCCCTGAGTACACAACCCTGTGTGCCTACAGTTTGGGGTGGGGTTTGTTTTGGTTTTTCCCCCCTTTATTGAGCCCCTGGGGACATCTGGGTACACATTTAAGTGTTTGGTTGCACCGTGTTGCTGTTATGGGAGGGAGCAATTCCAATTAAGCCAGTAAAATATACCTGTTACTTATCATTTGTGAGGAAACCTCCCGGGGAAATATATTGATTTCCAAATGCTTATGCTATGTTTTAAATGGATTCTCAGGGTAAACTCAAGTGATGAGGGGGCCATAAAATTAACAGCTGCAGCATATTTTCCTCTAAAGTGTCACGTAAAATGCATGAAGGGCCCTGGGAGTGGAGTGAGCAAGAGCCACCTCCTCCTGGCTGTGGCTGCTGCACACTCCATGGCTTTCCTCCCTGCTCCTGGTGGCCATGTAGAGATGTGGACTCAAGGTGTAGAGGTGAAATGCAGCAGTTGTGGCATTCATGTTCCCCTACTTGATGCAGGAGCTGAACCCAGGATACCTGGCACTGCACAGGAAATGCTGCAGGACCCTTACTCACAAGGTGGATGCCTTCTCCCAACATTTCTTCCTTGGAAGGGGGCCTGACACCTTGGGTTGATATAGCTGCTGTGCTAATTTAGCACCTAAACTTGAGAAAGGGCTGGGAACGCAGCTGTGTCGCTGTGCATAGCGTTACCTTGAGCACAGAAACCAGCAGATTCCTGCAAGCAGCAAACAGCCTGTTTCTCTCCCTTGATTGAGGGAGGACATCCCACCTACTGGCCCTGAGCGAGCTGGTTGAGGTGAGTGTTTATGTTATAGCTGGAACACCTAAGAGTGATGGTCTGCATTTCACCTGATTTATCCATCTATCTAAAGCAAAATACCAATCACATCATTCTCCAGATCACTGAAATCAAATTTTCAGAGGTCTGTAATGCCCAGAAGTTCTTCTTTGGCATGAAAATGTCTTTGCTGGGAGGAGCGGGAAGTGGGACTGGGCCTGCATAAAGCACACTAGATGTGGTGTGGTGAACTTTAGATGATTTCATGGCCCATTCAAGCCCATGCTTGGAGCTTAACAGGGCTTGTAACTCCAAAACTGCTACTCAACAAGCACGGTCCTTACCAGTCTGGGCTTGTGGCACAAAAATCAATGACGCTGATTTCTTTAGCAGAGGGCAGCAGTGGAAGAGCACGTAGGTACACGTACATGCACACATGCATTCAGGCTCATGTTCTCTACAAACAGAAAATGAATGAAATGCAAACGCCATCCCATCTGAAGGGACTGCTATCAGCACATGCAGCTCTGTGCTCTGCAAACCTCACCGTAGCAGTGTTGGTACCTGCCAGCATGTTGAATCAAATGTGGTCCTCTTAAAACCTGCTCTCCGTTGCTTAAAAGTCTGCTCACAACACTGGGGCTCTTGTATTTTCCCTTGCCTTGGCTTGTTGCTCCATGCTCCGAGCCACTCATGGCTGGCTCAGTGTCAGTACTTGCGTGGTGGCTGAAGGATGGCAGCAGAGGTGAAGGTCAGCATGGTGGCTGAAGGATGGCAGCAGAGGTGAAGGTCAGCAGCCTCGAGGAGTAAAACATGAGGCGGGGGTGGGGGGCAGGGGGCAGGGAGGGAAGTAAACTTCTAAATTAAGGGACATTTGGAAACAATTTCCTTAGCGCTTTGCTCTGTGGCAGATGGAAGGGGGTTCCTCACCGCCGTATGCTGCCTGCCAAACACCTGCTGAGGACTTCAGAGGTCTCAAGGTGCGGGACTGACTTTATCACAAAGTCAGACTGAAGGAGCTGCTGGGCTCGGGGCGCTGACAATGAAGGTAGTGTCACCGACGCTGGTAAACTTGCCAGATTCAGCAGAAAAACTTATTAGAGCCTTATCTTAAACAAAGCTGCAGTTTAGTGATCTGAAATCATTAATCAGGCTAATTGCAGCTCATATTTATTGGCCTGTGGCTGCTGTGTAGCCACGAACAGCTGAACACACTGAACTTATCAGTTGAGTAATTGTCTCTGATAAATGAATTGCCTTAAAAAGAAAACAAGTGATGCCAGCAATCCATCATCAACACGTCTGAGGGAAACCACTGGATGTGTTCAGTTCATACAGGCACAATCCTACTCGGCGTAAAATAAAGAGCGAGGGCAAATTCCTACAAGGCCCTAAATCCTACTCTTACAGCCTGAGGGCATGTGGCTTTTGGTGCATATGATGAATTCCTTCTCAGAAAGGGCAAATATATAATATAAATATTAATATATAAAGACATAATTTTTTTTTTTTATATCTCTGTATGTCTGACAGTGCCCTATGTCACCTGCTTTCTTTTTGTAATGCTTTTCTCACTGTATCTTCAATCCCACAGACCCAAGGGGCTACAGGGCTTTGGCCATGGCAAGCAAACTCATAGGATGAGAGCGCTGGATTTAGACAGGTGATTGTGCAGCTTTCCCAGCTCTGTCCCCTTTTTTGCAGTGATTTCTACTGGATATATGGTTCAGATGCAGTATTACCCTGGAAAGCAATGTGAATTTTGCGACTGTAAATTCTGGCTGTCACTATGAACGTAAGTAAGCTTCTTGAGTAATAAAGCATGATACTGCAGGAAAAATGCTAGGGAAAGATAGGATTAGGACTCAGAAAAATGAAAGAAAAAGGTGATGCTGTTGCCTCCTAAAACAGGGGAGCCCAGTCCTAAGCAAACCTCCATCCCTGCCCTATAAAACTGCAACAGGGCTTGTAGCAACCCTGCTGGTAGGAAAGAGTGAGGGGGCTGGGCATTTTTCCTTTGCAAATGGCCACATGAACCACGTGTGTGAGCAAAGAAATAACTGGAAAAAGAAGGCACACATACCTGCTTGAAAAGAAAAGCCCGTTTGTGCTGCTAGCACACTGGAGGAAATTGTTGAAGAACAGTTCATCCATGTAAAAATATGACCCGTGCGAGGCTGCCAAGGCTAGTTAGAGCTGAACAGATTGGTCGTCTAAATGCAGGGCAGACAAATTATTGGTGCCTGGGGGCAGCTCTCAGTTACGCACACCATTTTTTCCCCCATAATTTATAAAACTTATGGACAGCAGGATACAGGCAAATGGCTCATTGGGGTCCCAGTTACTCCTTCCTCTTTCAAATTCCTTGGCCTCCTTATGGAAATGCCCTTGCTATCGCTGTGTTTATCTTTAGACCTGGATCAGTTCCACTCGCAGATTCTGGGCTGGGCTGGAAGAAGAGGAGTCCTTTTCTGCAAATGAGAAATCACCTTTATGTTCCCTTTTTTGCCTCTTTGGTGGTAGAGAGAACAAATGGTGACTTGTTCTGATGTTTATAATGCCTTTATTTACCAGGAAGATATCATAGATTTGTCAGACTTTTTTGAAGTGATGTTTCAATAATCTGTGCTGACTTTCTAGATAACACAGAGCTCATCTCTGCAACAAGCCCGTAACTCCTGCTAGCACAATATCTTCTTTAAATATGACAGCAATGTGACAATTTCAAAAGGCAGCAAGCCCCCCAAAACTTCCACACAGTCTACTTCAAACAAGTGTACCAAGTTCTAAAATTAGGAACTAATATTCTTCTTGCTGTCCTAATTATAAGGCAGCTCGAGTAAAAGGAAAAGCTGTGTTGCCACTCCTCTGCTTACTTAATTTCTTTTTTATAGAGAAAAATGGTTAACAGCCATGGGTTAAGAGTCAGGACTCCTGGGTTCTTTTCCCAACTTAGCTACTGACTCATATTACGTTTGGCAAGTCATTTAACATCTTTGCTTGGCTTTCTCTTCCATAAGAGAGATGTAATAATACTTCAGTGGCTTAATTAACTAAACCTTGTAAAGTACTTTGAGATCTTCAGATAAAATTGTTCTAAATAGTGCTAGAATATTGTCATGGTAGAAACAGCTTGATAGCAAAGCACAGCGTTTACCAGGTGGTGTGGGCAAGGAGAGTGTGCCACACAGTGAATGTACTGAGGATGCTTGGGAGGAAAGGGCCCAAAATGCCAACCTGTCTTTCTTTGATGGGTGGTGAATTTCACTTTTTTGGAAGTGAGGGGGAAGAGATGCTTAGAAGGGTAAGGCTGAGCTGCAAGACCTTCAATTCAGGTTCATCAGCAAGAAAAAGTCATCTAGTAGTGCAAGAGTCGGGCAAATCTGAGTGCTTTGGCTGTTCCTTTTGCAAGGAAGCCTTCAGGATAAACTGCCGCCCTTTTCCATTTTTACAACTTGCCTGAAGTCTGTGGAGCAGTTTACGCATAACAAACGTCTCCCTGTTCATGCAGAGAGCCCTGGCAGTTTCAGTGCATCCCCCAAACAAAGGTGCTGGATGGAAACAGGGGTTTCTGGGGCTTCTGTATGATTCGGGGCTATCCTATAAACCATCCCCACTGTGTTTCATTAGTCAGCAGGATGCAGAAGTTAATAAATGGGCTGTATCGCCTCAGCTACTCAGATGAGTCTGTGGGTGATGGATTGCAGATGTAGGAGCTCCTCCCAAGACACGCGAAGCCTCGCCCTGTGTGCAGCATGAGGCCCTCCAAAGTTAACACAATTTCAAGGGAGCAACCCATGCTGTGCTGCTCCCCAGTGTCCACATTGCCTTGGACCTTAAAGAAAAAATGAAGCCATGGGGTTTTTCAGCACTGGTTGTATGCTTATGAGAGGTCCTGCCATCCCCAGGCAAGATCAGGGCCTTACCAGGTGGGCACAGGGGAAAGCCAAGTGCGTGCCTCCTATGGCTTAATTTTTAATTTTGACAAGCAATCTGGCATGCAGCAAGGAGGGAGAGAAACAACCAGGAGGGAAGAGGGTAGGAACTGCGAGGCATGCGGTTTCACGGGCTTGCTGGGTGCACAGCCACAGGGTGTTGAAATGTTTAAAGGGATTCAAGATAAATAAATCTCGCCCAGGCCCTGTCTCAGCAATGCCTGTTAGCGTAACTCAGCGTCGGAGCAGAAAGTAACCCGCTCTTTATAGGGAGAGAGTGACTCGAAATGGGTTAATCCATCACTCACTTCTCCCCCCTTGCCCTCGCCCTGCTCTGTCTGGAATAATTTCTAATCAGTGCCTGGGTCCAGACATCGTCTCAGCAGCTGGCCCTGACGCAATGGTGCAGCAACCCCTCCACCCCCTGCCAAATGCAAACCCCATCCATGCTTCAGTTGTGCCAGGAGTCAGCTTCACCAGATGGGGCTGTGCTCGGCTGCCTCCCAGCCTTAGGGCTGCTGGGCAACCTGCCCCTCTCGCTTCTCCCGATGCCCACCAGCAACGAGGGAGCTACAGCCTGACCCGGTGCCCCGTGAGCTGTCTCCATTTTAGCAGCTGGACATGCTAGGTGCTGGCAGCAAGCAGAGGGGTGGGGGTTGTTTTACTTTCCCACTCCTTTCAGCAGCGTCGAGTGTCATGTAAGCACAGCTTTGTAGTCTATATTAGTTCCAAGGCAAAATTGCCTCTTTGGGTATGATTTCTCCAGAGCTTGCCCATTTTGCCCTAAAATTCACATGGTTCTTCCTGGCTCCTGAGGTGCCATTGCCTACCATGAGATGGCCAGCTTGGGCTGAAGAAGGCTAGTTTGTACAGCAGGCTGGGGGTTTTATGGACAAAGATACGCAAGAAAGCAAAGGAGCAGAGATGTAACAAGGAGCCACTGGTTTTATAGGTTTTCCACCTCCCCCTATTTCACTCTCTCCTTTGGACAGGGTATAGGAAAGGAGGTACAGCTTTTTTCCATGTGATTTGTTAAGCAGCAAGAAATGCAATGACGGGCCACTTGGGCTCCATAAATGGGTGGTTTGTTATCGCTAAAGTCATGGGTGGAAAGAAAATATTTGGGGAAGCAAAGGCGATGTATTCTCCCCCTTGTGCAGCCTGCTTTCAAGGGTCCATTGAGTGCATCTCCCCCCCCAAAAAAACCAGAGCAGATTTGGGTCTCTCCAATGTAGGTATTGTATGGACCACAATGCATCTTCAGCAGGAGAGAATACAACACAGGTCTAACAATTTTCCTTCTTTGACTGAGGAAGACACATCATGGCCCTTTTCTTGAATGTCCCCACTGAGTCTTTCCTGTGATTTAGGAAGAAATTCAGCAGAAACCTCCAAACTTCATTCCAAGTTGCCATCAAACAGCCCTTATCTGTATTTTACTGATTTGGTTCAGCTTTGAATCATCCATATCCTCTGAGTCTCCCAGTCTGTGGTGGATCAGATGTGTATCACTTGCCTCTTCATGGCAGTGCTCTCTCTGCTGCAGGACGGGGATGCATTTCTCCATCATTCACATACCCATTGCTCTGCTCCATTGTTCCAATGTGCTGCAAGGCCCTTTTCCTGCATCATGCATAGGACTGGCCTGTCCTCCCTTAGAAGTAAAGCATTGTGCTTTTGCATCATTAGTCACCTCCCCGTCCTGCCCTCCCCTCGCTCCGAATGCCACGACATGAGTCATTCCTCAGTTTTCTTGGCAGACAGACCCCTGAGGAGCAACAATTCAGGCCACATTACTGCCGAGTGTGTCATATGATTGAAACAGTGTTGAGAGACTCTCTGCAAGTCAGAAAAGGAGAAAGAGCCTTTCCCAGTGGATGCTCTGCTTCATTAGTGCCCTCCCTTCACAGATGATTTGATGGTGACGCTGGACTCCTTCCAGCACCCATACTGGTTGGACACAAGCTTTAGTGGGGAATAACGCTGTTGGATCCAGCTCCAGAAGGTGCTTGGGCAGGGTGGGCATGCCTGAAGTGTCATTCCTTTTCTGCCCTGCTGGGAAACACTGTCCCAGGAGAAGACCTCCTCCTGCCAAGTACTTGGCAAAGCCACAGGCTTTTTTTTGATCTGAGCTCAGCGATGGACTTGGTTCCTGTGGGATTGCATTGGACTGTCAGCCCTTTGGGCATATCCATAGCCCTATGTTTACTGTACAGAGATGTCAGTTTGTCCACTGCCTGTGCTGTGTGAATAATAACATCTCTCAAACAATCCATTGTTTCCTTCAGGTGTGTCATGGGGCATCCACGTCATTGTTTGCTTGGAGGTAACGTCACTGTAAACCTGGAGCATTAGAGGATGGTGGGCTGATAGAGGAGGCTCACATCTGGCACAGCCCTCCCTCAGAGTTGTGTAATGGTGGCACCCTAAAGATCCTTCAGAGCCTGTATGAACCACTAGCTGGACAATTCACTCTACAGTGTATTTATCAGGCAAAACCCTGGGATGGACCTGTTTGTTGCTAACCTGAAGAACAAAAGTCAGGCTGGTTGAAGTGTAGTGGCCCATGGTGGGAACCAGCTGGCTTCTCACATGCAGAAGTCACAGAGGTCCTGGTGGTTTCATGACATGACACCTCTTTCTTCCCTTTTTATTCCTGACTCATTACATTAACTAAAAGGCAAAGGTGGAGCCTGTACATACAGGCGAGTGTGCATGCATCTAAATATGTATGTGTGTCCCCCCATGGACATTTATATTTTGCGCGTAAAGGAAAGTAAACTGCACAACATGCAAGTAAAGCAAATGTTAAGTGAGAATTCCCAGCAAGGCAGGAGGGAGGAGATGACGCCCCAACCCGGGCCTGATCTGTGTGTTGTAGCTGGGGGCAGGATTTGGGGAAGATGCATTTGTGTCTGATGCTGGAGGGGTTTACACTGTGCAGGGAAGACAAGGCTTAGCCATCTGGTTGACCTCTATTGGGTTGTATCAGCAGACTAAAGAGGAATGAGCTTAAGGCATGGTGTGGGACATCTCTGCCAAACAGTCAGTGATCTTATTGAGCCTAAACTGCTGTTTTCTGTATTATGCCTGTTTACAGCACCTGAGGGTGTTCAAGAGGGATTTATAACCCTTCACAAAGAAAATACTTAAGATTTATTTTTTTATTTCAATCCAAGCTCACAGAACAGGATTAAAAGAGGAAAGTAAATTTGGCGGGGAAAGGTACCCAGGAAGTCTTTTCTAGGGCCAGGTCTTGAAATGAAGCTCCTTGCTCAGTCCCACCCTCTGGGAATCATCTTTCTTGCCTCATTGGAGTTCATGAAATTGGTCCAATAGACAGCTTTTAACCAAAGGCCTCTAACCTTACGTACTGGGAGGAGTCCTGTTGCTGTTAAAGGGAAGTTCACAGACAATGAGAACAGCTTGGTGTGTGATGTTCGGCCAAGGTATCTCCCCACAGGATCGTTGCCTATGTTTGTAAACTAAATGTGCAAAACATAGAAGGGTTAGTGCTCTGCTCTCTATCTGACCTCTCATGGGCATGGTGTCAGTGCTAATTGTAAATAACTTTTGTCCCATGAGCAGCGTTTGCTTTTTGTTGGGTCCTACAGTAATATTATTTTAAGAAATATCTCAGCTTTCTTGCACTTTCTCCTGTTGTTCACACAGATCAGATCCAGGTTGGCTTTAGGAAGCTGAATTTTTTTTAAGATAAGGACGTTTATTTTGGCTTAATCTCTGTCCCAACTTATCACTTTGTTTGAGTGCAGACTGTTGTTTCTGAAGTGAGAAGCACATTTCAGTAACGACATGACCATTGTGTCTTCAGTCGCCTTTTTTTTTTTTCACTTGGGTGTTTTTGTTTCTCCACGAAGGCAAATGGACTTTTTCTCACATAAATCAACAGATGAAATGCACCCAGGGGAGCTGAAAAAAGCCAGGCCTGGGTCCTCTAGCCCTTGATCAGCCCAGATTCTCTCTGCTATCTGTGAGAATCGGACAACATGAGAGCCGCTGGATCAGGCGTCTAGAGAGAAAAAACCCTACCAGTTAAAATTAAGTCAGTACATCTCCAGGTCAGAGACATCTGAAGACTGGCAGTAAGTGAATATGTCCTCTGTCCTCAAGAACACCGTGAAACAAGGTCTTGGTGTCTTTTGTGTTGTTGGCTTGTTGTCTGTTTTGGGGAAGTGTTCAGACTTCAAAGTGCATTGAAGGAGTTTGTGTAACAACATGTGGCAGAAAAGCATCCAATAGCCTGCAAAGAACATAGGCATATTAAAAATAGATCATCCCAAACGAGTGTCTAATTGCCCTCCTGATTTAGTAGATGCAGTGAATCTGGCTCAGCCATAACGTCTTTGGGATTCAGCAAGGTATTTGATATTGCGCTGCGCTAGAAACTGGATAAAAATAATAAGAGGTTAAAAATATACTTATTCAGATTATATTTGTCCAGGAGTGAAGCAATGTTGCTATTGGTGAGCTCCCCAGGGTACAGCAGAGTGCCAAAGAGGTCAGTTGTGGAGGTGACTCTGATTTCATGCCTTCAAGACTAGGCCAGTTCCCGGTCACGTGGGGACTTGCTCCTTCTCTTGGTCCCAGAGGGTATGAGGGAGATTTGTGGCTTGTGGGCACCATCTGAGATGCTTGCAGCCAGGGCCAGCTGCTAGCCCCTCTGGAAAAAGGAATGCCGAGAACAAACAATACAGCCAGGGATGGGGAATGGTGGTCTGGTAGAAGGGACCCTCCCGTGCTGAAATGCTTTGTTGCAGGTGAGAACAGCAAAACTGTGAAGGGAGAGATGAGTCAAAAACTCCTGCTGTGACCACAGCAGGGGATGGACGGTGGCTCATCCAAGCCGGGAGGTGAAGGGGGATTGTCCACCAGGAAGGGACAGCGAGGCCATGGATTATGGGATGCTGCAAAGTACACCAAGGGCGGGTGTGTTCATCAGTGCTGATGACCTGGCAGAAAACCTTAATTTAACTGTCAGTTTGTGATGCCAAAATTGGAGGGGGACAGAGCCAAACTGGAGTGGAGAGGAGGAAAGCTGGCAGCAATGAATGAGCTGCAACTCAGGAGCAAATTTGAGGAAAAAGTGAGTTTGAAGAAAATTTGAAAGTTGCAGTAAATAATGATATGAAAACGAGTTCGGATTGCTGCTCTCAGAAGCCCACAACCCCACTGCCCTGAAAGACCCCATGCTGATTTAAGTCTTGACCCTTGCAATCTAAGAAATGTATGCATAGAAATGATAAAAAGAAAGATGCTGCAGGGTTTAGAAGCTGATATATAAGGAGGACTGATATTTGGTATGCTTGTAGACAGGATAAGCACTTCACATTTTATTACTAGTGTGTTCGAGCAATGATGCAACTGCAAGGAGGGACTTACTCATTCTTGGAAGATGACTAGATAACAGCAGCGGTCACATGCTAGCAAAGCTTATGCCTTGCCATGAGGTGGTTATACACTTCAGTTCACAGTCCTACCCACCAGGCCTCCAACTTCAGCTGATTGTGATCCTGATGTTAGCTTAAGCACAAACTTGCTTTCAGTAAGCGTAGTCCCTCTGTCCACGTAATGCACAGAGGCATCATGCACCATCAGACTGAAGCATGGTGCAATCCAAGCTCCTGATTGCTCGTCTGCCAGATCGTTGGGGGTACAGACCTACCAAATTATTTCAAAATCTGGACATGTTCCCCTACCTTTTCCCAATGACAGACTTGTGCACGGAATTACCTGGCATGTTAGGAAGCACAGGCAGCTTATAAAGTGGTCTGAATAGTCTGAAGTCATCTAAATCTCTCTGTCTAAGACTCTCTGTCTCTGCTTCTCCTGCTTTAGTTTAAGCTAAGAATGAAACGGTATCTCAGTACTGGCTGATACTTGTGTGTAACACTGTTAGGCTGCTTTCATAATGATTCTGATTTACTTGAAATTTCAGAGCACTATAAAAAGATATTTTGAGACTAAAGATATTTGCAGGGCTTATACAGCCTTATAATTAGAGATTATTAGGATGGCAGATGCTTGCAGCCACCAGTCTGTCAGGTCCCATACCCTGCGGTGTCTGAAATACAGTGGCTATTTCCCCTTCCTTGGAACAGGAGATGATTTCATCCTTTCAAACTGTTTCCTGTAGCAACATCATTACATGTCAGATTTTTGGTGGGGACCGCTGTGCACCTCATTCATCCAGCTCACACTACTATGCTGATGACAATCCCTAGCACGGATCTTCCCTGAAGCTGTGTTTGCTTAACCAGTATTTAGTGAAGTCGTTGTTTCTAATTTGTCTGTCTAATCTGTACCTAATTAGCTCCTTTTGAACCCATCATCCTTCACACCTACTTCTGTGAAATGATCTTGGTAGGTGGAGAAATGTTGCTGTTGAAATCAAGGGAGTACGTTGATGCAAGTGAGCTCAGAGTTGGGCGTGATGTGGCAGTGTTGGAAATTGCTCTACTTTCAGAGGCTGTGTTTTAAAACTTGAACTGTAAACTGTGCTGCTGAAAAACAAGAGGATTTGTCAGTTAATTTTTTCGCATCAAGTCTAGGCTTGCACATTCAGACCAGTTATTTCTCCACAAAGAGTTCTTTCCAAGATCACATATCCCTTTGCAGTTGTGTATCTTCATTTTTCTGCAGCGAAGGGTGGGATAGGAACATCCAGTTCCCCATATTCATGATCCAGATGAGTAATTGGCAGCTGTTCTGAACATGTGTCCTCATGCATTTATGGATATTTATGATCCTTCTTAGTAGAGAGATGGACGTGTTTTGTCTCCGAGGACCCTGATGAGTATACTTTCTTTTTCGCTTTCTTGTGCCTTTGTTCATCACCTACTGGTGGTTCATAGCCACACAGCTGGCCAAATGGATATAGGAGTATCTCAATGCCATGTTGAAGAAATACACTGAAGCACCATTTCTTCTGGTGGCAAGAACAGCAGGCTTGGCAGACCAGGTCCTCTGCTTGGCAGCTCTGATGTGCCCATGATCCTCAGAAACTCTGCCTCATGCTTGCAGTTCATTTCGGCAGGTAATGCTATTACGCCACAACAGCCGAGCTGCCTGGGTGTCTCCAGATCCCAATTCTTGAAGGCGTAAGAAAAAAAGCTTTTCTTCTGTGCTGGAGTAAGCAGGACTCCCAGAGAGAGAGTCCACATCCTTTAACCAGAAGATGGCACAATGTAACCACTGTATGAACCTGGCTATTCTGGCGGCCCATCAGAGAGCTTTCCCTAAACAAGAGAGTGGAGACTTGCTAAGAGGAGAGATAAACCACCAGGTGTTTTTCGAGGGGCGTGTGGTGTCTCTCAGGTGGCCGGTTCTGCATCGCAGATCGCTCATCTCTCTTCCTGGGGTCTTCTTGTGCTTCTGCGAATGTGTCCAAGCCAGTGCGTGCACTTGCCTCTTCCCTCTCCCCCGAGTTTTGTGTGCACGCATGGGTGAGGATATTGCACATATATCCTCACGCCTGCATGATTTCCATGGGGTTACACCCACTTCCAGCAGGCCTGAATTTGGCTGGATGGCCAGCGGCCCACCTGCTTAATTATCCCCTCGGCCCACGGCAAATCTCAAACCCTCCAACAGATGCACGGGAGACCCCAGGAACTAATGTATTAGGGACCCTGAGCTGTCATCGCTGGCTCACAGCCGCAGTCCCCCTGCCTGTGTGGTGCACACCTGGGCTTGCTGGCAGCCCCAGGTCCCAGGTGCTCCCGGCACTCGCATTCCTCTGCTCCCCTTCCTCTGAGCTTTGGGGACTTTCTGCCCGCGTTCGCATGACTCCTGTGGACTCTTAGCCTAGCTCTGGCCTCTACGCCTTGTAACAGAACTGCCTGCATCATGTTCGTACTGAAAGGACTGTCAAGGAGCTTCAGAAGTCAGGGAATGGCCCCAGAAGGGCAGCCTTGCTGAAAGGCCAGGAAAGAGATCCAGGAGTTTCCACTGCCATAGATAACTCACTTGCTACAGAGGGACCCTATGGCTGCTGTCACCCTGCCCTTGGGAAGACTGGGAATCCAAAGCTCCTTTTACAAACGGGGAACTGATGCTCATAACAAGATATGGGACTGGGCATGCAGAAAATGAACGTAGCCAAAAGCTGGAGTCTTCCCTCTGTTCCTCAAGCAGCCTTGGTGGTTACCATAGGCAAGTGTGTAGCTTTATTGTGGCAAACACAGCTACCCCTCTTGTGCCTCTGACCAAATTCTTGGGCACATTGTACTGCTTAAGCAGTCAGGACATGTAAAGCCCTCTGAGAGTCTTGTATGAACAGGCCCGTAGGAGTGCTAAGTGTTGCGCTGCTGAGGATGGATTATTTTAAAGGCAGGGCCCAATTAATGTTGATGATGGTGGTATGACAGGCAGTAGCTTAACAACAGATCCTAGAGACAAAGCTGCACTGTGGTGAACAAATAAGCAAGGGCCAGAGACTCCAATAACTTTCTTCATCTTTTATCTCAGTACCACGGGGTATCACTGTAAGAGACATGTCCCAGAGGTTGGATGTCTGTCTCCAAAGATAGAATCGATTGCTAAGGCTTCTTTGATTGCCATTGATATTTTTCATTTTACTTTTGCTCCTTACTCAAACACAAACCCTTTGCCTATCTATCTAGGAAGATACAAGTCCAAGAAAACTGTGGCGGCAAAGAAAGCTTAAAAGAAAATAAAATTACTTGCCTGTGTTGTCTCTTGTCTTGGTGAAATTTGCTCTTTGGTGTGCTTGATAATGTTTGCATTAAATTGCCCTCCTCTGAACAGAAATTGTTTGGACTAATTTAGGTTTCAGGGCGTAAATCCAGCCTCAGAAGACTATAATAACGTGGCAGCTCTTTGCCATTGAATTACATGTTAAGTATCTTACAGTGGAACTGTAATTACATGCTCACTCCAAGCATTGACAAGCAAACAGGATTATAACAGTCTCTGGAACCAATGTTTGTGTGAATTCTTCTAGAGAAAAGAGAGACTTGAGGACACATATGGGGTTTATTTGCTGGTTGAAAGCATATCATTGGTATTTATTATTCACACACTACTGCTATACATGGCAAAAGAGAGGCTGTGCAGCACTTGCCAGCTGAGAGGGAGACATGGATAAGAAAAGAAGAAATGAAAGTAAATGTTGGCATTTTCAATGTATTATCATCTTTCTTTTTTCTCTGTGTGTGTGTAATAATCAGATATTGCCAAAAATTGAGGTAGCTATGGGATGCACTGGGAGCACAACAAAGTGTGTCTACACTTATCTGTGGGGGCCTTCCAGTGATGATCAATACCTATCTTAGCAGATATGGAAGACTCTATGCAGAGCTTCTTATCTGTCTTTCCTTATGCTCCCTAGCATTTCTGGGCCTCACAGGACTTATCTGTGTATGGAATATAACAGTGGAGTCTTGCCAATGACTTTTGACCTGGCCCTGGAAAATCATATACTTCAGTATGCATGGCATCGGATGTGAGGAGCTGGGTGGTGTCATGCTGCCCCTCATGGAGCTCAAATGATTGTCTCTGCACCACCAAGAGGCTTTAGTACCAGATGGATAAAACACTCACCCACAACTGAGACTTGGTGGCATTTATTTCTCCCTTTCTCTTTTGTCTTAATGCTTGGGTCAAGAAGAGGGGTGATTAGAAAAGGGTAGTTCCTATGGCACAGACAAACATGTGGATTCCTAGGCTATCTTCAGGACAAACTGGGATGAAGATACAGATTCCTGGCAAAGCTGAGAAGTGTTCCTGAAACATGATACTAACTCAACCAAGATGGTGAGAACATGTGAGGACAATGGGGGGAGAAGAGGAAGATGCTGAATGCCATGTGCACATTGTAGGTATTTGGGTTAGGTACTAGAAACTAAAAGTGTTTTATGAGATCTCCTGTCTGTCTCCAACAGGCTGAACAACAGCTGAACAAATGCTCCCGAGCTTTGGAAAAAATTGGATTTAGAGCCAAATTTTGGGGCTGCAGACCAGTATTCTGTCAGCCTTAGCCCACGTTCTCATTTGTGCAAACTCCCCTTATTAGAGGGTGGTGGTGTAAGTCACTTGCACTATGGCTACCAGGACTGCATCATTAAGAGATTCTTTTATACCATGTGTCCTGCACTCTGTGGACAGGGCCCATGTGGATCTTCATGCAGCCATTCTCACTTCCAGCTCACAAGAGTGGCGGCATGACTTGCTATAAATCAGCTTGTGATTGACATTTGAACTGGCAGCAAGAAGAAAAGAGCTGGCATCTGAGTTATGCATGCTCTGTGCCAAGGCTTGGGTATCTCCTTGGTGGAAAAGCCTCTTCCAGTCAAAACCCTTCAGCTACTTTGCTCTGGGACCACAAGTTCTCTCCTGCAGTATGTATATTCCAGGCAGACTTGTTCTCACATCTTACATTGCCTTTTTTCTGAAATGGGAAGTGTCCGTAATGATGTACTAAGGTTAGGAAGGGCTGGGAATCTGGGTTCCAGATCTGCAGCTGACTGGAGTAGCTCAGCCAGCTGACTGAACTTGCCATTGCCTCTTGCTTCCACATCAAATGGAGGTACCCACAGATCAGTGGAGCAAGAAACTTCACTGAGATTTAATTTATGAATGCAGGTAAAATGCTTAGAGGTGTATGAGTGAACAGACTTGTGTATATCTATATGGCAACCAAACAGCTTCTTACACAAGCCTAGGAACTGATTGACCAGGGTATTGGCTATACTGGTGTCCTGATGCATCCAAATATGGCCCTAGGTCTATACAGAAAACATGCATGTAAGGCTGGAGACATTACAACATTATACAAATGGTATTTCAGCTTGCATTCCCAAGCATCTCAATTTCCGTGTGTCTTTACCATTTCTCCCAGAATAAAGAATTGTTGATTTGGTTGCCTTTTGCACACCTGAGATTGTTTCAAGAACATCTTAATTGGGAAAACAGACCTAAACTTCTAAAGTACGTGGTTTACTCCTAGAAACATTTGAGCCATGCCAGCATTCAAGTTTGTGTTTAACTCTGTAGCAATTTGGCATCTAGTTTTGTCAGGGCTATAATGCCATGTTGTCCAACTTATCTAAGTACACGGTTCACTTCTCTCATGCATGGGATTCCAGTGACCCCAGTTAGAGAACCAGTTTGAGACTGCTGTGTTGATTTCTACAGAATC
Organism: Gallinago undulata; assembly: GCA_026546715.1. Classification (NCBI taxonomy): domain Eukaryota; kingdom Metazoa; phylum Chordata; class Aves; order Charadriiformes; family Scolopacidae; genus Gallinago; species Gallinago undulata. The sequence goes on from JAOTQQ010000032.1 coordinate 45,995,999, forward strand.
ACACCTGCCAATTGTTCTCCAGAGCAGCCATGATGTGCCTTCCTGCAGGCTTTTGCTTCCAATTAAATGCACAGTATCAATGTGGAGAGTGGCAACAAAGGGGCCTCAAAGTGATGGGAACAACACAACATCTCCTTCAAGAACCTGCACTCCCTTTCTCACAGGATTGTACCTGTGCTAAATGTGACTTACACTCTTCCTCTGCTTCCTGAAGGACACAAAAAGACAGAAGAAGCCAATCAACCTGCCAAGAGTTGAATATAGGAAAGTATCTGTTTCTTTGAGTGCCAACATCAGACAGATGAAAAGAGGCAAGGTCAATTTGCACGTTCTCATCCGTGGGTGGGGAAGATCAAGAGAAAAGCTCAAAATCCCTTAGTAGATGGCAAAAGTCTTATCTTAAGAATGAAATACACATTTCCAGGCCTGCTGGAGAACCACTCCGGCAGGGTTCATTAATATAATAAACTGCTACTCTGCCTTCAAAGAGACTTTTCAGAAGTGACACTAGGCTAACTTCCACTCCAATTTGAGTTATGTGTCGCTTCTGAGTGACCCATAAAGCTTTATTCAGATCTAATAAACATTTTTAAACTATTTAGTCTTTCATGCAGATAACTTTGGTATCTGTTCACAGAATCACAGAATCACAGAATAATATGGGATTGGAAGGGACCTCTGGACATCATCTAGTCCAACCCCCCTGTCAAAGCAGGTCCACCTAGAGCAGGTTGCACAGGAAAGTATCCAGGCGGGTTTTGAATGTCTCCAGAGACAGAGACTCTACCACCTCCCTGGGCAGCCTGTTCCAGTGCTCTGTCTCCCTCAAAGTAAAGAAGTTCCTCCTCATGTTTAGCTGGAACTTCCTATGCTCCAGTTTGTGCCCGTTACCTCTTGTCCTGTCACTGGGCACCACTGAACAAAGACTGGCTCCATCCTCTTGACATTCCCTTTTAGTATTTATAGGCATTGATCAGATCCCCTCTCAGTCTTCTCTTTTCCAGACTAAAAAGACTCAAGTTGCTCAGTCTTTCCTTGCAAGAGAGATGTTTTAGTTCCCTAATAAACTTCATAAACTTTTGCTGTACCCTCTCCAGCAGTACCCTGTTCTTTTTTAACTGAGGAGCCCAGAAATGGACACAGTACTTCAGATGTGGCCTCACCAGGGCAGAGTAGAGGGGGAAGATAACCTCCCTCAAACTGCTGGCCACGCTCTTCTTGATGTACTCCAGGATGCCATTGGCCTTCTTGGCCACAAGGGCACATTGCTGGCTCATGGTCATCCTGTTGTCTGTTACACAAATCCTGCTCCTTGGTGCTGCATTACATGAGAGACTTACACTTACTCCACCCTGTTGGAAAATACAGCTGAGTTTGTGCACCTTGGATTATTCAGATTGATCATACTCATAATTCTGCCTGGCCTTGAAATGTATTAATTTTTTCCACAGTGCCTGGCCTGGATTTCCTTGTCTAAGGCTCCGGATGTGGTATTCCTTGAAGAATTCTTTTACACTGTGTAACTTTACAATATGTATAATTCCTTCTCTCACTTTGTTCACTTCATGTGCTAGGCTCAAGTAGGGTTGGTTGTGTCTGTAATCTGGGTATCTCAATTAATGGTCACATCAGGACCCTAAAATACTCAAAAGTTCTTATCCTTTCCACGTTAGCAAATGATTTATGAAGAAGACATTTGGGGCCTGATTAGGAAAATGACTGTATAAAATTGCATATATTTAGTTTTTCTGCACTTGGATATCTGTTTTCAACTGAAATGATGATCCCCGTTCCCCTGTTAGGGAGAAGAGGTAATACATCCATAAAGCTGAGCCATGTTATATATTGTCAAAACTCTTCATTAAAGTTCTGACACTAAGAGTTACTGTAGAAAGAAGGGGAAAAAGAGAACTTCATTTTTGGCTCCCATATGAACTGTCCCATTTTCCCACGGGAAGGACTCTCACACCTTGCAAGTACAGAGAATTTCCTTTGCAGCTGATGGGAAACAAATGTCCCCAGGCCATTCACAATGTACTTTTTCTGATGCCACTGCATGAAGATGAGGATGTTAGCTCTGAACAGTGACCTTATATGCTTTAACCCACTTGGATATTTACTGCTTATATATTCGGGTGAGAGTTGATGTTAAAGTCTTTTCCCCTACTCTCTGCAGCCCAAACCCAGCAGAGGGATGGAGACAGACCAGGATCCACCTGGGATTATACAGGTATGGACACAACCAGAATCAGATCCTGGGCTTGCAAAAACCTTTGTTTCTTGCTGTGGTCTTGGAAAGGTGAGTGCCCTTATTCTCTTGCAGGGCTCCTGGGGGTGCAGAGCACTGTTGAGCAGGGGGAGAATGCAGTGATCTTCCTATCATCTTTTTCTCAACTCTTTGCTGGGGGTAAAACAGCCTGTGGAGCAAGACAGATCAATTTACTGTATATCTGGGCTGATTTATGCCATCAGCTAACCATTTCCAAAGTGGGAATCTGTGTGCTAAGGCTGCCAGGAAGTGTCAAATCCTCCCAGCTCTCTCTTTCCCCAGGACATTGTGCTACTGGCCTGGACAGGAGCTGCTGGCTGCTCTTGTAGGATCCCCTGTGCTAGGAAAATCCTATTACTGCCTTCAAACATGCTCTTGACTTCACTGGAGCAGCATAAAAGTAAAAAGGGAGGTGAAGCTGAGGACTTGACCCGCCAGTCCAGGCTGAACTACAGGGCTGGCAGTGAGGAAAAAAATAATATTTCTGTTGCTAAACAGATTTGGTCTGGAATCAGTGAGGAATAATCTGGAGCTTTCTCTGCACTCCTCTTTGGAAACGTGTGCAGATCATTCAGAAATTGGGCTGCTTCTCCAGCGTAAGCCTGGCTATTACAGAGATCTTGCCTCTTTTTTTTTTTTTTTCTTTTAGACTTTCCTTTTCCTTTTTTTTTCTTTTTTTTGGTACTATTTCTAGTGTGGACTTGTGGACATCCCGAAAGCATCCTCTGCTCCCCTCTGGGATTTGTTGGGCTCTTTCTTGCAGGGACAAACATCCGTGTTCAGATTTTAGTGAGGGCATTATTTTGTCTTTGATTTAGCACCGCCAGGAGTTATTCCATTATACTCAGACTTGTCTATTTACTCTTTAAAGCATGTTCCTTTTATTTACTCCTCCAGAGCTGCCTGTTTAATCCAATCTCTTTTCCACTGAATTACACTAGCACAATAACACAGGACAAACAGGTTCAGCCTGGGTCATGGGTGGCAGAGGAAGGGGTGTTATTGTTGTCAGATAATAACTCTAGTATCAAAAAAAAAAAAAAAGTATTTACTGGGACTGGTGAGTTTTATAGCTGAAAAGGGAATTATTATTCCCAGCCAGCATTTGCAGTGATTTTGCAGCACCTATCCCTCCAAAAACTAAGCAAATGACCTGAAAACAAGGGTGTAGTCTCGCTCGTTTTTGCAGGAAGTCTGAGGTTTGACAAAAGTCCTGGTAAATGGCTAGTGCCTGGTCAGCCAGATGTGGGACCTCTGAGAGGAGGCAGGTCCCAAATTCACACTGAAGCTCCACACCAACCCCCTGGGATGACATTCATCTGCTTGAACTCATAGTTGTGTGTAACATGACTAAAGCATTGGTGAGCCGACCCTGGGGCTCAGAGCCAGGGCTGCGGTGGGGGCTGCACCTTGTATCACCAGCATCTTTCCTCCCTCTGGCCTTGGGTTACAAATAATGGGACAGCTGAGGACACCTTCTTATATATTTATAGCACATTTCTGCTCTTTCACTATTGCATTACATCTGCCTTGTGTTGCAAGATTTTTATGTTCCTCATTATTCTTTCTGAGTAGCAGATTTTTTTGTTCTTCGTTATTAACATGATATCTTAATCGTTCTCTTAAGTAAACAGACACCTGCACTTTACAGAAACAGGAGAAGATAAGTTCTCTGGCCCATGGAGGTTGATAGACAATTTACTCTCCAGCCATTTTTCTAGTGAGATACGTTGTCACCTTCTGGCTGCCCTGTATATATCTGCTGCTCACCAGGACACCAGCCAGCCCTACTCTGCTCCTGTTATTTTGGAAACCCAGAGCTGTGAGTTTCATAAAGGCTGGGTTAAGTAAGCAACAGATTTATCTTCGTCTAAAGATAAAAGTGTTTGGCAGCAAATGCTGGCAGCTCCTTGCATATTTCCAGGGCTCCTTAGCGTGCTCTCTGCTCTTTCCTTCACGTGGGGATGGCTGTGGGGGTAGCTGCCCAACTGAAGGGGCTGTCTCCGAGTGCCCTAGCCTAAGCAAACCTGGTGTAGTTAATATTTAACCCTGCCTGTGCCTGGGGAGAGTGGGATGGAGGCTCTGCCGTGTAGTCTCGGGTGCATCATATCCTGATAGATTTTGTAGCCATTGTCCTTGGGCTGTGGGCAAGCAAATAGCACTCCTGAGGTCCATCAAGATTTGTCCTCTCAGTGTGAGTGTCCTCTCTCCCCTAGCCTTGCCCTGAGCCAGCAGCCACCCTGCCAGCTCATGGGTGAAGCCATGGGCACCAGGACAAGGAGGGTTTGATGAACGTTTGGGCAGCTGAAGGTCTGAGAGGTCCCCTCTGAGCTAAGGGGAGTCCTCTCTGGAGATGCCTCCCTCATTGCGGCCCCCATGCCGTATGCCCATGGTGACCCATCTCTGGAGTCAGCCAATTTCCTCAGGCAGCTCATGTCCCTGCAGGAGTAATGCCAAGGCTGAGCCGTTGTGGTGCTGTGGTTGCACAGGCTGAGAGCCATCCACAAGCCAGCACATTGCCCACAGAGTTTGCTTCAGGAAAAATGCACCGGCAGGAGGTATGTCCCAGAGGGAAAGCACTGAGGGGATGGATGCACCTTCCCTGCCACCCCTATTGCAGCCTGACATTACTGGATCTAAATGAAGGGAAGTTTCTCAGCAAACCCAAGGCAAAACAAAGCTCCTGCCAATCCAGGCGGGATGAGCAAGAGGCTCCCCAGCACCCAGCCCTCCTCTGCAAAGTCACAATGTGGTGCTGACCTCCCTCTGCCACACTTGGGGGGACAAATCCTCACCCACTGATAGCTGACTCCATCCTGCTGCTCACTGGGGAGAGGGCAGCAAAGTCCTCCTGCCTCTTTTATTGGCAAACATTGCATTCCAGCCCCTCCTATTATTTTTATTTGTACACAGATACAGAAAAAGGAAAGAGATGTCCTATGAGGATTGCTTCCGAAGGGATTTACACATAAGAGTAAACAAGGCATAGCTGTCAACTATATAGTTAACATATTTCTGGTGATATTCCCATCCAGAAAATGCAGCTGCATTATATTCCTGATAAAGTGGAACTAATGTTCAGCTTCAGCAAGAATGTTAATAAATGAAAGACATTTCAAACAACACTGATTGAAGCAAAGTGTCGGTCCCCCCCCCCGCCCCTCATCCCCCCAAAAGGCCTTATTTTTTTGCTGAGTTGCAAAAACTCTAGTGCCTGACCTGGAAATCAGCAAATTTCTGCTCGTGGTTGCTCCTGAAATGGCTTTTTTTGTTTCAGTGGGTTTGGCTGGACCGGCACCTGGAGCAGGGGCTGTGCTCTTGCTTGCACCTTGTTTGTTTACAGGTTCTTCCTCCAGATAATCTGGTTTCTCTTTGTCATGGAGACCCAGCCAGAAAGGGGGAGGTTGTGCTACTACCACCTAAACTTAGCCAGTGCCCCTGACATGCTGCATGTGGCTATTGCCTAATATCCTATTGCTGACAATTAAAACACAAACATATAGTCATATTTTTGGATGAAACTGTACAAACATTTCAAAACAGTTTATGCATGCAGATTTGTATGTTATCAGAGAGCACCACACATGCACATGGAATTTATGGAAAATGCTGAGAGATTTGAAAGGAAATAGTTTGGGAAGTTGTCTTATTTTTTTTAACATAAATCCCCAAACAGTTTCCCTTAACATTCCTCACGTCTGTGCAGCAATTAATACTTGACATTTCTGTTTTTCGCTCTGTCTGTTGATCTCGGGCTTTCTTTTTTGTTATGTTTTGTTATTGTTCGCATCTCTCCTTTCATGTTTGCTACATCTGTTTGCTAAACCCAGCATCCCTGTGTACAAACAAACTTCCTTGCACGGGAGGATGATATGAGGGAGCTGCAAGAGGTGATTTAGACCTTCAAAACTGTGGTCACCTCCCCAGATGAGATATTTAGACTCGGAGATGCACGTCCAGAGTCTTCAGCCCAGACTACCTGGACTGAATAGTTGCTGTGCAGATGAGTCTGTTGGCTTCATCAGGTTTTTTTTCTCGCTTACAATGATTCCAATGGCTCCAGTGGGATTACTCTTGGACTAGCCAGATGTAAAGGGAAAGCAAAATCAAATCCTTCATACATCAGTGTCAGACTGACTCCAAGAAACCAGTGTTGAGTGATATAAAGGATAAGGGGCCTGAGGAAGGATGTGTTTATGGAGAACATTTGGAAAATTTAACTACTTGTAGTTTGAGCAAATGCTGAGTAAGGGAACTGTCTGCAAACATTTAAGAGTGGAGAAAAGGATACAGAGAATAAGCAAATTGCTTGAGGTGATGCAAAGGGATGTGAGAAAGAGGAATGAGATACAATTAAAGAAAGCAGCAAACAAATGGCAGCTGGGTCTGTCATAAGCTTTTTAAACCTCATCTGGATATCTGAGCAGCTTCTGGGAGCATGGAAATTGTGTGCTGAGTGTCAGATGTGGTTTATTCCTGCTATGGCCACCATGCTGGTGTAGTCATTGGGTGGAAGTGAACCAGCAAATTTTGTCGTGAGAGGGACTATCTTTTATTAGATCTATCAAGAGAAATCAGAGAAAAAGCAGAAGAGGTTTGGGACTTGTGCATCCAAAATGTTCTCTGTGTTCGTCCTTATGTATTGCTTGATCTAAAACCCTTTCTCGTACTACCTTTCCTGCAAGGAAGAAGAATTTTACATGGATTGTAGTGTTTTATTATACTAGGACCTTCTTATACTCACTTTTGCAGCAGGGAAGGCTGTTTGAAGTCGTCACCCAGGGAATATTGATCTGTACTTCCCGAGGCTGCCCTGGGATACTCTGGTTCTCCTTCACAAAGTGAGCTTTGCCTTTTAGAGGAGAGTTCAACTTAGTCTGGAGAGAGGAGTTGTCCTCTGCTATAATCCATCTTGGAGACCTGAACTAAGCTGCTGAGCAATGTGTCCTGGCCACCGAGAGCTTGAACTTCATTTAACAGGCCCCTTGGATGGCAGCACAAGGAACTCATGCTGCTGACAAGATGCGTCCTCGTGGGTTGCTGGGGCTGGCTGGTGTTCCCCAATACCCCATACCCTGCTCAGGGCTGTCACGTCTCCCTAGTGCCAGGGAGCGCTGACACAGTGTGCCTAACCTGGCCCAGAGAGATAGGGTCTCCCGGCCAACTGGGGATGGTGGAAAGCATTTCTTGCAGATGCCGTCATGTGCAAATTTAGCATCAATGAGAAATCCAAGCGCATTCTTCAGGCACAGTGAGATTGGGTAGTGTGTGCAACCGGTCCTCAGGGGAAAGGCTGGGAACCTTCTCCAGGTGGTACTTCAGACCATGACAGAGACAACAAGGTATCAGAGGAATCATTTGTGCCTGCAAAAAGCCTTGAAAGCCCCCATGCAAAGGCCATGGGGCAGTTGGACCTCTCAGCATCCTGCACAAGACCCAAGGTTTGGTTGACAGGACATTTAACCCTGTTACCATCTTTTCTTCTCTTCCTGACAATGGTGTCCATGCTTCATGTATGAAAGTTAACCTTATGCATATGATGAACTATTTGTTCCTTTGCAACACTGCTTAGAGCAAAGCATAGTCTAAGGAAATAAATGTATACATGGGGAGAAGAAATGTCATTCTTTATTAAAAAAAAATATAGATTTCACCCTGGTTCATCTTCCTGTCTGCCCATACCTCCTCTCTGAATATCACCTAGGTTATAGCTAGGTCTCAGTTACCACAGATGGTGATTCAGCTCTCATAAAACACCACTTTCTCTAAAAAACATGGTTTCAGCCTTCACTATAGACCCAAATGGATCAACACGGTGACTCTGGTGGTGTGCAAATGGAAAGGGGTCTGTTGTGCTCCTTGTCTGCCTGGTTGTGACATTTTCTATGCTGCCTTGTCACATGCCAAGTGCTTTGCCAGAACTGATCCACCCAGGGAAGTCTGCCCCGTCAATCACATTACTTACCTTTCCCCATGTCCAGACTGATCCCCTCAGCCAGCCATCCTAGATGGATGCTGGGGCTGACTCCGGGCGGCTGCTCTCCCCGGTAACCTGAGGAGGGCTGCACAAATGGGGAGGCGGGTGGAGGGAATGTGCCTAATCCTGGCCGTGCCCTTCCATCACCTTCACGTGCTCTGTCAGCTGTGCCCAGCAGCCCGGTCCTGCACACCCTCTGCCCCGGTGGCATGTCCCTATGGACCTGTGCCACGGGGCCTCGTGCTCCTGCAAGGCATCATTGCCAGCCCAAGCTGCTTGGCTGGCCTCGGGCTCCTGGGGTGCTCTGTGTGATGGGGAAATTCAACTGTGTGGCTGCCACCTGTAGTGTGAGAAGAATCATTGAAGCAGGTTAGGGATTACAGGCTGGAGATGTTGTGTCTCCCAAATCATCTGTGGGGGAAAGGAAAAGGCAAAAGGACCAAGATGGAAGGGGAACCAAGAGAATGGGGAAAAATGGAGTTCTGTGATGATGGAGGTGAGCAGTTCTTGAGAGAAAAGAGGTAAGAAAGCTGGAAAAAGGCCAAGCTGTGGTTTTGGAGACAAGGTAAGTCATTCTGGGGATGTATGCTCACTAGACCATCACAGCTATGCAAAATCTGGAAACCCACAGTCTGGAAGCAGGGCTTTGGGGACAACTGGGATACAAATGGACTGTTAGACTGCTTCTCAGGCCATGTGGAGACACGTACTTCATTGCTTAGCATTTGGTTTTGTTTGTCAGCTCCAGAAAGCTGTTTTCCCACAGCCTTGTCTCAGGACCGTGGGGTGCAGGAGCAAACTGGGGCTGTTGACTTTCAGACTACTCAATCATCCTGCAAATTACAGCCAGCCCAGAAAAAATACAGCCCTGCATGTTTCCTTATTTAGGTAGAAGTGTTGGGAAAACAGCATGAGATTTGGTTTCTGATAAACTAGGAGTTGTTTCTAGTTGTAACTAGGAATATTAATTATTCTTGTTGTATCAATGTTTTACATTTATTCCTCCACTCTGGTATTGGCAATGAGATGGATGAAGCCTAAAGCATGGTTTCAGATTGTCCTTCAGGCACTCCCAAGCCCCTGCAAAAAAATAATAACTGTGCTGACATTTTGGAGTCAGTAGGGGTTATTTTCTGGTTATTTTAGCCTGGGGTATGGAAGCTGTGGGCTCTGTTCCCTGCCCCATGTAATCCCTTTGCAACATCACTTGGAGTCAGATTCTTAAAAAGCTTCTTGATGCCTAAAGACAGAGGCTTAAGGGGGATCTGAAGGTGTTTAGGCACCTGGATGCTTTTGAAAATACTGTGTACCACCTCTGCAATCCTCTGTCTCCCAGAATTTCCCACTGGTGAGAGGCTGCAGGAGGCATTTTGCTGCATTTTGGAAGAGAAATGCCCACAGTCTGGGAGAAGTTGGAGCCTACAAAGACACTCATAGGATTTTTCAATAAGAAAATGAGGACAGAAGGAGTGGATCAATCAGAGGATTTTAATCTTCTATGTCCAACCTGAGCTAGATACATGTTGCTGGGCTTGGGCACAGCCTGGGTTGGAAGAAGGTCTCTTTTTCCAGATCAGAGCTGATTCAGGCCCAGACAGTTCACAGAGCCTCTAGAGACTGTGACAAGAAAGCCATGGTGTATCTGGGAAATAAACCTAATTTCAGAGCCAGTAAAACAAGATGAGGAGTAGGTAGTCTTCAGTCAGGTTCCTCTAACCTGGTGGGAAACCCATCTGTGATGAGCCGGTGTCCCACATCGGAGAGAGAACTAAGGCTGCTTTGGACTTCAGTCCGCAGGGGAACAAAAGCTCATGTAAGTAGTTTTGGATCTGGATCACCTGAATGGTAACATCTTTGGGGCAGACTCCTTTGTGGTGAAATGGCTGGGAAATATCACAAAGAGATATTTTGTACATCATCCCATGAGATGTAGCATGCAGTTGAGCTCTCATTCTGGTGCAAGTTGTAGTGATTTTATCAGAATCCATGGCATGAATATGACCATGTAGGTCAAGTCCTGAAGGTTTGCCTCAGTCAACACTGTCTTTGAAGTCAATGAAGCTGAAGTTATTGCCTGATAGGAGGAGTAGTCCATCTGGGATTTCTCAGATGAATGAACTTTAATAATAAAAATGATGATATAAATATGTAAAATATAAAAACAATATTGTCAGCCACTTTCTTTGTTTCTGGTTCAGGGGGTTTATATGTTTAGTCTTGAATGTTTTTTTTCACATTGATTTTGTGTATCAAGATTTAATGCTCAGGAACCACTGAGTAAAAATATTTATTATTAATAAGAATAATAGGGGGTGTGATTTTATAATCCTAGCAAAATAGATAAAATGGATGTTCGAATTACTTCTTGGCTTGGATTTAGGAGTTCTTGTCGTGCCTACCACATTGAATTAGCATTCAGCCAGCTTCATTTTCAAGGAGGCCTTCATGCTGGAGCATATCACATAGGAGACCTAATAAACAATAACATCAACAGCAACAATGTTTCTCTTCAGATGTAAAAGTATAGCTATTAAGGCAGTTGGTTTTTTTTCCTCCTCATTTGTTTAGTCTATTTGGTGAATTCTGCCAGGTTGTTTTGTATCCTGTGGGGAGAGTAATTTGCTGTAAGAGTGGATGTATCAGCTGAGTCCTGTTTGAAAGTAAATAATAAATAACTGTAACAGTTAATCTAAGGAACAGACATCTCCACAGTTTATTTTCCAGTTGGTTTGGTTTAGTTCAGTCCAGTCTCTTTCTGGCATGGTTTGCATCCAAGCTGAGAGATCAAACCAGCGTAGCCGACCCCAACCTCTCCCTCACCGCCTCCACCGGCGCTTTCCGACGCCGGGGCTCTCCCCCTGCCTTGCGAAGAGGGGCGGTTTGGCACGGACGGGTTGCGGGGTGCGTGGGGGAGGGGGGGGGGGGTGCGGGGCTGGAGGTTACGCCGCTGGGCTTACGGGGGGCTACTGGGCTCCAGAGGCTGAATAGGGGTGGGATGCTCTGGGGCATAAGAGGGCACAGGGCCGGCACCGCCGCCCGGGGAGGGGCTGCGGGGTGCCGGAGAGGCGGTGGGGTGGGATGCTGCGGGGCACAGCGGGGCGCAGGACGGGCACAGCGGGGCGCAGGACGGGCACCGCTGCCCCAGGGAGCTGCGAGGTTGCGGAGGGGCGGTGCGGGGGTGCGGGGACACGCGACTCTACGACGCTCCGGGGCTCCACCGCCGTGGGGCGCACAGCCAGCAGGGGGACCGCGGGGCGGGCTGCGCCGCTCCGGGATGCGTACGGAGCTCCGCGGGTCGCCGGCCTCCCCGCAAAGGGTTAAGGGGAGCGGCGGCGCGGAGCGGGCCGGCGGGGAGGGGCGGGGGCTCCCGGGGATTGGTGCGAAGTTTGGAGCGGGGCGGCACCGCACCGCCCTCCTCGGCGGCTCTGCCCCCACAGCCACAAAGCCCTGCAGGGAAAGTTGCTTTATCGCTTGTTTCTCTCGCCCCGTCTCTCTCTCCCCCCCCCCCCCCAACTCCCCCCTCCCTT
>JAOTQQ010000032.1:46007871-46113649 GCA_026546715.1 Gallinago undulata
CTCCCCCCCCCCCCCCCCCAACTCCCCCCCTCCCTTCCCCTCCCCTCCCCTTCCCCAGCCCCTTTCCCCTCCTCCCCTCGCTCCTTAAACGGGATTCCGGCTGGGCGAGCCGCGGGACGGCATCACCGGGCATCCCGCGGCTGCGGAGCCCCGGCGGGTCTGTCAGGTTCCCCGCTGTCCCTCCCCGCACACACACACACACACACACACACACACACACACACACACGCTCAGTCCGACCCGGAAAGCAAGAAAAATAATTGACAAGGTTTCCCCTTTTTCTCCTTAGCTCCTCGCCCGCGGCTCCCTAGTGGAAAAAGCGCCCCCGGGGCGAGGTGGGGGGGGTAGTAAAAAGCCGGTAGCGAAGGGGGAGAGCCGCTCCGTGGGAAGGGCATACCCCTAAAGCCGTAGGCAGCCCCCACCCGCCCCGGGGAGGGGGGGCATGAGGTAGAGGCCGCCGGCGGAGCGCCCCGCCGGCGGAGCGCCCCGCCGGGCGCCGTGGCCGCGGAGGGCATGAGGCGGCGAGCGGCGGGGATGGGCGCCAGCGCACGGTGCTAGAGCCCCGGCAGCAGCCAAGGTAAGTGCCCCCCCCCACGCCGCCACCCCCTCCCCACCCCGGCCGGGACACCCCCGCCTGGGTGGGCGCTGGGTCGGGGAGACACTAACGCACAGCCGGGAGCCGCCGGGCTTGCCCTGAAGCGGATGGGGGGGTGGGGGGCAGCACCAAGGTGGCATCGCGCCGGGTGTCGTGTCCCCCCCTCTCCCTCCCGCCCCCAGACTCTTTCCTGACTCCAAGTCCCGGCTGCGAATGTCCCGTTACCGGCCGCCGCGGGGCTGAACCGCGCTGCGCCCCGCCGGGCCCCGGGTCCTGTCCCGGGGGGAGCTCCCTCCGCCTGCCCGGCTCCGCCGGCCGCCCACCGCCCCCGGCGACCGCCCGCCCTCCCGCCCTCCCTCCGTACCAGCTCCCCGCTGCAAATTGGGAAGCTAATGGCAAAGCGCCCTTATTTGCTTTGCTGGATGCTGTACACGGGTTGTTGTGTGTCCTGGGGGCACGGAGTGTTTAAAGCGGGGAGTTTACAAGGATGAGGAATTCAGACAGTGTTTAGAGAGTGAGAGTTTTAGGAGGAGAACAGGGTGTAATTAATGTAAACCTGATCTGCCCCCGGTTTGCGTATCACAGCGAAGGCATCTTCAAGAATCTGGATAATTAAGTGCGGTTTCGCTTTGGGACACACCTCTGGAGCACACGGGAACAAGTGGGGCTTGGGGGGGTGGAGAGAGGAACGGAAAAATCAGTGCTGTTCAGAGAAGTTGCGGAGTGGAGGAAGGCGCGTACCCAGAGCGGAGCCTGTCTGAGGGGCACTGAAGCAGCAACACAAAGTTTTCTGGGTTGCCGATGGGAGAGGTAACATTCCTCCTCCCCCTTCCCCAGGTTCCTCCGCAAATTGTTAACCTGAAATCTTGTTTTATGGCCACTTGCTAGTGTTCTGTTTGCCTTCCAGACTGGTTCTGTACAGGATACCAAAGAATTATGCATTAACTGTAAACTTAGAGGAGCTAACTGGCCTCAGTGGGTTCTTGATTTATATCAGGCTAAAACAGAGAGGAGGGCAAAGTTTTACTTGCTGAGCGCCAAGGAATGAATTACAAGTACGTTGCTCTTTCATTTGCTGTTTCTGCTCTTACGTCTTTGCAATAGGTTTTAAAACTCTGCAAAGTTGTGGGTTGTTTGTTTTGTTTTTGGTTTTCCCCAGTAATTATTTTGCTCTCCTTTTTCCTGCCTCCAGGTCTGAGAGGACGGTAGCCCGTATGATACAGAGGGATCTGGCTTTCAAAATGGAATTGCAGCTTGTGCTCCTTTTCGCGGGGATAATTGCATTTTCGGACTCGGCGAGAGGTAAGGAGACGGCGCTTGCTGCAATCGCTCTGCGACTCCCACCCTTCCCTCTGCTCCCCTGGGCTCCTGCTCCTCCAACACCCCTGGTGCCTTGGAAAGAGAGTCGCTGTTGGCGCGGACTCGTCCCCTGCACGTTGCTGATCTGCACAGGGGTGCGGGCTCGTGCCCACGTGTGGTGCCTCCTTACCTGTGCGTTTCGGGGCCATCGGTTTGGATGGAGCGCGGTTGCTCCAGGTTTGGTGATGTCTCTTAGGCGCAGGTGAACTTCCAGGGGCTTTTCTTGTGCATGTGTAAAAGTACACAGACAATTTTAAAGAAAAGCGACTGCATTCCTCTGTGGATCAGAAATACCTCTCCCCTCCTGTAATCCTTCCAGCCTCGGCCCTGTATATTCCCACTAGCAAACTAAACAAACACATCCATTAACTTCCTCGGTGACAGACAAATGACAGTTCCCAACAGCAAGAGTGTATTTTAACGCTGGGGCTCTGGCAGTTGATCAGATTTCAATAAACAGGTTACCCTTCGAGAGGCAAACTGAAATACACCGACCTGGGAGAGCCAGGGTGTATGTGTGTGGAAAATAAGTTTCTCTGTGGGAAGGTGCTTTAAACAAAGTTTTGGGATCAGAATGGAAGGAGTGGGATCAGAGTGGAAGGAGAGGTGGCTTTTCCTCCGCTTTCGCCTGTGTCGTACCTTGGTGGGTGCTGTCCCTGGAAAGCCTGAGTGAGAAACCCTGCTTTCAGCTCCCCCGGCTCTGGTCACAAAGGAGGGGCTGCATTGTTCCAGGAGAATGGGGGCATGGCTTTAGGATGCAGATTGCTCCAGCTGGAATCCCCAACAGTATCAGGGTTGCATAAATTGTTGAAAGACCTTTAAATCACCCAGTGCCATGGAGTTGTGAATTAAAAGGTTTAAACTTGCCCTTTGCCTGGACCGTAACTTGCCAAAAATAAGCCTTGGGGGTGAGGGTGGGAGAGGAGAGGGGCACGTTACTCTAAAAACCCAAGGTTTGGTTAGTGCATTGTTTTTTTTTTTTTTTTTTCCCTTCTTGGCATTGGCTCCCAAGCAAATATTTTATGGAGGCAAAAGCTCTATAAAATGATTCGGCTGGAAGCTGAATGAAAAAGAAAACAGTATATAGGGTGTAAGTCCTGCAAGTCTAAATTCCAGGCAACATTTACAATGGAGACTCAGTTTAAGTTGTAGGCAATGGGCAGCAGTGTATGAATTCAGATGACCTCATGGATGTATATTATTGCAATGGACCTGAGAAGTTGGTGGAGTTCCGGAAAAGATCTGAAGTGGGCAGAAGAAGACAAAAAGATTTTTTTGTCTCTGTTGTGAGCAGAGTATCGGCTGCTTTACTGGCTGACCCTGTTTAAATTTGGGTTGCACTTGTCTTGCTCATACTCTTTTATTGCCCCTGGAAAATTAAGTGCTGTGGGCTGCTGTTGTGTGAAGAAGCGACAGAAAATTAACAGCCATAATTTCAGGACATTGTTATGTTTCCTATGTAAAGGTCTTTTTAATTTAACTTTGATAGGATTGTATTGGTGATTGGGTTATTTGAACTCCAGCTCCAACTCGGAGCTGGAAAAATCCATCCTGCAAGTGGATGGAAAGATGGTCCTGGTTATTTAAAATGACATAGAAACAGAGTTTAAAAACCGGGGCCCAAGCACAAGAAAAATGTCATTTGTTCATGTGCTGATATCAAGAGAGGGAAAGTAAAGAAGGAAAAGGTGTCATTAATTTAAAAATAAATAAATATAGACAAAACCCTAACGTTTAAATCCTGCTTTTCACCTCTTGAGGTTAAGGGCATTCTTCGTAGTGGAGGATGTAATGAAAGATCAATCTTTATAAGCGAACAGAGGTGGGATGCTCTCAAGTATGTTGCAGCTTTATTTTGCGCTGTCGAATCTGCCCAATTATTAGCTGTTTACATTGGGATAATTTCAGATTCTTGGAAAACTGTACCCAGTTGTTAATGTGCCTGTGGATTTTTTCCGAATGTATCATATGGTGGGTTAGGCCGCTGGAGATGTATAAATGTTACCTGTTTCAGTCGCTCGGGTTTTATAGACAGTCCTTTGGCCAAATCTCAGCCTGAGGTTGCGAGGCTTTACTCTGGAGGAAGAAGGGCTCTTTGTTTTGGCCAAACAGTGTTTAAAATCTGTATCCTGATTGTAAATTAGATGTGTGTGGCCGAAAGTGTGCCAATGCCTCCTAATCTGAGGCGTCAGAAGTTAAATAGGTGCTCTCTGGCTTGCAATCAAGGAAGGTGGCTGAGGAGGCTCTCTGTGAAAGTGCTGGTCCTTCTCTTCTACTCATACTAAGCAAAAGTAGCTTATGCTGGAATTAGGGTATTAATTGGGGGCTGGCTGATTGCGTGCCCCGTGTTCGAGGCAGGACTGTGCCGTAGTGCATTTGCACAAGGGGGCAGAATTAAGTTGCCCACGCGCTCCGGCTTTGATATTTCCTGACAGTTGAGTGCTCAGCTGCAATCTTGCATTAAATGTTATGTTGTATCATTTTAAAATCTTTATTTAGGTGATGCCTTTTAAGGTGAAGTGCCTTGCAGGGATGACTGATTGGGCTAATGTGGCAACTTCCTCCCCTCCCCCCCCAGCAAAAGGGGGCATTTGTCCAGGTTTGGTGCTGTGCCTACTGGCTCTGTCCCTTCTTGTGACCCTATAACTCACATCACCAATGCACAAAACACAGCAAAAAATGGGATATCTTAGGAAACTAAGATAAACTCTTAAAAAAGAGGCAATACATTCAAAGTATCCACACAAAGCAGAGAACAGGTCTGACTTCAGGTGTCCAGGTGCAGAACTCTCTGTGTCTGGTGGGATGAAGGATGATGTAGCTCTGGCTAAGTTTGAACCAATGCTTTTGGGGCCAAAATTGAAAGACTTTGGCTAAGGGCAGGTCAACACCTGTAAATGCAGGAATAACCCTTTCAGAATACTTAATCTGGAATAACTCCCCTAGTGACCAGTTTTATTCCAGGATCTCCTGGACAGAGGCTGTACCAAAAATGTCTGCCTTGAGAACTATTTTGGTAAATATCCAAGCCCCTTCTTGTGTTCAACCACCAGGGAAAGAACTTCTGTGTGAACAAAATCCACTTTTTGAGAACAAAACCTGTGTGCTGTGGCTGAGAGGGACTATGCTGTCCGACTGACAGCCAGGCCGTGGGGTGGCTGCTTCAACCAGGTTACCAGCTCTATCGGATAGCGTCAGCCCTGAACCTGGGATAACAGTGCAGGCCTGCTGTCTCGTCGTTCGTGTCACTCCAATCCTGTTCTCTCCAAGCAGCCCTATACTGGGCGTAAAAGTCCTCAGCGTCCTGCCCTGGCCCTCCTCCGCGGGGACGAATGCCATCTTGGGTCACTAACCTTTAGTGACTATGTCCTGCAGTAATGTAGTTCCTACCACTCCACACCTCCGGTCGGATACAGGTAATACAATCTGATATTTTCCTGCCTATGTTATCTCAGTGACCAACAACGCAATATTTGTTCCAAATCTGTCAAGTTGCCATCGTATTCGCGTTGGTGACCGTATATGGTAACGTTGGGATGTGCCTGGCTTGGTCCCGTGGCTTAAACACGATTTTGTATGGTATGTTTAGAAGTTTTTGGTAAGAGCAGTAATAACCCTCCTGTTAGCGAGTAAACTGATATTCTGCTGGAAACTAATTAGTTTGGATGTTGATTTCATTTTCGGTGCATTGCGTAGGGAGGGGAAGAACAGGACCTTAATTGCTTTCTGCTCTGGCACTTCTCTGTGCGACACTTGGCTTGCAAACCTGGTTGATCCCTGCTTTATGGGGAGTTTGCTGATGGGGCCACCTCAAAATTCAGTGGTTACATGCAGAAATAATATTATGTGCCATTTTTTGTTTCTCTGAATGTTAGAAAACAGGGAATAGGATGCTAGAAGGGCTTTTTTTATATTTCTTGGGAGATGAGTTTTTCATTCTGGTACACGTATTTACCGTTCTGTAACTTTGGGGTTTATAAGAGTGAACAGTAGTAAATATGGAAAAGGTAAATAATGATAATGCAAGAGGGACGGTTGTTGGCTTCTGTTTTACTCCTTTATTCTTGTTGAATGATTGTTACCAGATATAACGATTAGGTAATTTCTCACTTGTGAAAGACAAGCGTGTTCACATCTAACAGCCTGATTCAGACTTTATGTAAGTCTGGTTAAGTTTGGGGCACTTTTTGGATTGAGCTCTGAGGGAACTTGCTTGTGAATAATCTGTCAGCATGACTTGTACCTACAGTCAACATGACGATCTAAGAAAATCTTGGTTATTTTTTTAAACCCTGGTTCCTCCCTTCTTCTGAGGCTGTTGGCCACTTTAAATTGCGGCTGAGTTTAAACATAAAATACAGTGTGCGTCATACTGGAAAATTAGGGTTAATTTTATTTTTTTAAAAATTAGGAATATTAAAAAATTGCTCAAATACATTTAGATTTTCCTTAAAGTTTTTACAACTTTGTTTTCCAAGTCCATATGTTTTTGTGACCTTCATTAAAAGACGCAAGCAGCAAATTAAAATACGTCTTCTCTGTGATGAACTTGTACATGGCAAAGGCTAGACTCCAAAGTCTGACTCTTAGCCATAGAAGAAACTTTCATGTGCCATGAGGTGGTGCTTGAGAAATTACAGGAAAATGGTTCTTTGAGGAAAAAAAAGTAATTCAAAAATAACAAACAAAAAAGTGACAATTGCTAGTAAGTAGGAACCTGCTTTTCACAGTTTGGGACCATTGGTACTAGTTTATTAACTAAAGATGAAATCTGTCATCTGGCAGGAATTGGCTGATAGAGCTGATCTTTTCCAATGACCCATCTGATAATTCCTTTCTGAGCAGGTGTATCTCTACAAGTGACGCTGGTACATCTGGGTGCAGAATACTCATTACGGAGTAGCGTGAATGAAGTAGTTGGGGTGTTTATTTTTGGATTAATTATTGGAAGAGATTAAAATTTCTACTGAAAGGAAAGAAAATAATAATGCAGAAGTTCTCCTGTACCTAATTTGAATTTAAAAATTCAACAAAAACCAACCTTCCAACCTTTAGTCATAGTTTTATTTATTCAGTGGGAGTAGAACCAGTGTAGCTTTCTGATTTTCTTGAGATGTGAAGCTCCTACTTGTGTCTGCAGTGACTTGTAAAATCATCCTGCTCGAAGCACCCGTGCAAATGTACCCCAGCATTACAGGAGTCGGGGAAAATTCTCCTTTCTCCCTTTTCTTACATTAACCTGCTCATTTTATCTTGTTTCAAGGAGTTTGTGTTTCACCTGACCTCTTCCTGTGTTTTCTGGTGGGCTGTTCAAGCTGAAATGCATTTCATCGTGTTTGAACATTTGATTTGGATTTCTATTTCTTTTCTTGTTCTCTGCAATCAGTCTTGATTTGCAGCTTTCTTTAATAATAATGCCTCCATATGGATTTAGCTGTGTTGAACTGCCCTAATCTTTTGCACTAAGGTGGAAAATTTTTGGTCATATAAGGGACTTTTTTTTAAGAGTAGAGCCAGACACGAGTGTAGAAGTTGCAAAAACTGCTGTATGTTGAAAGCCTATTGAGTCTCGTGCTCATTCACAGCAGCTGTAGTACTAAGGTAAAAGAAAAATACTTCCAAAAGTAAGCTTGAATAATCTGGTTTCGCTGTCCCGATTTCCTATAAGATACGCAGCTACAGCCCGTGCTGGTTTTAACAGGTTAGGACCTGACACTGAGCCTGTGAGTGTCGGTGCTGCGACTCCTACTCGCTCCCATGGGCTTTGCATCCATCCCTGAAGGGTGACTTACACAGATTGTCTTTGATATTGATCTCTGTATGGATCCCTCACGTACGACAGCAGGAGAGATGTGGGCTAAGCCTGGTGTTTTGGATCCTTCCATTCACCTGCTCAACCAGATAGGCTGGGCTCAGGATTTTCTTTTTTTTTTTTTTTTTAACTCTAGAAAGTAAAAAGTGAACTGTGAGCTTTGGCTGGTGACTACAGCGTGTGCTTTTGGGGCTGAAGGCAACGAGGAAATTCATTGCTTTAACTTTGGGTCTCCGCAGAGGGGTTTTATCCCCAAAGAAAGGGTGCCATTCTGTGGGCGGTGTTGCTAGGTGTGGAGGGGCTGACAACTGGCCTGGGTATGATTTAACAAGTTAATATATGCTGTTTGCTGCTGAATCCATTCGCATCTATGATTTTTTTAATTTTCACCCCTTCCGAGTCAAATAAGCATGGGCTGCGTGGAGTTTGGTTGGTTGCCCTGATTACACAGTCTCCCCATTGTATTACGACACAGTATCCAGCAGTGCTGCGAATAACCTAACATTTTTATTGCATCCCAACTACTCCAATTTTCAGGAAGAAATTCAGCCAATAACTCCAGGCTACTTCTTCCACTAAGTGTGCAAGCTTAATTTTGAGCTTCACTAAGGGAAGAAAAATGTAAATTGGGAACAGAGGCTTCTCGGAACAGGTTAATGTTTCTCAGGATTGCTACACCTCTATTCTCAGCCTCTGTATGAGTGGCTTCTAGCTTCATGGAACCCAAAATCATTTCTCCTTATGTCTGGCAAATTTATTTCATGCAAAATTTACGCAATCTTGGGTATCTTGTCAAGTGATTGGCGCAAGAGATGTCATGCCCTAGATGTCACTTGGGTGGTGCTGACTTTGGTGGGTATTTTAGGAGCTGTCAGTATTTGTGCATGTTAGATAAAACCATAGGGACAACACACAAATGCAGAAATGTGGACTTAATGTGTGCAATAGGCATTTTTAAAAATTTGTATATTCCTCACTGGGTTTGCTCCCACATGCCCAGTGATCTGATGACTGTAAGAGTTTGGTACTGGTGTTGTGCAGAGGCTTCATGGCAGTTGTTGGCTTGCAAATTCTGCCTAGAACAAGATATTGGGGAGAGGGGAGAAAGCTGGAGGAGGACGTGGAGATAAATGGAAGCATTAGCCAGCCTCTGGGAGAAATTAGTGTACTGCTGCTCTTGAAGCCTGGTGCAGCCAAGCCCTGGGGGATGATCTTCAGTGGGCAATATGTGCTCTGAAGAGGGTGTTGGGATGTGGCTTTGCAAAACCTATGCTGTATCCTGTGTCCTCCCAAGTGCCCCCATGTCATTGGTTGGGTACAGGTGTGATGCTTAGTTGGCTTTTGACCAACGTGTGACTGGGTAGAAGCATTAGATTGTAAAAGGGGGATTTTCATTGTGGTAGCTAGAATTTTACTATTGCCTTCTACAGATTCAAGTCTTCCTTTTTCTAGACAGAATTGAATGGGGTGAGGCCAAATCAACACTGGAAGAGGAAGAAGGGACAGTTACTCAGCCCCACCAGCCTCCCAAAGCTGAACAAGCCAAACCACTGGAGTTAGGCTGCAGAAGATCCTGAAGCATTGCGAAATGGTTTCTTTTCCTCCTTTGTTTCTTTTTTCTCAACTAATAGATTTGTCTAAATTGGAGTAAATGAGGAAGCTGTTTTTCTCAGTGGTTGTTCTTGCCTAAACATATCTATTAACACTGGTTAAGCAATGACAAGCGTCAGGTGAGTTACAGGTGTATGAACTGAATGTCAAGGATGGAAGGTTTAATGAATAACAGTGTAAACCTCTGGACATTGTAGAGTATCTCCCCACTGCAGGAATACTGCAGGATCTATGTGGCTGGAAGAACGCTTGTTTGACATTGACCAGTCAATGTGAAACTGGTGGCTAAGGCTTCTTCGGAGCGTGGATACCCTTCTGAGGGAGGATGCTATGAGCCATCTTGCTCCACTTCTGGGTGAATCAAAATCTTGTATGTTTTTCTGCAGACTAACACAACATTTTGGTGGCAATCATAGGGTCTCTTTAGCCAGAAAAATAATATTAGGAAGTGTTTAATGTGGTTTTGGGCAGTTTAAAGTGTGAAACTGTGAGAAGAGTTGCCAGCTCCACCAGTATATGGAGATCAGGCTCTGTGCTCTGATAAGTCATTTCATATTTTAAAATTCATGGTTGGATATTGTGCTCCATTAGAAAGGCGATAGTCCCTTTAGGTTCGGGGAGTTGTGGCTGAGAAGCTGTATGATTTAAACTTAAAATCCTCCCAGAGAGCAGAAACTGGGGCCTTGTAAGACCAGGTTGTGTTTCAGTTCTGTACAGTGTGGCATCAAGCCACAGGAAGGTTCATCGTGATCTGCAATAGTTAATATAAAACCAGATTAACAGATCAGAGCTGATGAGTATCTTTCCTCCTCCTGGTGTTCGCAACCAATCAAAAATGTGGTATTGCTGGGGTTAACTTTGTTAAAGGCTAATGAGAGTGGAGCTTTCAACTTAATCGTGTCTGGGACAGGTGTTTACTTTTCCTTGACAGGTTTGATTGACAAGGAATCGTAAACCTATTAGGGATATATTTGCATATGCAGGGGAACTGGCTTTGGACAGTTGATATCTAATTGCCAGATTTGTTACCTGAAAATATTTGCCACTGCTCTCAGCACACCTCTATTGTTTTTGGGAGGCAAAGAGACACAAAGAAGCGGTATAGGCTAATCAGAGCATTTTGCTCACCTGCTGGAGAAACCATAAGGTAGGGATGGGTCAGCGATTTATCTAGACCAGAGCAAGGTCCATCTTGTGTCATTTGGGCAGAATGCTTCCTGATTCCCTGTGTGCTCAAACAGGGGTAGGCCAGAGGATTTGGAGCATTTCAAGCAGTGTTTTGTGACAGTGCTATATCCAGGATTAATCCTGGGATTGACAATTCCTTGGAAACACCAGAGTAGTCCATCTTTGCAACTGGTAAAATAGCCTCAGGATATTTAATGTGAAGTTCAATTCAGAGGTCTTCTCCTCATGAGTACTCCTGTTGGGAGGAGGAGGGTGATGATTGCAGATTCCCCAGGGTCGAAACCTGTCCCTTTTCCCCATGTTTTACTACTGATCCTAAGAAAGAAAACAGCAAGGTGCTACTTGAAAGTAGTCACAGCAATAGATCTGTATATTTATAATAATCACTACTATTTATTGAGAGTTTCCAGTGAAGAAAAAAAAAAAAGAATATAAAAAAGAGACCCAAAAAGTGCTCAGCGTAGGCGGAGTTCTTCTTCTAGATAGTGTCAAGAGAAAAAGCTTGTTTTTCTGAAGACCACAGACTAGCTAAAGTGGAGTTTTAGGCTTATTTTTCTTTTATCCTAGAAAATCCAATAAATCCAGTAAATTCTTTCAGTGTGGTCTTCCAAGAGTTTTTCAACTTTGTCTGACTCACAGATTATTTGAGTGCCATTATAGACTAGGGGTCAGGCAAGTTAATTCCCAGAACAGTACGCTGCCCTGTTTTCAAACTGTGCTAATCAGGGTTTTGAGTCAAAGCATGGTAGTTTGCTTAGTGAAATTATTTTCCTGTTAGAAAATTACAAATAGGCTCTGACTATTCATATTGGCTTCAGTCACCGGAGCACCCGTATCACATGCGGAGCAAAGCCCCCGGGGATGTACTCGCCGTCGATCAGGGCACCAGTGGGGGCTTATTTCCCAGCTCCCAAGACTGAACGCATGAAAACGGGCTGAAAATTTATAAAAGAAACAAATTGTTGCGGTCACATTTATACCTCCAGCAGGCCTGAGGGAGGGCTGCATCGAGCCCATTTGAGCTATAATGTGAATGTCCCTTTCCCAAGGGAGACTTTTGGTGGAGTTATTCGGTTACCTCTCCCCCTCACCTTTCTGTAATTGACTCTTGTTTACTTTTTTCCTCCTCCTTTCCCGAAGTTTATTACCACTGTTTAGGCAGAGGAAAGGAATTAACATAATTTACTGTTTTTCAGAACAAGCCACATTCCCTGCGTGTACGTGTACACACGCTGGCAGTCGCCCTCCCAGCGCTGTGCAGAGGAGTGTGTTTACAGAGTCTGGGTCCATTTAGGGAGAACAATATCCTGATTATGGAGGGCAGCCTTTTATTCCCAGAAACCAGAAGGAACCATTCGCTTCAAGCAGCTACTGCCCCTTGAAGGTACGGGCGGCGTGAGCTGCTAGAAGGAGGGAATAAATCTGTTGTGGACACAAACCAGCAGCATTGTTCTCTGAGGAAGTTGAATTAGGGGTGGGGGGTGAGAAACGGTCTCGGGACAAACCAAGCGCCAAGTTTAAGATCTACCAGTGTGCAGAGAGGTGTTGTGACTTCCAGTTTAGTTTCCCAATAATAGCTGTGAGACTAAAGGGGGAATTGTTTGCCGCTTCCTAAGCTGGCAAGGTGCTGGGGAAGTTGAGTGAGAAGAAAATGGTAACTGAGCCTCCAAGTGTTTTGGATGGACTGAGCTGGGTTGAAAGGTGCTGTTATGTATGAAATGCCAGTCATTTCTAATTGCAGTCATGCACCTGTGCTTGGTAGATAATGCTGGAGACATGTCGTATGGAGCACTTGCTTCACATGATGTTGGGAAAGGTCAAGCACTTGATTTCTGCTCTGTTAAGTTGAGTCATTAGTGGCACAAATAGGATCCCCCCCTTCCTCTGCCCAACTGCAGCCACTTGGATCCTGGCAGTAAATGCTTCTCAGGTGTGATCTCATGGCAGCTGAAGATGACTGAACTTGACCCTACCACTGTCCTGTCCTTGTCCTGCTCTGCTCCCAGGCTTGCAACTCCCTTGTACCAGTGTGAAAGCTATTCTGACCTCACTGTTGGGTGTTTTGGGGAGCTAACCTGGGCAGGAAGCCAACCTGGAAAAAATGTGATGAGTTAAATTGTTATAGGAGCGTGACCTGATCTCGTGGGATATTAGAATGTGACCACGAGACATTCCCACTTGTGGCGGGAAGGCTCAGCGCTTTGAGGGACTCAGAATTTATGTGAACATTTATAAAATGACCCTTTAGGAATGTAAAATGTCCACACTGCAAAATGTAGCACTGCCTGGGAGCAGTGAATGTGAAGACTGGAAAAATCAGAGTTGGATCCTGGGTCCTCCTTTGGTAGATCCCACCCAAAAAAGTGTACATTACCCTGGTAGAAACTTCTCATCCAGTGCCATTCTGAAAAGGCAGTAATTATTCCCCATTGACTTTTGCTTTTGGTTAAGCTCAGAGGGTAGCGCGTTGCTAACCCTTCTGCATTGGGAGGTTCCAGCTTTCATGCTCTATATGACAACATTTTTCTGTCTGTCTCAGTTTTCACTTGAAATTGGAGTGTTTTGTAGGGGAATGGGAATCCTCTTTCCTCTGTCCTCTGCTTTTTGGCTTGTGAGGGAGAAGGATCATTTGGGGAGCTCGGAAATGGCAAGTTAATGTTGCCAGCTCCTGCTGGGAGGAAGGAGCTGCTCCTTCAGGAGGACAGCCGGCAGCAAAGGCGCCCTGCAGCCAGCATTGCTGGTGGTCAAGTTCCCTCTGGTCCCAGCACAGTACCCCAGTATCAAGGGGAAGGTGGTGTGTTACCCAGGGCTAAGCAGGAGCCAGGTTCCCCCCCAGCCTCGACTTTGTCCCTATGTGGACTTCTGGCTACTGCCTCTGCTTCAGGGGATTGCGAAAACAAGGAAGAGAAAACAACTTGTGCAAAATACTCATCATGGATGAAAATATTTTTCCAGAGGAACAGAGCCAGCGGGCTGAACAGGTAAAACCTCAGGCCTGCGTTAACAACGTTTTTAGGGGTTTTCTGGAGGAGAGGTGTTTGTGTTGGACTGTGAGACATGGTGGGTGAATTTTGTCTGGGGATGAATGACACATATCTAATGTGACGAACCATGACCCTGCACCCTGGAGAAACCATGGCTTTTGGTTGCCTGTTGGTGCAGTTTTTTGTAGAGAAGGGAAGATGCTGGTGCATGTCCCAGTACCCACATGAAGGCTGCTGGGGTTACTCTGCGTTGTAAGACTGCATTCTGGAACATTCAGGAAAATCAGAACTTGGTACTAAATAATTATAACTATCCCAAGGCAGCAGGGTTGTGTGTGGTGGTTTTTTTTTAATATACTTTAAAATCTGTCAGATCTTCTCAGGCGTGCATGATGTGAGAGGAGCAAGCGTTAGTTCCCACGTTGGCTTGCGGACTGCAGTAAGGGCAAGAAGAACAGGGCAATAAGAACCACTTCAGGGTTCATCCCCACATCTGTGTCACCTCGATGGCTTTTTGCTGCAAGCGTGAGGGTGTGTGGTGATCTGTGGAAAAATGTGAATCTTGGCAGCAGTCCCTGATTCAAAATATCTGGGAAACACTGAGCCGGGAGGTTGAAAATACATCTTGGGGCTTCTTTCTCCAGAAGGAAAAACAGCATCAAACTTCCACTGAGACAAGTGTTTGAAAGACAAAATGTACAATGCAGAATTAAAAGGGAACAGTGTGGTTATCAGACACTAATTGAAATAACAGGAGAAAGGAACAAGCCTGAAAGAATTTTTTAATAGCCTCTTGGTTTGGATCTTTTTGTTCACGTACTTACAGGCACTTTCCTTTTTACCTCTTCAAGACTAATGCAGATACTATACTAAATGCAAAAAAACCCCAACCCGCAAACCCAATAACTTGTCTGAGAGAGATGAAAAATTCACCAAAGTAATTGAACGAGCTTTTGGCTGTTAAGTATCCAGCCTTAAAAACAGAGCAGAGGGTCTGTCTGTGGCATGTGTTGGAGGGATTCTTGCTACAAGACAGATATTAAGGCAGAAGTGGAGGAGGACTACAACATCTAAAATATTTAATATTGCTCCTGGAGAGCAGGTCAGCAAGTGAGCAATGGTTTGGTTGATACAATGAACACAGTGTAAGGCAACGCTGTTGTTATAGCTGGTGTGTTGTTATTTTCTTTTTTTTTAAGTAGTATTGGCGTTAACGCCTGGAGGTCTGAATTGTACCAAAGTCCTGTTGTTTTGTTAAGGGCTGTCATACCCAGAACGAAAGACAAACGGCTACAGCCTGAACTGTAAGGTACTAACAGCTCTTTGTATACAGACTTCGTGCTTTACTCTGACAGAGGCTCCCTCTGAAAACCAGAGCCACCTGTCAGCTGAGCTTTTACTCATGTAAACCTGAGAAAGGTGAGATCTTGTATTTGCCTACACTGCACTGTGCAAAGCAGATGTTGCCCTGATAAGAATTTCTCGCAAGGACCCACACAACCGATAATCTTGTGCCCAAACCCTGGGCAAGTGCCCAAGGCGAAACAGGTGCAAAGGTATCATTCGTGCATGGGCTGAAGGGCTTCCACCGCACACCCAACGTGGTTTGCATGCGGGAATCACAAGTCCAGTCATCCCTCTCTGCTGGGTACAAACTTCATCGTTGACTTTAGGGGGAGCTAGGCATTGCACTGAGTTTATTTTTGATGGAAATGACCCTCAATAGTCCTTGAATGAAAAAAAAAAAAAAGACATTATTCAAGCATTATTATTATTATTATTATCATCAGGGTGTTTTCATGCGTGCTAACAACAAGGTCTGCCTTCTCCCAAGCATTGCTCCACATCTTGCTGGAGCCCACCATGGGTTTCTGTTCCCTCCTGGAAAAGTGCAAAGAAAAGCCAACCTAAAATCTGTGGGAGAGGAGAAGAGTTGAGAGGCAAATTTTCACTCAAGCACAGAAAAAGAGGTTCCTTCAAAAGATTTTGTTTTGCTTGGAAAGGCTTGTGGTGGTTGCTGAAAGGGCACTTCAGTGGAAAAGGGCCAAGCAGCCCTAGGCAGAAGCAACACCCTCAATTGAGAAAGATGATGATTATTATTATTTTTTTTTCAAACAGCAGTACTGTTAAGAAGTAATTAAAGTCAAATAAACCACAGAAAATAGTGTATGACACATCTGTTTGAATTCATCCTGGTTGGAATCCACTGAAACCCATGTAGCACAACACTGGAGACACGCAAGGGGAAGTACAAAACGGAGTATTTCAATGCCCTTTTGCAATTACAGACGTTTCTGATCTCAGGCACCATTTTTACCAAGTATTTAAGCACATACTTACTTTTAAGCACCTGAGGATTTCTTGTATTCAAAAAAACAGTTGCTGAGGACCTGCTACACAGTATGTTAGACTTAGTTATGAAACGCGGAGGACCTGAGCATAGACTAAAGTGGTAGCAATTATTTCACAAGGATACTGACACTTGTTTTTTCCCCTTAAAATTATTTTTTCAGGTTCATGAAAATTGGGAAATAGCTTCTCTTTTTTTTTCAACTGAAAGCTGAGTTACACAGATTTCAGCCTTGATGATTTTGAAGAAGAGATAGAAAATGTGAGTTGAGTGCACTAACCTTGTTGGCTGGCTTAGACACTGGAAGGGAAATAAAGAACCAAGCAAGTTTTCCATAACTCCTCTAAACCAGTCCCATTATTCTGGAGCTTGCTTTATGAATTTTGGGAGTTTGGGATAGGCAGTGCCCTTAAATGTGCTGTCACTTCAGGGCCTGAGCCCAGTTATGTGGATGCCTTCCACGTTTGCAGTTCCCTTTGCTTTGTCCCTCTGCACTCCCTGCAATGCTATCTTGGGAAAAACTTGAAAAAAAATAATAAAAAAAGAAAGATATTTTTGGGGCCCAGCTGTATCACTTCAATTTTTGCTAGCTGTTGAGGAAGATTTGTGAGGACTATCTGGGGGATAAAGGGTCAGGTCAGAGGTAGAAAGCCACTCACCCTCTACCGGAGGCGTTTATAATGCCAGGGCAGCTCCCTGTGGAACGTCCGTCTGTCCGTCCTTCCCTCTGGGGTTGACATGAGGCAGACGGCCTCCCCCCAGCTGTTCCCTCTGTCATGTTATGAATGAGATGCTGAAAAGCAGCCCTTGGCCTTGAGACAGCTCTTCTTTCTTTAGCTCATTCTACCCATCAATTCATGTCAAATAAAATGTTTTTGTAACTATTCTATAACTTTTCGAAGAGCAGAACCCACATGCTCTTTCAAAGGGCAAGTCCAACTCCTGTGCATGGTGAGTTACGTGTGAGAGCAAACAGGACTTTTGCTTTTTGTGAAAAAAATGCTCCTTGACATTCAAATTCTTCCATGAAGAGTTTATCCAAAAAGAGCATCTTTATTATAAGTGAGGATGGGAAAAAAATATCTTTATTCTTCCCCATCAAGACAGTAGTACCTAATGACAATATTGGACATGATCTTCTGTCTTTGATTTCTGATGAACTTGTAAACCTGGTACCAAGAACGGGTGGCTTTACCTGGATTCCGTCACTCCCTAATAAGAGCAAGTGGCATTTCGATGAATTGTTCACCCTTGTAGCTCTTGGCCTGTGCAATGGGTGTGAAGTGTGAGGAGTGAATTATGAAAAATAATTAAAAATCATACGTCACAGCATATTTCCTGACGGAGAATGGCGAGATGATGGCAGAGGCTTTCAGGCCCTCTTTTACCCACTCACCCCCTCCTCTTGTACCAACTTCCAGCAATTCGGCTGTGTGTTTTCTTAGGAACCAGCTTCCACCCAAAGGCTACTGAATTTTTCTTAAATGCCGGTTTCTGTCAGAGCTGATAAGGTGGCAGCCAGCCTGCAAAGATAACGCAGGCTATTGAGGCTTCTTGGATTTGTCTTTATTTGGATGTTTTAGCTGGCGTTTGACACGCACTGAGAGCTGTCTAGAGATTTTGGTTTTGGTGGGTTCTTCCCTCCTTTCTCTTTGTCTTTGGCCCCAAAATGCTTTTAGAATGGTTTGAGGGAGTAAAAAACCCAGGGTGCTAATGGAGCTGGTGAATTAGCAGTGTTTACTGAAGGGAGCAGGGAAGGTGGGCAGCTGGGACTGGATGATGAGGGAGGCTCTGGGCTCTGCTCTTTTGATGGCTCCACTTGGAAAATATTCCCCCCAGCTAGAGTTTAAAGGGGGTGAGGAGCAACACAGGATCATCCTAAACACCCGCTCACTAACAAGAATGTGTTAGGGTGTAGGAAAGTTTGTTACTAATTGTCTTTTCAACTTCCCCCGGCTCCAGCTTCTCCTCTCCCGAAGCATTATCCCTGTTTGGGCTGCTGGCTTTTGTTAACCTGCAGGGGGTTGTTTACACTTGGCTTATGTTAACCAGAAAGGAAACTTTTGCAGTCAAAAATTGATTTACCTGCTGATGATAGTGATTTTGTTATAGGGAGATAGGTGAACAAGACAGACATGGATAGAAAATGTAGCCTGTGCCCTTACACAAAGATGTCTTCTGTTGCCCTTGGGTACGAGATTAGCACCTATTTTCAGCCTGAGGAAGCCTTTCATGATGTAAGGTGTCGCGTCTCTCCCCCCCCCCCACCCCTTGCTCGTGTCTTTGCTGTGACCCTGTGGCGTCCCCAGCTTGGCCTTTGTCTGATGCAGCTCTGTGGATGGAGGCATCGTGGGCCAAATTAGGACAGAGATCTGGCTGGAAATCCCACCAAAAAAAAAGCCCCAACAACCAACAAATAGAAATGAGGCCGTGGCACGGCCCTGTAGCACTGGATTTTATATACCTGACTGTTGCTTGTGGCACCCCTCAAGTGGTTTGTACAAAGCCTGCTGTTATTCACTGATATTTAATATTCATTGTGTTTCACAGTGTTTCACCATGGCTGGAATTACGATGCCAAACACCAAGTCCCATTTTCAAGTTTCAGTGCAATTTGTGGGCATACTTTAATTAAGCTTCACAGCACTGCTTGGAGGGACATATTTTATGCCTACAGTATTGTGCAGGCAACCTTATACAGGGGGTCAGCAGCAGTATGGGAACACAGTGTTTTTGTTACGCGCTTCTGCCCAGCAAATCTTTCTTGCTCTTTAATGTAACCTGTCGCATATGAAATTAATTTCAAACATGCATTTGCTCACAAAGTAGCGTTCTTTGCACCAGAAATCCATAACAGTAGAAGAAACCACTGCCAGATGTCTATATTTATAGAAAACTGGCACGTTCTGTCCGGTGATGACAGAATATTTCAGTATATTTATGAAGTGCTCATGTTTTTAGAAATATAGAAATCCAGTCAATATCAGTAGAACTATTCATCAGACATCTTGACTTTTTTTTTTTTTTTTTATTTTAACCAACAGAACATGTTTCTTTAGTTGATGTGGTACCAAAAAAGAAGCTTTCCCAACCCTTCTGTCTCCACTGTATTTTTTTCCCAGTTTCACAAATCTCTTAATTTAAGAGGGACATCTCTGGGTTTAAAACAAAAATTACTAGAATCTCATGCAACTTTGACTAATACTTCTACATCAAACATTTTTACTTGAGAGAGAGGTGTTCATAAAGCTGAAAGAATAATTTCCACTCTACAACGAGATCTTGCAACATTTTTCAGTTTTTCAGACTATATTTTTTTTGCTAAGATTTCCCTCGTTTGGGTTGTTACCATGCAAAGGGTCTCATATGTGGATCTGATCACATTGGGAGTTAAATTTGGATCAAGGTGAAGGGTGCAGGAGCTCCGGCATGGCTGGTGATTGAAGTGTGAAGCCCATCAGAAACCGCATCCTCAGGACAGTTCAGTTCTGTTCCAGACTTTCCATGTTAGCAGCCAGACTGAGCCACTTGATGACTCGGTGTCAAGGTTTTTGCTTATATACCTGATGTAGACATTGGAGAGTTTTCAGAATTAAAATTTGCAGACATCTCCACAGTTCTTGGTTGGATGGTGCTGTTGGAAGACAGGGATGCATACCTGGCAGTACAGAAATTTAAGGGCTTTAGATTGGTGCCCTTACATATTATGCTAACAAAGAAGGAGCTGTGCAGAAACATAAGGGAAAGGGGCTCCTTGTGGGATTTGCTATTGGAACACAATTGCTAATCTGTGCAATCTACAAATCAAGTTAATTGGGTTTGTTCAGGCTGTTGCTCACTCGATTGCTAAGCACAGTAGCTTGAAGGCAATGGGGGTTTGGCCTCCCAATCTTTGCTGCATATTTGTTTTTACAGAAAATGCCTTTGATATATGTAAGTTATATTTCCGTGCATTACAAATGATAGATTCCTCCCCCATATCCTGTGACAGCCTTCCCTGGAGACAGACAGTCTGTGTTGTTTTAGCAAGATGAAGAAAGATTAACGGGAAAAGTTTTGCTAGTGTTTGCAAAGACTTTGAGCAAAAGGGAAAGGTTTGGTTTGAGGATTTAGTGAGAATGAAAAAGCGTTTCTGAAAACTACTGCCAGCACACAGGCTCCCTCCCTGGCTCCCCTGTTAAGCGGGCAGCAGCCTGTAAGGAGCGTGAGGACAGCCCTGATAAACCCTGAGGGTGCAGGCTTGACACGCACTTGGCTCCTACCATGTGTTCCTGCCCAGGTAGGATTGATCCTCTTGCATCTGCAGGTCTGATAATTGTTTTCCAAGCCACCTGTGCTGGTGGATTGAGTCTCTGGATAGGCAAGGAGCCTCTGTGCTGCTGGGGAGTGCGAGAAGGTGTGTATACGCACAGAAGGTGCTCCAGGGGACCCCTTCCTCCTCTCCATGGGGGCTCACCCCACCAGTCATGGGAATGCTGTCCTGAAGTATGAAGCCAAGGCACCATGAAAGGTGTTCAACTCATAGATAAGTCATCTATATATGGTAGTCTGAGCTGCCATCAAAGTTGATGAAGATGTCAGTAAGTAGGGCATTGAGCTAGTATTGACCAGCTCTCTGTAGACTGTAATGGGAGTTAGACACCTAAATTTAGGTGAACCCAGGAGCTGAGTCCTGGCCATAATTAGGTTCCTGGGATAGTTAATGGTGATGCTGTATATGGTTACTGCTCATTTATTTGCAAGCAGTGCCTGAAATTATAGCCGTTAGGTAATTCACAGGCAAGTCCCTGCTGAGGTTTTTTTCCCTGTGTTTGAGCCTGGATGGACTCTAGCTCACTCCTTAGCTACCTAATATCCTCAGCCAAGGTTAGGCCACCTTTACCCAGAGTCCCCAACTCCTCCCTGCCAGCTGCTGGTGCCTGAGGGCACATCAAAGTTCACACTGCCTGGGCAAATATCTGAGGATAGACCTGTGGTACGTTTTGGCCACTGTCAGCAAAGTAGTTGCATCTGGGAGCTTCACAGGCAGGCTAATTGCTCCTAAGTGTCTGCTATTATATGTATTTGAGGGAAGGAGTGGTCAGTTTATACTCCAGAATGGGAAGGATTAATAGTCCTTGGGGCTTTTTCATCACCGTGCAGGTAATTAGCATCCCAAGCAGGAGGGGCTCTAAAGTCTGACCTGAAACCTTGTGTGGTGTTTTTTTTGCAAAGCATGGACAGGATGTACAGTAAATCAAGTTTGGGCAGTTCTGTTTGCTGAAAATAACATCATTTCACAGTGACCCTGAAAATGTTACTATTTTTTTTCTTTTTTAAGAATCCTAGCAGAGGTTTTGTAGCTGCAGCCGGGAGGAGGAGTTGTGGGTGGTGGATCAGAAGCTGAAAGCAAAACTTTACTCTGTGAGTTAGTGCTGCAAATCCTGCCCTTGCTGACAAGGCTGGCTGCACTCTGACGCAGGCAGAGGACTCGATGGCCTTCACCACAGCCAGATATAGGGGCGGGACAGCAGCTTCTGCTTTGTGTGAACGGGGAAGGTGGACACAACGGCCCAAAGCCCCACCACCATGAAAGGGAACACCAAATCATGGCAGCAGCTGGAAAACGCCACCAACCAAAAGTGCTCTGTGCAGAGCCCCAATGGTCCCTTCAACAGTGTGAAGGAGAGAGGCTCGTCTGATGTGTGCAGAGGCAAGGCAGGATTTATTTGGCCCAGTCTATTTACCTGCATTAGACCGAGACACATCATGCCCTAAAAGCACCTTTTCCTACCGTGGTGTGGTACCCTTCAGGTGTGTGCGTCTGAAGTTAGAGGTGAAGGAGTCCTGATGGGGTCTGGTTTTGAGTGTGTCCTGGTGTAAATCAGGAATGGCTTCTTTGAAGTGGAAAAGGAAAGGCTAATTTAAAGCCAAGAAACGTGACTTCACCCTCAGGCTTCAGTGAGTGTTAGAAGGATTAATGTGCGTGCCAGCCCTTTTCCTTACACAGGCAAACCTTTTCCTTATGGCATGAAACTCAGCTTGTTGCAGAAGGCTCAGGTACTACAAAACCTCTGTTAAGGGCTTGCATGGGAGGCCAGAGGTTCATAGGCATTATGCAGCCTGTCTGTCTGCACACAGAGAAGTGTCATGGTAAATGAATCCATTACCCAGGATTGTTGATTTAACACCTTTCTTGTACCTCTGGAAGAAGCTTCCTTCAAGGTCTTAAATCTGTGTTATCTTCAGCTCCCTCAGTGTAATTGGGGATTTGTGGATTAGAGGATGGGAACCAACGTCACTGCTGATTTTCTGCATTTTTGGAATGTGAGGGAAGCGGCTGGGGGTGGAAGAGTTCTCGTATGTAGAGTTTATTGGTGTGTCTTAGGTACAGTTTTATTGCTTTGTTAAAAGATGTCGAGCTGTATGATTTATTAGCACTGCCACAGAGACTGTATTAGTGATTATTTCACATTCCATGAGATCTTAGTGGGTCCTGCCCATGGTAAGGTCAAAACGAAGGGGTATTTGACATAGTACTGCTTTACTTACAATAACAACTGATAACAAGCCTAGAAAATAAGAAAGTCTCTTTGACTGCAGGGTGCGTTATCTTGCAGCAGATATCAACTGAGCCTTCCAGAGAGAACTGTTGACCCTTTGCTGCATGTTGTCAGATCTCTAAGAAGTGCCATGCCAAATCTGCATGTGTGCACGTGCTTGAAAGTGCTTTTACTTGCTTAGGAACAGCCATCCAACATTAGCAATTATTCCTGGCAAATACAGTACTGTCTCCTAACCATGCTGGATCATGGGGTTTGGTTGGGAATGACCAGACCCAAATGGCATGAAAAAGAGCTTGTAAACATTTGCTTTTCTTTTTCAGGGGTATCTTCTAGTAAAAACTGAACATGGCCCATTTGGTGCCTTCTGGAGCAATGGGTCATGCCCCTCAAGCCGGGATGTCATACCTGAAGTGGTTTATGGTTCTTTGATTATTTCTGCTGCACAATTAGAGG
Source organism: Gallinago undulata (assembly GCA_026546715.1). Classification (NCBI taxonomy): domain Eukaryota; kingdom Metazoa; phylum Chordata; class Aves; order Charadriiformes; family Scolopacidae; genus Gallinago; species Gallinago undulata. The sequence goes on from JAOTQQ010000032.1 coordinate 46,030,769, forward strand.
TCTCTAAAAAAATGGGTGGCTTTTGACTGCAGCTTTCACATTGCTGCAATGCCGCAGCAGCTGAAGCTTTAAGGAAATCAGTGACTGTTGCAGGTCTCTTCATTAAAAAAAAAAAAGGATCTTTTGGGCTTAGAGCTCCATTTTGGGTGATTGCCATCCAGCATAGTAGACCAGTTCCCTTAGGTCTACATTTGACCTTGCAGATTTGGTTAGGCCAGCTTGGAGTGACAGGCCATCCATAGGTCAGCCTTGCCTTCACAACATCTGTAGTGGTGGAGATAAGACAGCAATTGCATCCTCTGCTAGCTCTCCCCTGCTTCCAAAGCAGATTTTACAGTGTTTTGTTAATTTTTCACAGGCAACTACTGGCCAAGCAGAGACATTCCTCGTCTGTTATTCATGAGGAGAAACGCTTGATTAGGGCTCCCTTTCCTGGAAGCATCAGTGAAGCTGATGCCCTGGATCCTCTTCCACAGATAAGATTAAGAGCACTGAAATCGGCACACTTCTGGCAGTGGTTTTGACTGGCTTAGGGTGGTAATTGCAGAGAGGCCACTTTCGAGGATGATGAGGTATTTTTCAAAAGTATTCCTGCATCATTTGTCAAGTGCCATTTGCTGATGGCTGCTGGGGGCAGAGAACTCACCTAATTGGGATGGATGTATTTTTTTGGCATTGTTGCTTTTGCTGGCAGTGGCTGTAAGGGTTGCTGCTATGAAGGGAATGAGTCACTCATTTCTTTGAAGCTGTGAAGAAAGGTTCTGCATGTTCCCATTGCTATTAAACATGAAGCTGTGATGTCGGTGGTTTCCTTTTCTCTTGCTTTCAGTGTATTTGGTTTTCATATCAGGGAGGTCAGGAATTCATGTTTGCTACCTTCAAGGTGGGAGGAGTCGTGTAGTCTTTAGCTCTTTTTGCCCATCCCAAACTGCTGTCACCAAAGCACTTGTCGCTGCACTGTATCCCCAGGCTGGGAATACTTTCAGTTGCCGTTTTTGTAGGGAACCTGCCTGAGCTGTCAGCCTCATGGCTCTATTTTTCTTATTATTATTTTATATTTTTATTAAAGTGACTGACCAGTGCAACCCCGGAAAGCAGCCAGGCTTTATACCATGGCGTTGCAGTTTGAAGGATGCAAAGATCAGTTCATAGCATTAGAGCGGCTGGTCTGTCCTGCCCAGCACAGAGTTGGGACCTTCATCTATTTTGTCTCTTCTGAGGGGATACATTTGTGTTTGATTAAACCCATTCTAGCATCTCTCTATGTGATTTCGCTGCAGGCAAGTGAAGGATAGAGAGGAGTAGCTGCCACCTGGGAAAGTCTTTCAATAATCAGGGAACCAATTTCCCATCTTTTTCTTAACAAATCTGACTGCCTTTTTGCCTCTTTAGAGCTTCTTACTTATCAAAATGCTGAAGTGATTCCCCTGATAAAGGACTGGTCCATGAGAGAGCTGCTTGGTTATGTGAGGGACTGTATCCTCCCCACAGGTAAATTTTCACTTGCTAAAGGTAAATTTTCTGGAGACAGAGTAATCACTTGGGGACTTAAGTGTGCATTTTTAAAATAAGATATAAGCCCCAGCCAGTGTCTTGTAAGCACTTTTCTTGGCTGCTGGTCCTGCTTAAAGCTGGAACAGCAGATTTCACCCTCCAAGTAAAATCTGGCCCCCAAGGGTTGCATCTCTACCTAACATCAGTGACAGCCCATGGTTCCTCCATTGTGTTTACTTTCCTTGGATCTGTAATTAAAAAAGCAAAACCATCCCATCCTCACCCCCACAGAGACCATATGTGGAACTGACTCTCTATGGTTTATGCAAACCCAGCTTTTTAAAGCAGAAAATGTGTCTGAAAATAGATTGAAAATGATGTAAAAGCCATGCTCTTCAGAGAAAAACACCAACCCGTTTTGCCCTCATGGTTCTGGAAGGGATTTGATCTTGTGCAAAATGTGTTTCCCCCTTGGCCCCCTCCCCTCACCCAGAGCTGTAAGTCCGCTTTTGTTAGGCTGGTGTCGCAGAGCTAAATCCTGGAAACGTAATTTATTCAAAGTGTTCCGCACACATGTAAATGGGCAAAACTTATTGACAGCTGAGTTAAAGTATCTCTTTCTTCTGCGTAACAAGGCACTTTTGCTGAATCTTTCAACTGCTGGCTTTGTTCCTCAGACGGGTGAAAAGAGCTTACAGGGGAGAAATGGGCAGGCGGAGAAAACGCCTCTGGTGTGTGTTATGTGTCTGCACTGTCACAAATTTGCACGCGGAGAGCGCGGCAGCACCTCTCCCCACGCGAATATCCCCATCGCATCGGAAGGGGTACACACAGTGCACAAATCTGGGCATTTACTCGATATAAGAGGAGCTGCTGTGGCTGCATGCGTGGGCACGCTGCCTGTGTATGTGGTACTTCGAAAAGCTTCAAGTCTACCTTTTAACTCTGTAAAATAACAGTCCCCGAAAGGACCGTGGTATTTGTGTATTAAATTCCAAGCACACAGCAAATTTAGCTGAACTTTCTGCTGCTTAAGCACTAGTCTTTCCTCCTCCACACAAGGCCTTGAATTAGCTAATTAAAATCTAGTGGAGAGAAGGAACAGTCTGCAATGTAGTGAACTTACCAGATTTCTGAGGTCATTGCTGGTACAGAGTTCCCTCACTCTGTCCCATGAAAAGATTTTTAAGTATTCATTGGAAATCTCCCATGGATTTAACTTCTTCCTTTGTTTTGCTTTGCAGTAAAAGCTTGATTGAAAGTGGCTGTGGCAGCAGTAATGCCTGGCTGAGTTTGGAGAAAACAAGCTCTAGACCCATTTAGACGTTTCATTTAAAAGCAGCTTCCATTATCTCCTATTAGGGGCTGTGGTTAGTAAGTAGCAGGGTGAATGCATGTGTGTGTTCATCCATTATGACTTCTTTATTAATTTTATTTTTTTAATCACTACTTTTTAGAAAGAGGTGTTTGTTGATTTTTTTTTTTTAATATAGATAATTAATGCCTGATAAACCTGTATCCAGTTTTCTAGGGAAAGACTTTGATGGAGGATCCTAGGAGTATTGAGTCTCTATCTGTCCATCTTTTAGAATTTCTTCAGTGTCTCATGAAAGAAAACTTAAGAAAATTTGGCATTTTTCCCCTTCTTATATTTTTCGAGTGAGACAAAGTTTTTAAAACTAGAATTAAATACTGGAATTTAAGATGTCAGTTAGTGTAACCTGATCAAAGCTACCTCATGTTTCAGTAAATGTCTTATTTTTGCGGCCTTAATTAGCACAGATGACACTTTGAGAAGAGGAGCCCCACTGACTTCGGTAGTATTGGATGAAGATTTTGAGTTTGGCTCAGTAAGAGTAGAATAGATCAATACATGAAATGGAGTACTTATTTATTTAAGGACACGGCTGGAAATGTTTTGTCTTAACTCCAGAGCAGATAGGGCACATGGAGGCAGTACTAGCTTCTGCAGCATATCTCTGCTGAGCGGGGAATTGCATGAGGGAAATTCTGCCTTAGCAGCTTTTGCCTGAAGCGTGCTCTCTGTGTTGGGACAAAGAACTATTTGTCAGCAGAGGCTGTTTCATATAAAAATCATATTTTTGGTTGAGTTTCATTTTGGAGGCCCTTCTCTCCCCCGGTATGTTCCTGCTGCTGGCTGCCTGCTGCCTCCTCACACTTCTCTGGCTGCACTGGGCCAATCAGTCTGAAAACAAATGCAGCAAAACATTCTCTGCTGGTTTAATGACCTGAATCTTCTTTCTTACCACGACAGTACCTAGGGATGGTGACACTCTGAAGAAAGGAAAGGGTTGGTTTGATTTTTGCTTTAGTGTTGCTTCAGACTTAGATCTCTCCAAGTTTGTAACTGAATCCAAAGACCTTCCTGGTGCTGATGCTGATGGGCATTACTTGGTTTCATCTTTGTAGTTTGAGCCTAAGTTTGGAAGAGCTTAGATTTAGGTGTTTGAGTTCTTCATGAAAGTGAGAGGTCTGATTCTGCGGTGCCTTGTTGCTTTCTTTTTTTGCGGGGCTAATGATAGGGAAATACCACTTGCTTATCAGACTGATAGGAGGAAAGAGTTCCTAAAAATACCCTTTTTTGTGAGGGTTTTCCATGGCTGCTGGACAACAGTCAGGAAGGCTCTGTGTTGGGACAAGGGCTATGCTAGAAGTGTGGAGGGAAATGTGCTCAGTCTGTATTCTACTTCAAGAGTCTGTCAGAGGTGGTGGGAATCATAGAATCATATGGGGTTGGAAGGGACCTCTAGAGATCATCTAGAACAACCCCCCCTCCCAGAGCGGGTCTACCTAGAACACGTTGCACAGGAACTTGTCCAGGTGGGTTCTGAATGTCCCCAGAGAAGGAGACTCCACCACCTCTCTGGGCAGCCTGTTCCAGTGCTCTACCACTCTCGCAGTAAAGAAGTTCCTCCTCATGTTTAGGTGGAACTTCTTATACTCAAGTTTGTGCCCATTTCCTCTTGTCCTGTCACTGGGCACCATTGAGAAAAGACCATCCCTGTCTTCCTGACACCCTCCCTTTAAGTATTTGTATGCATTGATCGGATCCCCCCTAAGTCTTCTCTTCTCAAGACTAAAAAGATCCAAGTCCCTCAACTTTTCCTCATAGGAGAGATGCTCCAGGTCCTTAATCATCTTTGTGGCCCTTTGTTGTACCCTCTCCAGCAGTTCCATGGCCTTCCTGAACTGGGGAGCCCAGAACTGGACATAGTACTCCAGATGGGGCCTCACTAGGGCAGAGTAGAGGGTCAGGATGACTTCCCTCGACCTGCTGGCCACGCTCTTCTTGATGCACCCCAGGATGCCATTGGCCCTCTTGGCCACAAGGGCACATTGCTGGCTCATGGTCATCCTGTTGTCCACAAGAACTCCCAGGTGTTTTTCCTCAGAGCTGCTCTCCAGCAGGTCAGCCCCCAACCTGTACTGGTGCTTGGGGTTATTTCTCCCCAGGTGCAGCACCCTACACTTGCTCTTGTTAAATTTCATTAGGTTTCTCTCGACCCAACTCTCCAGCCTGTCCAGGTCTCGCTGGATGGTGGCACAGCCTTCTGGGGTGTCAGCCACCCCTTCTAGTTTTGTGTCATCAGCAAACTTGCTGAGGGTACATTCATCCCTTTGTCCAGGTCATTGATGAATATATTGAAGAGGACTGGAGCCAGTACTGACTCCTGGGGAACACCACTTGTTACAGACTTCCAGCTGGATTCTGTGCCCCTAATCACCACCCTCTGGGTTCTGTCTTTTAGCCAGTTTTCAATCCACTTAACTGTCCATTCAGGGAAAGAGTAAGATGAATCCAATCAAACTCCTTCAGGGAAGGAGTAAGACAAATCCAATGAATCCCACGGCAAGTTCAGTCCATCACTGTAGGTTCTCCTCACATGTCATCCTTATCTTGAGCAGAGAAGGGGGAGCTGGGACTGTGTTAGGCCTTGCTCACACCCACACAAAGTGCCCTCAAGTTGGAGGCCTCTTTTGAACTAGGTGGGCTCTTACGTAAAGATTTCAGCATGCTGGATGAAGTAGGGAGCATTGGGAAGGAGCAACAGGCAGGAGAGACATCCAGACTCTTTGGGAATTGGTGTTAGTCCTGCCCCATGATGGGCAAGAAGACGTCTGACTTTTGTTCTATGAGTCTGCCTTTTGGACTCTTGAAAGAGTGAGACTCCTGGGCTCGCCAAGCAATGTGCTCTGAGGATTAATTTTAAATTAGCCCAAACGAAATTACTTAGTGAAGCTTAATTTCTTGGGGGGCTATTGGTGCTGTCAGGCTTGGACAGGGCCTCCCTGTGGCTGCACTGACTTCTGTTAGCTTTATGACTGCGGCTGTGAAATTAACCATTTAACCATGTAATGACTTATTATTTTATTTTATTTTTCCAAAACCAATATTTATGCAAAAGCATTAGGAGTGCCGGGGATTCTAATGCAGCATTTCTTTGCCTCATTTCCTGCCCAGCTGTTGTCCTCTCCATCCTCCTGTCCCCTGTCTGGCCAGTGATGTGGCCTACAGCTGTGTTGAGGTCACACCTGCAGCTCTGCAATGACCACCTCGGCCAGCTCTGCTCCTCAGGGAGCTGGGACCAGCCATGGCCTGTGACCGTCTGGCTTCTGGCTTGCTTCAGCCGTCATACCCAGTGTTGGCCCAGCTGCTATTGTGGCCATCAGGAGTATTATCTCTGGACCTTGTGTCTGATGAGGCCACCATGGGGCAGGAGCACTTACTGGAAAATGATTTATACTAATTAGGTGGCTTGAAGATTTCTCGTGGAACAGTAGGAGGGAAGACACGGAGGTCAGTTGTCTTTATTCTCCAAAAAGCCATCATCACCTGATAAAGATTCAACTGCCTTAGGTTTTGAAGAGGATGTTTCATGCTGCTTCAGCCAAAGCGGGCAGTGAAGACTTCAATCTTGTGACCTTTGTTCTCTAAAGAGCGTGTCAAGTTTTGGCTGTGCTGCTGACCTTGACTTTTAATTGTTGAAGAGGATGTGAGATCAGCCCCAAGCCTTTGTGCTGCAGCTTGCCTGGTGAGAGAGGGGAAGTGCCGTGCTTCTCTGCACACCGCTGCTGCCACAATTTAATTTGAAAAAACACATAGCCAACCCCCCCACCCCACCCCCAAAATAATGAGCTACCTCTTAACTGCAAAAATTAAAACAAAATAAGAAAAAAATTACTAATAAGGACGGGAAACCTGATGATATCAATAGCTGTGTTTTGAGGCAGATTGTTACACCATGATGCAGTAGGGGTTTCCCTTAATTTAGGTGGGTTTTTTTTAACATAAATTTCATCCCCATACGATGGGCCAAAACCCCATTGGCTTCTTCAGTGATAGCATATACTTGTGAGGTATCACAGTTTGGCCTGACAAGGCTGCCTAATTCTCCCTTGTGTTTCTCCCATGGTGTTTCAGAACCAGTTCTCACCATGATGTGATCCAGCTGAATCTGATGCACCAGGTGCTTCAGAGAGAGGACACAGTGGGATGAGTTTGTGAAGGGCCAGCATGAAGGCTGAAGTTTGTGAAGGGCCCTGCAAGGGGGGAAGAGGATCTTGTTCTGTGGGTAGATCAATACTGAGCTCTGAAGGGCATTTCACTACCTTGTTGCTTGCCCTTGTGTTGCTCTGATGGGGGAAAGCGACCCAAGGTAGTCTGCAATCTCCTTTAGAATCAAGTCTATAAATGAGGTGCCCTGTGGACCACATAATGCTATTGATGATTGCTCCATGCCTTTTCATCATGCCATTCTCTGCATCCTCTCCCTGTCCTTCGTACTGGTGTTTACAAGGAGGTCCTGGGAAGGTAACTGCCTGTGCTCAGCTCTTTTCTAGACAGCATAAATTATTTAGGGCCCTTTTATATCTCTTTGGCCCTTTTACTTGACATAAAAGTGCTAGAGTAAGACTCAAAATTTCTGTGCTTCTCTGCAGAAAGGAGTTACTTTCTCCTTTTTCCCCCACCGTGGCAACCCTTTCACTCATGCTGGTGGGCAGTCATTTCTTGGCTGACCTTGCCAAGGATAGTCCCCAAGTGTTGACTACTTACTATCTAGGTTTCAGGGTTCCTGAGATACGTCCTGTACGGAACAGCACTGAGGAACTATCTTTTTTTCTTGACAAATGTCTCCTTACAACCTTGCTGCTCATGTGGGTTATGTGATTTCCAAGCTGGCCTGGAGCCTAGAAGTGAACTCATAGGCCTCAAGGAGCAATCAGTGCTGCAGTGTTTTAACCAGCCCAGCCAAACTCTGTGTGTGTGTGCATGTGTGAAAGCACTTTCCAGCAGACTGGCTATCTGGAACGATAACCCACCTGGCCTAGCTCCATTCAACAGCGATATCAGCTGCAGTTCTCTGGTCCCATCAAAACCCCAAGCCAAACAAAGTGTTTCCTCCCAAAATAGCTGTTTTAAACTGCACAAATGTCACCTGTGTAGGTATGTGTGAGTAGAACAAGTCTCTCTCAAACTTAGTTTTGTGTGACAAGCAAAGGAACTGCTGGGAAAACTCAGGTCTGAGCTGGTCCCTTTGCATCAGTGAGGTGTGTCAGGGAATCAACTTGCCTCTGAAATCAGGTCCCCTCACTCCTTTTCCAGGTGCTGCTGTCTTTGCAAGGGCTATAGCAAGGGAATTTGAAGGAATATGCTTGTGATGGATTTGGAGGCTCTCTAGGTAAAGCCTTTAACCCGTGGGTTGGAAACAGAGTCTGCTCTTTTATACTTCCATTGTGCTCTCCTGTAATTGGCTCTGGAGATGCTGGGCTGGCTCCTTTGAGAAACAAGGAACTTGTAAAGGTGTCAAGTGGTTTTAGTATGAGCTGAAATGAGCTCTGAGTGTTTCACAAGCCCATTAGGAGCGTAAAGCCTGTCTTACAGTACCAGAGCCCAAGAAGGAAGCAAGAGAGGGGTTGAGTTTGGCAGAGGGGTTGGACTAGATGATCTCCAGAGGTCCCTTCCAACCCCATGTGATTCTGAGAGAAAGGCAAGTTTATGTGTTTCCATTTTCCAAAGGTATCTTATTGCTTCAGGTGACAGGATTGATGAAGGCTTTGATTTGGGGCCATCCTTATTTTACAGTCATTGCTCTATTGCTGTCTGAAGAGCCTGTCAAACAGAGTCTTTGCAGAGAGTATGCTGGGCTGTGGGCTAGGGAGCTGGTGTGGGAATCATCTGACCTGTTTTAAGTGCTTGTGTTATCATGAGATGGACAGAGTTTCCCTTTACTCTTGGTAGAAGGAGCTGAAGGGAACCAGCTTGGATGTAGGCAGCTGCATTGTGGAAATCTAGGCTGTTATTTGGTTTCCCAAACACAGATAACTGGCACATTGGGGGGTCTTACCCAAGGCTCTGCTACCCTACAAGAATACAGGAATCCCATAGGTTGTGTCCTATCTGACATCTCCTTATGGGTGACCTGGGGCATCTTCTGCTGCCTCAAGCATCCTATTCTTTGAGTGACTCAGGGCCCTAAAGCCAGGAGAGCTGTTTCCCATCTCTACATCTACCCATGTCTCTGCTACTGATTTATCCTGCTATGGTCACAGAATCGTAGAATGGTTTTGGTTGGAAGGGATATTTTAATGGTGGGAATTCCCTTTGCAATTACTGTAGGCCTTAGAGTATTTCCTGCTTTTACGACCATTTGAAAAACCAAGGAAACAGGATTAGATGAGAATTCCTGTTTTCACATTTTTAATTTGTTGTCCTTTTTTTTTTTTTTTTTTTTCTGTCCTGAACCAAGATATTTCTCCAGAAAAGCTGTATAAGATTGCTAGACTACATTCAACAACACCAAAGCTGGGCGGCCAAGAAGGCAGTATGCAAAAAGTAATTTTGTTAAAACTAATCTAGTAAGTTTCGGCTGATGGAAAGTATAGCACTTAGTTGTGGCTTTAGTGCCTTTCTTTCATAGCCATGATGCCAATTTTCATAGGCATGCACTGCGGTAGGGCAGGGCACAACCCAGTCCTGGGTATCTGTTGCAGATCTCTCAGAAGCAGAAGCCGCTTCTGAAAATCTTTATGCACAACCTCTCCAAGCCTCTGATTTCTATACAGTTCTTCGACATGATACAGTTGAAGAATACAGTGAAAATGTTGGAAAATATTATTGTTAAACAGACCTCCAGAATTTCCCATTTACCAGGACCGGCCTGCCTTGACAAGCCCTTGAGCCGTCCTAACTTTTCTCTCCCAGCTTCCTGACAGAAGGCGTACACCATTTCCCAGAGAGACTCCTGCCAGTGCCAGAAAAGGAGACACTGCTGCTTTGCTCAGAGTTGTCCTTGTGCTTTTTCCTCCCTCTTGTTATTGAGATAAGGGGTCCGTGAAAGACTGTGCAAAGCACCATGTCGGTTTAATCAGCATATGAGGGAGAAACTAGATATGCCCTGTTAGTGCAGTCACAGTCCAAGCATGAAATTAAGTGGAGGTGGGGGTGGATGCGACGAAGAGAAATGCTCTCCATCTCTCAGGCATGTAGCTGAGAGTCTACAGAAAGGGGGGGATTGAGCGAGTGCCCTTGCAGAAAGCCTCTTGGAGCCTGGCAGACCAGGGCTGGTGTGTCTTGCAATTATTGCACATAATAACCCAAAGTGTGTCACGCTGCAGTTTTGTGTGACGGTATTAAATGGCACTTTGGGAGAGTGTGCGTGCTGATTACAGCTGGTGAGGAATGCCATCACTTTAAGAGGGCTGAAAAAGAAGAAGTGAGAACGAAAAGATTTTCTTTGTGCCTTGAGGGATGTGAGGATAGTGTTTTCCCCGTCTCCCCAGGGATCAGTGGAGAGTTACGTTCACTCAATCCAAACATCAGAGCCGGAGGCTGCATGTTGACATGGGATTGAATGCAACCTGTCTGGGTAAATGCTCCTTGAAACCATGGGGCTGTGTGGTGGCAAATGCCTTGTAGCCTGAATTACTGCAAAGCACTGCTGTGCACTGCCAAATGGGGTCTGTCCTTTGGCCCAGAGCTGGATGTGTGATTGTCTATCTAACACGGTACTTTCAGCCTTCGCAGGCTGGTGCTGCTGCTGAGAGAAGTGGTCCCTACCTGCCTGCTGCCCCTGACCACCTACGAGTCCCACTCTACTCCTCCCTTAGTGCCACTGTAAGCAGTTATAATAAAGTGACCCAACTTCAGCCACAGCAGTGATTTAGGCCAACACACGTTGTGCAACTACAGCCCTGCTTTCCTCTCACGGTTGTCTCACGTGGAGAGGATGAGGCTAGATGAGTCTCAGCCCTTTTCTACCAAGCACTGATAGACTAGTGCATCCCTCTTTGCCTAATTTGGGGGAATTCACCAAGAAGTTCATACAGGTTGAGCTTTTACTGCCTGTCCTGCAGAGCCTCACAGATAGATGGGTAGAAGCTTTAAACAGAAGAGAGCTCCAGGCTACTGTTGTGGTCCTCCTTTCTTGGTGTTCTGATGCACAGAGGACCATAGGATTTTCTACTGCTGTGGTCTATTAAAATGAATTGTCTTTTTGATGTGGAAGTAAAAGGAAAAGATACTTAAGATGGGAATGTGATTCAGGACCTCCCTTGCAACTGGAGAAGCCTTTCTTGAGACACTGATTTTGCCATCAAGTCTGACTTTCTGCATTTTTTTGCAGTGATTTTTAATGTGGTCTTTAGGCTTAAAAATTGACAATGTTGTATGTTTAATCACTCAAGATAATACTTAACTTTTAATAGATGTTTTAGATATGACAATTGTTTCTGATATGATAATTATGTGGGGAACCCTCAAAAAGATTGTTGCAATGACACGTCATGCTCACCCAATCTCTGCTATTTAATTATCCTTCCTGTCTTTGCATACTGAAGAAAGCACTTTCCATCTCTTTCAAAATGAACAAATTAAGTAGAATATTTGTATTTGCATCTTCTTGCAAATGATGATTTTAGTAGCCTCAGCCTACCCTCTGAGTTCTCTGTGTGCTACCTTATTCAGGCAACAGTCCTGCTGAAATTCATGGGTATTGCACCTTGTAGTGGATAGATCTTAAAATGCTTTATAGAGGCAGCTGGCACCCTTGTCCCTGCTTTACAAATCTAAGGCACAGGGAAGAGCTTTAACCAAGCAGCAAGGGAAAGAGAGTATGACCCACCTTATAGTCGGTGGTAGTGTTGTAAGTCAGTGTTAGATCACTCCAGCTCAAACTATTGCTATCTGTTCTCCCTCCTGTGGCTCTTCAACTGGGGCTGGAAGCACTAATTATTAAAATGCAGAAAAAGAACTGAATTTGGCCTAGCTTATTTTGTGTGTACACCCTACAGGACACAAATCTGAGTGTGTAAATATACAGATACGGAGCCAACGCTCCAAAACAGGTCTATGACCAAATGAAATTTCAGAGATGAGATAAGTGAAGACAAGGATGCTCTGGTGAAAGGGGCGTCTCCAATACGCCCGAGAATTTGACATTCTTATTGCTGCTGTAGCTGTGCAGCATCATTGGGGAAATCATCTCATGGCTCTTTTGTTTCTTATTCTTGGATATTCTTGTTAGTTCTCTGAATGCTTCAGTTCAGCTCTGATTAGACAGCTTACTCCTGCTGTGGGAAGAAGCTTTCTGTAAACTATATGAAATCATATAGCTGCGGCGCTTGTTCTGACTTAATCAAATAGACCCTCTGCTTTTCTGTCTGTCTCTATATTGAAGCCAGGAAAGTTGGAAAGGGTCAGCAAGCAGCATATATTGGCCTTGGATGCAGTCCTCACTGCTGCTTTTTCTATTTGGGTACTCTGTCTCCCAGCAGCCATGCAGTAGGTCAGTCCCTGCCACAGGGGCACCAACCCTGAGTGGCTGCAGGTGGGATCGCCCGACTTGCTTTGCTTGGAAGCAACGCGCAGATCCCTGCTGTTCATCCGGGCTGGTGATCTCTGCCATCCCCCAGCCTGCTTCCCCAGATTCCCCACCTCCTCCCCTGCCCGGGCCCTTTGCATGCATGTGGTGGTGAGCTACGGGGCGGCGCAGAGCGGTCTCCCTGCCAGACACTCAGGCGTCCTGCCAGCCGCCCTGCTCCCTTGGGCTGACAAAAGCTGGGGCTGCTGCAGGAGGAAGCATGTGCAGCTCCCAAGGGGAAAAGGAGAGCGAGCACTTTGTATCACTTGACAGGAAGGCCTTTGCTTGACAAAAGAGCACTGCTGACAGGCTCCAAAAAGCAGCCCGGGGCTTAAATTTCCTGAGCCAGCAAGACATCGCAAGCCTCAGTGCGGAGGGGTTAAATAGATGGGAATGAGAGCGGGATTCTTGGGTGTTGGCAGACCTTGGCAGGTGGGTTCCTGACCTGCGCGTGGCTCTTGCTTCCCAAAAGGTGAGTTTTCCACCTATCCCTTCCAGCCCCTGGTTTCTGTGCAGCAGCTGGGGCATCAGGGATGCCCACAGCTTGGGAAGTGCTTGCCAGATTTTTCACTCCCCCCTCTGCTCCCCCCTGCCCGAGGCTCGCACAGCAGTGAAGTAATCTGTGACATTCAGACAGCGGGAAGGGGAAGCCGCTGCAAAATAAAATAACAGCATCAGGAAGCGGCACCGTGCTCTCTCCCGCTCCCAGCTGGGAAATGACAACACTTCATTCAGCTGCTCAAAGCCCGTCGCTGGTTCAGCCCTTGTGGCGCAGTGCTGGCTAATAACTTCCCTGGCTGCCCCCGCTCGGCGCTGCCTGCCCAGTGGGTGCAGGGGTACGGGGAAGATGAGGCAGGCGAGGTGCCAGCAAAGAGTCACTATAACAGCAGGCGCTGTACAATAACACCTGGCAAAACAGTTGCTTGGGTTTATAGCTTCTGTGAAGACCCTGGAGGGTGTTTCTTTTACATTTTAATTCCTGCTAGTTACATTTTGCAGGAAACCCGGACCCCCCCTCCCCCCTTTTATGGTGGCTGTTACTTTTACAGATGTATTGCAATCCAACATTTCACAGCCCAAATCCAGTGTGTAACGTGTCAAAGCGAGACCGCCGGAGGCAAGCTGACCACTGGGACAGGTGGTGTGTGTGTTGGGAGAGAGGTTTTTCTCTCCTCCTCCTCCCCTTATCATTACAAACCAACCCCTTGGTGCAAGACACTGTCTCTCTAGGCAGGTACCTGAGTGCAGGAGGCTGGTCCTGCATTTCATCCGCGGTTTCTCTTCAATGGGCGTGAAAGTGCAGGGAAGTTGATGAGCCTTCTTTTGTAACTTGCCCAAACCAATGGACAACAACCAGTTGAACCGCAGCTCCCAGACAGAGGCTGCAGTTTGTTCCTGGAGTAAAATAATCCTAGAAGGGGAGACACTTGTTTTTGTGGATGCTTGGGTTTGTTAGCACTGATCTGACAGTGTGAGAAGGACGTGAAAGGGAGTGTGTGAGAAAGTGCGGGTATCATCTAACTGTAGACATCTAATTTGGGTATCTAAGTGAGGACTCAGAGTTGTGTCTACTCTGTCTATTAGCTACACAGGAGGGTAAAGATAGGCAGTGTAAATAGCTCCAGACATTCGAGCTTACAGGACAGCCGCTGGAGGGAAACGGTGCTGAAAATGCCATTGCTTTAATGGTCAGAACTGGGCTGGACAGTGCACCAGTGAAGAGCTCATGTGCTGATGAAACGAAAGGGCTGGTAGTGAAAGGTCTCCTCTGTCATTACCCAACCCTGCTAATCTGAACCAGAAGTGTTTCCCTGCCTTCCCTAACAGCAAGCAATTCTTCAAAAGCAATCTCAATTTTCCCTTCTCCAGTGCTCTCTCCCTTTCATTAAGGTGGGGGAAAAAACAACCTGGCACATCTCACCTGATGAATAGAGGCTGATGACACTGGCCAAGCACCTTAACATTGACAGCAAGATCCACAGACTTCAAATCCTCAAAAGAAGATTATATTCTTTGTTTAAGTATGACTGGAATGTAAAAATAAGCAAGGCAAAGCCTCCCTTGTTAACTGGAGTCCTAAACCGCAGATCTGTTGTGGATTTAATGCCTGTTCTCCTCATCTGAATCTGAATGGACACAAAGGAGTCAGCGCCTGGTGATGGGCTTGAAGTTCCCAGAGAATTTCTGTCTACTGTTTGGGGCGCCCACAGTTTCAGCTCTGGTGAGCCTGACTGTGGCTGTCCACAAGCCCTCTGTAATCTTGTGGTTCTTTTCTAACGTTGGCCCCTAAAAACTGCTTTCAGAAATCACAAAGCAGAAATGGTTGCAAGTAAATGCATGGGGCTGCGTGCCTGTCAGTGCTGCCTGGGGAAGGTGGCCTCACTGCTGCCCTCCAAACCAGCCACCTCCAAACACTGTGCCATCCTGGGTTGAAGCTGGCAGAGCTTGCTTATGGTCCTTGTGCTGCCGGGTGGGCACTGGTGGGAGGAGGAGGACGCTGCCATGTGAGTGACTGTTCTGAAGACTGCTCTTGGCGGATGGTGTGAATGAGGTTGCTGTTTGACAGAGATGTTTAGAAAGGTTAGGGGCTTGATTGGCAACAAAATATTGCCCACCAAGGACTCATCAAGATGGCTTTATAGCACAGGATGCAGCTTGTCTTCTAGGGATCCCAGACCATATTTTCCATGGACTTTAATCATGCACTCTGAGGGTTAGAATGCAATTCCTGTTCTTTTTTAATCTTTTAAAATTGTTTCTAAAAGCAGCCACTTTTTTTCTTAGCATGCACCAGCAACTTTAGGGGGTAACAGAGTTTGTGGAGCCCCCCAAGTTGCCCCTCCAGCTTCTAGGCCCTCTTTTCACATGCTGTGACTTGATAGCATGACCCAAGAGATCATAGAATCATAGAATGGCTTGGGTTGGAAAGGACCTTAAAGATCACCTAGTTCCAACCCCCCTGCCCTGTGTCATCTCGTTGCTGTGCTGCCATCACTGGACATGTGGAGAGGAACATGCACTCCATGGCGTGTAGGGTATAGACATAAATGTCTGTTCATGTTTCTGTGTTTTGTTTTTTTTTTATTTTTGAGTTGCTTCTGAATGTTAAAGCCAGTTTGTGTTTTGCGCCAGTTTGTTTTTTGTCACCCAGGCTCCACTGCTGTCAATCCTCCTGCAATTGCTTATGTTAATCCTCTTGCTGGCTATTTCTTTTCCTCTACCCAGCATCAGTCTCCCCAGGATTCTCATCTCACAGCGCAGCTAAATCCTGAGAGCACTGGACTCTTCACCTGCATCCCAAATCAACATAAAATGTTTGCAGGTTTTTTTTTTTTTGTCCAGGTGCACTAAGCAAGCAAAGGTATTAAATAATGTCACCATCTGCTGATGGTGCTACTTTGGTCCTGGTTTGCCACAGAATGCAAGAGCGCAGCTGTGAGCTATAAAGAGGAGGCCCCTGGCAGGTACTTCTGGACTGGTGGTGCTCCAAAGCCATGTTTCCCTATACAGTGAGTCTCATTTTAAAGTGTCTGCTCACTTCTGGTTCGGGAAACCCATGCAAAGGGTGCATGACCTGCCCTTGGGGTGATTCCCCCCTCTGCAATCAACCTGCTGTGGGACCTTGACCAATTAACTTTGTAGCTTGGTTCAGACCCCTGCTTTCTGTCCAGTCCCTCCATTTGGATGTGCTCTCTCATTGTGTGTTTGCACCATACCTCATTTGATCAGGGTTCTGATCCTGACTGGGACCTTGGGGGAAGTGCTGTAATAATCGTGATGTAAAACCCTACTGTGTCAATTTGACAGGGCCTTAACCTGTTTTGTATCACTGTAAATGACTGCCCTGAGTGTAGCAGATCTGCAAGTAAGCACTCCCTCTTTTCCGTGCATGTAACTACATTAGCTCTAATATATATTTAAAATAAAAACAAACTGGGCAAAGAACTGTTTTTCATCAGAAATGGCAGTCCTGTCCCACTGAAATGAAAGCACCTCACAAAGCAGCATGGGCTTTGCTGAGCTTCAGACCTAAACAATCCTCTTGAAAATAAGAGTTTCCTTTTACAATGGTTTCCACAGTTAAAGTGTTTCTGCTGCTCCACGTCAATGTGGATTTCAAAATCTCTGAAATTGTTTGTGAAACAAAATACCCACCTTCTGCCTAACTCTGGATGGCAGGGGCCTTTCAGTACCTTTTCCTGCATGCTGGGCAGGATGTGGGCTTTAGATGTAGCCGGTTGGGTAGAGGGACACAACACAGGGACCCAAATCATCTTGGTCATGTTGTCTGCCTTGGTACGGGCTCCACATTCAGCCCCAGTCAATGAGCTGCGCCTGCAGATAAAGAGCTATTCTGGTAAAGTGGGCTGAGAGGGGGCGTGTAAATGCAATAAAACCTTAAATTTATGCAATATATAACCACGACTGAGCCTCCCTCCCCTTGGAATTGGAGCTTCTCGTCTGTTTATGGAAGCGGTCCTCCTTAAATTAAAAAATAAGACGAAGCCGCAATAAGGCCAGCTGACTGGTCTGTGGCGGAGGCGGCAGCAGCTCTGCTGTGGGGGCGCCTGGCCCTTGGCAGCAGACGGGGACACCACCCGCCCGCTAACGGCCCCAGCTCGTTAATCTGAAACTGCCGTATGCCGGTCTTGGGATGGTTTTAAAATAGCAAGTCAAGAGGGAAGCCACGTTTGTCTGGGGGCTGAGGAGGGAGCCAAGCCTGAGATAGTGTGTCTGGACAGCACGGATGGAAAGGCCTCCTTTTTCCTATCGGCCAGCACCCGCATGGGTTTTTGCTTTTAAAGGTGACTTTTTCAGATAAATGCCTACTGGTGTGGAGGTTGGGAGATGAAAAACTGGGAGCTGAGGCAGAGAAGGGCCTGCACTTCATTCTCTCTGTTGAGGTGGTTGCCCAGACCTACTGCAATGGCTGCCATGAGGAGCTGTGTTGAGCAGTGTGGTGGGTAGGGTGTGAGATGGTGGATGTAGCACAACATGGTGGGTAGGGCATGGTGGTGGTGAGCTCCTGAGGTGGCTGGTGGACCTGGTGTGTGTGGGGAGGGCTGGTGCTGGTAAATGAGGGTAGGGAGGTGGGGCACTACATGGCAGGAGAGGGAGGAGGTCCTGGTGACAGTGGGAGCTGGTGCTGATGCTGTGAGCAACAAGGACATAAGATTTTCAGGGTAAAAGGGATAAAAGTATGGTCAAACAGAAGCAAGATTTCTGAAATGCAGCAGTTAAAGCTTTGTTTTCTGGTGTTTGCAGCCCTTTCAGGTGGCCAGGGCCACCTCTTGTACCCATGAGGTGTCCTATATTTTAATTTAAAGGGTGTTTATGGGAATTGCCCCATTTCTCCAGCAGAAGTTGCACTGATGCGTGAGACCTCAGGGCCAAAGCAGATCCCTCAGAGTTGTGGGGCTGTAATCAGTCCCTGCTCCTGAAAAAAAGGTAGAGGGATCTCTAAAGTGATCTCTTTCCAAGGTGGGAGGAGACCATGGTGAACCTGGCATCCCAGTCTCCTGCAGTTCTTGAAATTGCTTTTGCTTAACCTACCCAGTGGCCATTTTCACCCTTTGGAGGTTCCCTCCCTTGACCTGGGCATTAACTGGGACATGCAAGCAAGGCTAAGGTGGATGTTGGAGCCTGACATCTATCTCAATATGAAGGGGTGTGGTGGTGAGTCTTCTGTGTGGCTGGGGTGCCTGCATACGCTGCTGCTGGCTGCATTGTCGCTCTTGTCCTCCAAGATGTGAGCTGTACCATTTGACGTATATATCCACTTCCGTGTACCTATTTGAACCAAGCAGATCAGAGGAAAACCTTTGGCCAAGAGTGCTCTCCTCATTTATTAGAGCCTTGACAAGTTAAATAGAGATAGAGATTAAATATGAATGGGACTTATGTTGGAAAGATCAACCTTAGAGACATTAAAGAAAAGGGAGTTAAGTCAACAGGAAAGTCACCTGACTAATAGGAGGAAAATCTAGTCTGAGGGGGTGCTGTTGGTGTCCTGGTTCCCTTGTGGAGCAGAGGAGCTGAGGGTAGGACACCTGAAAGATGTCTGGCATTGCTCTCTCATGGGCAAGCTGCAGCCGTGGAAAAGCAGCATCGTTTTAAACTTTCTTACAAGTTTTTCTTTTCAGAAAGACAAAACAATAAAAGCTGTCCACTTTTGCAGCTTACGTGCAATGCAATTAGTGGATCCTTTCCATGTGCTGACAGATTTCATCTGTCTGTCCTTAGTTATTAATTGCTTAGACTGCTAAACACAAGTTTCTCATTCATTATCTTTATTTATCACCAATACTTGTCTGATGGCCTGCATAGCTATCAAATTGAGCTGAGTATTACCAGTTCCTGGCAGATCTGTGTATTATTTGCATGAGAATAGCTTTATGCTGCCTGTTTAAATTACAGTGAATGTGCTGTCATGTTAATGACAAGATCAAGATGACTCCAGCTTTGTGTCACTGTAACAGCAAAACTCGGACTACGTGCTATTTTTTGCCATTGCATAGGAGGTTTGGTTGTGTTTTGTTTTTTTTTTTTTTATAATTGATGGTCTTTTTGTTTCTTTTTTTTTTTTTTTAAAGCATTTACTGAAAAAGTGAATGCCATTTAAAGGCTATTTCTTTAGCAAGGAAGCATGTTATAAATAGAAGGCAAAGCTCTTCATTCCAAGAAAGTGCTGCAAATCTGGACCACATCTGCTGACTTCAGCAGTCACACCAGGTTTACACAACACACACATTGCAGCTGGACTCATATTGTGTGTACTTAGAGAAAGTTAAGTCACCACTAGAGGTGATGGAAACATTTTTGTGAAGTGAAGCTTTCCTGAAATTGTTTCTGTACTTTTGTTGAAACCAACATACTTGTAAAGAGGTTACATTGAAGGAAATATAAGTAGGAATGTCCCAAGAGAGAGGCCAAGACAGAAGAAAAGCAAGACAGTGTGGTGCTCCTCATTTTGAGCTCAGGGTGCTGGTTCAGCATATGGGGCTTCAAGTTCAAATACCTGATCTGAAATTAAATGTACCTTTGAAATGAGGAGAGTGGGAGACACTTAGCCCTGTGTCTCTGACATTCAGTATCAAAACTGTAACTTCATTCCTGAAAAAAAAGCTGAAATAAGAGTAAAATGAAAAGAGAAGAAAGGGACTTTGTATTTGGTACTAGCTGCTGCAGTATGTATTTGTGCATTACTTGCTGTGCTTGTGGAGGTATCCAGCTTTCCCTCTGGTGTCCCTTCTGGCAGCCTTCATCATATTGACAGCTTTCATAGTCACCTTTTACTTGAAGGTACAATGGATATTAGACAGTCTTATTATCTAACAAGTTTATTCATATACTATAAAGTCAGAATATTTGCATATTTTCCATACACAGCATCATGGAAATTAATTCTGTAGCCTAATTATGATCAGAACTCAAATCCTAAAACCTGAGCAAACTGAGTTTTGACTAAGACTCAAGCACTATTGCTTCTGCTGAGATTAGAGGGCTCAGAGTGGTTTTAGGGCTGTAAGATGCTTGCACAGATCTTTGGCAGAGTGGCAATCTAATGCATCATGACTATTTCCAACATTGGATAACTGAGATGCTTCCAGACTGATTTCAAAGCCAAGTAAATCAATGTCCCTGAGTGCTGTGAGTTACATTTTGCATTGGATAACACAGTATTCAGAGGCACGTGTCAGAGGATGGAGAAGTATGTCACGATTTTGGGGGACAATGAACCTCTTGTGCCATGTCAAAAATGCCATGGATGCACGTGCTCGTCATGGCTGTTGCTTTGTTGGTGTACAAGCCACAAAGCACTGCTATCTAATCCAAAAACCTCTGCCTTCTTCCTGGGCATTAGGCATTTTCCATGCGTCTGGATCATAACCCAAAATCACTTTGTTATTAAGGGAGACAACGTAGAAGACAAACCATATAGCCAAAAACTGTCAGTAAAGCTAGACTCCTGAACTTTCCTTCGCTGCTTTTTAAGGATTAAAGATTTTTCTCTCTCCATTGTGGACAGCATGAGGTTCCCAAATAACTGATACCTTCCTGTTTAGTTTACAACAAACAGTTAAACAATGTCATTTTTATGGTGGACTTAGTCCATCCCTCAGGGGCGGGATGAACTGCCTCGGTACCAGAAGCCACAGGGCTTGGCGTGTAGCTCTTCCACCAATAGAGCTGGCTCCTTGGTTACCAAATGATAGAAAGGCAATTGGATCTTACCCTTCTAGGTTGAACGTGGGGGAACTGGGCTCTGCCGCTGGTCCCCTGGGTTCCTTTGGGAGATACCAGTCTCCTTCAGGTGTTTTTTTTCAGGCAGGGTTTGTCTTCCTACCTTTTTATCCCTGGTCATCTGTATCTGCGCCACATTGTGCTGTTGTGCCAATTGTGCTGATCAGGTTCTTTGTGTGTTTGCTTGGCAAACAGAATCAGTGAAATGAACTAGTTTAAAAACATAAAAGCAAGCCCCAAAAAAGAAGACAGCAACAAAAACCCCATTGAGAGTTTATAATGCTTTCTATCCCCTGTTGCTTTTTCTGTGCAGATTTTAAGCATGGTGAGGCAGGGGCTGTCTCTCTCTGGAGCACAGAGAGCCTCTGATCTTGCTGGCGTCCTTGAAATGACATGTTATAAACAGGAAGGAAAGAGGGAAGAGCCCAGGTCTCGTCAACAGAAAGCATGTGGCTATTTTTGTGGGCAGGAAACCTTACCAGACCCAATAGTTTGGAACCTGGATGTGTTTCTGAGAGGTAGCCAACCTTTCCTAGAGGTAACCTTTTGCACCCTTGCTGTTGAAATCCCCATACTGACATCCTAACCCTGCTGGAGTGCAGCCTTTTCATTTCTTCGACGTGCCAGCAAGCTTTTTTTTTCCTCCCCCCGCTCCCCCCCAGTCAGTCTATTCCATCCCTCTTAGAACAGCCTGTCCTTCTGGGATGTTTCACTGCAATTAGATTTTAGGTGTCAGGAGCAGATAATGGGCAAACACGTATCAGGGGAGACGGCACTTAGCTAATCACTGGCTCTCTCTATCTTACAGGCTATATTAGGGCAAAACAACAACAATGAAAGAAAGCTCCCATAGTAGTGCCTGTGCTTGAGATCGGCTGCTGTTACTTTGGGGTTGTGTTGGCATTTCCACTCTGGCTTCATGCAATGCTTTCCCAACGGCCTTGTTTTCACAGCTGCCCCATGACCAGGCAGGAGCCGAGCGGCAAATGAATGTAGATACAACTCTTGCGGCATTGTCAGCATATCTGTCTTCTGCTGGATCGCTTTTGTGTTGTCCTGTTTGTTTCCCCAGGCAAACCAAGAACCTGGGTGTGGGAGTGTATGGGAAAAGGAGATGAGATATTAGGATAATTACCATCATCCATGAAACCTCCACATCTTATATGCCAGTTACAACAGAAGCATTTCGGGTTGAAACTGCATCTTTAAGCGTCTTCTCTGAATCTCCAGCATCTACCTAGTTTAGGTGTCTTGCATCATCTTACTGGGATCTGTTTCAGAAGCAGAGAAGAAAAAAATATATTGAAAAAAACCTGGGATGGCTAACCTTACACACACAAATTGCTTTTCAAGCATTCTTTGCCTGAAACTAATTACCTCATACTAATTAGACCTTTCTAAGTGGTGAATTGTTGGGGAGGCAGCTGTGGATGTTGTCAGTCAGGCTCCAAAGCCTAGCTCCTGGTGAAATGAAAGCCCAGTTGAGCCTCTCCAGTTTATGTGAGGGTTGTTACTCTGAGGACTTGACCTGGGTACCCCAGCCAGCTGAAACAGTGGAGAAAAAACAGGAGAAGTTGTGTATGTGTGACAGTTTTGGGAAAACAACTTTAAAGAGAAATGGAAACTCCATCTTCTTGCTTGCTGCTGCCCCATACCAAAAAGAAATCTCACCATGTAACTCCTGAATTGCAGGAATTCCTGAAGCCCCAGCAAACCCTGTCTAATCTCTCCCAGTCCCTCATGTATCACCTCTGAATGTTTTCAGTGAGTTCCCAGACCTCGTGCTTTCTTGCTCCTGATAACTAGCCATTGCTGGGATGCCAGAATCACTGCATTGCATAGTTCAGCTATCAACAAAAATATAGTGAGATAAAGGGGTTGGTTAATACCAGAGTGTCTGTGGTAATTCAGATGTCAGAGATACTCAACTGGCTTTCCCGGAGAAGTTCTTTAAATGGGTCAAGTTACTTTGGGAAAATAGTATCTAGCCCTTTTGACAGTGTGAACATCCATAAGAACATCATGCAAACATTTCCTCCTGTTGAAGAGTCAGGCAGTCATCAAATATACCCGTAGTACTTCAGAGCCTGGGCAAAGTAATACCACCTCGTCTGGGACCTTCCGAAGATAGCCTGTTGGGTGATGAGCATGTTTGGAAAGCTTAGAGTTGCAACTGAAGATGAAATGCTGGTCTGAATGCTGGGCAGTGAGTTCTTTTAAGAATAAAGCCCATTAAAAAAAGAAAAAGAAAAAAAAAAAGAAAATGAATCTGATAGAGGAGCTGAAGGATTTATTGAAATGGCAGAGCAATTGTAAGAGGAAGAACAGGGCTATTGGGTCTTCCTGACAGGTCAGGACTGTTCCCTGTAATGTCTCGTCTAGCAACCTGTTTGGTTGTTTCGAGTGATAGTTTCCATTGCTTCCCTTCTGAGACCATTGTATTTCCTGATAGGAAAAGTTAGTAACAATAAGCCCTATCTGCCAGGCTACATTTTTCTTCTGTCTAATTGCTGGCAAATATTCCTATTCATTTTAATGGGAAACACATAACTTAAAACATAGAGACAGGTTCCCATGGGCTCCTTCAGCTGGTGTGCCATTGTCAATGGTATTTTCACCAGTGCGATGGAATGAAGAATGCTGGAGAGTACATCTTAGCATTGATGTGTTCATGTCTGTCCATATCCAGTGGGTGTGATGATCTGGCAGCTCAGACAGCTTATACGGTTTGTTGTGAAGAATGATACAAACCACGTGCTGTGTTAAGGTCTGTGGCCTGTGAAGTTGAATGGTGCAGGAGTGGTGGTCTTGGTGTTGAAACCGGTTTCTGGGAATCTGGATGGGTAGAGTCTCTTTCTGACTTTGCTACTAACTTGGGCATACATCTTTAATCCATAGTTAACTCTTGAGTGAAATCAGGATTTGTTCCTCCACTGATCCCCATCAGAGAGATGCTCTGGCACTTTGTGGCCCAAGTGACTCTGTATAAGGTGGTACTGCATGTATCAGAGCAAATGTGCACTTGGCATGTGGAAAACGCAGGGCAGAGTGTGTCCACTTTGTTTCTAATGAAAGACATTTGAGCTAAGTCGTTTGCATTTGAGATGGATGAAGAGCACCGTTGCCCACTAAGCAGTGGTGACCTGATCATGTTTGGGAGTTTCTAGCTGCTATCGGCAAGGTCCAGAGAATGCTTGGGGCTCCATGTGCTGGTGAAGCTGTGAAGAATTGCAAAAGGTAGTAATTACACTAGTCCAGGATTTGTCCACGGAGCTGTGGCTCGGTGCAGATCTCGTATGTATTTGCATTGAGTCGGGGAGGGAGAAGCAGGAAAGAAGAGACTGCAGTCACTTCCTCCATTCAAGGGGATGCTGTGCTTCACCATTTATGGAGGGGGATTGGCCTCAGCTGTGAAGGCAGCTGCCAGTCTGCCCCTCCTGACTGTTACTTAATGCTTGTTAAATGAACACAACCTTTAGTTCAGGTTCACTATTTCACTTGATAGCTCTCTATACAGCCACTGGGGCTGGGAAAGGGGAGGGAAGAGGAATCCCAAGAGCAGAAGCAAGACAGAGGAGAATAGTAAGGGAAGGGAAAAATATAAGGACATTGTTTCTAACAGCACTTAGTGGCCTAGATTTTCCTTTCACAGCTATTTCAAAAGTCTGCTTTATTGTAGATCCATTCAGCTTTTATTGGTATATAGTACACTGTGTAGTAGCAGTCACTGTTGTCTGTTCAGCTCTTAACATGATACTCTGCCAGATGGCAAGAATATAAACCTGCATTTGTACTCTGGGATTGATCAAAGTTTTTTTGCTGTTGTCACCCCTGTAACATTGTCACAGATGTAAGGCTACTACACCCTGGCTCTCATCCCTGCAACCTCCCTGTGTATAAATTCAGTACAGTGCCCCTTTTCATAGCAATATAATGCCCACGTTCCTTAAATCCCAAGAATAGCCCCATGCAGGGGAGGATGCACTGCAAGGTTTCACCAGGAGTTTTTTAAACAAGGCTTGTGCATGGGCAAGTGTAGGGAGTGAAGTTGGTTGGGAGGAGAGTAAATCTCTAATAGATGTGAATCAACAGCCCAGTTAGTGTAACTGGGCTGTTTTACTCCAGTGGAGAATCCAGCTTGGGATCTCAGCGGGAATCCCTCAAAAGAAAGGCATTTTGTAGTGATTAAAAAAATACTCAAGGCAATGATTGTTCAGTGGTTTTGGATGAACAAAACCTTCCAAAGCTGTTTTTGAATGGGGCGTGGGACTGTGTGTCTATAAGGAGTAAAGAGAAATCCCACCCTGTGTGGGGAGGAGATGCTGGGGGGTGGCACGGGGGTCCTACTCTCTGCAGACAGTTTACTCAGGACAATTTAATTAATCTTTAATTAATTTTTACTTTCCCATCTGGTTCCTTCCATCCTTCCCTGGCTTTCTCTCTCTATCCTGACATCCTTTTTCTTGTTGAGGGTGTGCATGTGGCGTTGTGCTTCTGCAAAGAGCCCTGGTAGTCTTGGATGGCTGCACCATGGGCTGGACTCAGCTGCTTTCCCTGTGGTAGAAGAGCTATAGTGTCATGATCAACCTCCCTGGTTGCCATGGGGAGACCACTAACATTACAACATAAATATCATGGGATATGGTCTTTGCTCAAAGAGAAGCAGGTAGTCCTGTGGCCAAAGAGGTTGCATGCCCATACCAGACAGAAGGAAGCTGATGAGGAGAGAGACCATCCTGAGCAATTCTCTTCTCCCTGACCTCTAAGTAAATGACTTGTAATTGTGAGGAGAGGGCAGAGAGAGAAGGATGTCTAGAGGTCTGTAGGTCTGGCGAGAGAGCAGCAGGCCCTAGGTGGGAAATGAAAGGAGTCTGGAGAATTTAATCAGATGGCAATACCCAGTCTGTGGTGGTAGAGGCCTGGGAACAGTGCTCTAGCCTGTTACTTTAGATGGTTTTTACAAGACTGCACTGTTGTGATCCCACCTCGTGCTGCTGGACCAGGGCCTTGTGTGGCAAGGGGAGATGGTCCCCTTCAACACACCACTGTGTATGAATCAACTCTGGGAAACTGGTGCTTATGCATGTTGTAAAAAAGGCAGAAGATGCTAGTGTTGTCCTCTTGATAGTTCACAAAGCTGGCAACTTCCTCTTTTTTTTTTTTTTTTTTAAATAGTTTGTGTTTTTCTCACATTGATGGGGAAGAGGGGAGAAGCAGCCTGGTTTGGGATGATTTATGGCTCCAGAGGTGGCTAACTTTTTGGTGATCCTGCAGGAAGAGCCCCTGGAGCTTGCCAGCTGTAATCAGCTGAGCTTTTGACAGAGACACTGAGAGAGATAACATTTTATTTATCCTTGCACAAACAGGCTGATGGAAAATGTGCATGTCCCATACAAGGGAATTCTCCCTCCTCCCTCTGCCCCCTCACTTCAGTTCAGGCTCCCCAGGAGCAGCTGGGCTCTCTTACTCCTGCAGTCCCTAACAGCTTCAAATTCACTTCCCTCAGCGCCTTCAAAGGAGGTTTTGATAAATGCATTACACTTTACAGCCAGCCAGGGCTCTAATTGCCAGGAGGATTACGATAAGCTTTTTTCTTGTTGTTTCAAAACAATCTGGAGGACGGCATGCCCTCCCAGTGCAGAGGCCCCCCCCCAGCCTGACTGCAGCTGGGCAGAGAGGAGGCAGCAAGGTGCCATATTCTTCCTGATTATTGCATTAAACTGGGTGTTATTTGGTTATAATCCAACCAAAGTGTTGTGGAGCGACACTCACTGCAGACCTGTTGGTGACCTGTGCTCGACGGGAGACTTTGTGCCAAGGCAGCTTCTCCGTCAGCCACCAAGCGCCCTGGCACCTCTGGGGTCTCGGGAGTCTTCGTGGGCCAGCGAAGTGGAAACTCAAGAGGTCTGTCAGCCCCTGGCAGCAATTTCTTTCCTCCAGCTGTGTAGTTATGCCGCATGTATGGTGTTTGTCTGTTTGTTTTTTTTTTTATTTAAAGGACTCTCTTGCTCCTTTGCTGCCAAGTTTAATGACCATGGTCCGGGGAAAAAATAATGCAGGAAAAAAAGCAGAGCTGCCTGAAGTTGTGATCTAAAAATAGGGAAACCTACACCACAAAATTGAGAGGATTTAGAAGCATAACCATAAAGCCAAGAAGAGTTTGCCAGGAGCTATCGAATGACACAGATTTCAACTCCTTGCTTCTTCTTGTTTCTTCTTTTAAAGGTGAACTGAACAGGCTTAGGTTACTATTTTGCTGCTTTTGAGTACAAATAGAGTTCAGGGAGTTCCCGCTGTGACAGTTATCAATAGAGTTTCCTTTGCAATTTGCATTGATTTCATTTGTAATCTATTTCAAACTCTTCAGCAGAGAAAATGATTTGTAAGTCCTATAGAATACTTAAATATCCCAAGGTGGGATTAATGTACCTGAGATCTTTTCCAGGAGAGGAATTCAAGGACTTGTAACCTAGAGGGGAGAAAGACTGGTTTGATGGTTACTGTTCCTGCCTGGCACTTAACAAACTATGGTTAAAATCTTTGTGAATCAGCAGCCTTCTTGACTGACTGGAGAGAAGTCCATTTTGTCTTTGCTGTCACAAGCATGTGCATGAGTTTCCTGAGTGTGAGACAAAGATAATGTTACTTCACAGAAATACTTTGGGAAGTTCCAGGTTGCCTATAATCGGCTTCCTCTGGAGAGATGTGGCATCCAGCTCTGCCCTTGGAGTGGTGAACAGGTTGGAGACCTGGAGATAGACCCTTCCAGCCTCTAAGCACCATGCTATGCTCTGCTGTCAAAACTGTTAGTGATACCCCTTAGCAAGATTCATCTTGTGGACACTTTTGGAAGAACTCTACTAGGAAAGTTCCTATAGGTTGATCTTTTTAACATAGTGCTGCGTGGTTTTCTGCTCGATGACTGACCAACTCGATGTACTGCTCCCCATCTCCTCACAGTCACTCACAATTTCCAGCGTGGCTCAGCGAGGTGCTTTTGGACAAGACCGAGTCCCACTTCATTTTCATTTCTCTGCGTGTTTGGCATGAAAAAGTTTTGTTTGATGTTTTGTTCAAACTCAGCATCGCCTTTTCATGTCTAGAAAATCAGTTTTCACATCACAAGCAGATTTCCTGTTAATTGACATCTTTGATTAAGAGATACTGCATTTTAGCCAATTTTCTTGGCTATTTACCCCCCTTCTATTTCTTAGGGCTTCAAGATTTGCTATACAGACCTGTATGGTACTAAGATTGTATTCCTGGGCTTGTACTCACCTCAGGTGACACTGTGCCACTCTCACTATTGCTGTGTATGAAAAAGAGTATCAGACAGCTTGCTGTCAAGGAGGGCCTCGTTTGCCTTTTTTTCTAGACAGTGTCTTTGAGTCAGCTGGGATCTGTTTCTCGGATGCCTTGAGTATGAACAGAGCTGTCCAGTAAGCCAAAGGCAGCATGACAGACGAACAAGGAAAAGTTCAGGGAACTTTGAAGGTGATGAAAAGCAAAGTTATTCTAGATAAGCTTTGGAACATACTGCCATGAGATAATACCAGGGCCACGTGCTGGTTGGGATTAAAAAATATGTAGATATGTTGATAATGGGAATATCTGCTCTCATATTACCCAGTTTTTCTTTTTTAAGGGATGTTAATCCTGATGCTTTAAAGGCATATGCTGAATACTGAGGATACAGTTATTTAAGGAGTGCTTTACTGGTATATAATGGTATGTTACGCAGTCAGTGGCTTCCTCATGTGAATATAGCTACTACCACAAAGCTGTGCTTTGGCCCACATTGCTAAAGCCTCCTCTGAAAATTTAAGAAGCTGCAGGTTTTCCTATGTATATTGTATACACTGGAGCCTCCTAAGTGCATTAGGGATCACTTTTATGCAGGCTCATCATTACAGTGATAACACCCTTTAGGATGGGCCCCTTCCCTTCCTCCCCTGCCCTGTCCAATACTTAATGTTTTTTCCTGGCTTTCTGGAAGTAGCCAGTGTTACTGGCTTTGAGAATTAGTGCCTAGATGATAGTTTAGCTGACAAGATGTTCAAATCAGGAAGGCTGTAGGTGTGAGACAATACCTCCATGTCGGATCCATCAAGGTGCTGAGCTTCTTCAGCAAAGCACTGAGCATCCCCACGTCCATTTACACTCGCTAAGAGTTAGTGAGCTTTGATTATTGCGCTCCTGCCAAACCTGGAGGGAAGCATGATTGCAATACAGTGATGCTGTGCAGGCCTGGTCTGGGGACCAGCCGTAAAGTCCAAAGTGTGACACAGTCTGGCACCTTTTGTGCCAGAGAGGAGCTGTGATGGGTTGCAAAGTGCTTGCTGGTAATGAGGGGGTGAGCCATGATGTGTTGGAATGAACACACCATTGGCTTTGAAAAGACCTTTCTAACCCAAATTCTTGCAGGTGAGTGCTGTTAGGTTGATTAACTTGAATTTAGCTAGCAGGGAAAACAGATTCTTCTATCTGTATAAGCTTCTGCCCTTCATGCTGTATGAGCAAAGCCACTACTGCACGCATGGGTGAAGTATATGGGTATTTTCAATGTGCTGCTAATGAAGAGGAAACAGAAGAAACAGCAGTTTGATTTGGCTAGGTATTTTGAAGAGAGCTTCAGTCTGAATTGGAAACGCTACCTTTTGATGGGTATGTCCTACATGCTTCAAAACTGGATCAGAGGCATCAGAAGAAGGCTTTCTATTGATTCAAGGGGAATTGCATTTATACTCTGACCCACGACAGGCTCCCTAGAACTCCTCCAGCTACTTTGTCATTTCAGAACAACTCCATTTGTTTTTAACTCCCCCTCCCTGTTCCCATCGCCCCGGCACTCCAGTTTACTTAGCAGATGTTGGCCCAAACTTTTGAAGCAAGGGTAAACAGAGCTAAGGTCAATCTGAGAAACACAGTACCCCAGGAGAGCTGCTGGTTTTCACTGCTGCTGGGGAGCCTGTATCCAACTGAAACTGGAGGAAATATGAAAAGACATGGATAGGATTAGTCCCTGAGAGGATAGCAGGGTTTATATATTAAAAAAGAATCACACAGAATAAAAGTGTGCAACCTTAACGTGAACTGGGTAAAGCTATACCCTTCTCATGTTTCCTTCCTTTGAAGACCTTGCATTTTGTATTCACAGCCATTACCATATGAATCAATGATTAAAAAAAACCCAAACCCAACATCTTGATAAGAATCCAACTATGCTTTACCAGTCCATCCTTTAAGGTAACCAGAGCAAGTTCCTTTCACTCCAGCCATTGTTGGCAACACAGATTATGTTCTTCAAAGACTGTCTGTCTCGTTCAAACACAAGGTCCATATCTTGGCTGAACATTAACGTTACCTGATAGGCTCTGTGTCCAGCTCCACCTTGCCCTTCCTGGCGAATTAGGCTTTGCAGCAGAGTCACAACGTGAGCAAAGGGGATAAAGAGCCTTTGTGCTCCTGCTGGGTCCATCCCCTGAAGCTGATCAGAGACCAGGATTGATTACCAGGCAGGTAAAGACCTGATAACCTACTGAATCTCTATGAAGACCCTTTCTGACGACTTCTTCCTCCGATTTGCATTTCAGCCCTCCGTTTAGTTTTAAAAATGATTTTATCTGTCTTTCACTACAGTGCAAAGTGGAGGAAGTTAACATGAGAACAGGCAGCAGGGAAGGTGTAAGCTTGAAGACCAGTCTTTTAGTAGCATACAAATAGAAATTAAGGCCAATTATTTAATGTGCAGCAATGATTGGTTCAGGTACTCTGCTTAACAAGTACTAGGAATTGGCATTGACTTATTCACCCATTAAATGTATTTACAAATACATACAATTATATTAAACAAATTATTAAGGTTGTAAAACAAAGAATTGAAGAAAATATCATTTTCTGTCTTAATTCAGCTCATGTGAGCATATAGCCAAATCATAGAATTTCTAATTAGATGTTCTCCTCCTATTTTTCTCTCTCATAAGAATGTAGTTACATGTCCCGAGCATGGGAAAGTCTTAGCCCAAACAATTCTGTTTGGCAAAATTATGAGAAATTGAACTTTTGTTTTCATCAATGTTGAGAACCTGTTTATTCTCACTATAACCACAGAGACTCACGGTAGCTATTATGTATGGAAGTACCATATTCAACTCTTCTGTTGGGAGTTTCGGATTGTAATAGCCCTTGAAGAAATTTTGTATAGAAAGGGTGAGGTTTCTTAAAAATGCCATTTCTTTTTAAAAATACAGCTTCATTTAAAAAATGCTGTTTCTTTTATGGAAATCCTGGCAAGTGAAGTTTGCTCAGTGCCTCTTGTCTCTCTGCTCTGCTAGTGCACGATGGCTCCTAGAAATGGGTATGGTTTGCGAAAAATGGCTGTGAAAGTGGAACTGTCCTCCGTGCTATTTGTGTCTGTGTCTGCTGCAGGATGCTTGCCAAAATATGTGAAATACTCTAAGAAACTCTCTCCTCTCTTCTCTATTTGGGAAGTGACCCAACAGGCTCCAGAGCTCTTATTGCTGCATTACAGGAACTGCGAGAGAGGTGAAGCTTCTCTCGCCCAAATCCGACAATTATAAACAAGCGACTTAGCCCAAACATAAAAGATGGTATAAGTAGAAGTATGCCTTCCCTTAGGGTTTTCCATCTGAGGGTCTGTTTCCCTGACATCCAGCCCTGGAGAATAGCCTGCTCTTTTGTGAGCAATTCCTATGGGAGGTCTGAGGAATTTTGAAGCTGTCAGGCTGTAATATCCTGGTTTTAGCTTTTTTGAGAAAGCACACTGTTTTCCAGAGAGCGAAGCCAGATTGCTGGTTTAAAGCTGCTACATTTCACCAAAAGAATGCTGATTATTTCACAGTCATGCGAGCGCCTGACCGGTAAAACGTGTGGGCAGTCTGTCGACTTTTTTTTTTTTTTCCTGTTTTTTCACCGATTTGGCTTCTTAATACAATGCCTGAAGATCTTTTGAAAGGGCCAGAAAAATCTGCTGACGGCTCAGGCAGCTGATTTGACCCAGAGCGCCTGCTTGGCTGAGCAGAAAGATGACACTGCAGCAAAAATGTTACTTTAAGGGAAAAGAAAACACGTGCGATGCTTCTGCCATTGTTCACAGCCTGTGTTCTGGTGCCAAGCTCTACACTTAGGAAAACACAGAGGTACCAGGTTTTAACCTTTCTCCCACTTCCCGCAGGTGTTATCTTTTGCTCTGAATAGGCAGGATGAGGTCCACAAATCTCACTCAAGCCTCTAGCAGCCCCGCTGGCTACGAAAAGACAACTTTTAGTGGGTTTTGGAGCGAGCAGCTTAATAAGATTTTCAGCAAAAAGAGTCATTCGCTCCATTTTATTCTTTCTAGTGTGTCAATGTAATACTGGGTGAAGCCACAGGTGCCTTGTCTTGCAGCTCTGAAAATTAATAGAAGTGGTTGAGCATTGGGATATCCAGCCTGTGCTGAATAGCTACTATGGAGAAGGCAGGTCTCTGTTTTTGTGGTTTAACTGAATTTTATCATTGACAGAGGAGTAAAAAAAATCTGAAATGGCTTTGGTGAGGCTCCCATTTAAATAGTTATTGTTTTGAGTGAAAATGGTTTGTGGAAGGAGAGCAAAGCACTCTGACTTCAAAGCTTGTCATTGTAAAGAAATCTGATGGTGAGTAGTCACGCATACCTGAACGTCACTCTTGCTGCAGCAAAGCCAAAAGTGCTGGCAAGCAGCCTGGTCATGTTCCCATTAAAGTCAGGGTGAGAGATACTCAGCTGGTGTAAATCGCAATAGCTGTGTTTAAACTGGAGATTATTTTAAAAAAAAAAACTTATTGACTGAATTGGGGGCTCAGTTGAGCCCCTTACGAGCCTATGGGAGCTTCTTAAAACCTTCAGATCCTGTTATTTGTTTAAATCTTAGAGAAATCCTTTTAGCCCAAGAACTACAAGTATGAACAAGACTTGCTGTATTTTTTCAGTTTTCCAGCCTTCCTTGCCGTCCTGTTGCACTTAATAGGACATTGATAATTGCCTGGGTAGAATGTGTGTCCCCCCCATATCTGCCAAGAGAAGTTGCAACTGCTCTTTTAGCCCTGGTGAAGTGCCATTTTTGTGAACACCTAGCATGCCAGGTTCCTGTAGCTCAGCTGGGTGCCCTCCTGCAGCACTGGTACAAAGGGTTCAGAATTCAGTAATGTGTCTCCCTGTAATTTCTGAGCAGTATTGGTGTTCAGCTTGAAATATGCAGGCCACAAACTGTTTTTTCTCCCCAGTAGATTCACTCACAAGGTAACAGGCGTGCTCACTCCCACCCTGCAGATCAGGTAGCTTCATCATGCAAGGATGATGCATTTTGCAAGGATAATGCAGCAGTGATGACAAATGGGTGCCTCTATTCAGAGGGTGCCTGGAAGGCAGACAGATTATCTCAGAAGCACCTCAAGCTAATCCTGCTCAAGAAAACCAGTTTTACTTAGCCTCTAATCTACCTGCTGAAACTAGGGTGGATTTGGTGTGCCTTGTTTTGGAAGAAGCGGGAAGTAAGATGACATACAAACTGGCACTTCAAGTCTGTAGATTGCTTGTTTTTCTTTGGGTGTGGAAAAATTGGAAGACGTTTGTATTCATTGACCGCCAGTCATTTTCAGTGTGTTTGTGAATATCCTCCTGTGCACCTGGAAGTGATAGGTGTTAATGAAAATCCACTGCCACAAGCACTGCTTGGTGCTTTTGTCAGTGAGGGAACTGTGTATTTTTCTGCACTGCTCATGCTTTGCAAGAAGCTTGAAATGATTCAAGCTTTTCTTCTTGGCTTCTGTTTTGAGCACAGTGTCAACAATAGTGTTAGAAGTGATGTACATGTAACTGGGAAGACGTTAACAGGAGGAGGCTGTGATTACAGCTGTCCAAAGGATGGCAAATCTATCTCCTGTGCTTTTTTGAGATGAAAAAAACTACTGTTCTTCACTGGAACAAACCCAAAACGTTTCACTTCTTTTTCCCCCACAAGATGGAATGTCAACAAAATGTCCCTTTTGGACTGAAAATCTTGAGGTTTTCCATTCCTTCTGGCCACTGTATGAGTTTACTGAAGCATGCAGTTACTTATCCCTTCTTCTTCAGAAATGACTACATGTGGCCATCCTGGCAGTGGGAGGTTCAGCTGCACCTGGTGAAACGTTGCCTAGATCCCCCTGAACTCTCCTCTGAGAGAGGAGACACTGGTGCCTTCCTGGGTGAAGCTATAGCCCAGTTTTTGCCAGGATTCTTCTTGTGGATGAATCCATTAACTGTCACTTAAACTCCCAGTCTGCAAAACATACTTTAAGTAAACATCAAACTATTTCCCCTTCACTAAGATAAATCTTCAAGGCACACTAGCTGGCTCATTCAGGGTTGTTGTTTTTGTTGTTGCTGGGTTTGTTGTCAGGTCATGCTAACCTGACCATAGATGTATATTTTAGTTGAAGGAAACATGGGGCTGATTCTTCAGCTAAGGTTCATGGCTTAGTTACAATTGCTTAGCTATACCAATTTACTTTAAATGAGCATCTGTGATTTTTTAAAGTGACCGGATCCCTAAGGAAACATTTTCATGAAACAAGGGCTCTCAGACAAGCCTGTGCCAACCTGTTGGGGAGCAGGAAATGGGAAAGAAAAGGAGAATAGAGAAAAAAGCCTGCACTCTTGCAGGGCCCTCTGGTAATGATATTACCTAGGACTGTTCTGGTGCATTCCCTTAGTGAAAACCTAACCACTATATAAAAAAAGAAAAAAGATAAATACCACCACCCCCATTATAGAGATGGGGAAATGAGGCAGAGAAAGATGAAAGGACCTTGGCCTATTTATCCCACCAGGAAAACAACATCATCCAGGTCAGCCAAGTCCCAGTCCTTATGCTTTAGTCCTTAGGCCGTGGCTTTTGAACTACCTTGCACCTGTGTAAATAGGGAGGCAGGTGCTGAGCCGCAGAGAGCAGCCTGCTGAGGTAGCCATCCGTCGGGAAGATGTCTATGGTAAGAGATGTTGTCGGAGAGGGTAGTCGAGCAATGTAAGTGTATCCTCCCTTAACTCTGCTGGCTGCCCCAGACAGTATGGCTTGTGTCCTCCCAGAGGAGAAGGCATTGCTCTAGCAGTGTGAAAGCATGTAGTCAGCATGAGAGATTTCATGCTCTGTCTCTTGAAATCCAATATGAAGCAGTTGCCTTCTCTCCATCCCACAGGCTCATTACACAGCTCTGTGTGTGGCCTCTCCCCATAATTAACCTGAGGGGGTTACTTTCCTTTTCTAATTTGTAGGAAGTGGCTTATGACATCTGTTGCAACCCTGAGGCTCCTTCCTGCAAACCTTTAGCTGTTTTTTATTGAAAGAAAAGGCAACACAAAGAGGTGTAACTATTAACCAACTTGAGTCCTGGCTTTGAAAATAGTATCTTCCAATTGCTCAATAAAAACCTACTGAGAGCAGAGGAGGGTGAATATAGCTTTTTAAAGGGAACCATTGACTTAAACCTCGTGACTAAGTATCTACATGTCTCTTCTTAACACCAGGGAAAAACAAACAATGAAAAACAACCAACCTAGGAAGAGTTGTAATGTGTTTTGCTTTATTTATTCTGTTTGTTTCATGGTGCAAAGTTATAGTAATCCTCTTCCTGTCTCACCCCTTCTCCTTTGCAGATTTGCATTTATCTGTCACATCTTACTTTAAGTGAGACTTGGCATTGTGGGGAGCGCTCCTATAAAAACCACTGTAGAGTTTGATCCTAAAACTTAAACCTCTTGGAAGCAAGAAACATCTTTGCTTGGCTTGAAAAGCAAAAGGGATTATTTGGATTCTCTTATCATAAAAAAGCTTTGCAGTTTTTCCATTGTATTTGGAGTTAGGTGGTGTTTTGGCAAGGAAAAAACCCAAAAGAGACAGAAAGGTGCACCAACGTGTTCTATGGGAGGAAGTCACTGGGGCAGGTGGGAAGCTCTTTCTCACCAGACTAGCTAGAGGTAGCACTCTCCCAATCTCACTTCTTGGAGCTCTTGATTATTATAAAGTCAATATTCCTCAGGCCAGAAGGAGAGGAAAGCTGTAGAGGTCCATCTGTGTGTGCACTTGAGCTGTCAGAAAATACGAAAGTCTTGTTCTCACTGATTTATTACAGGGCTTGAGCTGAGATTTTTGTGATCTAGTCTGTGGCTGCTCTGGGAAACATAAATTTCCATCCTGGACCTAAAGAGTTTTTTACAGTATATCAATTTTGATATACTTCCATCCCAAATTTGCACTTTTCTTCAAACTGGTATCTTCTGACTGAAATGCAGGCAGCTGGAAAATGGTTGTGCTGTAATCCCATCCAACCTCTTGCTTAATGTGCTTCACTAAATCTCATATGGTAATTTTTGTGTTGTTTCCGTTGGGCAGAGAACATAAGTTGTATATAGATAAGAAAACCTTTTAGAAAGCTGTCTATTTTGTGTTTGCAGCAGGCAGTTGTAGCATGAGTCGGGCGGCTTGACCTCCGCCAAGGCTTGTGATACCTTAACAGCAGTTGTGTATGTGCGTACTGTGGTAACAGCAACTGAATGAAAAAGTCTTTGAAGTTCCTGGCTGGCTGAGAAGCAAAAATCCCTTCGTCTTTCAGCACTAGTTGTGCTTGCCAGGCCATCCAGCGCTACTGAAAATCCCCCTCCCTGGTCCTGATTGTGAACGTAATGGAGATGACTGATAACCAAAGTGCCATTTGCCTCCTGCTGCATGCAAACAGTGAAAGTAGCCTGGTTGGTCCTGCTGAGGTTCATACCCGTGTAAAGGCTTTTTAGGTTTCTGATTATTATTGGGGACACTTGCAGGAAAGGAATCTCTTCCTTCATGAACTGAACTGTTGTCATGTGAGGGCTTGCAGATGACTAATGCCTGAAATTTTGAGTTTTGTCGAGCACTGTGTGCCAGCTTGGTGAAATTGTGGTCCTTCCTCTGAAGTGGTTTCACATCCAAGAACAGAGACTCTGCAGAGCAGAGCATGTCTCCTGCTAAATCCAAAGACCGGTGCGATGAACCTAAGCCTAAAATGCTGTTGTGTCATGACTGTTGGCTGAATGGGGTGAACTGTGTCATGCCAGGTACAGGCCATCGGGTTGTCGTCATGCACTGGAGTAATAGCAGCAATGTCACCATGTGGCCCTCGGCTCCCCATGAATAAGGACTGTTGCTATACCTATAGTACAATATATTGCAAGAAGAAACATCTCTCTGCACAACACTGCACAATTACAAGGGCCCTTTTAGTTTTAATACTATATATGTGAGAGGTCTGCTTGGCAAAGAGCTGAATGGCCCCATGATCTGTACGGAGGAGAAACATATTTGGCAGAAAATACATATCTCTGTTAATAAATAATGAGGTATAAGTGAATACAGTGTAGGGGGCTGCAGCAGGACCAGGCTGCGTAGCCGCAGAGTTGAGGGCTCTCTTCAAAGAGAAGTGAGAGCTTTTGTGTGGCTCAGTGATGCAGGGGTGTAACAAAATGTATAAGGTCCCGGTTAAAAGCTGATGGGCATGGGGGTTGCTGAGCTGGCTCTTCTGGAGAACGGTAGTAATGTACACATCACTTGTAGCCACAGGAGTTTGCGCTCTGCAGATACATGTGTGGAAAGGCTCAGAGAGGAAGATGAATCCCTGCCATATCCTTTAGCACGTGTCATGCTTTGCTTTGTAAATATCACAAAATTGTTTTGAGGGTTCCTCCAGAAGTTCCTCCTCAAGAAGCCACTTGCTTATGTTTTGGGAGGAGAGGAGAGAGTAGGGATGAGAGGGTCAGGGGACAGTAAAAAGTATAGTTTTATTGTCTGCAAATGACCTGTGACAGCTTTAACCATTAAAGCCCTGACTTGCCCGATTGCCCATTTGTTGATTTCAGATCTGCACTGCAGTGGCTGTGTCAGCATAGTTGGCCTCTTGCTAGAGGAGCTGTAGTTGGGGGCCTGCCTAGGAATTGCTGAGAAACATTGGTCAAGCCTCTCCTGCTCTTCCCAAATTAGCTTGGTGTGTCCCTAGTAGAAAATGCTCCTTCCAGAGCTTGCCCTTACTGACCAAGTGTTAGTTATCACACTGACATTGGCCATCTCATTCACTCTCAGGTTACTCTACAGGCACTAGAATAACCTCATGATGCTGCAGTGAGACAGATTTAGATTTAGACCTACTTCATAGGGAAGAAGTAATACTAAGAAGTTTGGGCCCAAGCCTTCAAACTCACATATTTAAATATAGATGCTTAAATCCACTTAGGCGCCTAAATGTGTTGCCATGTACTGATCTGTGAAGGCTGTTGAGCACTTGTAATTTTATTAACTTAATATCAGTCTAACAGGCAGGCATCCCTTGCTACTTGCTGAGGACCATCCCCTCCACAGAAGAGACAGAGACTCACAATTGTTACAGAAAACCTCTGATTTTATCCTAGTCAAGTCGGGCAGCAGAGGATAAAGATGTAATGTTGCCCTTCCCAGAACCATGACTCAGTCTCCGACACTGAAAAGGACATTGTAGGGTTATTTTAAAATTCCCATTTGGGCTCTTGTTACTTCTTTTCTGGCTGAAGATTCAAATTCTCAATACTTCCACAAGCTTGTCACCACAACAGCTAAAAAATTCCTTAAGGTTCATCCTTTTGTGTTATCCCATGACTCCAGAAGCTGAGACTTCATGAAAACATACTAAATATAATTAGCTCATGATGAAAAGAGCACAGTTGACATCTCGGAGAGTTTTACATAAGGCCTAACATTTACAAGTTAAATGTTAACTTGTCTGATTCTGCTCTGAGAAATGGGCTACAAGTGGCACCTTCTTGTTCAGTTGACTTTTTTCAGGAATTTTGTAAAGTCAGCAGAACCAAGGGAGGGTGAGGTCGCTTCTCACCCGCCTTGTCACAATAAAAGCATGTAAGCATTGATTGCAGATTTTTCTTCAATTGGGTGAGATGGTTTGGAGAGAACCAGCTGTTATTCGCCTCCCCAGAGAAGCTTTTGGGCTGACATAACCCAGCAGCAGGGAAAGTGGATTGACATGGGAGGGAAGTGGTAAGGGAGAGCAGGTGTTGGGTCTCACGCCTTCCCAAACCCAATTATATGTCTGTCACTATCAGGTCTTGAAGCGGGCGGCTCAGAAGGCCGTTGACATAGGTTAAGCGCTACAAGAGCAGCAGAAGTACCGTGGCAGCACACGTCACAGCGGGGATGCTGCCACAGCCGCCCCGTTTGCTTGAGTTCAACCAAGTGTCACCCTGGGGGCCGTCTTCTTGCTCCTTGTTGCACTCGTATCGCACCCCTCAAGGCTCGCCCGTGGTGGTGAATGGGCCTTTAGCATCCTGAAATCAAAGCGTGGCTGTGCAATAACCACAGAGCTTGGCCCTGGCTAAGCCCTCGGTGGTTAGTAATGAAATTCAGGGAATTCCAGACACAAGTGCTTCTTCATCTCCCTCTGCTTTTATCTGAATGACCAAAGTAATTTGTGCAGAGGAACGGAAGATCTTGAAGGCCATGCCAGATAGCTCGCTGCACAGGGCGGCCTCCCAGATGCTTGCAGAGAGTAGGTCACTTAGCAAGTGTTTTACTTCTGGCAGTGATTTGAGAGAGAGGGGCATACTGGAGGGAAGGGATGCCATTACTGACGTGTTCGTCTGTCACTGTGTGCGAGGGAAACGATAAGGTGCGTTTGGCACAAGATCTCGGTGAGTTTCTTCCTTGCTTGCTGACACGGCGAGGCTAGTGTGCTGCCCTGCGTTACGGCTCATTGGCTCTGTGCATGAAAGAATTCAATTCATTTCATCTTTCATTGACATTGCCATGTAGGGGAAGGAGCTACTTTTGCTTTTTAAAGTCGAACGTGCATGAAATCTTACGTATTCTGTGTTTAAGAAGAGTAGCTAGTGGCTGTGCCAATACACAGCTGCAGAAGCCCCATGGAATAACATACCACCCATGAACTGCTGCGAGACACGGAAGTTTAGGATGCTTCTATATCACCATCAGATCTAGCTGAGAGTTTTTGGAGGTAACATTTTTGGGGTGCAAGATGCTAGCTCATCATAACTGAAATTTTGAGGAAATGATTGCTTTTGGTAATTTATCTAGTTCATTATAAAAATCCCAACACACTGCTGTTATCATCTGTTTCACAACTGTGCCTGGGGGACTTTATCTTGGATCAGGACAGGCTAATTGTTGTACAAATAAAGAATGGTAGGAATAAAATCATCTCTCACTCAGGGAGGTTGTGATTGCAGTTTGCTTTCCTCAAATGAAAAGCAACATTTTCTGATTTGGAATAGTTTGAGTTTAATCTGCAATTTAGGTTACTTTTTCACCAAAAAGCTTGAAAAGATAAAAAACTAATAACATCTGCCAGGATTGAAATGATACACTCCCAAACTGCTGATATAACATCTGACCAGATAGAAAAATGTTCTTAGATAAACTTTTTGAGAAAACACTGAGGTTCTTACTTTTCATTATTATTTGTTACCCCCCTTTGGAATAGAATTTTCCTTTAGAAATTTCAGAAAAATCTCTGGGGACAGGAAAACCACTTCCCCTGTACTTTCCTTGTGGCCACTGCAATTAGGTTATTGTTAAGAGGGGGGTGTCAGGGTGTTGAAGTTTTTCCCAGTGTTTTTTCTAACCCCACTCTAAGCAGAGTTAGATGATCCAATCCTAAAAACAGCTGAGTCCAGTCTTGCATTAGAGCACTGCTGTTGCTGCTACTGTCTGAACAGCACTTTTTTTTGAATTATGGGACCAGTTTTTGCAGTGGAGACAAGGCTGTAATTATTCTCTGAGTATGGGGTGGGTGATGTCATGCTGTTGGAGAAAGCAGGCTCTGCATGCGGTAAAATCACCATGCATTTCAAGATACAGAGAGAGAGCCCTTGTGGCTGTGGAGCATCATAGGTTGCATTAATACAATGCTGTCCCAATTCTACTTTCATGAAATATGTGGCAATACACACACGTGCATTTTTTTTCGTGTGGGATGATGTCATGTCCTGATCTGCAGAGCCGTGTGATAAAATGTATGTAGGCCGTATGCACACAAACATGTGTGCTTATGTGTGCTATTCATGTGTGCATGTATATACATAATGCAGAGGAACCAATTATAAGCTGCTAAGTTTTACAAAAATCTTGCTTTTTGATTTGGAAAAATAGATTTTAAATAATTTTAATATCCTTGGTCATTTGCTGCATTATTTAAACATCCCCTTTCCCCTCTGCCCTTTTGCCTTTGTCTCCATTGCCAACAACAGTCACCACTTTTTCCCATAGCAGGGATAGCTTGTTGGGCACTTCCAGTGTCAGAGGAGTTTTAGCTGGGGGATTAGCAGGAGCACGCAGGCTGGGCAGGCAGCGGTGGGGCTCTTGCTGTGTGGGTGGGTGTCTCAGCAAAGGTGTATCGGCAACAGCCAGAGCACAGTGGACCATCCTAAAGAAGCTGGGAGGGTGAGATAGAAGGGATATGCTTTCTGCCAGGCTTAGTTTTTTACCTTGGACACCAGCCAGAGGTCCTCCAAGGCACACATTTTGGTTGCTAATCTGTGCAGAAGCCCTTTCCACCATGCCTTTGTGGGCGCCTGTCTCACTGCTCAGTTGAAAGCTCAGAGATGTGTGATTTTCAGGCAGACAGCCCTGCACAGCAGTTCGAAGGCTGGCATTGCAAACATTCACCATCCACAAGGCTGGAGCTGGGTGTGTTTAACGTCCCAGGCTTGCAGGATGACACAGGCTTACTCACTACGAACAGCGTGTTCACACAGGAATGGAGGAACAGAGTCACTTCTATATGAGATACTGAGTCCCGTGGGTTATGTGGGCTGCTTCGCCTTAAGGCTGCTGCACAGAGTTTCTTCCAGCTCAGCCTGCTACACATTAGTCCAATCTGGTTCTTGCTCAGAAGTGGAAATAGAGGGTTTCTTGTTCCAAAACAGCAGCTGAGCTGGTGGCCTCGGTCCAATGCACCTCCCAAACCGCCCCACCAGAGTTGGCACAGCAGGCACCTACTTTTCTTACCCATTTATCCGTGATACATCCCGCAGCCTTCCTCTGTAATGCTGTGTGCTCTGCTGTCCTGCATGTTGTGGGACCCTAAGCCAGACAGGGCTGGCCTCTCTGCATCTTCCTCCTCCGTTGTATCTGAGAGCAGGTTTGCCATCATGGCAGGGAAATGCACAATCTCTGTCCAGATGTGCTGTCTTCCCTGCTGTCAGGGATACGAGTTCTGTGAGTACTGAAACCCCCCTGAAATATGTGTAACTAAGAGGATAGGTTTATGGCAGTATGTAGAGCCACTGGAAGTTTTCTCCTTTACAGAGCATGCACCTAACTTACGTCCTTCTGTCCTTCCTTCCGTCCTTCCTTCTTTGCTCATCTCTTAAGACTGACTATTTTCCTTTTGCTCTTTTCCATTCCCTTCCCCTCTAGGAAAAAGGAGTGCCCGACTTGGAGGCTGCAGGGCCATAGTCAGCCTCTTCCTACTGCTGGTACATGATTATCTGCCTGAGGGGTTTCATTCATTTAAATCAGAGAGGATTAGGTGTGTGAGCAACTCTCACTGGTGAAAGGAAAGTTCATAGTCCAGTCCTGGAAGGGGGGCTGGGGAAAGCAGCTTTACATTATTTTAAAAGTTACTCCAAAGAAATCCCTTTCACTTGTGTAATGATTTCTTCTCCTGGGACGTCTCTGCAACAGCTGTCCTTTTCTTTAAGTGGTTACATATTGAGTATGTGATATCCTGCCAGCAGAACCTTGATTGCTCTACTTAGGCTAAATGAACTGAAAAAAAGAAAGCAGCTTTATAAGATTGGTGCTTTCTGCTAGTTCTGCAGAGAGGCTTTTGCTGGCTCTGGTCTTTGTGCCAGGTGAAAAACACACTGCACAGTATTTCTTTCACACTTCTGTACAGGGAGATGTTTACATTAATAATGTTTGCAGGACTGCTTATCTTCTCAGATACATCTGTGAATCAGAAGAAGAACCACTGCTGTTTTTAGAGGAAGAGCAGGTGTAAATCTTCCAGGGGAAAAAAATAATGATTTAAATGTGGCATTTTGAATTGATTGAACTCTTCATGCTGAGATAGTCCCAGTCCTTGCTGTAACCCCTAGAGTTGCAGCTGACATTTGGTGCATCCCTACATGACTTTGTGTCATGTCGCTGTGTCCCTAGCTACTTAAAAGAATTGATTTTCCCTTTTTTGCCATGATCTGCCATGCTGCTGCTTCACAAATCAGCAGTTACCTTTTCCTCATTCCACAAAGCTTCTCACTGGAAATTTTTTTGTCACATATTAACATAGTATTTGAAAATCACGAGGCTTGCTGAGCTCCTCATATGTGGCCAAGGTTTCACAGGAGGGAACGTGTCCTGGAGAGGGGAAGCACCACCTGATCTTCACAGTAGAACACTGGGGGTCAAAAACTGAATTCCTGATGCTGATGCTACAGACTTGCATGGCAAACTTGGGCAAGTCGCTCTCTCTTTCCATACTGGGCTGCATTCCACTTGCAGTGCAGCTAATGTGAAAAGGGGCAGAGATACCAGTAGGGATCCCGGCAGGAGTCGATATCATCCCTTGTGTGGTGTAGACGGACCCAATGTTTTTTTCTCTGTGAAGTGAGACTACCAGTTAAGGCATTTTGAAGCCTTTAATTCATAAAGTATCCTGTGTCGCCCTTGCATTAACAGGCAACTATGCAAAGTATGATTAGTCCCGATTCTTGTATTCCTAAAGGAAATAGTGAGCAAGAGCATCTTCTAGAGAATTTTCCACGCACAAATGACGTGAACAGAATGAAACTGTTCGCCTTCAAGATGGCGTATCACTTTCTGCCCTAAATTCTGATTTTTGTATAGTTCAAACCAGAACTTTTTTATTGTTTTGCCTTAACTTTTTTATTTAAAACACTGGAATACTATACCTCCTCTGTGCTGGATGTGCTCCAGTCTAAACAATCTCTATACTGCTTGCCCAAATTCCCTCTATAGTTTCAGCTAAATGCAAAATTCTTTTCTGCTCCTCCATCTAAACTGCCATGTGCCATTCCTTGGGGCTGTGGGACAGCTCGTGTGCTCTTCCCTGGAAGTGGCAGCATCTCGGTAGTGTGTGAAGCAGGGTCTGTGTAATCCTTTGTGATCTTTCAGGATAAAAAGCTACTCTATAAATACTATATCATTTTCATTGTCAGTCTGGATTCAGGAGTGAAATGATCCCACTTAGTTAAAGCAGGATGAAGTGTCTATTTTCATATTTGTTTAATTGAACCACTCAGCGTGTCTGATAGTAATGGCTTTATTTGAAGCATGTGGTTCTTATGAGCTGTTAAGATACCAATAGCATTTGGATTATTCTTTCTGCCAAGAAAGCCAGGTCAATTCTTCAGGAAAATAAAAAAACTAAGGCAAACTTTATTTTAACAGTGTCTTGAGTTTCACTTTAGGTTCCATAAATATTTGTCAGTGTTCCTTTTGTAAGACCCATGCGAGCCCTTGGCAAGACATGAGGTCTATCTCCAGAACACTGAATATAAATAAATTCCCCAA
This sequence comes from Gallinago undulata, assembly GCA_026546715.1. Classification (NCBI taxonomy): domain Eukaryota; kingdom Metazoa; phylum Chordata; class Aves; order Charadriiformes; family Scolopacidae; genus Gallinago; species Gallinago undulata. The sequence continues at coordinate 46,074,969 of JAOTQQ010000032.1, forward strand.
ACCATGCCGGAGAATTGGAGGTAACTTTAGCCCATGCAAGGGACCTGAAGCCAAGTGAAGGGTTGATTGTGGTTCTTGAATTACTATTTGTATAGAGGAGAGGGAATGGGGGAAAAAAGGAAAAACACTGAGAGAGGAAAATACAAACATTAGTAGAAGGTATGTGGGAGCCCACACCATCCTGTGCAGAAACGTGGAGGTCATTTACCAAGGCAATGACAGAAATGTGACTTCTGCTTGGATTCCACTTGCTGTCTGCTCCTAATGCTTCCAGAAAAGTTAACAATATTTTCTCATGCCCTAGAGGATAAGGGAGGAAATTTTGCATTCTTGATGAGGACTGGTAATGCCATCTACTTCAGAGGATCAGGCCAAAAAAGCTCTGTGGAGTCGTCCTATGTGCTCCCCTCCTCCAATTTCCTCTGAATACCTTTGATATTCCTGAGAACTTCGTTTACTTCTGTGGTTTTCAGAGCTATATCTAAGAAAAAGAAAAAAAAAAAGCCCATGATGATTTCAAAGACTTGCCTATAGTTAAGTACTTAACCAGAGGTTTAGGGTACAGGGCTTTTGATTTAAGAGCAAGCCCTGTTCTGTGCAGTTGATGGGGGAAATAGCTGAAATTTTATCCTATCCCTGACCACAGATTGAGATTACCAAAGCATTACAAAAGCAGGGAGTCAGAATGAAGGAGGTGTATTGAAGGAAGCGGGACCTTGGCTTCTAGCAATGTGCTCTGGTTGCTGGATCAACTCCAATAAAAATTTAAATTCAGACGAGCTGAATGCCTTATTTGTCTGGTTAAGGGGGAGGAAGATGGGGATGGGTGAAGTTTTTCCTCTACCCCTGAATGTTAAAATAATGGTAGTAGGATGTGAAAAGTACGTATTCCTGAAGAATGTACTATTATAATATCAGTTAGCAACTGAGATTTTTCCCTTCTGTATGTGCATAAATTGAAAAATTACAAAACATGAATAAATAGAGACATGAGAGGGGATTGCTGGAGGAGAACTGTTTTATAGTGAGATGGGAGCCTACCTGTCCATAGATTTAGAATTTTTTACAAAATGCTAGACAACTTTGATCTCTCTTTAAATTAATGGGTATTGAGTGTTGCCCATACTTCATAAGATCAGACTGTCTCTTTGCATGCAGAATTTCCAGCAGTGATCAATGGTCTACATGCCAGTCCTCAGTTGTCTGGAAGTACTAAAAGAAAAATATAAAAGAACCATTAACCCCATGTTTTCTGCTTTCACAGACAGCTGTCTGGGGCCATGTAGTGGTTGATACTCTATAGCTTTCTATTCCTGTCACACGGTTCCTACGTATGGTTTTGGAAACTGTGACTGAGGTTTGCTAGCAGTTCCTTAATCTGGCTACTATGGACCTTAAGGAAAGAAAAATCAGGTAACAAACTCCATCTGCAAAACCACTTCTGGTTTTGTGACTGGGTTTAATACACAGTGAGCATAGTCAGATCATTTTTTATTTAAAAATACCTTCTCTCCCTCACCAAAACAGGAAGCATCTTTCCAGGAATGCTTGGGAAAGTGTTTGATTTTTATGTCACTGACATAAACGGAGGAAGTTTTAAACAACTTTCATTCTAGCAAAGGTTTAGTCAGACAGAAATACGAATTGAACTCTTATAGGCACTGGAGCTGTTTCTTCCTTCTTTCTAATGTGAGACCATTTTCTCCTCAGTGTACGTGTGTGTATCTGTCCATCACTACAGGAACAATTATTGGACCATAAACAATGGTTGAAATGTGGAGTGTGTCCCTGCTTGGGAACCACTGCTCAGGGTCATGTCCTGATCCTGTCACGTATACACTATAGGTTGCTGTGGTCTGTGCAGGGTACCATACCTTATGCCTATCACGGACAGCAGTGTACACAAATTAAGTGACAGCAAGGCATCTAAACTGTTGTAAAGTCAACACCTACCTTTGCTCATTCTTTCTTATTCTTAAGATACTAACTTTTTTTTTTTTTTCCAGGGGTTTCACTTATCCTTGCTAAGAACTTGCTAAAAAAAAAGCACAATGTCCAGAGAGGTGCAGGAGGGGCAGAGCCACACGTGGTGTGTGCTGGCAGGGTGCACACAGGCATTTCTCTGCCTGCCGGCTGAGGAGTTGCGTTACTTAGGGGACTGTGCAGTGTTTACAGGAGCTGCTGCTGAGTGCAGGCTAACGGAGGAGGAGGAGGGGATGCTCGCTTCGCTCCTGCACCGAGGGCTATGGTTGACACAGCTTCATTGTATCGCACAGGGCTTTCCTGCCCTGCAGCTTGACTTGCTCCGTGACAAATTATTCCTTAATTGCTGCATAGCAGAAGAAAAGCTTTACAGCCCTGAGGTTATTCCTAACAAATCAGGTTACAGAAGCCTTGAAAATTATATTGAGCAGAAAAGAAGCACCATGAGGTTTCCTTGGGTGCTCGGGCTGTGTTAAGCTTGACTAAGGCAATGTGCTAATGAAGCTTGTTAAAATGCAATTATACTTTAATGCTGTGGATGCCGAAATGAGCATAATCAGCAGAGAGGTGCTAGTGAAGCTGTTGTGATTAGCGTGATTTGTGTGTGTCACTGCTGTGCTCAGCACCTTCGTTCCACTGTGCAAGGTTGTCTGAACACAACAAGAAGGCTGTGCCCAAAGACCTTACCTGGGGGAAGGAGATGAAGGACTATGGCAGGAAGATGGAGAGATGAGTTGAGCAAAGCAACAGTGAGATGATGCTGACCAGCAGAAGTGTCAGGCTTAGCTGCTAACCTGCAATCCTGGGTATCTTAAAGCAGGAAAGCTTTAAGGAGGGGTGCGTGTGGACAGGGCTGAGTGCCTTGGCCAATGTTGATGGGGAGCTGCTCCCACACAAGGCAGGCAGCTTGGCAGATAATACCTATGATTTTCTTGGAAAAATGTGAAAAACATAGGAGCGAGCCTGGACTTCTCTGTCAGTTGGAAGAGGGTAGACCTCTGGTAGAGAAGAGGTGATAGCAACAGTGGGCCAGGAGGAGCCTTGACAAGTGAAGAAAAGTAGCAGCCATTTGATGTGGCAGGGAAAGGGAGAGCTTTGGGAAGAGAAGCAGATGTGGCCAGAACGGTGCCTAGAAAAAAAATGAAGTAGGAGTGTGTTTCATCAAGGCTGGAGCAGAGGAATCGTGATGAAATATGATGGGAGCCTGGGTGCAAGCTGCAAGCAAGTGGATGGACAGCCAAGGCTGGGGCTTATCAATGAGCTGCAGAAAGACTCTGTGGCTCACGGTCCGAGCTGGGATGTGGAGAGCTAGAGGGAGGGCAACGTAAAAAATAACACTCAGGCCGTAAGCCTGAGCGACAGTTGGGACGGTAGCGGTGTCTGCAGCAATTAAGGAAGGAGATGGGGAGGGGGAGGAAGATTAAGAGCTCTGAGCTTGAGCTGACAGCTCGACATCCATGAGATGTCAGGGAGACAGGCAAGGTTTTCGTCTGGACAGAGAGAGACAGGCCCGGATGATCGGATCAGACAACTGGGGGGACTGATTTATGTGAGAAGATTAAAAGAGCTACTTGTAAATACATGTATAGCTTGGCTAAGTGACACCTGAGGGGACAATAACTGTCTACACGTGTACAAAGGGATCGGATGCTGGAGCCAGGAGGAGGGGAGGAGAACAGTTTAGCAGCGCAGATGAGGACTTTGACTAGAGGCACTGGATTCAGGTGAAGCAAAGCGAGCTGTGTAGCCTGTGTAGGGAAAACATCCCCCTGCAAGACTGGGAAGAGTCCTAAGTGATGTTTCTTGTTCATCTAAAACAAACCTGCGTATCCATCTAGGTACCCATTGGCACCCTCTCCTCACAGGGTGCCTGGCCATCACATGTTTGTCCTCACAGCACCCCACGAGAGGGAGATGTCCCTGTGCGCACTTGTGGCACTTTGGTATCCTGTGGGACCCTTAATATCTGACTTCAATCAAGGACCTAAGAAAGTATCTTAGTCGTTATGTTCTCTTTCCTTTTATTTGTCTCCACTATAAAGGGTTGGTTTTGTTGATAGTATGGTGAGATGGGTGGGAAGGATATCTAATGGGGCGCCTACAGTCTGCAATTTTCGTGGTCTTCTGTACATGTTCTTAATAATTTTTTACTCTTTATTAGTTTTAGTCCTCTATGGAGCCAACGGAAGCAGCAGCAGGTGTAACTTTGTTGCTTGTTCCCACATGAGCTCTGCCCATCAGTGCAAGAGTGCACTTGTAGGAGGGAACCACTGGAAGTGGCATGTTTATATGACTGTTTTGCCCTAAACACACCTAGAACTGGCTGCATTGGTAACTAAGCATTGTTGGTCCTGCTTCATTTTTGGTGTCTCTGGTTGGGAGTCTCTATCAGCAGGTGCGAGAGAGAGACTATGTATGGTGAATAAATGGCCTGCCACTGCAAACTCCTCCCTAGAGTGGGGTTTGCAGGCATCCGTGGGAGGCTGCAGGAGGATGTGAATTGCTGATGGCTATTTCACTTCTTTCTGTGTGTGAGGTGCACAGGGTGCCGTCCCTTGCCAATGGCAATCCAAGTACCCCAGTCTTGCTCTGCATTAGCAATGAAAACAGGTGGGACCCAAAATAATACAGGACCAAAATCATCTTGTGTGGCTCTTCTTGCAGACTTTAGCTGCATTTTAGTGGTGTAGAACTTCAGCAGAGACCATAAGTCTACTTCTTTTTTCCTGCAAGGAGTTAATTTTTGGCCTTGGCAGTCACAGTTAAAAGCAGAGCTCCCTCCTCTGACTTTCACTTCTGTTTCAGCAGGACCAAAATCTGTGGGGTCCTCCTGAATATTTCCCTCCTCACCCAATATTGACGAAAATGAGCCTGACGTGTTGACAGACAGCAGCACACTCGGTGTGTAGGAATCCAACATAAACAGACTTGCTGGTTGTGTACTTGGACATGTTAAACGAGGTCTCTGCTTTGATCTTCCCTGCACTATCCTAAAGCCCAGCAAGCAAAGGCTAAGTAAACAGACCTTTGATTTCAGGGCTGTTTGGAGCAGAGGTCTTGTAAAACTTTTATCAATGGCAGAGCTGAACTACTGAAGTCCCTCGTGGACTGTAGGTGCTGCAAGAGTAGCAGCATGGTTTTATTGACCCTAACGTCCCTCTTTTTCCCCTCTTCCCATAACGACAAACATCTGGGGATATGAGCCAGCTTCCTGTTGATTGTAGCATACCAGTTTCTCTAGGAAAGACACCTGCTTATAATCTCCTGTATGGTCAGTGGAGCATAAGCTATATTAGATCCTACAGCTATTGGATCCCACAGCCAGTGTAGCTTTTGTTAATGCATGTCATAAAGATGCTTAAATAAATCACATGGGACACATCCATGGGAAATGCTCACGTTACTAAGCCTGCATGTTCAACACTCCTGTGTCAAACCCCAGAAAACCAGTACTCTGGCTTAAATAGCATGAATATTACAACAAATTGGATTTTATTTATTTGCTTCCTGTTTTTAAAGCATTTAGTGATTCCTCGCAATCACAAAGGTCACAAATTTCCTTTCAAGTTCAAATAAACAAGAGATTCTCCTTTAGGATTTTGCCCTCAGAAAGGATACATTAAGAAGTAAGCACCTAGTATCACAAGGTTTAGAAAAAAAACATTGTGAGTGCTGGCAACTTCCCCTCAATGGATGAAATACAGGACTTAGATTGGCCTATGCTGTCTTTTAATTTAATATTTTTCTCTATCTTCTGGTGGGTTACACGAAGGAGTCTTTGGCTTCCCTTCTTTGTACTGTAGAAAAGTGATATGTGTGAGATCCTGTCAAGATATTATATTTTTTTAAAGTGTTATCAATTTTCCATTGTTTTCAAAACTGAGAACCGAGAACTGTTCTCGGCAACTATGGAACCCAGGCTGTTCCTGGTGAGCCAGAGCTATGGTCCCTACTGCTTGGGGCCGTTTCAGCCCAAAGCTTGATTGAGCTCAGGACCAAAAGTTGGAACATTTTGCTCAGCTCTACCAATGATTATTGCTTCTTATCAAGATAAATACTGAATGACAAATTCATTGGCCAAGCGTCCTATGTCAGCACTGCTCCTGCTGTACCTTGTGGAGGTAAAGCTGAGACCATTGGCTGAATCTGAGCTCTGCTGGTAAACTCTGAGCCTAAGTGCATCCAGTGTCTCTTGTCTTTTCTCCTTGAACTTTTGTAGTATGGCCTTAAATTATGGCTTTTCTGCTGTAGTCACCAACTGATTCTTTATTGTATGTAAAACAATGCCCTGATTCTCCATTTAGAAGTGAATTTTGTCTTTTGTCAATAGCAAAATCCACTATTAGATAAAAAACGTTTTTAACAGCCCTTTATTTGCTGGTATTTGGTGGCGGTTCTTTGATCCCTGAAGGGGTGTGCGGTGCTGTTTGTGGTATACAGCAAATTGATTTTACACATTTACGTCTTTTATCAATGAGTCTTCCAACGGGGTTTCACTGTAATCAGATTGGAGATTACCGTGGCACAGCCATTGGGAAGGGATTGGAATTTACATGCAATTAAGATTAGGGGATTAACGACTGATTAGGAAAGTGCTGATTTATCCAGCCACAGGTACAGCAAGGGGCCTTGCGGGTCTGCTTTTTTCTGACCTTGCGTTTTGACCTCTTGACCCCTTGCTTAGAAATGCCAGGTGCAGCACAGAAGTGATTTCTGACGCGGCTTCTCTCAAGAACAAGTTCAAGTCGTCGCAACAGTAAAACCTCCTATTTCTGGGAACGGAGAAGCTCGGGAATCTCTATGCGAGTGGACACTTTGCCGCGCTGTGCGTCGGCGGCCGGGCCGGGCTGAGCGGGCAGACTGTACCACTGCCATTCTGTGATTCTGCGTTAATCTGCAGTCAGGAATTCCTGCTGACAGCTGATGCGGTGTGCGTGTGTCGGTGCGCGCAGGCGCGCCGTGGGGGATAAAGCAGCAATGTAATCACACGGCGAGACAATATTTCTCCGTCCACAGCTTTTCCTAGAGAGCTGTTTGCTCTCCAGGTTTCCCCCCCCACCCCCTGCGCGCACTTGCGGGAGGGTAGCCGGGACTCTGCATTTCCAGACTGTGAGGTAATAGGAGTGCACGTTAATTGATATCCCAGTGTAGCTCTATCTACCTGATGGATGCGACGTTACATACCAGTGCGCCAGTGGAATGACGTCATTTGAAGCTGCAGAGCAATCGATGTCAGCAAAACTCCCGTGTGCTCTGTAGCTGCCGAAGTTTAGGCAGCTCTAATAAAGCAACGGCACTGGCAGTCGCAGGAGGTTGGTAGTTGGCTTGTGTATCAGATAATAATTAGCGCTGTCTTTCTACTCATGCAGATTTATAGAGATAAAAGCCAGGCAATGCGGGATCTTCAGCAAAAGATAAATATTTTCAAATCCTTTGGTTAGTTTGGGGAATTTAAATGGATTTATATTTTAAATATTTATTCTTAGTGTTTAAATTTAGGCAGAATATATCCGCTGTTAGGTGCTGTTTTGGTAATACCATTCATGCTGAGACGTGCCAGACTGGTGTGCAATAGAAGTATGTGCCTTCCTCCAGATGAAGTGAAGGAGCTTTTTAGCAGCAAAGGGTGCAGCAGAGCTTTGGACCTACCAGATAAAATGCATTGATTTTTTCTGATCTTAGAACCTGAACAGTCCCAAGACTGTTCAGAAAAGCACCTGGCAGTCCTAGGCACAAACCATGGTGTGTGATCAGATATTGTAAGCATAACAGGATGAGTCTTTGTTATCTCCTGCTAGGAAAACTAATAAACGCCACTTTAGAGTGCGCTAACCCTGTTGTTGTGAGCAAACCAGCATGTAGAAAAGGAGGAGCAGAGGAAGTGGATCTGTTTGAAGCCCTCCCAGCTGTAGACAGGCTGCAGAAATCTGGACTAGCCTCTGTCCAAGGCACCAGCTGAGCCCTCAGACTGTGCCAATGATAACTTGGATTTTCACAGCCAGAAAAGGTCGCTTGTGCACGGGCTTGTGCAGGCATCATCACATGATTTAACACTGTGCTGTGGCACCAGACTAAGGTCAATCCATTGGCAGGAAATATTACCTGCTTTCCTTTGGGTATGGCCTGGAGCTGAGGAGGTTTCCTGTGTGAGATCTGACAATATAATATTCTGCAGGTATGAAAGTTTCGTGCATTAAGAATCCTGGCTCCTCACGTGATTTTACATCATTTAGTGTGTGCTTCAGTGTCTGGGGAGCAGGAACCAGATGTGAATGCTATAAGACTTCAGCGACGGTTTCCCTGTTTTCATATGCAGGGGACTTGGTGCCTCTTGAGTTTAAATGTTAAGTTGTCACTGCATCAACCTTGTGAGCACTTTCTTTTTAAATGCATTTAAGTATTTTTGCCTCCTGGAACAGGCGTGTCTTAGTTAGGTTGTAGAATGGCACAGCAGCAACAAATCTTTAAAGTGAAATACTTGGTGCTGGGGAGGTGATGCTCACACTGTAGGCATTTTGGGAGTTTCTTCTGCTTTGGCTCCATTCTGGTTGTGTAGATAGAGTGCTCGTTAATGGAAATCCAAGAGCACAGCTTCTGCTTTTGTTTTACCAGGGACCCAGCTAGAATTGCTAGCTGTCTGCATTAGCAGCTGGTGAGGATTGGTAGAATTGGATCTGTAAAGCCAAGCATTTGGTGCTGAGGACCTGACACCATTTCAGAGGGGTGTTTCACTTCAGAACAGTTCTAGTCTGGTCCTGTGAACTAAATCCCCATCCGAACTGGAGTACCACTTGCAGCTCCATTTCATATAAAAGCTACTCCAAAACAGTAGTGCTCCAAAACTGTTTCATGATATGAATCAAAGTATAATTGATGGGGATGATAAAAAAATTCACTTTAAAGCACCCCTGGTCCAAACTAAAACACTGATCTAGGCACATGTAAGGTAGACCCTTATGATGACAGTTTAATTTAGAGAAAACTGGGTAGAGCGCTTCCATCACACCTATTGGATGTTTTGGTAGGAAAACAGTAAATGGTTTCAGGCAGAATTTTAAAATGCTGCTGTCTTAGAAGGTGAAAGTCAGCTCTGCTTTGCATTTTTGTTTTGGAGCAAGACAGGATTTTATATCTATCTGTATCTCTATAGATGTATTTTGAGGTTTTTTTGCCCTTGAGATTTTTAAATATATTTTAATTTATTCATGTCCCAAATCAAAACTTTTTTCATATTTTAGGGCTACAGCAACCCATTTAAAAGCTTACAATTGCTTAATTATCATACTTTTAAAATACCAATATTTTTGTTTGTGTGTATTTAATTTTAATTTACCAAAATTCTGATACAAAAGGTTTCTCAAACTGAAAAAAAAAGAGTATTGTAAGAGAAAACTGGACAAAGTCTTGATTGTTCACAAAAATTTCATTTTCTGATACAAAAACATTTCTGTGGAACACTCCTACCAAATCTGCTCTGCAGCTAAAGTGCTTTCTGTTCTAGAGAAGCCTCCGAAAATATCTTCAGTTCTTAAATACCACAGTGTTTATCTCTTTGTGGTCACCAACAAACAGTTGTTACCATGTTTTTGTGGTGACCAAAGTTAGAAGCCCTCAGTGACAAGGCAGAGCAAAGAGGTCTGAGAGCAGCCTCGCCATGTAGGACACTGCCGTTGGTTTCCCAATAGCAAAGGGCTTATGGATATTTTGGCAGTGTCTCCTGTTTGAGAATGAATGTTCCAGATTTCTTCTTGTTTTGAGTCCTTAATGCCCCGGTCACACCTTTTCCATCTTGGGTACTGGGAAACGCCAGTAGGAACCAGCAGCGGATGGAAGAGTTTAGTCTTCTCCAATTTCATTCCTTAGAGAGAAATTTGTTTAAAAAGATTTTAAAGAATATTTTGAGGAAAACCAAAGCCTTGGATACAAATGAAAAAGGCTTCTATGTTGGTGTACGGCTGAAGACTCACCACTCTGGACTAGCAGGAAGGCAAACCAACTATTTAAAGGTCTTTGTTCACATCATTCCTGAATATGGCACGGAGTCAGCCATCGTGGTTTGTGTTTCCCTGCAGACATAAACAATGACACTTATAATTTCCTGCTTGTGCATCTCTCACACAAACGTCTGTCTATAAGGGAAACAGCTAATTACTTATTAAACCTTGTATTGTGCTTAGACTGGGTTAAACATTAACTATCAGAGTTCAAAGGGAATCTGTGTCACCAAATGTGAACTTGGGCATCCTATTTCCTAGGAGCTGTTCAAATAAAATGATTGGGTGACAGGATGCTACAGGATGTAGGCAGGAGAGACAAAGAAGGGAAAAAAAAATCAGAGCAGATAGATTGGCTCAGAAGTAGATGACTGTCTTTGAAGCCTTGGGTTTTGGAACATGATTGCAAGTGGTGGCTTGAAGGGGAGTTTTGTTACAAAATAAGTGAATTAAACTGAGATTTGCAGAGTGTCTGGTTTGTTTAGCTGAAAGTCCTGGAGATGGTCGGTGATTTGGCTGGGAAATGGGCTGGGCTTGTGAAGCGGGATTTGCGTGGTTGGGAAGCAGTTGGAAGGGTAGAATACAATAGCATTTATGTTAAAATTGGGGTACATTAACCCCAGAAGTTAATTCAGGACTGCCTGACTGGATTCTTTCCCAGAGATTATGGGAAGCAAACAGATGCCTTATGTTGGCAGGAATGGTCCCTGTGTGACTTGTGGTGGAGATGCTGGGGGTTTGGGTTGGGTTTGGGGTGAGCAGGGTGGGGTACGATTTTCAGTTGAGTTCTGGATCCTCCTGCCTCCCTTGAGCTAGAAGATTTCTAACAACTTTCCAGAATTAGGCAGTTTGTCCTTCCTGGAAACAGAAGCCATAAAAAAATACTTCTAATTTCAGAACCTTGAAAACATGTTTTAATGCCATTTATTTTGGAAAACAAAACAGAACACAAACACAACAAAACAAACAAACAAATTAGAAATTCCATTATTCAGATGGACTTGCCTTCTTGAATGGGAATGAAAAAGGTAGATTGTGTGGGTATGTGTGCCAACACACTTTTGTTGTACTTATCTCTTCTCTAAAAAAAGTTTTCTGGTTACCCATGCATACCTGAACTGCGCCATCAGTATAATTTTAGCCTTAGAGTAGATATATTCGCCCGCTTTTTCAGCCCACGCTAAGCCCACTGGCAGCACTTAAGAAACAATAAATAATATCTTTTTATCCACACTAGAAGAGAAATCTTCTAGCATACAAAGTATGTTTCTTCAAAAGTAATTTGAAGTAATCCTAACTCTCCTCTGCGTTTGCTACCTCAAAACCTAAGGGATAAAGTTACTATTTTTTGCTGCTGAAAAAATGTTCAGCAACACTTAAAATTCAATGTCACCCATGCACATTTAATTTAATAAGATGGTAATTTCATGTTAAATAAATACCAACTGATTATTGAAAACATATGCTCAAAGGATTTAAAAACCATGTAAGAGATAGGTATCTCATCTACTGTTGTCGAACTGCAATAAATCTACGCAATAATCAAGTGCCAATTGTTTAACATACAATAACTATTTTATTAAATCTCAGTGAAATGTGTATGCAGGGCACTTAATTAAATGGAACAAGTTCCCAAATATTCTATTTTTCTTATTTTTGGAACATCTAGAATAGAAAATTTACTGGCAGCTTTCACCCAAGGGGCTAGTTATTACTCATGTAAAAATATGGCAAGCACTTCTTGAGCTATCAATAAATTTCCATTTCATCAGGAAAGCAGCTCCTACCACAGAGGTAGGGAAGAAAGAGAAAATATGTCACTTTGCTTGCTGTAAAATGAATCCACAATGCTGTTTTCTCCATCACTTTGTTGGGCTCAGCTGCACAGTCCAAGCCTACAACTTGCTCTTGCAAACAGTCTGCTATTCCCAAAGCTAAGCCTGACCCGTCACCACAGTCGGTCAGCAAATACTTGTGATGCTTTTGTGTTCCTCTCTAAGAGTCTCTGTTGTAGAGAGATGCTGTTGTTTTTTTCTTTAATCTTTTGATTGGTTTTGATAAGCATTGTTTTTGTCTGTGGGCGCCTATGTTTTCAAGCCAAGAAGAACCCATTAGCTCATCTAATCTGATCTCCGCATGTCACATACCAAAGCATTCGGCCCAGTTACCCCTATGCTGACCCCTACTTTACTTGGCTAATGCATACCTTTTGGAAATGCGAGCTGTTTTGTTTTGAAAATATGAAAAGATGTTGGATTCACCAGTCCTTTGATCTGCTTATTCCAACAGTTAATGGTATACATGGGCAAAACATTCATCCTTTTATCTCTCTCAAAAGCACTTTTATTGGTTCATAGAGTCATAGAATCGTTTGGGTTGGAAGGGACCTTAATGATCATCTAATGCCAAGCCCTCTGCCATTGACAGGGACACTTTCCACTAGACCAGGTTGCTCAAAGGCCCATCCAGCCTGGCCTTTGACACTTCAACGGATGGGGCATTCAAACTTCTCTGGACAACCTGTTCTAGTGTCTCAGAACCCTCACAGTGAAGAGTTTCTTCCTAATATCTAATCTAAATCTACCCTTTTCCAGTTTAAAACTGCTACCCCTTGTCCTATCACTCCACTCCCTCATAAAGAGTCCCTCTCCATCTCTCCTATAGGCCCCATTTAGGCAATGGAAGGCTGCTATAAGGTCTCACTGGAGCCTTCTCTTCTCCAGGCTGAACAACCCCAATTCTCTCAGCCTGTCTTCACAGGAGAGGTGCTCCAGCTCTCTGATCATCTTTGTGGCTCTGCTGTGGACTCGCTCCAACAGGTCCATGTCATATGTTGGGGGCCCTAGAGCTGGGCACAGTACTCCAGAGCAGAGTAGAGGGGCAGAATCATCTTCTTTTGATGCAGCTCAGGATGTGGTTGGCTTTCTGGGCTGCAAATGCATGTTGCTGGGTCATTTTGAGCTTCTCATCAACTAATACCCCCAAATCCTTCTCCTCAGGGCTGGTCTCAATCCACTCTCCTCCCGGCCTGTATTTGTGCTTGAGGTTGCCCTGACCCAGGTGCAGGACCTTGAACTTGGCGTGCTTGAGCTTCATGAGGTTTGCACAGGCCCATCTCTCAAGCCTGTCCAGGTCCTTCTGGATGACATCTGTTCCCTCCAGTGTCTCGACTGCACCACACAGCTTGCTGTCACCAGCAAACTTGCTGAGGGTGCACTCAATCCCACTGTCCATGTTGCCAATAAAGATTTTGAGTTCAGCTGTAAAGTTCTGCTCTCTGTGCAATGGCTTTGCACTGCACAGAGAGCCAAGAGTTCCTCTCTTTGAGGAACACCTACTCATACTAATTGAAACTCTTGCCACCATTGCTTTGTAAGCCCTTCCCTGTGGGAATTACAGCCCCCAGCAGAGCAAGGCCTCTATTCATTAATCCATAATTATAGTTTGAATGCCAATACAAATAATGGTAATAATGATGTGCAGGGAGTGTAAGTGTATGATCTTCATGTTAGTCTTTCAGAGAGGGCTAAACTATTGTAGTAAGGGTTAAGCAGGAGTGTAAGCAGTTGTCATCCAGCCCAGTTTTCTGGCAATGGATATCCCAAGTTAACCAACTCTGGGAGTAAGTTTAAAACATGACTTTTAGATGGTCCTTTCCATCCATCCATGTTCATTCTGAAGCATGGGAGAGGTGAAAGAAATCACCTTTGATGTGATCCATCCTTGTACTAAGGACTTGGGAGGATCAGGTTTTACAATTGAGGAGTACGGTGAAGGCCAAATGTTGCCTCAAGTGTGAGAGATTGTGTTCACATGGAACGAGTGGTTTGGTTAGCGGCTGTTCTCCAACTCCTTCATCTCACTGTCACAATGAAAGCTTACTGTGCTTGGCTGTGTTCTTCTTGTAGGACACATATTGTCTGTGGTACCCCAGTCCCTGATGTTAATTCCTTGCACGTGTTGATGGGTTGTTTGGGTGCTTCATGGTAAATGACTTTGCTAATTTGCTAACATAGCATTTCAAAATAAATCTTATCTTCATGGAAAGTGAATGTGTTTGGTATTAAATAATAAAATATACATAACCCACGGGGCTCCTAAAACTTATTTAAATTCTTTATAAACTTTACAATACAGTATGTGGATATTATAAATTACTTTCCATTCCAAGAAACTGTCCGGGCTAGTTGACCTTTCTTGGAATTTCCTCTTTGTAATTATGTTTAATGTGTTAATAAAGTTCACTTTGAACTGTATCATGGCAAATGGTCTCATAGGACGTGGGTCAGTGCTGGTGTGTTCACCATATGTGAAGCTTGACTTTAGTGTGCAGTTCAGTTGAAGGAATAACAAGGCTAAGCCCAAACAATTGCAGAAGCAGTATCTCCTCCCCAGGTTAGCAGTAAAAGGGGTTCATGGAAAGTTAGGAATGTGGAGTGGGAAATCATTTAGCTTTCACTGCTAGGTGTTACTAAATTATAGCTCTAGGTTCAAGTCACTATCAAAACACCATATATCTAGAAGGTTTTCACGCAGAGCTATAAATCATGTTTACTACATGTATGAGTTGAATGAGTGCATGAACTTTGCAGGAAAATATAATTACATGTGTGTGTATTTTTGACTGTGAGAAATATGGACAGGAAGCTCCAGGCTATTCCACTGTTGTGTCTTAAATACACTTCTAGAAATTGTTTTTACTACTTCCTGGAAATAGCTATTTGGTAAAGCAAAGAGGCTTTCTTGGGTTTTACATAACTTCTTTTGCCAAGAAACGGCAACCACCAGCCCTTCTAAGGCGCTGGTGGGGGGGAGAGATCAGGAATGCTTATAAAGCAGTGTCAGCAGCAGAGCAGCAAGTGGGGCTTTTCTGTGGCACAGGATAGTGGAGAGCAGTATTGCAGGATATAAATTGAAAATTGCCCAGCTGTTCAGTAAGACAGGTGTAGGATCTGTCTTTTATATAATGGAACAGAATGGAGATTCCAGTTGCTTGTATTCGTAAATGAGGCAAATAAATCTGCACACTTGTCTGCATGTATATGAGCAGAAATATTTAAAAAAAATGAGGTGGTCATGGCATTTCCTTGTTAATGTTGGACTGGGCTTATATGATCTTGAGCAGAAAACTTGGCATCTGACTGGGATTGTTGGTTTCTTTCTGGATATACTTATATGTATTTGCAGATGGGGAAACTACAAGCAAGAAAATAACTTGGTGGAAAATGCAGGGTCTGGATTGTTTAAATTATATTTTAAGCCTGATTGCACCCTGGCCCTTGGAACTCCAGGCATGATCCCTTCTAGTAACTAAAATAATTTGAATGTTATGGGGCAAAGTTATATTTAGTTTGTATTTGAAAAAAGAATAACAACCAGGCGCGGGGGGAGGCAGCATTCTCGTCACTTCTTCCCAAGTCACATCCACAGATGTCAAACCACACCCTTCCCCCTCAGCTGAAATATTAAGAAATTATCCTCTCAAACTATTGGGTTGAGGACAAGGGGAACTGAAGGAAACCTGTCCCCGCTGGTTTTGTGTCAAGATAGGGCTTAATTTATTGTAATAGCTCTTTCTGCTCCTACAGGCTGTGAAGTCAGCTGCATCCTCTCCAGCGTGGTGTGGGTTAAAAGGGTGTTTCTCAGCAGCGTCCTGTGGCTGTAGAGAGCTGCCTTTGCCTAATGGAAAATTGCAAGAGTGGATGCAAGAAATGGTGATTGTTTTCTCTCCCCACCGTTCATTCCCTTCTCCCCTCTTGACTATAAAAATGTGTAAAAATCTGTGTCACCAGTTTTGGTGGAATATCTACCTGGGGCCTTGGTTTTGGTTACTTCTCCCACATCTCACAGCAAAATGCTGTGGGAAGTTCCCCCTCTCCAGGACCATCAGAGGTTGCACATTCTCAGTACTTATTAAGGCTGATTTTTGTAAGAATCACTGCCTAATGACTAAGAAATGAGTAGAGGTACAGTTTAGGGACATGTCCCTCAAGATTTACACTCAGGGCGAGACAGCAGTGCTCTCCCCGCTCGGTTTTCAAAGGATCCAGTCTGGAGCTTTGGCTCCATGGGTACAGGCATGTGGCACTTCAGGGGATGCCCCCCTAGCCAGAAAGATGATATATATTGGCATTAAAATATTTTTGTTGATAAATACATAAATTACAAATTTTAACACTCTGGTTAATAATTTGAAATTTCAAAACAATCCCTTATGGCTTTGCTATCCAGCTCGTGTGGTGTTGCCTTGAATCATAACCTACAAACAAGGCAAGAGCGGCACTACAGCAAGCAGCCATGGGACATTACTCTCACAGTGCCTTAGATCATTTGTGTTCACATACAACACAAAGCTGGAGTCTAGGAAGGCTGGGATTGCGACGCGGACTGCTTGAGGAGTGATTGCATCTGCTTTTTGATGCTGTGTTAGAGGACAGGACAGAAGCCGGCAGAGGCAAGGGAGGGATGGGAGGTCGGCAGCAGCCAGGGCTCAGCCTGTTTTTACCTCGCTGGCAGCTGTAGGTGAAACAGCAGGTGCTTTCCTGGGATTTTGCCTCCCTAAGCAGCTGTCGAAATGTATGCAGCCTGCAGGGTGGTGGGCTGTGCTCCCGTCCCACCGCACTCAGCTGCGAGCCCAGGCATGCTCCAGCCCTGCCGGAGACAGCCGCCCAGGGACACCCCCAGAGCAGCGTCCTGGGAGAGCTGGCAGCTATTGGGCACTCTGCTGTCGTGGCCACCCTTGTGGCATATTATGGGCCAGATCTGCAAGGTGTGGAGCTCCCTTCAGTACCAGTGGTACATATAAGAAATTGGGGAGCTCAGAATCTTTTTATCACATCTTTTTGCTTGGTTCATATAATAGAACTGCCATAGAGAAGCCCTGGAAATGAAACTCCAGGGGAACCTGGAGCTTAATGTATGGATTCAGAGGGGGAATACATTTCTGTCTGGATAGTGTGGGATTTCCACGGTAAGCCACGTGAGGCAGCTCTGTGTCAGCAGCACCCACTGCACAGGGGATGTTGCAGAGGGGCCTTTTTGCAAAACACGCTTTCCCCTCTCCACTGCCTCCCCTCCAAATACTGACAGCACAGAGTGGCGAGATGTGCCAAAGTGTATCTTGACTTGAAAAGCATCCATCCGTCACTGTTGCAGTCCCAAGGCAGGGCTGTGCAGATATGTACTGAAATAAGACCCAGTGGATGCCTGTACATTAGAAAGAGAGACGGAGATCCGTGATGATATCAACATTTTATTCTTGCTGTAGCCATCTACAGCAGGTCCAGCTATCATTGGCTTGCCAGGGTCTCTGAAGCCTCTGGTGTATGTGAAGGCACTGACTCCAGAGAGGGAGAGTACTGCTTGCGCAGAAAGTTATTAATGCAAAGATGATAGGTAATAAAATGGGAATATTTACAGCACCAAATAAATAGAAGCAAGGTTTTTGTGTCTATGTCCTGAGGCTGTACCTCACTGAGAAGTGCATGCAGCTGTATCTGGCAAAAATCAGAGCAGGAAAAAGTGGGGGGGGGAATTTTTATTCCTCATCGCAACATAGTCGCTGGAGGGGCTAACAAAGGGCTGCAGTGGACCGTGCTCGTGTTTTTCTTCTCGGGCAGAAAGGCTTCAAGAAACACAGCCTTTTCTAAATGGCATAAATGTCTGCGAATAGATCCTGTGACAGACAGCGATCCAACAATTCCTCAGAATGAAAGGTCAATCAAAGGAAAATGGCATTTAGGAGGACCAAGCTTACTGCTGACCCAAACATGTGACAGATCCAGAGGCAACTCTGGCGCTATCGGGAGAGCTTGTGCAGTCTGCCCCAAGGAAGCACATGATGTGACTGGGAAACTATCTGATTCCTCCAGGTCTCAAAATTCATCAGGAGTCAACCTGAATGTTGGAAGGAAAGGGATTTTGAAGGAGGTTTCCAAGTTGCAAGGAGGGCACTCTCCACTGTCCCTGCTTGCCCTGCAGCAAACATTTTTCCCCAGCACTAATTATAGAACTGTTTTTTCCATTTGAATATGCATGGTGTAGTATCCTGGCTCACAAGTAGATCGCAATGAAGTTACTCTTAAAGTTTAACTTGGTTTAGTAGGGCTCTAGGTCAGAAAGGAGCTCTCCAAGGGCCAACGCAGAATTTAAACAAGGCTGTGGATTTGTCTGGTTCTGCTCCTTTACACCGAGGAAGGTGCTGCAACATGTAGGGAAATGTAGCGGAATTTGGGGCTGGATCCTCACACAGCGTTGGTGAAATCTGCTTTATCAAAGCTGACACACACATACCTTTCTGACGGGTGGATTTCCTCTTTAAAAGATTCAGCAACGCGGCTTGTGTCAGATCAGCATTCAGAGGATCTTGGGATTCTCTCTCCATCCACAGAGTTGGTTGGAGATTTCCCAGGGTGAAGAACATTAACAGTGTGGTGCTTAGAGAGACCTGGACAGGCAGGATTTCCCATGGAGTTTTGCCCATTCCCTTGGAGTATGGGAGGGCACCCTCACGTCTGAGCCACTGTCCCACCGGTGTCTGCAGAAGGTGTGCAGGGGTGGGTGTTGTCTTTGCCAGGGACTGACTGTTTCAGAGTAAGCACTCTCTCAAGATCCCCACTTTGGGTCTTCAGAATCTGAGTGTGTCTATGACCCACTGATTTAATCAGGCTCTTAGTTAAACTAATTGATGAGTTTTGAGCTATTTCATGGCCTTTTTTTCTCAGCTTGAACAGCACTTCTGTTCACCAGCAAAGCTGTGAAATCTGTTAGTGAGATTCAGCACGAGTAACTGCAACAGCAGCTCTGTAGTCATTCATGAGCTGGACTGTGTGTATTGCCTTAGTCATGCTGGGGAAAATTCAGGCAGACAGGAATAATAGGAATTAGTCATGAGGAAGTGCAAATGTGACCTCTGAAGCTTATCCCATGTGGGTCCAATCCTGCAAAACACTAGGAACGGGAATAAAATATGAGGGAACAATTCCAAATCCCACAAACATCTTGTGGGTTTTGGGTGCAACTCAGCATTAGCAATCCTTAGCAAAACATTTTGTCCTTATGCAAGAGCAGGGCACTTATTATCACACCCATTAATAGACTATTCTGGGAAGAGCATTGCTATTGCAGTTTGTGCGGGGAACTTCTGCGATTAATGCAAAGGCAGAAAAGGTGGATGCAGGAAAAAGACTCTGCTTCAACTTTTCATAGCCTTGGGACGAAATTCCCATTTGAATTCATTCCCACTGTTGGAGTCTTTACCACTTCTGTTTTTCTGAGTGCTGGTCTGTCCAAGTGCATCCTGTTATCATGTGGCAAACAGTGTGTTCACTCTGTGGCATTCCAGGGACACTCTGTTTTGCATGGAATGATCACCGTTTACAAAGAACAAATATTTGTCAGTTGGGTCAAACCAGCAGGGTTGCCAAGGCAATTTATAAAAATATCCCCTTTTGGACTACAAGTAGTCCTAACATGTTAGGCTATACTGTATCTTTCAGTAAAGTGCTACCCAATGAATGCTTTATATGTGACAACTGCAGGCTTATGCATCTCAGATAAAGCCCATCTGGTGACTATTAAAGGGAATTACTATACATGCAACATGAAAGGATTTTAACTTTTTGAGGGGGGGGGCAGTGTTTTGTTTTAAGTACTAGTGCTGTTATTAATTTTGCCTTCAGGAAAGGTGTTAAGTTTAAATCAACTACAGTTGCTTTACCAAATACAGCTGAACGGTTTGTTATGGACTCCTCCTTGCTATAGGATGAGGGTGCTTTGGAAAAGCAAAAGAGGCTCAGAGCCAGCCTTCCCTGGTGGGTTGTCAGGAGATGATGATCATGGCAAGGCTACAGCTTCAGGTCTTACACAAACCAATATCTCTGTTGTTGTATCCCTCTGTAATTGCCTGCGTTTTTCAGCCTTGGTTGTAAGTGATTTTTGGTAAGCACATTTCACTGTATCTCTGTGTAGCAGTCAATGTAACGCCCTATTTGATGACTTTAAATCAGTGCTATATCACTGGCAAAAGCAACAACAGCTTTTCTTCTCTCTGCTCTTTCTTAGGTCCCCCCAGGATTGCTGATAAAGTGATTCACCGTCAGTCTGTGAGGCTAGGGAGGACCATCAAGCTCCTATGCCCGGTGGAGGGCGACCCCCCGCCTCTCACCATGTGGATGAAGGATGGACGCACTATCCACAGTGGCTGGACAAGGTTCCGAATCCTTCAGCAAGGGCTGAAAATCAAGGAGGTAGAAAGTGAAGATGCAGGAACGTACATTTGCAAAGCCACCAATGGCTTCGGCAGCACCAATGTGAACTACACCCTCATCGTGATTGGTGAGTAGAGCTGCAGAAAAGCCAAGTCTCACCTTGTTTTGCGGGGAGAGAGGGAGCTTATTTCTGGGTAGCTGTCAGTGACTGCAGATTTGCTTTGCTAATCATTTACTGACCTCCACTCTAAACCGGCCCTTTCCAGTGTTTGAGGATTGCCAGAGCTGGCGATGTTGCTGCACATCTTCTGCTGCAGCCGGCTGCAGGCAGATAAGATTACTCAGTGCCAAAGGTTACAAATAAACAGAAATGATGCAATAGTCACTAGGGTCCAGATCACAATGAATTCCTCACAGGAAAGGCTGTGTGATAAGGAGAGGTCACACTGATCTTTATGTTTGCTGTTGGAACAGGATAGTTCTCAAAACAAATGTTAAAGCACCCATAAAAAAAACACACAGCTGGAAGATCCATGTACTGAGCTTTTGCAAAGCACGGTGTCTTCAGGCATAATAACATTTAGATTGGAACGAAGCTCAAGCTGGCATATGACCCAGGGATGCTCAATTCCTAAGAAATCCCCTCGTTGGAGTCAGGATTAAAAATGCTTCAGATACCATCTTGGTGACCATGGGTTCTCTGGCTGTGCTTTTGATGGTCTTCCAAGGGCTTGCTTGGCCTGGAGATGGAATTTTGGGGTCACCTGCTGGGCTGAGCATTCCTGACGGCCCCCAAAGTCACTTCTCTGAGTAATCAGAGATTCCTCTGCTGTGGCTGCAACAGAAATATGCTCATTGCTCCTTGTCTGTGAGGAGGGAAAGAACTGGAGGAAATTTGGCATGCTGGAGGATGCTGAGGAAGCAATGAGGAGGATTACAAAGCAGGGGATGAGATGAGGGATCTTGCTCACTCTATTGCCTGATCAGCACCCCCAGTATCTTGTCTATAAAGTTCTGTTTCTCTCAGACAGCAGAAGTGAGGACAGAATTTAGAGCAGATTCCAGCTGCCTACTGGTTGGCACTTGGCCTGGTTTTGTTCTATTTCTTCTTCTTCACCTTCACAGTAGGAAGGCTGCTGTGGACTCAGAACTTCTAACAAACACTTGGTGCTGCTTGATTGAGGATTATCACCTGATAACAGGATGCTTTGCTGCAGAGCCAGTATGGGAGAGAGACCAGAATATAAAGGTGTTATCAGGAAAGAGATGTTTAGGTGAGGGAAACCCTCTTGTTATATGACTGCTGCAGCATCAGTGGGATAAAACCAGAAAAGCCATCTTAGAGTTTACATGGTCTGTGGATTTGGTTTTCCTTGTTTACCCCTTTCCTATCCACATTCATCCATCTTTCTTTGCTACACTGAGCAAAAAGGATGAAGTGGAAACTGTCTATAAAGAGTCATGCCTATACGGACTCCTTTTGGACATGCTTTCCAGACTGTCTGGTGTGGAGAAAGTAGTGGTATAGGAGCTTGCTTCAGTCCTGCTTGTGCTTTTGCAGTATGTGGAGGATGCCAAAGTCTTTGATGTCCTATGTCAAGGTCCAAGCCAGCTCGCATTACTCCAAGGCAAAGAGACATCGTGAGTCAAAGAAGGCTATGACTATTCTTGGTAGCACAACAGAAACAAATAAAAGGGAAAAGCCAGGAGGCACAGGGTAAAAGTTGGACTAGAATTCAGGAAAGATTGAGGCAAAAACTCCAATCCAGTTGCTCAGGGAAATTGGATTATCAAATTTAATTGTGTTAAGAACAATAGCGTTCATTATATTTGGCACTGAAAAGCCCTGGGCACAAAACGCTAGCTATTTGGAGCCTCATCGGGCAGCTATGGAAGGAAATGGCAAGCTCCCACTGGCCTCTGTGGGTGTGAGATTGAGCCCTGTGCAAACAAATACTGATCACCAAGCGCCAAGAAAAGGGCAACATTAAAATAAATGTGTGGCAGACATACGGGCTGAGTTATCGTTCATCTCCATGCATCCTTGCTCTAATGCTGGCTAAACCCAGTGTTTCTTAGCCTCTTTGCACCTTCTTTCCTTGTCTCACAGTGTACACTGTTGTTGCTCAGACCATTTTCGACAGATTACTCATGTCCCTTGTCTCCAGTGGTACAGATATGTTCACATAGTGTTTCAAACCAATTGCTTTTTACTAGAACAATTTCACCTGAAAACAAATGTTCCCCTAGTGTCTTTATTCCCAAGGTTTGCAAGGAAACACAAGGTATCACTGACTTGTTCTTTCAAAGGATCCAAGCATTTAATGTATTGGCCAGATGCTCACGTTCATCTTGGTGAAAATGCATTTGGTTGAGGGCAAATCAGTCCTTTGTTGATTTTTGAGAAGGAGGCAGTGTGTTAAGACCAACTGCATGTCGGTTTTGAGGGTGAAGATCAAATTGATGGAGCTGTTTTGTTTGTGCTCTGGAAGCACAAACTTCATTAAGCAGAGTGGCATTTTGAACCATATGGCCTCTCTATTCTCCCACTTCTTCAAAAGAGAAAAAGCCTTCTTATTCCAGTTTTACTGCTGACACCAAACATGTAAAAACATGCAGGTGTCAGACATGGGCAAGGTGGTTAAGATATTAAATCAAGAATAGCATCAAATGACTCATTAAATGTTGGGACTTGAAAAAATAAAGTCCATTTTGACATAAAAACATTTGGGGAATTTAAGCAGTAATACCTGGAATCCATACAGTAGCTTATTGAAAGAATTTGGAGTTGTGCTATATGCTTTTAACTGAGCTCTGCCACACCACTGGCAAGTGAGGAACTGTCACACCTGTGTTATATATGTGTACGCCACAGCAGGATAAGGCGACGGTTTACCCAAGGTCCTACAGAGACCTGAGACTAAAATTCAGCTGTCTTCAACCGCTCTGGCTGCACTCAGTGCTACATAACTCTTATTAATCTTAAGACTTATTAGTCTTTATATTCCATTGGAGTATAGAGAACCAACAAAAGTCTGTGTCATTGTACAAAAAAATAAAAAAGGGCAGTGGATCCACCAACATCAGTGTGTGAGAGCAGACATAGCAGAGGTGCTTAGAAAGACCTGGACAGGCAGCCCTTGTCTTCATTGCAGGTTGGTCTCTGTGAGATGGAATAATTTTGGTATAAGCCTGTTCGAATGTCTCTTTGCAGCTTTCATGACAGACATTGCTTGCAACCAGCTAGCTCAATGTACAAGCAGAGCAAACTTAGGTCTTCTTCTACATATCTGGCAGACACGTTGCTGGGCTGCAGAACTTCTCGGTCTGTAAGTGCAGATGAGACGGATTACTGTGATTTTACAGATGGTAACTAAGGCAAAGAGAGACAAGGTGATTAGTCCAAGACCACATAAAATATGAACTGTGGCTCACAGTTGAATCTAAACCTATTAAATCTCACCCTAAAAGACTATTCTTCCTTCATAACACTTGGTAAAATCTTTTCTTCCTCATTTAGCATCGTCCTGCTGCTGTGTTGAAGGGAGTCTTCTTTTATTCTAGGTTTTTGATCTTGCTTCTCAGACAAAGGTTTTGCCAACCCAGATGGTAGCAATTGATTTCTGCCCTGCTTATTTCCCCATCTTCTCAGACTGCAGGACCTGGGTCCCAAAGATCCAAGGAATCCTTCTCTAATACACTCCTGTGTGAAATGTAAGCCAGTAAAAGCAGATAACCAATATAAGTCAAAACTACAATTTCCTTTCTTAGCCAGCCTTAATAGTTTTTGTGGCTTACCACAAGATTTGGGATGCCAATTACACTGCAGTCAGATTTACAAATGCTGGAAGACGAACTTCTCTTTAATCAGTATTAAATCAGCATTGCAGTTATTAAGTACAATGGTTCCTTATTGTAGAGAATTATCTGTAGCTCATCAAAACAAATGTGCTGTACCGTCCCAAAAATTTATTTGTACAATGATGCCTATGAAAATCTTATCTTTGAGGGTTTCTTTCCCAGCTGAATCAATTCTTAAGAGCTGGTTTATAACCTACAGGTGTGAAAAGTAACTTCATTTTGTTTCTAGATGCTTGGTTGAAACCTACAGTTTCTTTACTGCAGAATAGAACTTTCTTGCCAGTGTGCTCTAAAGGGAAGCCTAAGGCCAAAGAAGAAAAAACAGTGTTGAATAGCTGCTTATTATTTGAAAACTGTTCACCTTCTGTGCTGAGTGAAGGTATGTTCTGCAGAAAAAAAATAGCAAGCAGTGGTGTAAATGAAGCCTGTATCAAGCTGCAGCCTGTCTGGAGAAACTGTGTGGTTGCACACATGGAGCCATCATGATCCAGCTGTCGGGCCCTCACTGGGAAATTTTAACTCAAGTGGGTGAGATTTACCTGACTTGTAAATAACTGAAAACAAAGTCTTCTAACAAGGAAGTGCTGGACAACCTCCATTACCGTGTCTTTCTGCAATAATAAACAGTATCACTTGTTCCAGCAGCCTGGTCATTCTCTGAAGGGAAAATTGTTGGTGAATAGCTGTAGGAAGGACTATTAGTAAATATTTATGCTCTAGCATAATGACCTCTTTCACTAATGCACAACACAGAGGACTTTTCACTTTCAGAGTGTTATGGGCCAAATCCTGCAAGGTGTGCCAACATTGCAACACGCAGGGCTATTGCTACAGGTGCTGCCAGTAAATACTTCATCTTGCATCAGTTGCTCAACCCAGTGATGAAAGATCAGACTGTCTCTATTTTTGCATCTGCATGCATGTTTCTTATTACCTTCT
Organism: Gallinago undulata; assembly: GCA_026546715.1. Taxonomy (NCBI): domain Eukaryota; kingdom Metazoa; phylum Chordata; class Aves; order Charadriiformes; family Scolopacidae; genus Gallinago; species Gallinago undulata. The sequence goes on from JAOTQQ010000032.1 coordinate 46,099,954, forward strand.
GTAGCAAAGGAAAAAGAAGCAGCAGCAAGAGTGGGGTTTAGGATTGTATCTGCACTGTAGATTTCTTGCTTCACTTGGAGTTTGTGCATTGCCAAAAACATATCTTGCTTGGGTGCATCTCCTCACACCATCAAAAAAGATCAACATTTAAGTCCAAAGAACAGCTGCTGCAGTATTTATCTTTCTTGCCCTGTATCTCTGACTGCTGTAATTGTTTTTTCTCTACTTTGGGTTTATTTGGAGGAAGATTTTGGTGAAGAGTCCCTCATCCATCCAGTTCATGCCCTGCTATGGTGCATGGCCCTTTGAGTGACCAAGACACTTGGCTCCATTTGAGCAGCTAAGCAATAAAATCTTGATGTCGAGCACGGGAGGAAGAGCACAGCTTGTTTTCCTAAACGTCTGATGGGCTGTTTGAGCTACATCTTGTTTTCAAAGAAATCAAATTTACTATTAAATGTCTGCTGTCTGTCTGCTGCAATTGACTGCTTGAGAATCTTCCCTGACATCAGAAGATTTATCTTTAAAGTAGCTTTTTCCTGCTGAGCCAGCTGCTATTTTATGCTTTTTTTACAGCTTGTCTAAAGACAGCTCTCTTTGATAACAGGCATGTGTGAAAAATTTGCATTAAAATAACCTTTTTTTTTAAACAGTCAGCATAAGTATCCTGAAAAAAACCAACATGGCAATGTCTGAATGGATATTTATTCTAATGTGTTTTTTTTTCTACCCATAGTAGTAGAAAATGCTGCATGAAAAAAAAGGTCAAGTACAGTAAAATATGGTTTGCATTACAGTTCTCCAATGAAGTCATCAGTCTGTGCCTCAGAACTCATTTATAGTGCAAAAGCTGAGAAAACATTTGTAGCCCAGAGTCAGGTGCCACCAGCCATCTTGGAAAAGCATGACAAATTCATTTATGTTTGGGTTTTGGCCTCTTAATAAACTCTGGGGACCACAGAGAGATGTGCTCAGCAAGAAGACGTGAATCAACATTGAGTCAGCAATGTGTGCACCAAGGGACTGCTAATGCTAAGCAAAAACTAGAATGAGTCAATGCTTTAAAAAAGGAAAAAGAAAAAACGTTGCAGCATTTGCATTTGCGAACAAGGTGGTGTGGCTTGTGCTGGTCACAGGATGGAGTTTGCAACCCATCTATAGTGCATTTACTTCAACATGAAGTGTGAAAGCCAGCCCATCCAGCGTGGGACCGTTAACACAATCACAGGGCATATAATCATGACTAATGAAGATTAGTCAGTTGTTATATGGAAATGAAGAATTCCTTGTGACAATAAACAGTAACAAAGTTCTCATGTTTAATTTGTTAAGGCCCCAATCCGGCAGCTGGATCTACGTTGGTGGCCTCCTGTGCATACGCAGTGTGATTAACACCAGATGAGGATCTGGCCATAGTCACTGATGCTTAGTTGCTTAGTAATGGTTGTGTTGCTAATTAAAGCTCAGATAGTTTTTAGCCTTTGGGAGCTGAGCAGAAAAGGGGAGTCATAGTTTACTACTCAAGGTCCGGCAACAGCAATCATCGCACAAGGGCTTCTTGTCAGCATGTGGTGTGGTGTCACTGGGTCAGAATAACCCCTCTGTGGAGATGCAGGTTGGGCTTCTGTTTGTAACAAGACCTGTCTTAGTGGTGTTGCCAGGTGAGGGGGTCCTGTATGTCAGCCTGTGGGAAGAGACTGGCAGTCTGCATGAACTGATACTGTTGACTAAAGGAGTCAATGAAATGCTCAGTACATGAAATGTGAATATTTTCATGTTTCAGTGCAAACTCATAGCTAAACACTGTTCATTTGGAAATGAAGCTCCTTTTCCACTGGAAGTGACTCATCATTGACTAATGATGCCCTCACTTAAGCAAGGGCTCTTCCTTCAGAATGTTTGTTAGTGTAGGCATAAAGACACACACCCTGACCAAACTTGGTGTTGCTCAGGGACAGCACAAGCATGCTAAAAGAAATCTAAAAGCAATCAAGTATTCCTATCTTCTGAATTTCAGTGGTGCTTCATTTCCTCCTCATTTGGGGAATGCTGCTCAGAGTTCAACAAACTCCTTGTCCCCATGTGCAGCATGTTGAGTCCACTGTCCCGTGAGAGGGAAGGAGGAGAGAGAAATACTCCAAAATGAAGAGGTTACTATTCCGGTATTGCTGCAGAAAGATGATTTCACTAGTTTTAGTCATTTTGGTGAATGTTACCCTAGGTTGATGTCACAACAGCCCATAATAGTTTGTGCTTGAAAAGCTTTCTCCGTAAATAGGTGATGATGTGAGTGCCAGTATTAGCTGTGACTATCCTAAAAATGACTGATCAAAAGAGTAGCGACAACTGATTTGACTGATGGCTCTTGATGAATGGGTGTAAAAGGCTGGAAGATATCACAACGGGGCAGCAGTCTTGTTTCTTCCAAGTCCAGATCTATAATGTAACTTAGTGCTAATGCTGTATAATGTCCACAGTTTTTACAAGATCTTTGTTAGGTTTTATTAGTTTCATTTGATTTTATAGCAAACTTCACAGTATGCTTATCAATACATCATGTTCTGGCTAACAAAAGCCTCACTGTTTTGGGTAGTTTTCTTTTTCCCTTTGTGAAGCTGTAACATAGAAGCCAAGTCAAGAAGGTGACAACACCTGCTCACAATTTAAAGGAAATGAAAAGATTTTTTTCCATGGATGTAAGCATGAAAACCATACATATATGTATGGATATATAATTTTTCCTCATACTCTATCCTGTGGTAGACTGCGGCAAACCAGAGCTGCAGCCAGTGTAAATTCAAGGCATGCAGGACATATGGATGCATTTAGTCTGCAATCTTTTGCAGATGCTTTGGAGTGTGTAGCTGCTGCTACGCCCATGCGAATAGCAAACTGCAGCTCTGTTTGCTGCATGAATATTGTTTTGGAATGAAAGCAATACACAATGCCAGGCAGGCTGATGTTAAAAGTGCATTTTATCTGATCAATTTATAGCTTCCTTCTGTTAAATGATATTAATAGAATTAGCCTCTGATCCCAATAAGTTTGCGGCATACATGTCAGGTTTTTCTCATCAGTGTGTCTGAGGCTAAAAATGGCTTTTGCCTCTGACTTTATTAATCAGACTTGTCTCTATTACAATCCTCCATTCAGCTAATGGCCAAAATTTCAGCCTGTGTTGACAGAGCAGTGCTGATGTGGACAGCCACTGATTTTTCCACATCTATGGATCTGTAATGCTTAGAAATATCTGCCTTTGTAAAGCCAGGGCAATCCCTGGTCCAAGCAGATGATAAATATGTGCATGGAAAGGAGGCATGCAGGAGGAGGTCTAGATTACCCGTAAAGGTTCTCTATGACTGCAGAATAGTAGTTAGAATCTTTTAATTAATAGCACCCCAAATTATGAGAAGCCATCATGCTAATTGCAGACCTGGTCATCAGCAGTTTTGAGCTATCTGCCATCTTGCCAACCATCCAATATGACCATCTTCCCCAGGTAGCAGAATCTTTCTGTTAACCTTCCTACAACTACTACTGTCCTCCCCTTTTCCTGATAGTGTTTCCTTGGAACCCGTGCTCCATCCCTCTTCTTCTTGCCAAAGGCTGGGAGTAAAGGACTTAATTAACATGGCCTCATTGGAATCAGAGAACCACTGAAGCTGAGTTGGTCTTCATGGCGCAGTGTCTCCAGGAGGTCTCTGCCAGAGAACACTAGTGCCATCACACAGGTCTGCTGTCCTCAGTTTGCCCAGTAAATTCCACTGATAGACATTTTTAGCCAAATTTTAGTCCCAGAAATGTACAGAAAGGCACACTTGTAAATTAAAGCACAGTGTATAATATTTCTTATAGAAAGAACAGCACCAAGTTGGGCCAGTTTATAAGGTGTAGCTTGAATGTTGATTTTGGAGACTCCCTCTATGTGTAAATGTCCATACACACCATCAATCGCTCTCGTGCTGCTTCTTGGTCCATACATGCAGGCATATTGCCTGTTAAAATGTATGGCTGTTGAGGAGGTATATTTTTACATTCTTGTATGGTCTGGTTCTCTACCTTTCCTGTGCTGTCTTTGGCAGCCACATTAAGAAAAAGATGAAGAAAAGGAAAAAAACAAACCAAAACAAAACAACAAAACTGCTGGCAATAACTGTATAAATCGATTTTAAATCCAATTTATTTTTGTTTGATGAGAGAAAGAACATATTCTGTGTTGCGCTTGATGAATAATATCATTGTGCTAGAACTCTGATTCTTCTTGCTTTATAATAATGTGAGTTTCACAGTCAGAAGACCTGAGTGTTTACATTATACACTTTTGGCAATAAATTTGGAAAAGAAGAGAAAAAAAAGCACTAATCCCAGGAGTTCTGAAACCTACACTCCTTCTTAAACGTACCCTGTTAAAGACATTAAGTCCCTTGCAAACATCCATCTATCAGCAGTTGAGAGTTTGTAAAAGGCGTACTTTGTTCTGAACTCCCTGCCCTACTGATTATGCACAGTTCTTTTATTTTGTGAATAGGATGACGACCCCTTAGCCTGGTAATGATGACAGATTTATGTATTTTAACACCCAGACGCTGCTGTATTTGTTAAGGGCTGCCAGATTCCAGCAGTGCTGCAACTGTAGTTTATTTTCATTGTCAGTTTGTGCTGCTTTTTAAGGTGTTCTGCAGCCACTGGAAGCAGTGAGGCTGCTGCTCTCAGAGGTTGAGATGTCAGGATGTTAAGAGCATAAGCCACCACACTTGGACTGCTTCCACTCATAAAATGTCAGTTTTACTCTGGTCGTGCTGACGGGGTGGAACCTGCTCCCCACACTGAAGCCAAGGAAAAGAGGGGAGAAATAAAACCCCTCCAAGCAGTAAAAGGCATCGGATAACAGAATTCATCCCTTCACTTTCTACTCCCATGATGTATTTTGCAGCTCTCAAGTTAATGTTTTAGAGAGAACCTTGTCTTAATGTACAGTGAAAGTGAAGAACATAAACATACCTTGCAAACTTAGCTGCTAAAGCACTGTATGGGTCAACACATCTGTCCTCTGTGCAATGCATCTGTCTGTGATTTCTTTTGGGTTGTTTTAAATTACTACAAGTGGCAGAACAATAGGGAGACAAACAGTAAGAACAATACTGTTGTTTAATAATAAGCTAAATTATTAACAGCCCTGTACAGAAAATGCTTCGTGTAAATTAAAAGGAAGCAAATGATTTTATTTTCCATTGCAATGATCCAGTGCAACAAAGGCAGTTGATGTCTTTCTTCTTTTCTTTTTTCCTTTCATCTTGCTACAGACACGTGTGTTGCTGTGTGTGAATGTAATTTTCTTACAGACACACTACAAAGATTCTAGGGCAAAAAATGCAGAATATGGATGGTTTTCTGATCTCTTCATGCCAACCAAGCCACTACATCTGAGTTTCTCATGTAGTCATAATGATGCCTAGGACTTTTATTACCTCTTTTTTTTTCATTTCTTTGTATTTCAAATTCATTATTTCCCTGAAAAATGTCGTCAAGTCAGTTGAACTACTGAGTTGTGTCAGTTTTCTGCTTGATTGTCAACAAAGGGCTTTGAAGTATTTGGGATTGAATCCTCTGTTGCAAAACTATTTTGATTTGGAAAAAGCATCACCACCAAATTCTTTGTTGAGTTTTCTTTGGTCCGGTATTAGGTGTTTCTCTTCTTAAAGGGAGTTGGTATGTTGGTTTTGCTTTGTTTTTTTCAAGCTAGAATAAATTACGATGACCTTTCTGCTGAAGTAAACATGGATATTCATCTCACCTTTGTTGAATGTGCAGTCAGCCAGAGAGAGAAGCACTGGTGACAGTCCTTCTCATTCACTGGCAGGGAATTTGGGAAGGGAGCTGGATCCACTTCAGGTGCAGGCTGGGATTCCCAGACCTGCCTGCTGCTCTCTCCAGAGCAATCCCAGGAATCTCATGGAGGAGAGTGATGTCGCCTCCCCAGTCCACAGCACAGCCCAGTGTTTGGGCTCTGTTTGCAGTGTCTCCTGACAACTGCAAGCCCACTGCACTTTCTCCTGGTAGCCCTTGCATGTGCTTTGGCAGGAGAAACCCCAAACCAGAAGAAAGTTGTGGGAATTTGACATCGAGAGAGTTGTTTCAGCCAACGTCTCTTGTGAGCTGCTTTGGTTTGAGTGTGGTTTTGTTAATCCCTTTTCTTCAAGGAGTCTTGGAAGATGCAGCAGCTTTAACTTGTGGGAAGTGAGTAATACTGAGGGTGAATTTTGAGAAGCTGGTCTCTGCCTTTGGCTTGAAATGCAAATGAGTTGCTAGGCATGCTCCTCCCATCCTGACAGGAGTTCTCATGAGATGTGAGACATCTCCTGCTTGCATTGATGGATTGGTTGGTTTCATCTATGGGGAATCCATCAACTCCTTTTCTCCGGGATGGTGTCCAAGAAGCTGTAGTTGTAAATTGTAAATGGCTATTGTAAAAACATGTCTGTATGACCTTAAAAAAAAAAAAAAGAGAGAGAAAAAAAAAAGAGGTTGTTCTCTGGGTGCTCTGTCCTTGGGTAATTGCAGAGAATTTTGTGATGGCCCCTTGAAAACTTGCCATGATCAACAGACAAAAGGGCAACAGCTTTCAAGGGTGGATTGGTGGAATTGCATCAGAAAGGATTTTGGCCACCCGGCATCCTCAGTATCATCAGTGCTCGTGTGTATCTCCTGTCCCTTAGGCAGGAATGAATTGGATACATTTTACACTTGTTCTAGGCAAAACCTGGGTCGTGGATATGCTCAGCTATAAATTAAACTGTCAAACTTTACATACAGAAGTTACACCTTGTATGTGGTTATTGCTATTTGTTTGTTTGACCCTTGTTAGCTTTTCCTAGGAATTTTTGGCCCTTCTTGTGTTCAAAGCTCCACACTTGACAGGAGGACAGGCTGCACACCAGACTGCTCACAGGTGACATTTTTGCCACTCTTCAGCATCTGCAGTGAGAGAAGGAATATTGCAGAACCTGTGACAGCATCTCTGCTCCTCCAGGGCCATGTTGGCATGTCCTGAAGTAGAAACTCTTTAAAAGTTTCACTAGATCCTTCCCACATGGTATTTGGAGAAGGTACTCTTCTGTGTTTGCGGCCAAATCTATTCATCTTTGCTCATGGGCTATGAACCACAGATAGAGTTTCAGACATGGGCAATAAAAGCCAACAAGTTGCCTGCATGTCATTCCTGTTATTTCTGCAGCAGCCTGTTTTTACACTATTTTATTGCTTTTCTCATTGACAGCTACCTCCCTAGAGTGCCGTACCAGCTTTTTTGACACTTAGCATGGGGAGCCTGTTTGCTCTGGTGAAAAAAACAATTTGCTCATTCCCTTATGAACTTCTGACTTGCCTTTTTATATTTCAGATGTGGCACAATATCTGGTGCCACCCCAGCTCTGCAGGATGCGCAGTGATAACAATTTAACTTTTTGGGATGGCATTGCTTTTGTGCCTTGCTAGGATGTGGTCCCATGGGCTTGTAGTTTCAAGCCTGCTCACTTCATCCTGCCTATTTTGTGGGCTTTGCTATTGTAATGCAGTGAGATTTCTTCTCTGGCCTTAAATGCTAAATCACTGCTAATCTGAGATGATACAGCCAGTTTTTTGCTGATGCTTTGGTCTCTGCTTAGAGTGTAAAGTAATGGATATATTTTTAGCCACTGCTTTTCTCAAACTCTTCTGCAAATGTGGCATTACTCAGGCCATGAGTGAAGTGCTTTTCATGGTCTTAGTTGAGGGTAGAAGTGGACCCCACTTAGAGATCTGTAGTTTTAAAGAAGGATGGTAAGCTGAACTTGCAGCACTTTATCTCTGGGGTCATCAAAGATGGAAAATAAAGGGGAGTTTTTCAAAATCAGTCAGCCGAGGCTGAGTTCACCCCTTTTGAAGAATTCTCATGAACTTCCATGGGATGAGTATTGCCAATGCTGAAAGCTTTTGAAACCCTACCTAACCATCCAGTGACACCTTTTGAAAAATGTGTGTACTAGGCATACATTCCTGGGAAAATGTAAGTAGGGTTCATATGTGTTGAATACTGAGGTTGAACACCTTTCTCAGAAGCAGGTGTTTTGAAAGGAAATTGAGAAAATGGGTTTCCAAAGCAATTTTAATGAGCTATATTGTCTGCCCTAGTCAGTAGGGACATAGTACTTAAACTGAAACTAATTTTTAACATAGTTTTCTCTCCTGTAAGCCAGGCCTGACCGATAAGTTGTCTGTTTCAATAAGCAATCCCTCTAATGCTAGTCCAACACATTCAGCTGTTGTGTGTCGTCACACTGAGCACAAAACAATCACAAGGTTTGCTAGTGTCTAACTTGGAGCCTCTATGATGCTTTGGGATTCAGAATATGAAAGCCATTTCTGTACCACCTCTGGATATGAGCTGTAACTGCTGTAACTTTTACATACAAGTTAATAAGAACATGGAAGCTGGGGCCCGAGACAGTCCCAAGGTTGCAGTAATCAATTATACTTTTTTTTTCCACTTTGAGAAAACGCCAGGCTCAAATATCAGGAACACTGTTTCTGGATGTAGTCCATGCATGCAGTTGCCGTTGGTGTGGTGGGAAATCAGTAGAGTTACTCAGAAAGAATGTATGTGAGTAAGGAGCAGGGTGTTTTGCCCATGTTACAGGGAGGCAGACTAATACCTGCCCTTGTGAGCTTTATGGCTGCTAAAATTCATTGCACTCATCTGAGGGGAATGGCTTGTCCTGCAGTTCTGCAGGGAGGAATGAAGGAGAGAAGGAGCAAAAGGAGAAAAACATCAGGGAGGGTTTTTTAAAAATCTTTCCTTCCTTTTGCATTGCAGACACATTAAGTACTTAGTATTTTAAGAGCATCTTCTTACTTAGAAAAGCTGGCAAAGATGGGATCCAGTATGAGCCTGCCAGATTGATTTACAAATCGGCCTTACGGACTCCTACTGCTTAAACATAGCAGAATGCGACAATTAAAGCCAACATCTGGAATTCATTGGTGGAGCAGATCCTAGATAAACATTAAATGAATGTCCATTTCCTTAGCACTGGATTTCCTCTGGCTACCAAGCTTAAGTAGTGTCATCCTATCAGATAGAGCTGATGATGATAGTAGAGCAAATGTCAGTCATGAGCTACATCTATTTGTTCCATCTTTTAGCACTGAAACTAGGACTAAAGCTGGGCTGACAAGATACCCATTGTTTTTTCCCGTAGACTGTGGGGATGGGATCCTCATGTAACTAACCTGGACTAAGATGGTTGTGTGGTTCCCTCTCTCTCCTGTGAAGATGGAATATTCAGATCAGTTAGGTTCATCTCACTTCAGGAACTTTGCCTCAATAGAGTTTCTGCTCTCTCTGTTTCCCCCAGACCTGTCAAGGTTACTGCAGTCTCTTTCCATTCTCCAAATCCAGAGTAAGATTCCGGTTGTTCATTTGTTCGGAACAGAGAAAATTGGCTAACCAATTTGGGACTTAAGCTGAAGTTATGTAAGTGGAAGCCAGTCACAACACACACCCACCTGTCTTCCTTTGCAACAGATCTCTTCCCTGAGGTGTCACTCAAGTGGAGAGTGGTCAGTGCTGTCCACATCCATGGTGGATGAAATGGGAAACCCTGGGGAATGGTTTTTTCAGGGCCAAGAAGAGCTTGCTTACCCTGGAAAGAATCTTATTTCTTTCTGCAATCCAACCCAACTGTCATCATGGGGGAAGTAAAACTCACCTTTAGGCTTTCAGTTGTTCAGTCAAGCTGTTCAGTCATGGGTCACTAAAATTAAAGTGAGAAGAAGTGTTCCCATGTGGACAAGCCCCCTGGACCCAAACAACCTGAGTAGGAAAACATACCTTTAATGGAAAACTATAACTGTTTTTAGAAGTGGAGCCTTCCACTAAGGCACATGAAAACACATTTTCTCAGGTCTGCACTCAGGACATCATTCTTGCCTCTTATCTCAAAGAAACTGGATGAGGTTTGGGGTCTTTAAGAACTTTCTGAGTATCCAGGGCATATATTGAAGTGTCTGATTTCATCTGTCTGAAGCGTAAGATTTTGCCCACAAGCAAGCCAACATGGATTTTGCAGAAAACTCTGAAGCAATCACTTTCTACTCTGAACCCTACAGGAGATGTATTGAAAGAAGTAAACATACTACTGGTGCCAGGATCCTCCTTCCAACCTTAAGGTGATCTCCAAAATCTCTGTTAGTGCCTCTCTGGGCTTCCAGGTTGCCCCAGTTGGGCTGTCTTTCTGCAGCTCCCAGCGTCTGCTCAAAGCACGGTCTCTCTCCCCCGGGACTCCAGTATTCAGCTTCTTCACACTTTCACCAATCTGAAAAATCAAGAAGTCCTTCTTCTCACCTCTTGCCTAGTCATTCAGCCTTATAAAAGCATTTGCTCAGTACCTTGATTTCTTTGGGGAAGTATGTGTGAATCTTTTCCTTCTCCCCCCAGGTTTCATACCCTCACTCTTCCCACTTTGTGGAGAAGCTGAATCCATGTGGATCTTCTTGACTCAGGATGTAGCTTCTGGGAGGCACCCAGGTAGCTTTCAGGAGGCATTTGGGTTTCCAATCTCTCATCCCTAGTTCAGCAAGGAGCCACACAGCCGCGAGGGCTGTGCTTGACATACCTCAGGGCGCCCAGTGACACAATATCGTATACTTAATATATTAAGGGCCAGTGCATTTCAGAAAGAGAGCACAGATAGATTCCCTGAATCATCCTACCGAATCAGCAGGACTCTCTGCACCGAGCAGGCGCCTTCTCTCCTCTGAACGCCCCCAGCCCGGCTTAGCTGGAGGGAGCCGGTGACCCCGCACAGAGCGGGCTCAGCACAGCGATGCAGAGGAGCTGCGAGTGAGACCCATATGGCCCTTGCACTTTGCATTCTGATAGTATAGAGTTGCCTGCTCAGGGCAGGCTTGAAGAAGCAGAAGTAGTTTTCTTGCTGGTTGGCCCTTTTTCCCTTGTGGCTCTGTGGGCGTTAATCTGCAAGTTGAAACCGTAACGTGAAAGGGCTCTGCAAAGAGGAAAGATTCAGGTAAGTTTACAGTTATGTTATTTTGCTTTGCTGGTGACTTCTATCTGGTGGGTTTTCTAAAGCAGCCAATAAATATTTTTCTCTCTGCTGCGGTGCCAACAGTAGCCTGAAGTCCCAGTTTCCTGCTATGGAAGACAGACCTTTGAGGTCTATAAAATTTATACAGTATACTTTCTGATTTTTATTAGCCTAGTAAAAGAGATCATATTTTGTGTGCTTCTGTATCTCTGGACATTATGACTGGGGAATTATTCTGTGAGGCAACAGGCTGAATGCTGTGGTTGAAAATACTGATTCATCTGAGCTATGAAAGCACTAGACCGAGCAGATAATGGAAGTCCTTGAAATGCTTCAGACTTGCAGAGCCATTTTAGAATATCCCACAAGGGGGCTATGGGTTACATTGTCATTTAGTTTTTATTCGTTGCCAATTAGTTCCACCTAAATACTGATCTCCCTAGCCCATTCCTCATCTCTCAATTGTAACACCCCAAAGAGTGAATTTTGTTTGCTGTCCCAGGGCATCTGGTCTATTTCTGGATGTGCAGCAAATATAAATACCTTTAAAAACATAATAATGTCAATAGACATGTGCTTCAAGGCCCAACTATGAATAGAAAGGGTAGGGCGCAGCAGAAAGCAAGTCCCAGACTTTATAGTCTAAACAGATGAAGTTGACCAAGGACTGGTGGTGTAACAGAGGTGCAAAAAGGTAAAGGGAGTTTCTAAAACCTTTGCAGAACATCAGTGGCATAAACAGCCTCTTTATGCCCGCTGTTAGTTTCTTCTCTGCATTGTTTTTCTTATCTGGGCAGCTAAAAAAAGAAACAAAGTGTTAGCCAGTAAAGCACGCATTGTTTAATAGCCTCTGTTTCTATTAAAATAGAATTTTGTACCAAGACTGGGTAAATATTTTGGCTTGGGACAGATAAGGGCTGCAGTGGACCTACCATTTTAGGTCTGTGTAACTTCTTCCTGTGAAATCAGCCATGACTTTTACCTTGATAATAACGAAAATGGCTTTCTTCCAATGAACAAGGAAAAAAAATAATGGCAGAAATGCACAGTAATGTAGCAATAAGAGATTTTTCCATTGCTTGGCTTAGGCTGGAATATTTTTAGGTATCCACATTTTACCAAAATCATTTGTTTACTACTAAGAAAGCCTCCAGAATGATCCTATGTCAATACGCCGACAGATGTGGGAGTAGAAGAGATCGGTACAGTGTTTCTTGGGTGGGATGTTAGGAGGGACTGTCCCTTCTAGGGTCTCCTGCTCTTTCGTCTGTGAAAACGGTGGCTGGTGCAGAGCCTAGACACAAACTAAAATTTGCCTCCATTGTTTTGTGCCTCCTGCAGCCAAAAGGCAGCTGAGCATAAAGGTCAGGAAGCTTTGGGGCTTTGTTACCCCTGCATGGTCCCAGAGGTGCTGTCAGAGGGAGATGCCACATCCTTCTGACCTCCTCCTTCCATGCAAAATACCACTAAATAGTTGGGTCTTTGCCACAAACATAGGTGAGTCCCCCTTACCACCATGTGGAAGAAACGACCGAGTTCTTTGGCCCTTTGTTCAGTAAAGGGCAGTGGAAGGTAATTCTGAGGCGACTCTGTTGCCTTCTGCATCATTTTTCTGACCTAAAAATAACATTGTGGCCCCTGTGGTTGACGTTAGGATTATTTAGTACTTCAGCCTTTCTTTTTTTTTCCCTTCCCTTTCCAGAACACTAGCACTGCTGAGCAGAAGAACTGCCCCATTGTGCGAGCCCAAAGGAAACACTGCATAGAAAATGCGAGGAATTTTTAGGCCATGATATGTTTGGACTAGGAAGCAGGGGACTTGGAGGAATGCAGAGTACGGTTCCAAAAATATTCCTTGCAATAGCGTTCTTGGTCAGTAACAGTTATTTTTGTTGGCCTGCCAGCCCCAACGAGCAGAGGTGATGTCATTCCCCGGCGTGGTGGAGGTGGAAATATAGAGAGTGCCCTGTGGTTTTGCAGGGCTGAGAACGGACAGCTGAACCGAATGCCTTCTCCTGTCTCAAATGCTCTTTCTGTTGTAAAAAAAAAAATAATTAAAAAAGTAAAAATAGCATATTGTGGGGGATTGTGAAGATGGATTTAAAATAATTAACAGCACTGTAGAAACGTTTTCTGTAGTCGTAGCCTCTTCCTCCCATGTGAGCTCCCTTCCTGTTAGCTCTTTTGCTTTTCTCCTTTTAGGGGTCTGCATGCTTGGGGCACTGGGGGTGCTTTTTGGGTTGTGTTTATACTGTTATATTTATTTAGTTAATAAAACTGATCAAATCATAGCATGTAGTGCTCTCAGTGTCCTGAGCACCTCTGGCTGAGACAGGAGCACATGAATCTCTTCACAGTAATGAAAATGGGCTGGTATATCCTAGGAAACCTCTGAAAAAGAATACCAGCACTTTTTCTGTAATAAACAGAATGAAGGACTGTCTTCTATGAAGACAGGCTGAGAGAGCTGGGGTTGTTCAGCCTGGAGAAGAGAAGGCTCTGGGGAGACCTTCTAGCAGCCTATCAATATCTGAAGGAAGCCTACAGAAGAGCTGGAGAGGGACTGTTTACGAGGAAGTGTAGTGACAGGACAAGGGGCAATGGTTTTAAATTGG
>JAOTQQ010000032.1:46123503-46153013 GCA_026546715.1 Gallinago undulata
TCAAGTTGGTCAGGCAGGACCTCCCTTTCATAAACCCATGCTGGCTGGCCCTGATCCCTCGGCTGCCCTGCACTTGCAGTAGCTGCCTCTTCAATTTATAAAAAACTTGATCAGGAGCAACATTTATGGCTTAAAAGGGCTGAAGACAAGTTGGGGATTTCACTGAAATCTACAGAAGTGGGAGACTAACTGCCCACATGGTTTCTTCTCTGAAACAGCCATCTAATAATACTTGTATCAGCCAAGGCTACGTCTGGGAAGCCAAGTGAATGTTGCTTACCTGGGGATCATTTTATTTGTGTGAATCTCTGCTGGGACTTTCTTGCAGTGAAAAAGAATCCTACAACCAGCTGCTCAGCTGGAATAAATCGATTTTTACTAGCAATAGCAGGATTTTGTCCATATGATAATTTTCTGTGTCTGTTTGAGCAAGGAAGGCTCTGGCAATAAAGCTATGCAAGTATAATGTTTCTAACATAGACGAGGCATCAGGAAAGAGGTTGTGCTGAAGACAAGCTGGATTATGTTTGCTAAGTGGATAGAGCCCGGCAGGAAGATCACACTTCCCTTTAGAAGCCTGCCCCTGTGTACAGGACTGTCCTGTCTCGTAAATGCTTTTCAGGTGTTTTTCAAATATGGACTGTTCTTAAAAGGAAGAAACGTCAAGCATTTCTAATACTATGTCCAACCTTGCTACATGGATCTCAGCATGAAATTTGATTTTGCTGAGTTGATCTGCCACACTTGGATGTTGACTCTCCCTTCTTACTGTTCCTCCACTCATTTTGCCCTGGACTTCAGTCCCTTGAGTTTACCATTTACTGATCAACAAACAGATGGACAAAAGAATCACAAGACTTTATTATCAGTTTGGACTCACTTTTAATTAAATGCTCTCATCAGACACTCCTGAAGTCTTAATGAGGCAGAGGAAATCAGTGAGTGACAGAGTGAAGTGCTGAGGCACTTTGCAGTAATTGCAAGCAGTGGGAATATCTTTGAGATTCTCTGAACTGTGTAGGAAACCCAGAAATGTTGTAGTATAAAGGAGCTGCATCACACATCCTCTGCTGGGGAAAGAGATGTTGCCTTCAGATTAATGATAAATGAGGAAGATTTGTGAAAGGTTGTTAGACTATGTACTGTGGTTTAGATTAGTGCAGAAATATGCCCTGTCTTGTTTGCTAACTGGGTTTGTGATGATTTGGTGTGTTTGTTTTTTTTTCTTTTTTTTGTGTTTTGTTCTCCGTTTTGAGAAGAATCCCACTGTGTGCCAGGATGTCTGATTTCACCAACCTTTTGGGAATACACAATGCATAGTTAAGCCTCTTTGGTACAGCGCATATGAAAATACAGGGCTAATGGTCTGGCTCCCTTCCATGCCACTAGGATTTTTGCAGAGTAAACTGAAGCATAGGCTAAGATCTTGTTGATGGCATGAATAGGGTTCCTTGCCATTCAGCACAACTTCTCAGAAGGCAGATTAGCTAACCAGTGTCTGAACATGTTTTCAGCAGAGGGAGAATGCACCAAGGGGACTGTAAACATTCACATTTGTTCCTCTTCAAAGAGATGGTTCTGGTCTCATTGCTTCCCCTCTCTCATCTGCCTGGCTCCAGCCCTACCCTATTTAGACTCATGATTTACTGGGCTTCCTTGAACTCTGACCTGTGTCGATAGGACCATGATGTAAACATCTTCCTGTGGCCACAAAGCTGTGACCTGTAGAAGCAGGTGGGGGATGAGAATGGGGTTGGGGTGAGAGCCGTGTCATATGTGCAACCCTATTTTTGGCCCAGGGCCATATTATGAAGACTACAGTTCCTTGCTGTCCAGAGCACCAAGAGCCAAAGCCTATAGAAGTTAAGAGGAGCCTTTCTGTTGACTTGAATGATCTTTGGATCAGGCCATATGTTTGCTGTGCAAACTGGAAGATAGCCCTCATAAAACATACCAAGTGAAAGAGAAAGATTTCCCTCCAGGCCCATGGAGGTCCTGCTCTGTGGGTGATCTTTCTTTGTGAATGAAAGCAGATACGAGGTTCCTTGTGTAAGACGTGCTGCACAACAAAAGAGAAGCTGGCATTGTGAAAGCCAGGCAGGAAAGTAGCTGGCTCCAGACACGTAGGCATAGCTCAGCGCCTAGCCCAGCAGAGGAAGATTTTTTTTGCATTTTGTTGTTCTCATCAGTGCAGCTGCTGGTATCAAACTTCAGTCCATCTGGGAAGATGCAATGCATTTCTCTGGGGAGGGGGAGTGGAAGGCAAGTGGGTGCAGAGGGATGTTGTTTTTGTGCAACTCCTGAAGGTTACTTGGAAGGAGTCAAGTGTCAGTCAGTGGTTATAATGTTCCTTCCAACCTGCATTGTGGAAATGCCAGCAATGCTGTTCGCTTTTCCATGGTGTTTAGATTGAAATCAGGTTTCAGCTGGGCTGCAGGACCACTGTGACTATCACTGACTATTTTATATTATATATTTATGAAGATGGATATTAAAATTGGTTTGGGTGCTCTAAATGCTTACTCTTCCACCTGAGAACAGCTAGTTTTGTGCGGGACCGCATCTGTTCCTGATATGTTTGTATTTGTAACGTGATTTTCTCCAAGAGCCATTTACTGAGGCAGTATTACATACATGAAATGAGATCTCAAACTAAAAACTTGGATAGCATGGTTTCTGTGAGAAGCTCAAATACTGTGTTATTTTTCCCCAAAAAATATTCTCTGTGGTGAAAGCAAGACAGTGGAAAACCAATTTTGTTCTTTCTACTGACCTCAACTTCTGCTGAGCACTTCTACAAACAAATTCAGCTCAAAACTGCATGCATAAATAAGTTTGCTTGGGTTTCACTGGAACTCTAAATAATTGACCTTCATTTCTTTTCTTCTGCAGCTTCAGCCAGTCTGGCATATCTGGGGGCATGTTTGTATTGCATTAGGTGGATTTGTCCCCAGCAGAAGCGAATGGCCATTCGGATGGTGACTTGGGCGGTTACAGCTGTCACAGTCTCCTGAGAACCAGCCCGGATATTTTTGCATTCATACCTGCAAAAGTGATTTGGTATTTTAGTAAGCTGAATGCTTTTGGAGAGAGTGCTGCAGACAGTGGGCACCTGACAGAGGTCTTTTTGAGGCACTACCACAACACAAAGGTTAATCAACATTTCAATGAACATAATCTGTCATGAAACTGTGACATTAGCTTTCTTGGAAAGCATCAAAGTAATTCAAAACAGTTTTTTGAGTAAAGCAAGGACTTTGTATCCCTTTGAGTAAGTTTATAGTTTGGCTTAGATGGTGGGTGAAGGTTTAGGTCAGCACTTGTGTTTTGTGTTCATAGACAGCTGACGATATTTGCTGTCCTACCCAGAAGAAAGCTGAGGCAAAGGGCTGAGTCTGAATGCTCTTGTATTTTCATGTCAGTAAGATGCTAGTGAATTTATAGCTAAGTTAAAGCAACATAAAATCACAGGCTTTTGATGAACAATGCTGATGTTATTACCATTTAATGAGCTACCTCGCATCAGCTGAGCTGTGGTAGCTGAAACATCATCCTTATGCCATCACATTCACAGCAGTTTATATTTCCATGTTTAATTTGCTGCTGGGGCAGACTCAGTGACTATTTACTGTGGCAAAGAGGTGGCTGGGGTAGACACAGCAACTCCACCGTCTTTGGTTGTGAGCCTTTATGCTAAAAAGGAGCATAGCCAGAGTTGTCCTCTTTGAGCTTCCAATATCCTAAGCCATAAGCAAGATGCCATGTGTGGAGAAGGTGAAAAGCAAGCAGGAGTGTCACTGGCTGTTAGTGTCAAGACCACGTGTCCCTGTGGACTCTATTGTCAGTAAAACCTCCCAGCAGAAGTGTGTGGAAAGCATTAGAGGACTGGAACTGAGAAGGATTTATAGACACGAGCAAGTCATGTGGAAGGCATCAGAAAAGAACTGTAGGAGTGATACAAAGCAAGAGGGTAGACAGGCATGCAAGATGAAGAGCAGAGGCATTTCAGCTAGGTGCACAAGTAGGACTTGGTCACCCTTCGTTGGTTAAAGCCTCCATTGGGGGTTGGCTGTACAGCACAAAGATGGGGGTTTGCACAGACTCCCGGGGAAGAGCAACTGTTTTGGACAAAAGACACTGGAATCTCTACTGACCTAGAGAGGAGACAGCGAATAGCATTATATTGGCATACACAGCATGTAATAAGAATTCCTTAGAGTTGTACATTTTGTTTATTGAGTGGGGGTTTTTTCCCCTCTTTCTGCCTGTCTCTATAGTGTGTATGAACCACAGCTGTTGACAAGGAAAATATGCAGTTACTCTGCAGCAGCAAGAAAGAAAAATAAATCACCCTGCCCCCGACCCCTTCTGTTACTATTGACTTACCAGCGACTATGCTGAGGTTAAAACCACATAGAGCTGCATGCGTAAATGACAAGGAATTTGCTCTGAACTGGAGCACGCTGCCGCTCATGACAGATAAATTCTCTCTCATTTCTAATTGCACTCCCCTTAAAAGCAGCTCAGCTTTATGGTACAATGGTTATGGTGGTTATTTCAGCAAAGTTGCTCCTCCTTTGTGCCAACACAGTGTTTTGAGAGCACGGCTCTACCAGGAATTCACTATGAGAGTGATGAGCACTGGGCACTGCATTGATCATCTGGAGCAGAGTTCTGGAGGGGGTTAATTGTTCTCTGTGCAACTGAGGGTTGAATTTGCTTCTCAAGATGTTTAATGATGTAGTGCTTTTTGTGCCAGAGCCCTCCCTATGCCCCTCCTGGTTCTCCCAGGAGACATAGCTGCATATAGTCCCCAAACAAACTTGAGCAGATAGTAAAATTTGCCCCGGAAGGCGTGCATATTTTTGTGAATAGATCACATGTGACCAAGGGCACAATTTCAGTTTGTCATGGACAGATCTTCCTCTGGTTTATACGATAGATGCTCCTCATTAGTGGAGTTACATTCATTTACACTAGCTGACAGCGTAGCCCTATATTTTAGATGACTTTTGTGATATATATTTTTTCTCTTTTTTTTGAAGCCTTCTGCCCTCAGGCTCCCATTCTGCCTGGCAAATTAATGGTTCAGAAAGACATCCAAAGCCAATCTCTGTGTCTTGCAGTGAAAACAAGACTGAATGTATTCATTCTTACTTGTCACTCTCTAAAATATGTCTTCCTGATTAAGTTAGTGGACAAGAGCTAGCCACACACTACAATACGATACAAAGAATATAAAGATGCATACTCTGCTCCCCGTGACCTTTCCTTCTTCATGATCTAATTTTTTAGGGTTTTTTTTTTTGTTGTTGTTAAATACCTTCTCTGTTGAGAACTTCTCTTCCTTTGGCTGATCCTGCTGACTTCTGTGTGAACAGATCAGATGTGAGCAAGGACAGAATTCCAGTCCATCTTGCACAGAC
This sequence comes from Gallinago undulata, assembly GCA_026546715.1. NCBI lineage: Eukaryota > Metazoa > Chordata > Aves > Charadriiformes > Scolopacidae > Gallinago > Gallinago undulata. The sequence continues at coordinate 46,128,930 of JAOTQQ010000032.1, forward strand.
AGCACATATTTCTGGTTTGCTGTAACTGTTTATATCAGAGTAAGCACACAGAGGACACGTATAAAGTCTGGATCCAGCGTACTACACATTGTAAAGCAAATTTGGTGTCATTGGCCTACACTGCCTTTTATTTGCCTGTTAAGCCTTTAAAAATCAAATACCTTCACAGATTTCAAACCATCCAGACTCCACTCTCCAGCTGGAAGATTGAAACTGGATTATAGGATAATCTCAAATGTCATCACAATTGCTACCTACGCTACATTAGTTCCTTTTGTTTGGAAAAATGGTGAAATATTTAAGTTTAGTCATTCGGGTTTTGCTTTTTTTTTTTTTTTTTTAAGAAAATAGGGTTAAACATTACTATCTGCCAGGATTAAAGTTAATGAAAAATGGCAGGTTTAGGAATCCATAAAAAATTTGCTCTGAAAAAACCTCAGTCCCGTATTACAGCTCTAAGTCTGTGTATGTGTCCAGGAAAAGGTTGGAAAATTGTTTACTCAGGGACTTGAAGATGCTGAATGAAACATAAAAAATTGTACTGTCACCAGTTCTCCTTTGCCATTTGCTGACTTCCACTCACAGCCACTGGCTTATGTTTTGCCTGGTTCACCAAGATTGCAGAGGCCCCAATTTTATGTGTTGCTTATGTGTAGTATCTTTGAGTAGTATCTTTTGTAGTATCTTTTAAGGGGGCTTAACTCACTTCTCAGCCTTCTTTCTAACTATATAGGATATGTTGAGTACTTCAGCATTTACAAGTGTTTTCTCCAGCTCTCTTAAATGTTTTTGGCTCACTTTGGCACTATTTTTTTTTCCTTTTTCTTCATTCTTTCTATTTAATTTTTGAGCCATTGCATCGAGTCTGGACCCCAACTGCTACCTCAGATACTACGGTATATACAGTCAGATCACGTATCCACTTCTATGTAGTATTCTCCTTGCATCCAAATAATGCAGTAGTTGTTTTCGCCACAGATTTTGCCTGAGAGTTCAAGTTGATCTGGTTGTCCTAAAGTCTCTGCTTTTGAAGACTAAGTCTCACAGCCTGAAACTGTGCACTCTTCCAGCCTCAAATGTGTGCACATTGCATCAATCTGCTGAATGGTTACCTATTCAGTGGATGATGCAGTTTATGTTCTAACAGTCATCTCTCTTAGGATATACAGTCTCCACATTTTGCTTTTGCGTCTGTCCTTTCTGTGCTACTACTGATGGTTTTTCCTTCCCCTTACAGCAACAGTCTTATCCTTAACTGGAAATGGATTTTTAAATGCTGCTTTATTGATTTTGGCTTGATGAATCCCTGGTGTTTCACTCCTTTAACTTGAGTTTTTTGCAGGCTGTGTTTTTTAAAGACTAATGACATTGTTTGTCATCAATCTTCTTTTCTCCCTCGTTTTTGGGGAATGTGCATATATATGCTTTTTCTTGATGTTTTAATATTACTTTCACACATCATTTTAGCCAAGGCAGTTTTTTGCCACTGGGAAGTTCAAACTTCACAGGGTGCCCAGGTAAATAATCCAATTATCACTGGAAAGCTTTTTTTTTTTAAAAAAAAACAAAAACACACAAGTAAAACACATGGTATTTTGACCACGTGTGACCAGAGGCCTAAGGAGCAGTCATTGTCTTTGCTAATGAAAATGCATGGTCTGCCAATGAAAGCAGACGCTCAGTGGAAAATCCTCATGATTGTCCCATCCTTAGCTCATGAGACTGAGCTTGCTCTAGGTCAAGTTATAAATCTCTCTTCCTCTCATGATCTGCAAATGTTTAGTTTATCCTGCATTACCCAGTGGCACATGACACATCCATTATAATCCCTTCACCCTTCCAGACACAACTTTCTCTTTGGAGGATACTAGGTGTTTAATTCAGAAAATCCTGTGGGGAGGGTGACTGCTGGAAACTTCCTGATCACCCACAAGTGCATCTTCTGCAGCTTTCTATTTCTGTTGACTCATCAAATATAGAAACTGGGGACTGAAGCTAAATGTGAAAGCCACTTTAGGTTCTTCATTTGCAAAGAGTAAGATCTTTACTTTGTCTGTTCTTTACTAGAAACTAAGGATGCCATAGGCTAGACCAGTCAATCTGACAAGGTAATTTTTTTGTTTTCCACATGAATACAAATTTCAGTGTTAGTTCATCCTCAAGTTTGTAAAATGATTGGCAAGTATGCCTTCTCATTTCCTTCCTCAGACGTGCTGTGGTGGTGAGTGAGTAGGTACACAAGGTAAGAGAGCACTAACAAATCTCAAAACCGTGACAATGCCTGGTCTGTTCTGTACTTCCTCCGAAGGTCAACTTCATGGGAGACGCACATCAAAGATTCAGGCTTTTTGCATGTTACAAAGCTGTAGAGGTGCAGTTAACTTCCTCTGAAATTTGTTTTCCCATCTAAAGCAAAACATACATACCCTTTTAGCTTGACTGCACCTATGTATGGCATCCCTGGTTTTAATGCAGTAAAGAAAAATAAGTGCCTAATCTTCTCTAATGAAGAAGCCGACCAAGGTGTGTCTGTGGTTTTATTAAATGTACCAAGCAGAAAGGATAAAAGGGACCATAGAGGAGGAGAGTTTTGCTGGAATCATGGTCCAGTTGTTAGGCCAGTGGGGCGTGCTATATTTTCCATTTCTCACATTAGGCACATGAGTAATCGTGTGGTAAGGGAAAGAAAGGAAGGTACTGAAAAGGGTGCAGAGGGTGAATGTGTCAGGGTTTAATGAATGCCGTGCTTCAGTCCAGGTGCTTGTTCCCAGCAAAGTGTCCGTATGTCACTTATTATTTAGAGTCACTAACACTCGCTCAAGGTGCCAGAAAATAAAAACAGACGCTGACACGTAGCGGGCACAAAATGAGATTGCAGCAGCGCAGATGGGAGGTTGGATTTCACACTCCAGAGTTCGTTAACATGGCGCGAGGGGGATCAGTTTCAGAGAGGCCGACCGGGCTGCTCTCCAAATGAGGTGTTCCACATGATTTCACATCAAACAATCACTGGAGTGACACATTTGTTGTTTCCACTCGTGTGATAACGCAGCAATGTGCTGGTGCATTCATTGAGGATTTATTGATTGGGCTATTTTCCTAATGTGTTTTAAGCTGTGGTAGTACGAATTCTGGATGGCGCGTTACCATGTTTCACTGGGTTGGAGAGGCACAAAGCAGCCATTCGTCCTGATCAGTTACTGTCAAATACTTTCCCCCAGGCCCAGAAAATAACTTCTCTTGCCTGAAGGAGTAGGTGTGTGCCACGAGAATGAAGCCCGGCATGGAACATATCTCTTATTCCCTTGTCTATGAAGTGCTAGCCACAGGAGAAGACCTATTTGGTGGTGTGTCAGGGAAGTATGAGAAATCAATGTCAGGCGTCTCTTCTGGGAGTTTTCATAGTAAATTTGGCATCTGAGCCACATTCAGTAAAATTTTGCCAGGGGTAGTAAGCCTTGCCAGCTTCCTTCATGATCCAAGGATAAGTCCTTTGTGCGACAATGCAAGAAACCTTCATGAATGTAGAATTGACTTATGGCTTGGAGAAGAAAGAGTTATACCTCAAGAAACCAGAAAAGCTGTTGCAAAACAAGGTGATAGGAGTGTATTTCTAGTATTTAATGATGTTGGTAACAAGGTAACATCTAAGAGCCCAAACACAAACTGGGACCCTATTGTACTAGCCATACTAGCCAGTGTACAATGAATAGGAAGATGGTTGCCTCCTCAACCAACAATGTTTATGAAAGTTATTTGGAAACTTTTTCCCGGAGACGTTTTCTAATGGAAAATGGAATTTCCATAAAATTATAAGTCCATTAATTCAGAAAACTTTGATTATGCCAAAAATATCAGTTCTTCTGTTGGGAAAATCCCAAAGAAGTTTTATTTGAGTATGCATGATTCAAATTAAAATATTTTGTTTTATTGAATCTGACTCAACTTACTTTGTTTTGAGTTAGTTCAATAAGGTATTAAGTTGCTTCTATTAATGCAGCAAGCACCTTCTAGCAGTTACATTTTAGTCTTAGATACTTTCCCATGGGCTATTTTTGTAATACAATTACCTGTATCTCTTGTCCAAACTTGTTTGATCCATCATAAGAATCAGTCATTCTGCATACCTGTTAGAAGAAGTATGGCCAGGAACTACAGCTCCCGTAAGGCAACATGCAAGAGGGGGAGAAGGCAGTCTAGTGTCAATATAGTGAGAAATTAAGCATTTTGAGCTTTTTAAATACATTACAATGGGGTGTCTAATTTTTGAGAACATTAGCATGTTTTGGTTTGATTTGACAACATGATAATGAAACAGTTTCATGTTTTGGTCCATTAGACAATTATTAAAAGGTGTCAACATTTCAGACCCATAATATAAAACAAATGTTGAAATGTCAGAATTTTCCATACAGCATGAATTTTACATTTTTCTTTTTTCTTCAGTTTGTTCTGGTCTCAAAGTTGTCTCAATAGCTCTGTGTTAGTTGCTTTTGCACAATTTTAACATACATCTTTTTAAGCTCAGTGGGCAATAGCCATGCCATTATTTATTTCAAGACATTTGGTATATTCCTTTCCTAGATTTTTCCATCTTCCTTTCTTAGTTCAACAAACTTACACGTTTCCATAGTCCTTGCATCAGAAATAACCCACAGCCAGTACTGATGTTCTATAAAGCCATTTGTCCTGAAGGAAGGACTCTCCTAAAATTTGTCTGGTTCAGGTGGGGAAGGGGTTCCTGGTTCTCTACTGTAGAGTATCCTCTTGATACGTTACTGAAGATAGGCCTTAATTCTGTTGGATCCACGTGTTTTCACAACCTGAGGTTGTTTAGATTCTGGCATTTGGTTTGGTCTAATCTCTAAGTAGAGAAACATAGAAAATGGAGTATAATTTTTTTATGTGTGTTAATTATATAAGTGCCATTCTCATTTTCAGAGTTTAAGTAAGTTAATTCTCTTTGGTGAAGAGGGACTAATATGTTGTTATGATGTGGAGCAGAGATTAACTATTTCTTATATGAATACCTGGAGATTTGAAAGATTCTGTAGTATTTATAAGTGATAACACTGCTGTGATCAAACAGTTGTGGTTTTGTGTTTAAACAATCCCCTTTCTTTGTGATCTTGTGCAGTGGGTGTGGCATTGAAAAGAGGGATTTGACGGTAAAATCCATCTCCGAAGGGAGACGTGTCTTCTAAGGCAAGGCTTGTAAGCAGAGCAAGTAGGGGCAGCAATTAAATTCTACCCACAGTGCTTTGATGGCAGAGAGGGATAGTCTTACACGAGGGGAGTGCGCACGAATTACTTGTAGAGCAGATGAGAGAAACCTCACCCTTTCTGTCAGCAAAGAAGACAAATATTTAATTTGTGTCACCTAAGAAGTGATTCTTTTTTTTTTTAATTATTATTATTGTGAAAGCAACAAAGCTACTTAATTCTCTTTTGATGTAAAAAGACCATTATAATTGGTGGTTTAGTTTAACAGATTTCTTTTGCCTTAATTTCAAAGAGCACTGGATTTCAAATAAACTTTGCCAGATCTGCTATTTTATAGACTCAAGTTCTTTGCAGCGAATGGAGTGACAATGTTTCTTGCCTTCATGTTCTGAGCAGCAAGGGGTAGATCCAGCACCTCTGTGCATCACACACTTGTCTCTTTTCTGCCTCTGGGTTTGGAGCATGGGCTCCAAGGCAGGAGCAAAGGGAGGTCTTGGTCATCACTGAGGGGTCACTTTCTGCCTGAAGGGCAGCCCTTCTCAGGCGTCAGCCTGTCTGCCGCTAAAGATGACTCTCATCCAAATGGGAGAAGCCAAGCCAAGGCGAAAGTCCTGGCATCACCAACGAAGAGCATCTGCCAGGCCTGGCTGTAGCTGCATATTGGAAAAGCAGAGCCCTGTCTGCGTGGGGAATGGCACAGGTTCAGCAGATGATGACAGCCAGTGCTTGGCTTGGCCCCACCAACCCTGACCTTTGTGGCAGGCAGGAGGGCAGCGTTTGCCTTGGCCAGTCTAATCAGGGTTTATTCCTCATGGAAATGGCAATAAACCCTGACTGCTCCCTTTCCAGAGATCCCAGTGTGTATCAGTGGGGTACACTGCCTACCATTGCTGGCAGGATCTGACCCACTAATGGTCCCCCATGGCAGCAACTGGTGACACGTCTTGCTGCTCATGTCACCAGTCTTCTCAGAAAAAGTCTTAGCAGGGTAGCCTGCATACTTTATACTTTATTTATTTCCCAGCAAGATCTTATTTTATTGACAAATATGACATGAAAATGCCAGCCTTCTGAGCACCTGTGCTCAGAAATGTTTTTTTGTGTGTCAGACATAGCTTTAAAGAGTTAGTGGTCAACTAGATGGGTGTTTCACCTCTTTGTATTTGCCCACTATGACAGGAGCAACTACCTCACTGGGCACTGGGCTTCCTTCAAAAGTGTAGGGCAGTATTTATGTGAGGAGATTCTCTTTCTTTTTCTTTTTTAAAAATAATTTTATGAAGATAGTTTCTCATAAAATAAATGGGGTCATGCTGAGGCAAAGATGCAATTCTAAAGTATATGTATGTAGGTATTGTATAGTACGACTCCAAGGCTACTTGGAGCTTTGCATTCTCAAGAGACATTGGGAATCCTGTGTTGCTTTGCTTGGAAGGTGGTGGAATAGAAAGAGGTCAACATTTGGTTGGACAGACAACTGGACGCGCAAATCTGAACTGCTATAAAATACTTATTTAACACTTGGCCTGCTCATTAGGTCCTCTTTGGTCCAGGTTGAAATCTATATCAGTAAACCTTATATATGTTCAAGTGGCAGTTTTTTCCCCTCACTCTTGAAAGACAAAGGTCATAAAGGACATTTTTCTTGTGATCATAAGCCAGGTCCTGATCTTGTTTCCACAGCTAAATATCTGGAATAACATAATGTGTTTAATAGATTTGCTTCAGATCTTTGGCCATGTGAATGATACCATGAAGAACTCTCCCATCCCATTTAGCACACATTGCTTTGACCCACTGAGTCAAATTACAGGATCATCAAGGAAAATGTGCTTTCAAAAATGCGTGTGCAAACACACACTGATTCGGCACGATGGATGCGGCATGTGGCTTGCTGCAATTTATTGTCAGAATGTTTCATTAGTTAAAGCCAATGACAGAAGCCGATGTTTGGATATCACCCAGTAAAGAAACTGTATCCCCCTGCAGAAGGCACTTTGAGTCCTTAGGACGACTGCAGTGATAAATATATGCATACATGCACATTTCCCTATCCTGATACACTAGATCTCCTCCCAAGCTTTCATCTAACTATTGCTCTGGAAAATACCTCTTGTCATACAAGGGAAAGGCTAAATCCAGTGAAGTTTGAAGTCAGTTCCTTTACTCTTTGGGTTCCTGCTTAGATGTGTTATTTGTCAACTTGTAGGTAGAGATGCACTGATAAAGTAGTAGCTGGTGGTAGTTAACAGGAATTTAATTGAGAACCACTGAACATGAGGATGACCTTGTGAATGAAATTCTCAATGAAATAGTTTGTTAGACACTTGTTACACACTGAAGAGCTTCAATGCTCTCAGCTCTCAGTACTCTGCAGTTACTATTCCAAGCAGCTAACAGTAAAGGCGATCATCCCTCAAATGTCATACATCACTTTTTATCAGCACTTTAGGAGAAAAGTATTGCTCCGTAATGGCAGCTTAATGGTGAAATAGTAATGCACCACTCTACAATTACACCTGGAAGACAACAGGGACAGAAGGGTAAGAAGAATTAATGGTTGATCTTTGCAGAAAGGAATACTTTATAGCCACTTTGGTATGAATCATGGAATCACAGAATGGCTAGAGTTGGAAGGGACCTTAAAGATCATCGAGTTCCAACCCCCCTGCCATGGGCAGGGACACCTTCCACTAGACCAGGTTGCTCCAAGCCCCATCCAGCCTGACCTTGAACACTTCCAGGGATGGGGCAGTGACAACTTCCCTGGGCAATCTGTTCCAGTGTCTCACCACCCTCACAGTAAAGAATTCCTTTCTAGTATCTAATCTAAATCTCCCCTCTTTTAATTTAAAACCATTGCCCCTTGTCCTACTGCTACACTTCCTGACAAAGAGTCCTTCCCCGTCTCTCCTCTAGGCTCCCTTCAGGTACTGGAAGGCTGCTAGAAGGTCTCCCCAAAGCATTCTCTTCTCCAGGCTGAACAACCTCAGCTCTCTCAGCCTGTCTTCATAGGAGAGGTGCTCCAGCTCTCTGATCATCTTTGTGGCCCTTCTCTGGACCCATTCCAACAGGTCCATGTTCTTCCCGTGTTGAGGACTCCAAAGCTGGACACAATACTCCAGGCAGGGTCTCACGACTGCAGAGTAAGGGGCAGAATCACCTCCCTCGACCTGCTGGCTGCCCTTCTTTTGATGCATCCCAGGATGTGGTTGGCTTTCTGGGCTGCCAGCATGCACTGCCAGCTCATGTTGAGCTTCTCATCCACAAGCACTCCCAAGTCCGTCTCCTCAGGGCTGCTCTCCAGCCATTCTCCACCCAATCTGTATTTGTGCTTGAGATTTTCATGTCCCAGGGGCAGAACCTTGCACTTGACTTTTTTGAACTTCATGAGGTTTGCACAAGCCTACCTCTCAAGCCTGTCCAGGTCCTTCTGGATGCTTGGAACTCTCCCACCAGGAAGTCTTAGCATACTGAATCTTTGTGGCCCAAAACCAGAGAGAGACATAGAGAGTTCAGCATGCTGCACACCAGGCTCTGCAAAAGGGCAGAGAAAACCTGTAAGACCTGTCAGAGCTGCTCCAGTGCTACCTGGTCAGAGTATTTAAGTGGTCTTCAAAAAAAAAAAAACCAAACAAACAAGCAGTCGGTTTTTAGTGTTTTGTTCTAGGACATAGACCATGGTGGGTTTTTTAATTTCTCCTCCCTTGTAAGCCCACCACAAGATCACAGAATTACAGAATCACCTAGGTTGGAAGGGACCTTTTAAGATCATCTAGTCCAACCGATGAAAAAAAAAATAAAAAAAACAAACCAAACAAACCCACACCAAAAACCCACCCACACCACACAAAACACCACCCAACACTAATCCATATCCCCAAGCACCATGTCAACTCGTCTCTAGCGATGGTGCCTCAACCACCTCCCTGGGCAGCCCATTCCAATGTCTGATAACCCTTTCAGTAAAGAAATATTTCCTAATATCTAACCAGAACCTCCCCTGGCGCAACTTGAAGCCATTGCCCGTTGTCCTATCATCTGTAACTTGGGAGAAGAAGATAATTACCTTCATCCATTTTCACCTGGTTTCTGAAGCCTGAATTTCATAGTAGATTTTGACTGAGTTCTGCTGAAGCCAGTGCAGCTGCACCGATTCACAACAGTAACATGATCTAGTTACTTTTTCTAGTAACACATCCACAAAAAAACTTTCTGTCTGCTTTCTCCAATACTGGCAGGGTAGAGTCCACATGGGCAGATTGATTAAATCTCCTCTCCATCTTCAGAGAGGAATCTTCCTGTTTTGAGGATCCCTACATTTTGATGTCTCTCACTACAGGTTGTTGCTCTACCCTCAAGTCCACATCCCAAGCAAAGCTCTCCAGACAGGCAGCTGGTAGCAATTTCTAATCTGCTGCACCACCGTCGGCTGCTTTGCTCCTAGTTCATAGCTGTGTGAGTCTGGGGGCCCAGCTATAATGTACCCTTGCTGGTACTCAACATTTGCTAAGAGGAATAGTTTACTGGTTTGTATTTTCTACTCTTTTTCTTCCCTTTCTTGGCTCCATTCTTTTGTCTTGTTTTTGCATTATTGGGCATGTGTCTGGTTTCTAGTAGCATATTAGTAATGTAGGAAAAATGAAGATAATTGCAAAAATACCACACAAAGGACTCGTATGTCGCTTTCATTGCTTAATCTGCTTGCTGGGAATAATTGAACGGGATTCCTTTTGTTTTGTAGCTGCTTGATTTTCTGGCTAGAAGTCCCCTCCTCCTATGCCTAACCCTGCAAGTACTGGTGGGCAGACAAGCTTGAGAAAAATAAGAATTGAATCCAGCCCTTTGAAACTGAGCCTGCTGTGAGAGTCAGAAACATGTGATTGAAAGTACTCACTTCTCACATCCTAGGTGCTTTACAGACATTGGCAAAGGTTCACCTAGACTGTGGTGTGAACTCTGCTATGAGATGGTGATGATAAGCTCTGTGCTGCTTTTGCAAAAGCCTAGAGTGACCTGGATATTGGGGAGGGCTCTGCCACTTGAACGGGGAGAGCCTCTCCTAAAAGAGCCATAATTCAATGGTGTAGTAGTGGGAAATGGCCTTGAAAGAGACCTTTCTTGGCCTGATTCTGTATAGCTGCTACTAGTTCGGTTTAAAGCCCCCTCGGTCCAAATGTGTGTCATCACCCTTGTTTGAGATAAATGTGGTGGTTTAGATAAAGGTGGGCTCAAAGCCACAGAGCTCCTATTCACACCAGCTTCTCTCTCCTCTGCAGTATGCGGCGATGCGAGATCTCTTTGCACAGCTCTGATCGTGTTAGTGTTCCTGCTTGGCATTTCCTCAATTGCTTCTGCATTTGTTGCATCTATCCAGAGTACAGGCAGAAGTACAGTGGTAGGAGAGCAGAGCAGGAGCAAGAGCTGCTGAGAATTCTGCAGAGAAAAATGTGTCTGTGGGTTCCCAGACAGGCACTGTGGGCTGCCAGTGACATATTCAAAACTCTGGGTATCTGTCTACACATTGGCCTGTTAGGAAACTGTAGTTACTATTGCTGTGATGGTTTGTAATAGAAAAGGAAATGCTGAATGTGTGATGCTCCAGAGACACGCTTCAGATCTTACTTGACTGTTTATTGCTGTAAACTTTTATCCATTGTGAGCATTTGGTCTTAATTGATTTACAGCTGCTCATTTAATCCATACACAGGTTTCCCCCCCTGTAAAGTAACAGTATATGAACTCTACTGAGGCATGGATTCAAACTCTAGCATTTTCTTATGCATTAGAGCATGAAAAAAACCCATGTCCCAAGTCTCTGTGCTGGGAGAGGCTTAGGAGTTTTTCCATCTCCTTTCCCTTCTAGTCAAATCCAGTAACTAAATACTGTTTTTCAAATAAATTGAAGTCTGCCTTTTCCTTCAGCCCAGGTGCAGAAAATAAGCAGTATCCATTCCCATAGGAAGTCCAGAAAGGCATTTTTTTATGTTGAATACCTCTCTCTATTTGTTAAATGTGATTGTATATTGGTGTAAAAAAAATGCCATTGCAGAAGGGCTAGTGTAGTCTCATTTATTGGGAGCAGGGGCTTGTTTTTCCATGTAAACAGCATTGGCAAGATAGAGAGATGTTGCACACAGCTGAAGGGCCTCTGCATTTAAAAGCACGCTAACATATTGGGGGGGCTCTATAAAAAGCCACAAAAATGTTGATAGAGCCTTAAAGAAAGAGATTTAAAGAACTCCAGCTGTAAATCTCATCAACAGGAAGATTGAGAGGTGACTTAATTGCAGCATGCAAATACTTCATGGGCAGAAGATACAGGATATTAAACAGCTCTTTAATTTATTGAAAGAAAGGCATAAGCTGATATGAGAGCTAAAAGGTGGGTCCGGACAAAAGCAAGGTAGAACCTAGCCCGGCAGCGGAGGTAAAAAACCCCTGGGACAAACTGCTGAGAGAGAGGATGAATTTTCCATCTTTTGATGTCTTCAGTTTATTTCTGGAAACTTTCCTGGAAAATATTGTTGCCAAATACAGCACCACTGACTAGATGGGAGTTCAGATTAGATGCCCAAAAAGTCCTTGCTTGCTTTAAAGTCCATACATCTTCTTGTCACAAAGGAGTGTGAAACAGAAGATGTAGCTCTAGAGGGAGACCTGGCAGACCTGCCACATTCCCACCTCTGATACTGGTGTATCTTGTAAACTTGGGGAAATCAACTTTGAATGGTTATCTCAAAAAGTCATCCAAGATGAGATATTCATACTGTATTTGGAAGGTTAAGCACTAAAATAAATGGTCTGGTTTCATTGTTGCTCAGCAGAAGTGAGAGCTGCAAATGCTTTGCCTCTTTATTATCCTGAAATAAGGAAAATTACTTATACCCCAAAGTAAGATGTGGATGCTCATCTTTTTGGTGCTCAGTTAGCATCTCTTCCTTTTCCTGTGTGGTACTGGCAATATTTGAGTTCATTGCATACATTGTGAAGTAATAAACTGTAAAAGCCATGCCTACTGTTTTGGAAGTAAAGCAATAACTTTCTTGCAGTAAGTTGTTGTCCGTATGAAACTTGGCACAGGCTGTAGCAGCTTCATTGTGCAGCCACGCAACATTCCTAGCAGTAATATATGTGTGTGGAGAGAGAGGGCAGGCAGGAGGTAATTGTTTCACTGACAGAAAAGATATAGACAGATGCACATAAGCATTCTGAAACAAAAATGGGGCTGCATCCACCGAAACAACAGATGCTGTCTTGTGAAAATATTTTTTCCATTATAGCTCCAATGTCATCTCCCACTTATCTCTCAGAAGTGCAGAAGGAGCTCATTTCAAGGGTACCTATTCTTGCCAGTGACATTCCTCCTGCCTCACAGCCTCAACAAAGGGAATGGGTTTTTAACAGGCATCATGGTGGGGGGACCATTTGTCTGCGATTAGGCCCGAGAAAGGAAAGAAACTTTTGTCCAAGTGAAAGGCAAGCTTGTAGTTCATTAAGTGGTGGAGGGATTAGCCATGTCGAGAGCTCTGTTCTGAAAAAGTGCTGGAGAGGGCCTGGGGAGGGGAGGTCTCTCTGTAAGAACTTTCTTCCTTTTCTCTTCTATTCTGAGGCTCTTTAATGGCTTCCCCGCGGTGGGGCACGGCGTAAGTAGGGGATCCTGGTCTTATTATCGGGCTTTCGGTCCCCCACCTCCCTCCAGCCCAGCATCTCTTTATCATTCTGCCAGTTCATTATGGCCCAGCCAAGACTTCACCAGCTTGGGACTAAGCTAAAGAGAGTGAAAGAAAAAGGGGGTAGGGGGAGGGAAGAGTACGCAAAGCAATTAATTTGGGAGCATTCAGGCCTGAGAATGTAGGCCACTCCAGAAGAAATGGTCCCCCCAAAGAAAAGAGAAAATAGAAACCTTTAACAATGTTTTCTTTCAAGTTTTTGGCTACTGTTGCATAAAACCCTCCAGAGCTTTGATTTTTTCCAGTTCTAATTTGCCCGCACCAGAGAGTTTCTCCATAGAAATGTTTCCCTTCGTTAGGAGCTTTCAGACTTCCCCTTGATTCCCAAATGCTCCTGCTTTGGAGGCAGAGAAGGTTTTTTTATGTTTTAGGTATTGATAGTCCCTCGGGATCAAAATGTGAAGTTGGTGTGCAGGTAGATTCCCTCTGTCCTTTCTGGGAACCTTGGTTGGATATTGGCCAGTGTAACATGCAAGTCAAGGCTATAGGATTTGCCTTCTGCTGTTCCTATAGAACATCCCTTTTGCAACCAAAATATTTCTTGTTCTTTCAGGGGAATACTATCAAATGCAGAATTAGTGCAGGTTTAGCTGCCACAGAGAGCCGTCCAGGGAGCCCACTTTGCTTCCCTTGCACTAATGCTTGGAAATTCTGGCATAAGTTCATTGTGAAACTTTGATTCTGGAGTGCAAAACCCTCTCTCCAGGGGTCTGAGCTCACCACTCATTCCTTATCTGGACTGAGAGTTTGGGATTAAAGGTATCGTCATGGGGTTGACAGCAAAATAATTACCCCGGAACCAACTCCAAGCACAGATGCTCTCAGAGCTATTTCCTCTGGAGAAGTGGGAGTTTTGGTGGGCCTGGAGGTCCGGTCTCACTGCCTCCCCATGCCAGCCTGCATACATAAGGCATCCAGATCACTTAGCTTAATGAAAGGGCCACAAACAATTAAGACAAAAAATACCTTCAACTATGAGCAAAAAAATCAGCAAGTTGCAAGTTCCAGTTGTTAAATTTCACCTGTGCGAATCCTTTTCTGGCAAGGCACACCAGTGAGCACACCTCTATGGATAAGGAGATATACAACTGACCATTAGACATCTTGGGCATTTTTCAAAAATATTTGGGTAGATGGAGGTGGGTTGAAGATGAGGGAGTCTGTTTGAGATGAGACCGTGTGGCACCTCCTGTGAAAGCAGCCATGTGTTTGTTTCGCTGTGCTTGCATTTCTGTGCTAACTGCATTCAGTGCATCACTGAAATATTCAGCATATGCTGCATTTCCACTAGAGATGAGCCACAGCTGAACAACTCACATGTGAGTTTGACTAAAGAAATCTGGGTTAATTTTTGCTGTATTGTTTCCTACTTTGGGGTGTCAGTGTGTTTGCTGTAATCTGGCTTCTTTGAATTGCGTCTGCCCGTTTGCTCATGATCTTACATGGTGTGGGACAGTGTTCACAAATCAGTGCAGGAGCTCTCTGTTACTAGAAGAAATCACAATTCAAATATTTATTTTACCGAAGCCCCACGGTAACATTTGATTGCAGACAAAAGTAAAGGTGTGTCTAATCCCAGGAGGGATGCAAACACAGGGTGGGAAAGGGCATTCACCCTATGTTGACATAGCTTAAATCTATGAAATGGATGAATTAGGATGATCATAAAATCATTAGACTCCTAATGAGATGAGAGGGAGCCTGAAAAGGCTGGGACATTGGCCACATTACTGGCATCTTATTCTGTCAAACAGTAGCAGCTTTTAGCCATACCTGGAAGGTTGTAGAAAGACTCAGCTGCCTGAAGAAAAGATTGACATGAACTGATTTTGCTGCCACTTCATGCTGCCTTCCGTGCTTTGCCACAGTGCTTCTGGGGTCTCTTGGCACACTCAGCACCCCTGGGGCCCTGCATCTTTGGGAAACGACCTTTTCCAGTGCTGCGAAGGGCAGCAAAAATTATTTGCTTTGCAGTGACCTGTGTGTGGTTAGAAATGTGGGTGCCAAATTCTTCACTTGAGCGTTTGTTTAGCAGCAGAGTGGCCCATTTCTATCTGAGGGCAGGATTTAGGCACGTAAACTGAATGTATTATCAGGAATGCTATCGTCATTCATTTTCTTTATTTCCCTTTTCACTTCCTTTTTGGCCAAAGTTATTTTAGAGCTCTCATGGGTTCCCACTGGAATGATTGGAGAACGTTTTTCAATATTTCCAAACTGTTTTCCAGCAAAGACTGCTGGTATGAGGCACTATAAACACCAGCATGAGGTTCGTACTGGCAATCAGCAGCTCTGAATTTCAGTATCTTACCACAGGGTGAGCCATAAAACAGAGGGTGGTGGATAAATTGAGAATAAAATTGTGGTGGGTAGAGCTACAGGCAACATCTGCCTTTCCCATCAGTGCAAAGGCAGAGCAGCTACCCCTTTTATTTTTAGCGACTTTATTTGCAAACATGTGATATTCTACTGAATATGAGGTGGTCAGTGAAATGAAAGTTTTTGCAAGTTACTTTCCTCCTGGAGTCTAGTCTCAATGGGGTGAGGCTGAGTTGGGCCCTGAACCTGAGACCACATCCCATACCAGGATGTCCCTCCTCCACAAGTTCTCAGACACGTTTCAATTCATAGCCCGTAGGGAGAAAAGTTGGGTTAATTATGGATGGAGTTAATCAGTTAGATGAAATGACAACCCGCTCGAGTTTTAGCGCAGAACTCATACTACATTTTTTCAGTGATTACAACCCACAATTCCTCCCATTTCTCTCCTCCTCACCCCCATATGTGTATTCATCTGTATTTCTGTGTTTTGGTCTGGTCCAAAAGCAAAATTGCTGAGCAGTAATAAAAATCAAGGTTAATGTACCATAATATTGAGTCAAGAGACTTGTAAAAATTCTTGCTTTAGTTTCTTTTAGTTCACACACAAGATTCAGGACTTTTTACAGTAAGATTTGCTATTGCAACATGCTCTTATTATGACAGCTTTTAATTTTAGAAATGTTGAGAATCTCTTTGGAAACTATTTTTAGGTTGTCTGCTCAAGTATGCTAGAGCTTTTTTTTTTTATTTAATTATTGCACACATAGTTTTGCTTTAATGTTGTTTTTATTTCATGACATGGAATTATTTTTTTTGAGTGAAACTCAAACATACAAGCCATTGGTTTCCTGATGTATATATTGAAAAAGTTTGAAAACAGGATTCTTGGGGCCAGAACTGAGTGCTTCTGAAGTGAATTTAGATTCAGCTAAGGCATGATTTAACTGTGGTAGTTATTTGGGATAAATTCATGTGGCTAGACCCTCAGATTAATTTGTCAGATGCCCTGGGTGAGTCCTTATTTGTCAGGGTTTTATGCAAACCATAATGAAGCAGTTAGTTTAAGTGTTGAAGCTGACTCCCTGCAGAGGGGGATGCTTTGCTCCATCCTTTTTCTAATCATCTCTCGTCTTCTGTTGTTTTGGGTAAATCTTCTCTATGCATCCCAGCTTCTGAATGACAAATCAGGGCAAATCACCTTGCCTATTTTTTGATCACTTATTGCCTAGAACATAACTCCATTGTTATTTCAAATTATCCAATTGCTCTGCTTCTGTTTTTTCTTTCACTAAAATCTTGATATTCACAAGGCTCATTGCCACACTTTAGACACTAGTTTAGGAAAATATCAGCATGCCTCTGATTTTACGAGGGCTCCACAGTGAAGAAATTGGATATATTTGTGTCCAAGTCAGAATGACAAGGGCTGAAATGCATGGAAACATTTTAATCTAGTATGTTAATGGTTCTTTTCCTGTTTTGGAAATGTCCGTTCGCTACTCAGGCAAAAGAAATAAAATGCAAAAAAGTTATGAATAACGTCTAATTGAAAAGCCATTCCTGGTTTTAGATCTTAGAGCAGAAATTAACCATGACAGCTGCTTCTGGAAGGTATTTGTCAATGCTATTCTGCAGAATTCTGAAAAATGCTGGTTTTTTCCTGAGAGGCTGTTATCAGGAACACTTATGTGTTTTGCCTAAAGACTATTACTTCCATTGTTTTTGAACTTTACACCAGACACACTCTATCACAAAAATAATCACTTGTCTTGTGACAAAATAAACCCTTCCATTTCTTTCTTTTTTTCAAGGCACCTCATTATCAACTTTGGAAGGAAGTTGAATTTATAAAAAGATAAGTCATGTAAATAAGCTGCAAGAAATCTAATGAAAGTCCTTTGTCTTCTTTGGCAAGCAGAGCTCCATTAAACCGTGATTCTCCTTTGAAGCTTCAATTACCTGACTTACCAGAGCCGGAGCAGGGGAGAAATGGCTAATATTTCTGTACAATGTGCATGTGTGTATGTAAGGGGAAGTTATTACCTTTTGGGGAGAAAAAAAAATCTGAGCACGTTTACAGATTGCAGTTTTATTGTTTTGGCCAGCTGCTTAGAATCACAGGATGAAATTTATCCCTGATGACTTCTCCACTGTAAGCAAGCGGAGGAACAGGGCCAATAAATGTTCTCGTGAATAACTCCATTGCAACAGCACCAGAGATCCACATGCCCCATTCCCTTTCTCACATGGATGTGGGTGCATGTGGGTAGAACTCACACTTGCACCCACTCATGTGTACATGTGTTTGGGGCTCAAAATGCTGCTTTTATTGCGTGTACATCATAAATGCCTTGCATTGCTCCCACACTAGCGCTCCCTAGACTGTATTGCACAGCATCCTTTTTGGTGTTAATTCTTTGCCACCATATTTATGTCACTTCTTCCCATTTCAGGTAAATATCAAGTTGTTCTCACTGGTTTTTGGGTATGCCTCCATCACTGTCTTCAGTGTAATGGAGTGATGGCAGATGCAATTAGACTAAGTATCAAGGGGAGCAGCACCCACTTAGCCGTGGTGGCATGAAAGTCTGTGTGTTACAGTAAATCAGAATAACTGAGGAATCAAGAGTATTTGAAAATTGACCCTGCTGAACTTTGTGCTTCTGCAACTAAATTTCTGCTGCCTGGAGAGTTTCTTCTAAATTCAGCCAGACTCCAGGAACTGCCAGGGAGAGGCATAAGACTTGCAAGGCAGTAAGAAAGACCTATCTGCCTTTTCCCAAATGGCATAGAGCCACTCACTTTTTTTTCATTCTTCAGTCAAGCATTCAGCTGATGCACTAGTGAGCTGTATACATGGAGTTTGCCATAGATTTCTTACAAATGATTTTAATCCTTCTAAACTGCCCCCCTCATCGTTCTGGGTTGTATAAATAAGCTAAAAAATGAGGGCTGAAAACATGGATTTTCTGTTCTTCATTGGAATGTTAGTCTGGTGTAACTGAGAGTAGAATTTGACCTGCTGTATCCGTTTTTCAGAGTTCAAACCGTAATTCTAGGCTAGATTCTAATCTGTGCCTCTTGCTCATATTTCACTGAAGCTCTCAAAAAATACACATGCTGTGGACTGAACTGCAGCGTTGCAGGCAATGAGTAACTATTATCTGGCCTGAAGGGTCTTCTGGAAATAAAAAAAAAAGAAAAAAGATAGCGATCAAATTGCTCAAGTGAACAACTGATGGGTGTTTTAAGTCTTTAATTTGTTTTCCTTTGCTTGGAAAAGCAGACCACGTTTGTCTTTAGAGCAAAAGGCAGTTATTGATAGTGCTACTTAAGTGAGCAAAATGAAACGTTTACAATGACAGTTATCAAAGGTTAGGTCCCTGGAGATAAAAAGCTTTTGTGTGCATGTGCACTCCAAACCCAGTCTTTCTGTGGGCCTACATAAAGTATACAACAATGTGCTTCCCTTCTGAACTTTTTTGGGACATGGTATGGAAAGACTGTAGCAGTCTTCATGAAGTCAAATCCCAGATGGGTATTGGTTTCAAAGGGAACGATGACTAGCCAGTATGTTAAATATTTTAATTCAGTAAAGCCTCCTGTTCTCCTTGATGTTTGCTAAAGTTACGTTCAGCAGCTGTAGAGGAGAATGTGCACAAGAAACCAAAGGAGAATCCTGTGTCCTTTCCTCTTCTAACCAATAAATTTTAGCACTGAGTAGGCAGGCACAAACCCTCCTCACCTTGGCCCGAGGGGTTGGGAGATGGGCAGCAAGAGGTTTAGATGGAAGCAGAGCCGCGAGCAGTTGGACCAGGTGCCACTGGTGCTCTGAAATGTCACTTTAAAGGCTGTTAACATATTGAAGGCTTTTGAAGGCTACTGAACTGTTGGTAGCATAATCCTTCCGCTTTTCTCCTGGGTACTCTGCACGTTGTGCTAATAGACACTTGTACAGATGAAACCCACCATGCCCATAGCTCTGGGGGGAAAAATTGCAATAGGTGTCTTAATGGCACACAGTTGCAGATAATGACTGTTTTTGCTGTAAGTCGGATGCAGGCCTGATCTGGACCTGATCTGCCCCATTTGTAGATAGATTTGAATTTTCCTGGACTCCAGAGTTATCTGGATATGGGCAGAACTTCTTGAAAGATAAGAAATTATTAATGGTAGGGGTGAGGGTTTCTTGGGGGGGATGTTTCTCTTTAGCTTCTTCACATTGCCAATACTTTCTACAGTATTAGAGAACAATCCTCTCTGCAATATTAGAAAGTTGTTTGCGAACAATTTTTGGAGAAAGGGACTGCTTTTGCAGTCAGCCAATACAAGTCTTTCCTCTAGAGCTACTGCGCTGCCTTTTGGTTTCTTTTGCTTTCTTCTGCTATTTTTTGGCTTCTCTAGAATTTGACTAATCTTAACTTCCTTGAACTGTGACTTAGAGTCTTTAGACCTGCTAGATTACCCCGATGGATTTAAGGCAAGTTTTGATACATAGCTAATTTCTCACTGATGCCCCACTTCTCTCTGAGCTGTCTTGCTTGGCTAGACTGGAGTGAGGAGGCAGGTATCTGCTTCTCATACTGAGTATGCAACATCTGAGACATAAGAAAAAGAAACCTCTTTTATGTCCTGCTGTTGTGAGCCTGTTTTTGCTACTGAAAATGTTCTCAGCTGTGATTTTGCACTACAGGTGTCTCTGCTTTTATGTTCTGTAAGTTATGAGGCATTTAGCTCATTTTCCAAGAGCTTCTCCTTTGCTTTTCACAGGGTGAAGCTCAAATGTGTCATTATGCACTAAACTGTGTCTGGTTAAATCAGTTTCTTCTTAATGGCATTTTTTGCAGTGCTGAGTATTTGATCAGCTTGTTTCTTTTCATTGTAATTTATTGCCAGTTATGTTTTCCTCGCTCAGAAGCAGTTATGTATGACATAAAAGCCAGCTCTCCCCTCCCCTTTGGGCAACACTTGTCAACTGTGTTCACTCATAGCTGCTGCCATTTTAATAACCAGCTCCTGCTCTTAGATCTTGAGGATGTATGATTAAAAAATCCAACAGCTGAGACCTGCAGTGAAATTCAATGATTTTGCTGGAAAAGGCAACCCTTTGACTTATCTTTCACCTTAGGGAAATGCCAAAGGTGGGAAGTGTTACACTAGTTGTCCGGTCCCTCTCCTTGCATGGAGTAAGGCTGTCTAGACAATTAAATTCTCACCTTTCTGAGACTTCTTGTTGCCTGCTTAGTTCCAATCAAACAGCATTTCATCTGTTCCCACTGGGACCTTGCCTCATTGTCTCTGTTGCAGGATTGTCACTCTTTTAACAGGTGAATTGCCCATGCTGGAGTGGCTTCACTCTGTCCACCATTCCCACAGGAGATATTTGTTGCTGAAGGCAAAGCATTTGTCATTCCCCAGCTCTGGTAGACAAGAGGGTTGCACATATTCCTGAGATATGCTTTGTGGCCATTGCAAGGATGAGTGACTTATTTTCAGAAATCACAAGCACAAATAAGCACTTAGAGCCAGGTGGCGATTCTCTTACATGGGGTAGTAGCACATGGGAACTTGTGTCCTGTCTGATTTGGTGGGTGATATTCAAAGCTTGTCTTTTGCTTAGATGACAGAAGCACAAGCCAGTATCTACTTATCTACTATGTGCAGACAAGCAATAACATGCTTTTAAAAAATAGTTTCCTTTTAAAGCAACGGTTGTAATAACCATGTTCCCTAAGAATCAGATTTTCTGGCACAAATTGCCAAGGGGGCCATTGACTATATATACGGATCAGGATTTATCATAAGGTCTACTACTTGTTAAGCTCAAAAAAACCCAAGGTGTAGATCAAACCAGGTATCAAAGAACTCACACAAATAACCTATATAACATATGTTGTCCTAAGGCAACATGTTACTAAACAGGTGGTTTTGCATCTTTTGCTGCCACTCCTTGCATTGCTGCTGCTAACTAGGTATTTCGCCTTCCCATCCAGTAATACTGCTGTGCAACTAAGGTGTGATTTAGATTTAGTTTCAGGCAGAAACTTGTAAGGGTGAAGGCTTTTTTTCTAAGTAATTTGTATTGTTCTTATCTGGAGCCTACTATAGCTTGTGCTTTGCATTGTTTTTTTTTGTTATTTTGGTTTTTTTTCTTTCTTTTCATTTCTCTTTTTTTTTTTTTTCTGTGGCATTGCTTCAGTCTTCTTGATATAGTCCCTTAATATGTGATAGAGAACACTTCACCCCTTCAGGGTGATGCCATTGGAGAACAGTTTCAGTTTATTGGGTCTTTCATTGTTGTTCACATCCATCCTTAAACATTAATGTTCTTCGTCCATTCTGCTTTGAAGCCAATAAAACATTTTAATTAGCTCTATCATGCATTGATCAAGCCTGTGACAGTTGTATAAGGTTGCTGTCACGCTGTACAGTTGTTCATAGGAGTTTGTATTTAACTTTTCCTCTAAAGGAATGCCATCGTTGCTCTTAACTCCTTGTAGTAGGGTCCCATTGCACAACTGGTTGTGGACAGTTGAGTACCCTTGTCCAAAATATATGTAATCTTAGTAACAGCAAGAAAGGCAAAGAAAAAAAAAGTGGAGAGAATAACTTGCTTATTTT
This sequence comes from Gallinago undulata, assembly GCA_026546715.1. NCBI lineage: Eukaryota > Metazoa > Chordata > Aves > Charadriiformes > Scolopacidae > Gallinago > Gallinago undulata. The sequence goes on from JAOTQQ010000032.1 coordinate 46,150,829, forward strand.
TACTCAGATGCATTGGGCAGAGCTGAGAAGCAATCATCTTCTCTGTGCTTTATACCTATGGTTTATCCTTCCACCAGTTGTTCTTGAACAGATCAGCTACTCCCGTTTCATCCCACTAGAAACAGTGCACATATCTGAGAGCAGAGTCTGGCCTTTCGTTTAGGAATCAATTTGCCCATTGCTATGGAGCGACCACAGAGAAACTGTTTAACAGTACAAAACCCACATTGTATATGAGATTAGGACAGGAAATATGGGATTGCAAGTTGAAACTGCATGGTAAATTTAAGTGAGTTATACACACTGACTAAAACAACATGCCTGTCTTTCTGCGTCTATGCTCATACCAGAGAGGCTCACAATTTGGCTGTATTTATCCTCATATTACTCCCAGTTGGTGGGAACCTATTGCTCCCGGTTTCACAGATGAGGTCCTGGGCCATCAGCAGGGAAGGTCACCTCCCCGGTGGTAGAGGAGAGCCTAGAGCTGGGCTAGTGTTGTTCCGTCTGCTCCACTTCTGCCCCTTGAAGGCAAGGAAGGGGAAGAGGCTTTGATAGCTTTGAGATAACAGCTTCCTGAAAGTCTCTTCTGAGAGGTGTCTCCTGCACAATGGCATGTGCAGGAGATGGGTTATGTGTTCCCTGGCTTTACTGTGTCCAAATTAGCTTTTAAAGCTTTTTTTTTTTTTTTTTTTAGATCAGTAGCTAAAAATCCTTCTTCAGTTTTTACGCTTTTCCATTTTAAAAAAGGCTAATGGAAAAAAAATCTGCTTTCAGAGGTTCTTTTTTTTTTTTTATTTTGATAAAGTTAACCCATTGTTTATAAAGCAGAAAACAATGTGTTTTTTCCACTGAGCAGGTGAAAACACAATTATTGTGATGAATAATGGGTAATTAACCCTTCTTGTCTGGAGGAGATAACACTTAAGACCCACTGTACTACTTTCCCCTTGGAAAAAAGTAGCAGTGGTATTAATCCAAGCCAAACATTGACATACCACAATCGGTTGTCTTATTATTGCAGTTGTAGCATTTTTATAGCCAGAGCAGAAGGCTTCTGAAATTAAGGTGATATTTAATCTTCTTAAGACTGCTGGGCACCAACTAACTACTCATGCTTTTGAAAGGAGATAGTTGCCTTCTGCTCAGCTTTATAAAGAATTAATGCTACACCTCAATTTCTGGAAAGTTTCCAATGCAGTTTTCATTTAGAATATCTGGTCACTGGAGTAACACATAGCTTAGAAATAAAATAGAATCAATTTTCTACTTAATTTAAAACATAATCCTAAATTCTGCCAACTTAACCCTGGCAATTCCATGGAAAGATTTTAGTGTGGGGCTTTGTAATTTGTATGAAGTATGAAGTAATTTTGGTTCATGTTATGAAGTCTGTTTTGCATCTCTGCTGTTCTGATAGTGTGCTTGCATAAGCTCCTGCTTGTGAAGGGGCAATATGGTGCATCACCTTCTAGACAGCTTCTCTGGAGAGCCTCCCAAGATGCAGGTCAGGTGATTGACTTTGTCCAGGCTATCATTAGGGACCAATGAACTGTCTGTAGACTGCGCCAGGACAAGTTTGAACAGAGGCAATAGAAATCAGCCCGCTCAGCTGAACAAACCGGGTTGTGCAGGAGGGTCCGCTCTCTCTTATCAGAATGTCTTGCAGAAGAGACTTCTCGCAGTTTGAAATGCTGACAGATTATGCTTACACCAGCCAGAAGTCAAATTAAGGAAGATTCATGTAGAGGCTGATATAATTTTCCAATGGTACAATTTTTGAGTGCTCAAAGAGCAAAGCCAGCACAGTAAAACCCTGCTTTCCTGCCATGGTATCTCAGCTTACCCTGACTTCTTTCCTGCTACATGGGACTCCAAGGGAGCAAGTGGGAGTCAGCTGGGACTGCAGCTAATACAGGTATCAGGGAATATACGTAGAGGTGGGAAATGCATCAGATAGCAGATCTTAGTCCAAGAGTTGGCTGTAAAAACAGTGACTAATCTCTACCCAGATGTGGCTGGTTTAGCAGTACACGGGGATATAGAATCATAGAATCATAGAATCATCTGGGCCGGAAGGGACCTCCAAAGGCCATCTAGTCCGACCAACCTGCAGTCACAGGGACACCCCCAACTAGACCAGGTTGCCCAGGGCCTCATCGAGCCTCACCTTGAATGTCTCCAG
>JAOTQQ010000032.1:46153113-46207216 GCA_026546715.1 Gallinago undulata
CTACCACAAGGTTCCCTTTATTGTCCCAATCCCTAATTCCTACCCATAAGCTTTCAACCCCCTCATGGCTATTCTTTAGCAACAGTTCTTACTATTCTTTAGCAACAGTTCTATATGTAATCAAGTTTCCTTGCAACAGGCTGATGATTGTTCAGTGAGGTATTGGGTCAGTTTATTATACATCACGCTGATACAGGAAAGTCCTGATCGCCTTGAGCACTCAGAGATCCAGTGACTTCAGCGGGGAGCTGTAGTATCTTGAGCCTATTTTTTCTTATAGAAACCCCAGCCACAGATATGATCCAAAAACCCATGCTCTTGCCAGGTTCTGAGGAGTTTACTTTTTTTTTTTTTTTGAACAGGAGTGTATCTGCTTTTTCGCCTTTTTCAGAGTTTCATAGTTATAAGATTTCCAACATCATATTGTTTAGCACAATAATTTTTTTCAGCTTGTGGATTCCCAAAATTTCCAGCAGAAATACAGAAAAACTGTATCATCAAAAGCATTGCAAAATCATGGCTACTACTGCTAGGCTTGTCCTCTGTTATCTTCCCTGGGTCTCCAGAAGCCATCTGTTGATTTGAAGGTCACAGGCTGAAACCTATACCAGGGTTCATTCCAGAGCCTTTCTTCTTCTCTTGGAAATTCCAGTTTTATTCAAAATATCCCTCTCCTTGGTTGTTTCTTCCTCCTTCCAGCGAGTCACCTTCGGAGCAACCCATCTCCAGCGTTCCTCCCATCCCACTGCCATGATGCTGCCTTTATTCCTGGGTGGATGACTGAAGCCTCTCGTCCTCCCCGCAGCATTCGTGTGTCCCAGAGCAGGGTTTACCCCAGGCTTCCCATTGCGTAGGCCTCTGTACTGCTGCCAGACGATACTTGCAGTATATGCTGCGGGTGATTCTCTCAGCCTCTGGAATGAATTATTTTATTGCTGCCAGCTTGTCAGAGAAATCAGCTTGAAAGCTGAGCCAGAGAGCAGTCCTGGGAGCGACCTATTCAAAGGGGAAGCAAGTCACCATCCAGCAAAATAAATAGGGGAATGCATCAGCTGGATAATAGGAGTGCTGTTTTATGAGGGAATTTCAAAAGAACCAATTAGCCTTCAATAGGTAACCAGGTCTCATATTTAAAGCTCATCAATATACAAATCATGACACTGTAATTAAGTGTTGTTGTTTTGCAGGTTTTTTTTGTTTGGTTTCCTTTTTTTTTTTTTTAAGGATATAGTTTTCTGTTTAACTGCTGTTCTTGTAAAGATTTGGCATGGTCTGGGACATTTTTCTTTTCTTGGTTACCTCGCAAGGAATTTGCATTCCTGCTCAGTGCCTGTGCTTTGGTGTGCTTGCTGCCACTGAAAAGGCTGTGAGCCATAAATAAAAGAACAATATGACCACAAGCACCCCCTGCAGAGGAAGAAGAAAGACAAGAGTAAAATAATATGCCCGAGAAAATTGTAGACCAGATAATTTATCCGCCCCTAATTATTTCTGGGCCAGAATGAGGTATTTCAAATAGTAAGAAAACAGCTCTCCTATTTTTTTTTCTAGTGATTTCAAACCATTGGCCTATTACTAGTTGATTCAATTTTAGTTGGCTGTTTGTCAAGAAAAAAATTACAAGAGGTCACTTACAAGCACTGCAGAATCAACTACATATACGTTTCTGAAGTAGAAAGGCTATATTTTCTCGCGTTTCTGACACTTTCAGCCATTCAGACTCCTATTTCTTGAAAGAAAACACATTTTAGGTGTCACATTAATCTGGTTGGTATGAGATTAGGGCTTGCAAATTGCTGATTTTGGATATGGATGTCTGGTTCATTTAAACAACTTCAGCATAAATAGTAATAATAGACTACAGTGGCACAGTTTTTCAGAAGACGAGGCAAAAAGCTGTGCTTGTTAAAACAGAAAGATACCCCAGCAGCAGGAAATTTAATATTATTAATGAAAACAGAAGGAATTATTAGGAATGTTTTCACACGATAGAGGTCCTCATTGAGGACATACAGCCATGGGGACTTTACCAAGGGGTTCTGTTGGATCTTTTTTTCCTGAATGCGTCTGCAGCACTGTGAACATTCCTCCACTATAACCTATGATGTATTTGTAACATTTGCATGTAATCTGTCAGGCAGGGCCTCTGCTATAGAGCGTGGGAGTTTTGGGACCATGGGATTTGTGAGGCTACAGATGCAGAAGTTGAAGTCAGTCAGATTTGTGGCATGGATAGGGGTTTCCCTGGTGTTAGAAGAACTGAAGGGTAAGCCCTGAGCGCGCTGCAGTCTGACTGTGCACAGGCTATTCTCACAAGGTTTCCGTTTTCAAGGTTTGGATGAGTTTTGCCATGGGAGTTCTCCTTTTAAGCTGATCCTCCGCAATTTTTCAAGGTTCACTCACAAGTCATAATTACCCTAGAGGATAACAGCACATGGATGCAATGAAATGCATTCATAAAAGTGCTTGTTTTTGCACTGATGGGGCTCTAACTGCTTGTTATCTCTGAGCATGATTTAGAGGAACATAAAAGTAGCATCTCAGCCTTACACATTCATAACTCCTTCCATCAAAAGATCTCAAAGCATTTTACGCACAGATGTAACCGGATAATATGTCCTGTTGTCTGTGTGGCATCTCCAACACCGTTCTGAACCATATGCCAGGCTCTAGAGTATTCCCTGAAGTATTTTACATGGGAGGAATACATGTAAATAGAATATCTGGCAATCTATGAATGGCTCACAGGATTTTAATCAACTGCAGTTTTAAAATTGGCATTTAAATCCCTCTCACATCTGTTGTTTAAAATAGCCAACAGCGTGTGGGATACATTCAGTATGCAATATTCATATGAGTATGTTAATAATAGTATACATTGTCCCAGTAAAAAATAAGGTGCATAACTGCAAAGCTCATTAGACTAAGTATTTAGAGGTTTCAGGGAAAACACTGTTTAATTGTAAATAGTAAAAAAATAAATATTTTCCCCTCACAGATAGTACTGAGATATGTTCTTTGTGTTTTGAATCAAGAACTTAAATGTTCTCATTTGCACCCTTGGTGCACACTGTGGTTTCCAGTGTTCTCCAAGAGCAGTCCTTATGGGGTAACTTACATAGAAAGCAGATAAACCGGACCTGCTCTAGCTTCTAAATATCGAAGAATGGGAAATACTTAGCAAAAGCTGTTTATGGATCATCTAGGCAAGGTCATAGGTGATAGGTAACTCTGGTTAAGTGTTAGATAGCTCTGGTTCATTGACGAGCACTGAATTAAAATTGCAGCCGTGGTATGTATGTCTTCTCAATGCATTCGTATGGTCTCCGTGCCTTTGTTCCCTATCTGCAAAGTGGCATTGCTCATGCAGACTCTCTGCCACTCTTTCTTCATCCCAGTGAAGCCTTTGAAAGAGGTTCAAGGTATGAAGTGCACTAACATGGGGTGCATCGCATCTTTGACTATAGAGGGTTCTGAGTGTCAGGGAGGGGTGTACCCTCACTCTCCAAAACATTCAGTTACTCTGTGAGTGAGCACCCAAAAGCTGTTGAATTCTACCTAAAATGATCTTGGTTTTCATGTCCTTTCTGGTCCTAAGCTGGTTGTTGTTCTTATACACTGCTGGTCGTGTCCTAGGACAGGCATTTCAAAAAAAAAAAAACAACAACACAAAAAACACAAGGGAATTTAATTCCATCCCACATGAATGACTATACCACACTAGTCATTGTTTTGAAGTATGTTTTAGCAATTTGTAATGACAGCATTGGTATTATATAGTTAATTGTGGAGCAACGATTTTTACAATTTGTGTTTTACCCCACATGGAAAGCTGTAATTTACTCCAAGTAATTAGGTGAGGTTTAATTTTGGCGAGACATAGGCCCATATTATCCCATGTAATATACTGTAATCCTCACGTTAGGTAGGGTGCCAAGTACTCTGTTTTGGGAGCCAACAAAATTGCCACTTGTCCAGAGTTGTTCTTGGACAGAATTGTGAAAGTGGTAACATTTTGCTACTTAAACCAGTTTATTATTAGTCTGACAGTGACCCAGAGATATATTTATCATTCATTGAACATTATGTTTAAGGTGTATGGCAATTCACTAATAAAATTATGGGTTTAAGAGCATATAGGGGTAATGTTGAAAGGCTTGACATCATCAGACACAGGCTACTTTGTGTCTTTCTTGATTGGACCCCAAAATCTCAGTTTCTTTAGCTTCTTGTCATGCTATAAAGTATAGTGGTCAGAGAGATTACACCATTGCCATCTTGCTATTACACTACTGCATATCAGTTTATTAATAAAAGTTAAATCTAAGTTTAAAAAAAAAGTAAGCTAAAATTAAGTTTTCCTCTCTTCCCTTTCAAATCCCTTTTCTGTACTTTCTGTCTTAGTGGTTTACCTGTCCTTTAGAAAGTGTATTTATCAAAAGATATTTGAGTACATAGTCATAGGTTGGTGGCTGTTGAGGGGCTGACAGCTGCAAATGACATATTTTTTTAAATCCACATTTATTACATATATGGACTGTTTTCTGAAATAGTTTTCTTTACTTCTGAAATCTGAGAGGAGGGATTCCATAACAACATTTTCTGCCTTACTGAATATAACTAACATCTTAGACATTGAGATTTTTATGTTTTGTAATGTCTAATTAAAAACTGTCATCCTCTGTTTATTTATGAGCACTTCTACCACTTATAGGTGCTGTTATTTATTGAAATCAAAGTTAAAACATAATAGGCTAATGATGATAAGGTGGGATTTTTCACCACAAGCAAACACATATGGGGCTTACTGTTCCTATTAAAGATGTTAGGCAGCAGTCCTCCCTGAGAGTTTGCTGTATTTGGTAAATACTGCATAGGCTGCTTCATTTTCATCCATAGGAGATATTTTTACTTTTCTACCAGAAGACTATGAAATATGTAAGCCCATAAAGAATGTTTCAATAATTTTCATACTGGCGTTGAAGAAACAGCTGGATCCACATTCTTGTCTGTAACGTCCAGTATCGGAATTCCCAATTCATCATGATGGATTGGGTAATTCCACACTAAGGAATTAACTCAGTGTTTGGAAGGGACAGGATTGTACGATTGATTATTTTTGTTTGATTATAAATGCCATCCAAAAATAATTCCTGTACTCAGTCACTGACAAATATGACCTCTCTTTCCTTCCAGCCCCTCTGGAAATTTCTTTGTGCTGGCTATTTTGACCATGTGAGCATTCAGGGGGATAGAATATGCATCAATGATGTTCCTATACATTTCGGTGAAGGAAATAATAAATATTGATCAGTGCTACAGGGAAGGGGAGTGATAGAGGTATAATTTTATGGGGAACAGCAGCTGCCTAGCGGTTAAAATAGAAGGCTGAGAGCCAGGTCTTACTAGTTTATCCTCGGCTCTGCTGTAATCTTCTTCTTATCATTAACCTTGCATTAGTCCTTTCAGTGGCATGCCTCCCTCCCCCAACCCTAAGCAATTCAGGATTGTTGAAGATGGAATGTTGGCCTATGTTCTTGGGTGGGGTGTTCATACCACCTCTCTTTTGGCACCCACATGGCTGAGGCCCTCCCCATCATCTCTTTTGCAGTCCGGGAGGAGAGGTAGATGTCAACCTGACCTTTTTTTTCGTTCTCGCTCCTAACTTGGGTACTAGAGTTAGCTTTCTAAAGTAAGGACTGTTTCAACATCTTTATTTTTCAGATAACAATTAAAATCACATTAAATTATTAAATTCTTCCCAGTGTTTATAAACTTATTATAAGCAACTAATGATTTTTTATTATAAATAATAAATGCAAGAAAATTGTTATAAATTCAAATAGGCTGATTGGTGTTATAAATAAAGCTTTGCTTCTCAACTCTGTAAAAGTACAAGAGGCCCATAATTCCCCCACCAGGCCAAAATGTGTGGATGCTAAAAAATATGTCACCTGGGGAACCTTAGTACCTGTGACATCTGCTCCTTACGTGCACTACCCAGGCAGTTAACTCTTTAAAAAAGGTCTGTCTTTTGTGCTGTGTGTGAACAATGTCTAACATACATGGGATCCTGTTTCTAAGAAATCCTTGATACTATCATGATGCAAATAACAAAAAATACTGGGAAATATTATCAACTTGTTCAAGGTCTGGAACAACTGATTAGTAATTGCTGTCTTTTTGGTGCTATTATTTCATTCTCAGAAAGTGCTGGTGACAAGGCAGAAGCCTAACCATTCATCTTGTTCTCTAATTTCTTGTGCCCTTCATCCTCTCTAGTAGTAGATCAAGGATGTAACCGCAGACTGGCGCCTATGGTGCAGAGCTCTTGGGGCTGCTGCGTATGCTGGATCATGCTGATAAAAAAAGTAACCTCAAGAACAACAGCAAAGAAAGAAGAATTGTTTTCTTGCCCCTGTGGAATGGAGACCTGAAGACAGGCAGGAGGTCCTGGTGTCGGCATGGCGGAAGGCCTGTGATTGCCTTTGTAATGTAATTGTTATAATGGTAGGCCAAGGAATTGCAGTGGTTCAGTGAAAAGCTCCAGCCATTCCTCCTTGTGGTTCTTTGTGTGGTTACAGCAGGAGCTGGAGCATCCCTATGAAGAGATGTGCCATAAGAATGTGTCTGAGATGACTTTGTGATCTCTGTGGGTAGCTATATACCACAAGGAGCAATGGAATCAGGAAGGCTTCTCCTTCCACAGCTTTATGGAAAGTGGTTGAGGAAGAAGGGGAAGAAAGAGTTATAAAGTAGGTACAGATCTGAATCAGATACAGAGTCATGGGCGGAAAGAAGGGGAGGAGAGATATGAAGATGGTATGCACAGGTCTCATCCTGCATGGACTCAGAAGAGCTCCATGCAGAAGCTCAGAAGAGCTCCAAAGTTCCTCTGTATAGATACAGCCGATAGAGATATTTTTTATGGTCTTCAAGGACTCTTTTTTCTTTACTATCCTTTTCTGTTGGGCTTTTTAATTCTTATTGATCATACCGTATTAACAGTAACAGTAAAGGAGTTACTAAAGCTTCCTTTGGCAAATGGATTTGTAAAATCTCTAGTTTGTCCACAGTGAGACCATTATAATTTTAAATGTTCCAAAGATTGAGGTTGGAAAGCTGCCTGGTGGAAAAGGACCTGAGGCTGTTGATTGTCAGCTGGCTGCATATGAACCAGCAATGTGTCCAGGTGGCCAAGAAGGCCAATAGAATCCTGGCTTGTGTCAGAAATAGTGTGGCCAGCAGGACTTGCATACTGTGTTCAGTATTGGGCTCCTTACTACAAGGTAGTGGAGTATATCCAAAGAAGGGCAATGAAGCTGGTGAAGGGTCTAATCTAAGACTAAGTGCAAGCCTTATGAGGTGCAGCTGAGGGAGCTGGGGTTGTTTAGGCTGGAGAAAAGGCAGCTGAGGTGAGACCTCATTACTCTCTACAACTACCTGAAAGGAGGTAGGGGATTGGTCTCTTTTCCCAAGTAACAAATGGTCTCAAGTTGTGTCAGGGGAGGTTTAGATTGGATATTAGGAAAAAATTCTTCACTGCAAGGGTTGTCAAGCATTGGAACAGGCAAGGAAGTGGTTGAGTCACCATCCCTGGAGATATTTAAAAAACATGTAGATGCAGTGCTTTGGGACATGGTTTAGTGGTGGACTTGGCAGTGTTAGGTTGATGGTTGGACTCAATGGTCTTAAAGGTCTTTTCCAACCTAAAAGATTCTATGAAATAGAACTTCTTTCTCTTCTTCTTGGTGACTATTCCATAGTTTAGCAGATGCCCCTCTTGGAAAACATTCACATATGTTAAATTTAAATATTCTCATTTTCTATTTCATTATTTATATATCATTTCCTTTACATACCTAAAATACTCCACTTTTCTGAAGTTCCATTTCTCCACTTTACACATTGACCTCTCTCAGGTCAATATATGGTCCTTTTCCATACCAAAGTTTTTAAATCAAGCCCAAACAATAAACCCCAGCATTCTTCAGTGATCTGCAAGAGTACAGAGCAGAGATATGTCTACGTTGGACTCCCAGCAGAGGTTGAAGTATTAAGAAGGAATTGGTGGTAGAAGAGTTAGCTCAGGTGCTAGTAACAGCATATGCAGAGCAGTGCTAGATTCTCTGTGGACTGCCAAAACTCTCCAGAAAAGTGGGACTGGTTTGCCTGTGCTGCTGGAGCTAGATAAAATAAACTGGCCCGTAAAATAAACTGGCTCTGATACATTTATGCTACCCCACAGCTTCTTTCATTCTGTGGGAGCTAAGTCTTCTTTGGTCTTAAAGCAGTCACTTCTTATATATGTTGACCTGCGTGTTGAGATGTGGGATGCAGCAATACCCACCAATTAAGAGCTTTGTCATCTACAGGTAATAGGATGGGCCTGCACATCATAATTTAAAAGTGTGAGTTACTGATCTAGCTAGGGACAGAAGTCTTGTTTCTTCACTCTCCAGCCAGGGCTTTGGTCTGTAGAATGTGGAACCTCTCCAGTGTTCCGGGAGGTAGGTGGGCTGCAAACATTCCTTTTGCAAAGCATCCTTCTTACAGAGAGATTCCCAGTGCTAGGGCTGAAGTGAAATCTATGAAAAATTTTGCATGGAAGTTCTCATGAAAATGGTCAGAGCTGAAAATACCAAAAAAAACACTAACAGAATTTTTTTTTATTTTTATTTTCAGGAAATTCCAGTATCAATACCTCCAGTTATTTTTGGCCCAACTGGAGTCAAAGGCAGTAAGCAGTAAAGTCTTCAGTGCCCGTTACAGAGGCAAATTGTCTGTCAGTAACCTTTTAATTTGTGTTGGGTTTGTTGGTTTTTGCTTGGGGTTTTTTTTTTTTTTTTTTTGAGAAAAGTAGAGTGTTCCTTGGCTGTGTGCTCCTTTGAGTGGGTTTCTTCTTTTTCATCTTGAGGGGTTTTGTTTGGCTGGGCCCAAGGAGAGGGGTTTCCTTCATGAGATCTTTTTTCTTCCCTCCTGATCCCTTTGCTTTGCCTAAGCCATTCCAAATAAATTCTAAACACATTTCCTGTCTTTTCATAGCATCAGCACTGTTAATACAGTAGGTGACAGTGTAAATATAGTAGGCAGGTTAAGGAATGGTGAGCATGAAATGAAGGGTTGATGGAGGAACTATGAAAAACATTGGAAATAGTAGCTAAGATTTACACCAGGTTTGTGTTAGTGGGATGAGTTCATTGCAGTTTTGTCATGTCTGCCTCTGACAGGAAGGAGGTTTCAGGGAGGAGGCTTGCTAAATTAGACCTCAATGATGGGAGGAAATTCAGAATTAGTCAAGATGAGGACTTTGCATCCTGATCTTGTTCATGATTTCAAATCATCCTTGGGATTTATCTAGGGATCACCAGTTCAAAGGGTTCTGAAGCCATAAATCAGACCTTGCAAAACCACGAAACAAGATAAAAAATCACAAGATCTCAAAAATGAATTCCTTTTCTTCCAAGCTTTTGGAGTATATTTGTGTAGTGTTCTTCTTTATAATCACAGATATTAAAAATTGTTATTCAATAACAAAAAAAAATTAAATTCTCGAGTAGGCACTTAGCAGTATAGGGTTTTCCAGAAACACCCCAAATATTACAAGACAAGGAATAAAATCCTGGCAGCTGGCAGTGGTAGCTTTCAGATGGAAATCACGTGCTAGCCAGTAGGTTGGGGTGTGTTTCCCTGGCCATTAGGGGTTAATACCAGCTGTAATTCTAGTGAAACCTGGAGTGTTAATCCATATTAAGGAGATCTGGGGAAAGCAAGTGCCTTAATCCCCACAAAACCAGTGATAAAGTTGTTACGGCCTGCCTACATATATATTTACCTCATGGACCATTTATCTGGGCATCAGATGAACCAATTGGGATAGCAGAAGACTCCCTGAACCAAAGTACAAAATGATCTTTCTCTTGTGTTTCTCCTTAAATTCTAGCAAGAATTACAGGAAAACCTGAATTTATCCGAGATAAACTGCAGAGACCTACTTTTTCAGATTGTACTTACTTTCATGTGTGTTTATCTTCTATCTACTGCACGATCAGGACTACTAAAACATAAGTCCAATCACTTCCCGGTATAAGTTTATGGTGTGTTCCCACCCCTCAGTTTTACTGGTTAGGCTAAGCAGAACAAATTCTGATTTAAGTCCTAGGAAGTTCCAACACTCACCTCGCACAAGCAGCTTGTGTTTTGTCACTCACTAGACATCTGCAGCAGCGGAGGGCATTGGGGAGCAAATATGATGTGCAAATATGATGCATCTGGGTAAACGTGAGAGTCAGCTCTTAAAGCTGGAGTTCAGAGAGATCTCTTTCATTCATCCATGGGAGAAGGCCTCATTATAATTGTTCAAGCCTGACTGGATTACATCACTTTCCCCCTCATTTCACTCCCTCCCTGCTTGCCTCCCTCCTTTTATTTACACCTCTTGTTCGGCAGCAGCGTTGAGCGGGGGCTGCCTTAATGATGCATGCTGATCGCTTCATTCCCCGTTGCCCCCCCATCACCTCCCCCAGTGCTTTGAAGTGTGCTCAGGTCTCAGGCTCCAGTTCAGAGGTCACTTTGTTTATTTATGCAAAGCTGGCTCATCTGTGAAATGGGGCTTTCAAGGCCTCTGACATCAAAGACTCCAAAGCTGGTCCCATCAAGTCAGAGCAGGGACGAGCCTTGCATTATAACAAATTGAAGCAACTTTGTGGATCATAGACAAATATTACGGCTAGGGTTTTGCTTCAAAAATTGGGCTGTTTTTTAGACTTGTGGTATGATGCTCAGCGTGTAGTATTGGCCCGAAAACCAATCATACACATTCGACTAAAACATGAAGCCTTCACAGAGAGTCTGTGGGTAAATAAAATTTGATCCTGGCTCAGTAACAGTCTGTGAATATTTCCCATCAGTTTCTCTCAGAGCCGGAGCGTTATGCAGAATTTTCCATTTCTTTTGACCTTTAAGAGGGAACGGAACAATTCTGCTATGGTAATAAACAGTAACTATACCCTGCTTATGTGGCACTCTTTGTCCCAGAAGATCCCCAAAGTGCTTTGTCAATTGATGGAGTTACATACAGAAATCCCTTCTCTGCAGAAATCCAGCCTGCTTTGGGACAGGGGGTAGACCATGGCAGGCAGTGTGCATAGAGCATTGCGCTTTCTGGGGTAAGAAAGGGCAATTTGGCCCATGATGTCTGCACTGATAATCGGGGCCTCGTACACTCAGACATGTCAAGTCCATGCAAAACCAGTCCTATGACTGCCCGTTTCAGTCCCACCACACGCTTCCCCAGCACAACATCAGCATCTCAGTCCTGTGACATCTCAGACCTAGAAGCCAGCTTGGGACAAGATCCTGAAGCAAGGGAGAGGCAATGGCTGCAGAGCAGCTAGAAATCATGCCATCAGGATGACATTCCTGAACAATCCAGATGCCTCTGGATCCCCCCTGGTCCTGTCTTGTATGGCCAGGTGTGGTATTTGGAGGGGAAGGGGCTACATGAGTTTGTCCCATGTCTCTAAGCCTGTCACCTGACATGACTTCAGAGCCTTTCACTTCAGGTTTCTCAACCAGCCAGCATGCTTTGTAACATCATGGAAGCAAATTGTACAGGGAGGACACCTAAATCACATATATGTTTTCTTAGCCTCAGATACTTGTGACACAAAATTAGTCAGTGATTATTTTTCAAGGCGGGTTTTCCACTTCATCTTCCAACTGGCTGCTCTCCTAAGCCTGTGATATTGTCCAAGAAGTCCAGTACTGAATGACCTTCCAATATAGGTCACACAAAAGGGAGCTTGTAGGAAACTTCAGCAGCTCATCCTTCTTAGCACTGCCTCTTGCGGTAATCTGCTGGCAGCAAAGCTGGCCACGCTGTGTAGCTGGTCCCTGCTGCCCTTTGGCTGCAGGATGATTTTTTTGTGTATACTTATCAGCCTGACCTGCCTGCTTCTCTGGGAGGTGACAAGAGCGTGAGTTAGCAATCAGCTTATTAGGTCATTTTTGAATATAGCTAAGACTCATGTGATTTCTGCCACTAACTCATGGGTTTGTATGCTGATCATACGTATCAGAATATGGCTCATTTTGTCAGGTCCACTCTCTGTCTAATAAGAATATTGCTAGGCCAATTGCATTTGTAAAGCTTGGGGTCAAATAAAAACATTAGGTCTTCAGATCTGGCACTATTAACTAGGCTTCAGACTTCAGATTTGGGCTGAATAAGATGCCTCTTAACTTTTGGGAAATTTGGCTTGCTTTCAGTGTCACAGATCCCTCCCTGTGAGTGAGCAGGCTGACCAAAGTGTGCTTGTGGTACAGAAAGATATCCATCCTTGCTAGCACAAGGACTAGAACAACTGCAAAAGTGTTTCCCTACTGTAGGAAACCACTTGATATTAAGATTTTAAAAATAGGAAAGTTCTTCAAAACAGGGAGAGACAGATTATTTCCATGCAGCCGCGGTATTAACTTGGATGGGGCAGGTGGAAGTCAAATCTTGGTGACATCTGAATTAGACAGGGGTCTTCCATCCTAAGGGTGTTCTTGACATATCTGTCTCCCACAGTGCTGTTCCACTTTATGTAATAATAAGCTCTTTTTTGGCTCTCTGAGACCACAGTTCAGAGCTTAAGACACTCACACAAGGTGAAAGGGGGGAGGTTCAAATCCCTCTCTGAATGCAACTGAAGAGGAACTTGACCCTGGGTCACTTGCATCCCAGGTTAATGCTTTATCATTATATCACTGGCTATTCTGCTGCCTCACACTTTGAAGCTTGACCAGAGATTCCTGGGATCCAGGGAATCTTCCCAAAATGAGCTTTGCTGAATTTCATCCAATATCTGGGTGTCATGAATCAGCTTTTTTGCTACAGTTTTCAAGCATGAGTTCAATCAGATACAGTCACACTGAAGGCAGGAGCCCAATTCACTGCAGGTTGCAGCTGGAATGGAGACTGCTGTAACATCCCTCACCCAGTGTGCAGCTCTGGGGATGGGAAGGAGTAGTTTTGCTCTACGTGAGTTTCCATGTTTATGACATTCCCCCACCACCACCGCTGAAACTTCTAGTATGTGTTGTTGTTAACATTATCTCATTCCTAACAAAAGTGAAACTGGTTCTAGTGGATCTAAAACAATATGTCTGAAGGCATGCAGTTATTTATTTCAGTCTTGCTCCTCCGCCAAATTATCTATTTCATAGGTTCAGCATGGTGGCATTAGTTATCTTGGTCTCTTCCACCCAATGTGATTTTTTCTGGGTTTGGTAGGTTACTCTGCAGGTTTGCAATTTGGCAGGATAACAACCAGAGAAGATCTTCAAAGATCAAACAGATTCAGAACAATTCTACTTACATCAAAAGCTTGGCAGCATGTCAAGAGGTGTTGAGAACACCAGTCAGTCCTTGTGTGTAGGCAGGAGGAGCGCACATGAGCTGACATACTGTAACATGAGGCAGGAGGCAAGGGAGGATATACTGCTCTTTGTACATCAAACTGAGTAGGATTAAGATATAGTTGACAGAACATCGCCGCTTAAACGTTTTAAGCACTTTTAAGATATTCGGCAGTTAACAATGGGCAGGAATCCTACGCCTCTGACCACAACTTTTCTTTCTTCTCCATTACTCAATACATTTTTCTAATGGTGCTAAGGGATTTACTAAGTTCTCTGTCGGAGAGCATCCAAGATTTCATTTGTAGCACTACTGATATTTATGTGAAAAACTGTACAAGTGCCAGAAGATAATCGATTCAGTATTTTGACTGAAAGGAGACGGTCTGTCATATGCAAGCCATCATATATAATGGGTATATTTGTACTCCTTGCGTTTGGTTTGCCAAGGCTGTAAAAATATATTTGTAAAACGCAGCACATGGATTACTTGTCTCCTGCGTAGCACAGGCTGCGGGCCAGCCTCAGCAGGGCCTGGACAGTACATTTGCACTCACGGCACTGCTCAATAGCCGATGTTTCCTGAGTGTGACTGTGTTTCAGGCCGCTTCCCTGTGGTTTGGCCTGGGAGCTGGCTGGAGCCCTCGGGAAAGCCTCCGGGTTCCCAGCAATGACCGAGGGCGAGAGGGAGGTGAAAGGGGCAGTCAGCTGGAGTGAGATGCCAAAGTAAGAGCATGGCATGCTCCCGGCCTGAAAGTTTTCTTTTCTCCTCGAAGTGACAGCTGCACATACCTCTGGGGAAAACTGGGCCGAAGTAACCACAAGGAGAAGGGAAAAATCTGTCTGGAGCAAGGGGGCACAAACCCATCTGGCATTGTGGCCTCTCTGCTTAAGGGACAGCAGCAAACAACATCAGAGCACGTGTGTCAGCATAAAACGGCCCATGCTGAAGAGAGAGGATGATTTTCCAAAACAGTGGAAACTGGGGTGAGGATGGGGTTAAACACATGTTCTTCTCTCACAAAGACTGCACACAAGTTTAGGCACTAAGCACTGTTTAAGCACAGCCTAACTTATAAAACAACTGTATTCTGCAGCTCTACTATTTGTACCTGCAGGGGAGGAGTCATGATCATGTATATGCTGAGACAAGTTTTTCCTTCCTTGCCGTAGAAATTACAGCAAGAAATTTCCTCTCTTCTGCTCATGAGACCTTTCTCTTACGGGTTTTAGGAGCTGGACATCTGAAGGGATCAATTCCTTTGGTCAAGTGTTCCCATTTCTCTTGATTCCTTATTGAAGTTAATTTTCTCCCAGCCTTCACCTGACCTGTCTCTGAAAATAAAACTTCACACACTTCAGTGCATTTCAGCTAGGAGCTGAGTAGCTCTCGATCGAGATCACCTCAAATCCAGCTGCTGTATGGGACTGTGACACCTGTAGTGTACAGAAGTAGCCTTGGAAGAGCCACACTTTGCTGCACCGTCCCCCATAGGTGCTCAAAGTCCCTTAGGTGGACCTCTCTCCTGGTGTGATATATTGCTGTAAAAGGATGCTCTGCACTGAGCTGAGAGCTTGTGCAGTAGAGGTCAGGCTATTACTAGAGGAACAAAAAAATTCACTTCTGGGCACTGCAGAGATGTGAGGGCACCAGCACAGCCCAGGTTGCACAAAGAGGCTCAGGGTACTCCCCTGCTCCCTCAGCCCTCATGGAGACCTTGCAGGTGGCTGTATCACAGTGGCAATTTGAGATGGGGGCTGCTGAGGAGATGAGAGTTTCAACTTCTGGTGGTTTCTCCCAGCACTACCGGCTATGGAGTTGAGACCTTGATGCTTTTCTGTAGTAGTGGTATAGAAAACTAGAGTGATAAGGGACAAAGCGGTGAGTTGTCAATACAGGTAGATAGGTGGCCTTAAAAACAAAACAAAACAAAACAAAACGAAACAAAACAAAACTTCAATTCACTATTGCTTTCTCCAGCCACAGTTTTGCATTCAGTGTCCCTTGAGGGCTCATTTGACCCCAGAACTGCTGGCTTTCCTGATTTTGTATAGAAGCTGAAAGGCGAATTAGTGGCCCTAATTTCACTGCTTGTGCTCTGTATGACTGATCACATAAGTGTTCCCCACACCTCCTAGGTTTAATTAGCTGTAATTTTGATTTATACCATTATTTGCATAGAAGGTACAACGGATCAGCTCCTCCTGGGGAACAGCAACCTGTAAACATAAACAAAGAGGCTTTTGTCAGCTATTAATGGAAACATTGATTAATCTCCCATTGCTTTGGTAGCCTGACAAAAAACTCATAAAGCAGCAAACTAAATTGTTCATTAAACTGGCCAGGCTGTAAGTGCCAGGATGTGGATGCCAAATGTGTGCTGAATGTGTTTCAGCTGCCTGGTGTCTCCAGGAGGAGATGCAAACTCTTGTTATCGTTATGCTGCACTGCAGGAGACCTTCTTAACGTCTTCCCTTTCCTTTCCTTTGCAGATGATGCCAGCTCAGGAAAGGATAGTCAGGTACCTGAAGGCTCCAATGGAGAATATGAAGATCATACTGGGAAGCAATGGGGTAAGGAGCAGTGTATGTTTGTTGGTTTTGCCCAGTTCTTGGTTCAGTGCTGTACACGTGGTACATTTCTCAGTTGCTGAAGGAGAGGAAAGTGACTGGAGTGAGTTCTCCCTACAGATGGTCAAATAATAAACGGAGTGTCAGCTGAACATTTCAGTGTGAATGGATCCCCTCCAAGGGTCCTTCTGTGAAATGCAGCCCGTGGTCCGCTCTAGGGCCCCCTGCCATGTACCCCAGCATGGTTCTCCCTTGCGTTTGTTTTTCTGGGCAGTGACTTTCTTTTGCATGTGCAGTTATTATAGCTTTCATAGACTGTCTATGAAAGGCATATTGACTTTTACAGCAATATTTCCAAAAGCCTTCAGTGCCAATATAACACTGCTCCCACTGAGGGCAAATTGGAGGTCTGACTTCACTTCAGGAGCATTAGCATTAGGCCAAAGCTGAGTATTTTTTAAAATTACCCTCTCTTTCAGACACCTGCATGAACTGCTCCAAGCCCTGGACTGTTCAAGTGTAGGATTTTGATGCTGTTGCAGAGCTTTGGGGAACTTCTAAAATCTTACTCGGAACAGGTTCTGAACCACCACAAGACTTGCAGGTCCAACATTTGGTCCAAGCAGTCCTTGAAGGACAGTAGGTTGTCAGGCTGATGCCAAACAGCGTTTGGCCATTACCAACAGGAGTGTGATGTGAGTTTATGACCTCAAGGGATGAAGCACAGCATTTCCATTTTGCTCTTGCAGTACATCCCTCCTTTTAATTTTATAATACAGAGGTGGCTTTGTAGTGCATTCATGGCCAGGGAATAACTTCATAGCAGTGGTAGGGGTGGAACCTGTCAGGCTTTTGCTGTTTGAGTCTCCACTACTTGAGCTGAGGCCAGTTTTCTTCAGGAGCTGGCAAACAAGGGATGTGGTGTGCTGTGGTGTAGTCCAGTCAACACCTAGAGGAGGCAATGCCACAGTAGCTTTGAATTACAGATTCATCTGAGTCTGAGCTTGCTCTGGGAGAGGAAGACAACCTCCACTCATTCTGAAAAAGGCTGACAACATTTTAAAGCTAGAGAAAGGGTTGCCTAGATAAATTTCAGTTCAGGTGTCCTTCAGGAGGGATTCAGCAGGTAGCAAGAAGTGCTGCCATCCCTCCACTCTTCGCTGCCCTGGTGGAGTGAGTGGAACAGATATTGGATGTCAGGGCAGATGTGCTTCTGGTAGAGCTAGTGGACCGATGCGACAATAATATTATAAAAAAATATGCAAGATCTACTAAAATTATTAGGTATTGGCAATCTCATATTAAATTGTGTCTTACTTTGTTCTGCCCTGGCCCAGGCCTTCATTGTGCTACAGAGTGTTCCCGCACCTCTGCTTTTTTCCCTTTCCCTCCTTCCTATCTCTTCTCCCCAAGCAGGAAGATGGCTGGGGCAGGCTGCACACCACAACGTTTCCATCTAGCAGCGTTCATCAGCGAAGTGTTGGTGTGAGCTGATGTGCAGAGGGGAGTCAGCATGTATCTGCAGGTCTCTGGAGGATAATGGGTGAAGGACCAGGTTGTGTTTGCAGAGTCCTGGGTGTCGGCGAGGAGACGCACAGTAAAGAAACAGTCTCCACTTTGCTTTCCAGCTACTATCGTGGAGTAGTATCACTAGGGAGAGGTCCTGCCCTTCCTCAAGAGCAGGTGGCTGATGTTGGGAAGGGTAGATACCCCTAACCACGTCCTCCCACAACTGACTGAGCTCTTATCTGAAAGCCTTGAAAGTATTTCAATACTTAGTTGTATTGTGGCATTTTTTTATATAAGTACCATGAAAGATTGAAGTGGTACTGACCATCGCTGTGTAGAGGTATTTGTAGTGGATTGCAGCAGGCTACTTGTTTTAGCCAACCACCTCAGTTTGTATAAGCAACATCTGACAGGAGCCTCTGGGACTAATACATGGACCTGGAGGTGCCCTGGAGGAAGAGGAGACTGCTGAATTCTGTGCCAGATCTTTGTGCCAACAGCCCTCTGTTTCATTTAATTTTCATTAGCCTGAATAAATCTTCATGGTAAACAGCATTTCAGCAAGAAACCAATACACGACACTGTCTCTCTCCCCATCCACTTGTATTTTTCTCTTGCTCTTCTGTGTGGCATAATTTATACTGTACAAATGTGCTGTTCATGTTTATGAAGCAAACGCCAAGTGATGTGGAGAACAAACACGTGAAGTATAAATAACACAGAGGGACTTTGTAATGGCCTTCACTGGCACTCCAACAAGCAAAACTTCTGTAATGGTACAGATTTGGGGACAGACATTTACTAGCACCAGCTCAAAAGAGTTTTTCTGCCTCTTTCTCACACTGCTGCTTCTCCCTATTTCTCCTTTGTGTTTGCTGGTCTCTTTTTCTATCTTACGTGTGTGTCTCTTTTTCTCCTTTTTTGTTAACTGGCTTTTCTAAACTTGTCCAATTCAGGCTTTTGTCAAGGAAACATTCAGGACTTTGTAAATGGGATCTGGTTTCAGCATGTTGCGCACAGCCTGGAGTAGCTTTTGAGACCACATAATCACTTAACCTTCTTTAAACAGAAGAAAGACAGATAGAAAGAGCGAAAGAAGTTTAGCTTTACCTGTAGTTTGGAATGTATCTGGGCAACAATGTATGAGGAGTGAACACAAAACTCCAGACAGATTCATGGGAGTCCCAGTGGGAGGAAAACCAGAAATGTTATAGGCCTGATTTTTTGGGAGGAAAGAGAGTTTCTGTCTTGCAATGCCCTTACTGAGCAGGGACAACAGCAAGTCCTTCTGAAATATTGCTGTGCAAGCAGGGAAGAGGTAAGGGAAGGCAAGAGCGTAGCCTCACTCACTTGACTCTTCACTCTGCATGGGCAGTGTGACTGTCCTGTCTCCAGCCTGCTCTTTCATGTGGTAGTCCCAGCCCAGGGATCCCATCTAGCGAGGATCTACCCATCCCTGAACCACAGTTCCCGGTCTCTGAGTAAATTACTACCGTGTTAGAGGATAACTGTTTAGCCCCATTTCACAGCTTATTCTTAACCTCTCCATGCACCTTGCAGACATTCACTGGATTTGCACAATGACAGTCCTTATCACCATGTCTCCCTTGGTTTAGACTTAAACTTCAGCTTGCCATTGCTCACAGTGTACAGCTCTGGTGGGGTGGGGTTAATTACCTCTGGGAGGGTGATTGTTTTTGCTGGGAGGGAGCCTCCTCTTCTAGCAGACCCCCCAAGGGAATACCCAGCAATTTACGCACCACGACCTGTGGAATGGGTTAGTATGTCACACTTGCTGCTCAGCTGTCACGGCAAGGACTTTCAGCGCTGGAGTTGCTCCGGTTCATTAGATTACACATGAAAGCCTCTGTACGGAGAGTAAAGCATTTCTGAGCAAGAGTTTGAAATAACATGAAATGGCTGGGACCCAAAAGGACAGCCAAGGGGGCAAGGGAAGGCTGCGGAGGCAGATGGTTTCCCCTACAGAAAAAGAATCTGAAGAGAGGGGCATGCCAGAGGGTGTCTTCTTCCGAGAGGAAGGAACGTTGGGCAAGGCTGCAGGGGAGTGAGGACTAAGGGATATGTTCACAGAACTCGGAGGGCAATAGCTGCAGTTCCCCAGTGCTTGGAGAGAGGAAGCTGCAAACCAGCCTCCTCCATCCAGCAAAGCTCCACTATAGGACACATCCCAGAGCTTCTGGCCCCCAGCCCTGGGCAGCAAGGCTGGCACTATAGTAGAGAGTCCCTCTGTGCCACCCTGTATCAAACTTCCCTGAAGCACAAGCTACTGAGGTTGTGGATCTCCAGTTGCTGGTGGTGAAGGCCAGTGGCTGATGGACATAACTCAGCCCAGTGTGCCACAGAGCAGGCCATTTGTTAACTATTTCTCTTATTTCCCAAGAAAAGGATCAGGGAGAATTTACCAGGGAGTATGAAAATGTTGGATGATTGCCCTTTATGATTGAAGAGTAAGATTACAGTAAGCAAGAAACAGGGTTCAAAAGCAGGGAGATGCTGAATAGACTTGGAAGAGAAACTGGCTTTGTCAAAATAAAAGAAGAAGACAGGTGAATTTCATAGGAGAATTTTGGATATAGAAGAGTACTAAGTGGGAGTCAGAAGTGGTGTTAATCTCAACAGGAGATTGCAGTTAAAAATGCCCCTGGATTAGCATTGCATAATTAAGGTAACTGTGAGAAATTTATAATTTCTTTTGAATTCTTCATTACAGGATACTATTAGACAAGCTTTTGTCTTGCAACAGATCATGTTCTATTGTTTCAACTGTTTTAAATATTTTTGCAAAGATCTTTTTCTTTCTGTTACTTAGTGTAACCAACTCACAACTTTACAGGAAGACTCTCTGCAATATCAGTAAATCTTCTAGGGTGTAAAGATGCCACCTCTTTACCCTCTGGAATTCTAACATAATCTGAATTAAAGTTAGGTGTAGCTGAAGGTATAAATTTCAGATTTTGCCAGGTGAGGACCTTGCATTTCTCTGGGGTTCTTGTCCCTGCCGTTAGAAATACTGGTGATTTCCTTGCTAAGACAAGGTGACTATCTTTACCCATGATTGTCTCCACCAGCAGCTATTGCTTCAGCTTCTCCATTTGTGTGATGGACTGGCACGGGGTATTTTCTAATAACAAACTCAAGATTTTTCATTGGGTCTTTCCAATTGTTTCTTTACTTCTTTGGGCCTTTCAACATCAAGGCTTCATAAATTAATGTTGAATGAGTTGCATACATTTCAGTTCAGATCAATGCACAAAAGTCTGATACACTTCTAAAACTTTGCTACACATTGAAAAAATGTTGACTCTTCTTAAGTCCCATTAAAAGCAGTGAGAACTAAGGGTCAAAATGTCTTCAGAACATGAAGCTTCAAATGACAAGCGAAAGACTAAGAAAATGGTCAGCCTGACAGGAATCTGAGGTTTTTCCTTAGGTCTTGGCTAAGAGTTTGTGCTTGTGGCATGGAATGTGGTAACAATTATAATATGATTATGGGGCTGCATTTTGCCTTCATCTACAGTAGTGTAATTTTGGTATTATTTTGTGAGATGGTCTGATGCAGATGACTTATGGACACTGAGAAATTTCAGGGTTGTGCTATGCTGAAGGCTAATGTGGTGGCCATAGCAGTCCCCTAGACATTCGAATGCATCAGGCTGGATAGTTACTCCTTTCTAAGGAAATAATTTTGAGCTGATATGAGAGTGATACACTTGTATGTATGGGGCTGGTGGGTGCCTCTCAAACAAATTTGGCCATAACACTTGACAGTAGTATCTTCCTTTGTGTGCTATTTGCTCACCACAGTCAATTTTTCATGCCTTTTGCAGCCCGACCCAGGTTCACGCAGCCTGCCAAGATGAGACGGAGAGTGATCGCCCGTCCTGTCGGCAGCTCCATCCGTCTGAAGTGTGTAGCCAGTGGGAACCCACGGCCTGACATCACATGGCTGAAGGACAATAAGCCCCTCACCCCCCAAGAGATTGGGGAGAACAAGAAGAAGAAGTGGACGCTGAACCTGAAGAATCTTAAGCCAGAGGACAGTGGGAAATACACCTGCCGAGTATTTAACAAAGTTGGAGAAATCAATGCAACATACAAAGTTGAAGTAATCCGTAAGTTCAGCATCTGGGGTGGAAAGGCAGGGAAGGAATTTTGAGAAGCAGGCTGGCTGAGGAAAGAGAGTGTGATGGCAAGAGTGCAGTGCTGGTAGCTGGACACAGAAATAGGGAGGTGTTAAAAACATCAGAGACAGAGAAAACATTATTGAAACTCTAGAATAAACCTTACACCTGGGTAATACAGAGTAGCAACAATACGATTTAGTAGCTGAAATGAGGAGAGATACTTGGGAAACAGCCATCTTTAAGGGCACCTGCATGGTGAAAGTTCACCATTGCCCTGTTCAATCTTATCCTACCAACAGACTCAATTCAAAGACAGACTGAGAACTAACTGAGAAAGCCCTTTCATGTACCATGGAGGAGGGGTGAAAATATTTAGGATGGCCCAGATCACTCCATCAGAGTCAAACCAATCAACTGAAAATTTAGACTAGATAGATATAATAGAAGGCCAACTTCATTAGAGAAATCTTCCAAGGGAATTAGCAGAATTCTTCCGACTAGAGTTATTAGCCAGACGAAGTGTTAGGACCAGATTTTAAAAAACATTTGGACATCTGAAGTTTCAGGTGGGTACAATTGAGATACTAAAAAAATAATAGAATGCCACTATAGTCCTGTCTGTATCTTTAGATGCCTACATAGCTTTAAAGATTCAGCCCTTAGAAGATGAGCTGCAGGGGATTACCCTGCGTTTTGGTGGGGTAGAGTAAATTGCTCTTCATACTATCTAGCCATTCTGATTTTTGGTTTCTCATTTCTCATTTCTCCTGTTATTACCGAAAATAATTATACTCAAGTCCTACCTAAATCTACCAGAGAAGAGCTCTTATTCTTAAATCATTGTGACATCATCATAAGTTGTGATGGAAATGACTACAGAGCAGCCAACTCACGAAAATAGAGAAGATGGGCTGAGTGGAGGGAAGACTGAATAGCCTTCATTAATGAGGAGTGGGGGCATGGAAGGCTATTTCCAGCCACATGGAAAGCATGTTATTTGTCTGTCTGTGCATACATTTTAGCATGAGAAAGTTTATCCCAGTGTGAAAGATTGTTCTTAAAGGTAAAGATCTGTTCTCTGATAAGTCCTTTCTCTAGAATCACAGGAATTAAAAGCACATGTGGGGAGCTCTGTTGGGCTCCGAAGGCACAAACCTGCTGGACATCTGGGATTGATAAAGATGCAGCTGTGTGGAGACAGTAAAAACATGTGTTTACACTAAAACCAGGAGCAGAGACAGGGAAATGAATCAAGCCCCATCCTAATGGCAGCTGTGGCATTTTCACTTCATCAAAACCAGACAGCACCAGGAACAAACCCCTTTCTATGTCCCTGTTTATCTTGGTTTTTATCAACTTAAAGATGTATGTAACCTTTGTTTTCATTAGCTTTTGCTGGCTAGGAGTGAAAACAGTAACCAAAGCTGGAACCAGAGTCAGGGAGATAAGGGCATTAAGCAGTTTTCAGACATCTTTCTATTTTTAACATAATTCTGTGGAGCATTTCAGGTTTTATTCAATTTCCTCCTTTTTTTTCTTTCCCCTGAGCCTCCACTCCTAAGTCCTGCTTATCTGAGTCTTACTCACCCCAGCTGTGATTCCCACTTGTGGTCCCAAGGCAAAGCCTATAGAGACCACTGTGGTATTTTTGTTTCCCAGGCACATCTTTAGAGCCCTCATTATAGAAAGTATCCTGAGTTTTTGAAAGAGGGTCCATTGTTCCTTCCTCTCACCCCAAAGCCAGTGCTGGTGGGAGCTGTTTTGTTACATGCTCAATTCTACAGTGTTTGCCATCAAATGCAGTTGTTGATTGCCAGCAGTTACCACCCACTGTGATACCATAATTTATCTCTGTGCTTAGGATGGAGGTTTGCAGTACCTCCTTTTCTGGAAATTGTGACTGATTTCTCTGATGCTAGCACTAAAAATACCCCCTAACATTTCTCAGAATGAGGGATATATTTTTCCTTTGACTTTATGTGGTGTTAACACAACGTAAGGCTTATGATCATGCTGGAAAAGACGGTCTTGTGAACCTCTTGCATTTGATTTCCTTTCCTACCATCATGTTTCCTTCATCAGCTGAGACTTGAGGCAAAAAATTTTGTGGGAAAGGAAAAATTTTGTTGTTGGCTAGAAAAGGAGAAGCCTCCTGAGCTCTTCCTCCACAAAAATTTGTTCCATAGTGAGTGTGTGGATGATTAGACTGAAGAAAGAAATAATAAAAGCAGGGAGGTGAGGATGAAATGAAGATCTTCCTCACTAGTAGCGCCTGTGGTCTCAGGTCCCCCAGAAGTGGATGATATGGCATGGAATGGCTTCCAGCAGCTACCAGGCTCAGCAACAGAGATTAAAGATGTCTTCTGAAGGACTCCTAGACAAAAGTTGAGACAATATCCACAGCTTGCCATTAGTCCACTAAATAAACCTTTTCCCATCCAATTTTGTCTGTTATTAGGGAACATCTGGGAAGACCAAAAGGAGAAAGAATATATCTTACCCCTCCCCTCACTGTCCCCAAGCTGGGAGTAGCCACAGTGGTTCTGATGTGGACTCTGCATAGATATGTACTTGTAAATAATTTGGTAAAAACTGAGGTTGTGTCTGAGAATACATGAGGTTCTTTCATATTCACCTGTAACTTGCACCTTGCCAGACACAGTGGTATGAGACACAGCATCACAGAATCACAAAATGGCTGAGGTTGGAAGGGACCTCTGGAGGTCATCCGGTCCAACTCTCCCCTGTTCTAGCAGTCTGACCTAGATCCAGTTGCTCAGGATTCACCAAGGATGGAGATGCCACAATCTCTCTGGGCAATTTGTGCCAGTGGTCAGTCACCCTCACAACAGAAAAGTGCTTTCTGATGTTTAGAAGGATCCTCCTGTGTTTTAGTCTGTGCCCATTGCCTCTGGTCCTGTCACTGGGCACCACTGAAAAAAGCCTGACTTCATCTTCTTTACACCCTCCCTCCAGATATTTATAAACATTGATAAGACATTATTGGGGTCAATATCAAATAAATAAACCTTTTTAGCTAAATAATCCACTTTATTTGTGTTCAGACCTGTACTATTGCCCAAATTTAATCCTGAAATTGGTTTTGGCCTTTTTGGCTAGTATCAGGCCATTTATCTTCCTTTGGTCAAGACTCAAAAAAGATCACTGCAGCCTCTGTCCCTGTAGGTACATCATTAAGATCCCATTATTCTGGGATATGGTCCCTGAGATATGGGGATAAGTGGGAGTACAAGGAACAATGGCCCCTTTTGTCATCTCGTAGCTGCAGCATACAGAAAAGGAATGAGGAAATTCACCAGTCCAGACTGGACTTACAATACTGGCCACGGAGCAGAAAGGCCAGGTCTGAGTTGTGTGGTGTCACAAACTACCACCCAAGTATAAATGCTTCATAAGAGACGCGAGAGAGCAGAAACACAGAAAAGAGAGAAAAACCTTCTGAAGGAGATTCTTAGGACTGTTTTCTCAGCGGTTAGGATGGTTGTCCAGTGTACAGAAGAGATGGAAGAAGAAAATCTTCCAAAATACAAGGGCTAAGAGGGACAGCAAACTTTTCTTCAGGTCTGATGCAGATAGAGTAAGTAACTTCCTTGTTAGAAACAATGAGATTCAAGTTGATCATGAGAAAAAGATTTGCTAAGCTTCAGACAATGGAGGAGTTGCCTGGAGAGCATCTACCATTAGAAGCTTTGGCAGAGGCTGGGCAAATTTATCAGGAGAGATTTGCAGAAATCTCAGCCTGCTTTGGGGCAGGGAGTTGGACTAGACAATTATTTTTCACCTACCCTATACTTTTTTCTTATGTATCTGCTATCACAAGTTAGTGAAATTGGCAAACACCTTTTTTCCATGGAGCTCCCTGTGTTTTTGTGCAGAGAGGACGAGGTCCAAGCCCATCCTGACAGGGACGCACCCTGTAAACACAACGGTAGACTATGGTGGGACCACATCTTTCCAGTGCAAAGTCCGCAGTGATGTCAAACCCGTCATCCAGTGGCTGAAAAGGGTGGAGTATGGCACAGAGAGCAAGTACAACTCAACCATCGATGTTGGGGGACAGAAGTTCGTTGTGCTGCCCACAGGGGAGGTCTGGTCCCGTCCCGATGGTTCCTACCTGAACAAACTGATGATTACTCGAGCCAAGGAAGAGGATGCAGGGATGTACATTTGCCTAGGGGCAAACACCATGGGCTACAGCTTTCGCAGTGCTTTTCTCACGGTCCTGCCAGGTGAGTTATGCCTTTTGTTACCCCATCTTCATTGTGGTAATTATTAACACAGCTACTAATGCCCGTTGGGCTCCATGGTCCTCTGTGATGCTATGCTGATTTAGGCTAGCCCAGTTCTGATAAGAATGCATGACGGACTAAATCAATCCTGATTTAAATCAGCCCCTGCTGAAATTCTCTTGGTGGTGTTTCCTTTTCTCCCTGCATGGGGAATAATGATTCCAGCAAGGTTAAATAAAATAAATAATCTGCTCCTGTATGGAAGAGGAGCTGGGAAAGGCTACTGCAGTTGTGTGCCCTACATCACTTCAGTGCAGCACGTGAGAGGGGAACAGAATAGCAGCACAGTTTGCAAGGCCATTCCCTCACATTTCTCCTTTCTCTTCTCTTATTTATATTGCTTTTACTGGTAAAAGGAAACAATGATACAGGCCCATAAAATAACAGAAGAATAAAACCTGTCCTGGTCACAAGGAAAGGAAAAGAATGAGTGTGAAAGAGAGAATGATTGATTAGTTAAATTCTTACCCAGTGATCCCCTGGCGACCCTTGTACCAAACACACAGCTGCTTCCTTCTCTCTCCAGGCCTCAGAGCTGGTGGCCACATCCAACTGAGACTGTATTGAGTGTCTGGGAGACACAACATCCTTGCTGTATCATTTGCTCCTTTGTCTCCTGACTGTGCAGTTCTGCCCTGATAGATAGCTTTTATGGAAAAGGGCATTTCTTTCTTCCTTATCTTGCTGTGTGAATATAGCTTCAGATCCACCAGTCTTATGACAAAAATCAATCTTACTGTTTTTTTCTTCTTTTCACCAACACAAGGCCAACACAGATAAGAGAGTTCAGGAGCTGGAGCCAATATCAGAACATTTTAGCTGTCAGGTCCAATGGGGAGTCTCCAGTCAAGCTACCAGTATAAAACAGAGATCATTAATTCTCCCAGGCTGTTAGGACTGGTTTTCTGTGTAGATTGTGGGAAAATGCTCATGACTCCTTTAACTAAGGCAGCATGGCTTCTTCTGCTCACTGATTGCCAAACCTCTGTGTCTCAGCAGCCATTGAGAGTCACTACCTTGAATTTAGATACTGGCAGCACATTGCCAAGTAAGAGAATGCTCTTAACATCTTTTTCTGCATCATTTAGATCTAGGACTGAACTCCCAACTAGAAAGCCTGTCAATCCCAAGGAAAAGGCTGTGTGGGTGGGATATAACTCAAAGCCTCTGGGAGGTTATGAACTATGAGAGTCTGATCCAGCTCCCAATGAAATCAACAGAAAACTTTCCATTGATTTAAATGGGACTATAATAGGGCCTCATATCACACCAAGAGCCTGCAGGCCTGTTGTTAGTGGCAATGACGGAGAAGAAGAACACAGCTTGCCCTCAGAGGCAGCGATGTGGTTGCAAGGCCATGAGTTAGAAAAACACAATTTTTCTTGTAAAGCTACCAGATTTGACATACACAACTCCAAAGAACAACATGGATGAATATCAAAACACTTTCATTTCATCCCGGTAGAGGATTTTTGCCAACCAACATGAAGACTGCTGTTTTTGTGGTCAGCTGATGGGTCAGTTCTCTGATCCCATCTTGCTTTGAGCAGGGGACCAGATGATGACTTCCAAACTCCCCTTCCAACCCAAATTATTCTGTAATTTTCAGTGTTGGTGAAACGAACTTTTGTCTATTGAGGTCAACAGCATAGGTGCTTCTGACTTCAAAGGGAACACATGGTATATATTTAATATTTCAAACTAGCCCTAGGATTATTTGTCAAGGACAGAAAAAGACATTAGTGTCTTACAGAGATTTGCCTTGAAAGTTAAGTCATATATGTTAGAATATAAAATATTGGGTGATTTAGGTAACCTGTGGTTTTCAAAATTTCTTGAGTGTCTCCCTGCAAGCTGAATTCTGTGAGTAGGTATTTTTAAGGCTTTGGAAATCCCAGCTGGTAGCTATCTAGGTGGGGATTTTGATACCTACCCCAGGCCTCCTCTTGGGTCGATAAATCAAGAGATCAGGCTGAGAAACTAGAGTGGCTACCTGGCAGTGTAAAGACTGCCAAGAGCATAAAGAGAAAGGGGAAGGTAGGTGTGAAAGATATTGTGTGAAGCATCTTACCTCCTCTGGTAGCTGAATTTCCTGCTCTTGGAAAGTCAACAGCAGCTCGAAATAGACGTGAAGGTAGTGCCCATTTGGCATAGGGAGTTGGACACACACTTCAATGCCATGTGAACTTTGAGTTCTCCATGACTTGGGCATGAAGGAGGGGACTCCAGCTCACATACATCCTTCAGCCTTCCTCCCAGCCACACAAGAAACTCAAAACAACACCCCGCAAAACACCACATTCATGGTGGAGCACTGCTGAGCAACTCCAGTATCTCTAGAGAGTGATACTAAAGAGTGTCTGAAGCCCATGTAGATACAGTTACACCTGGCAGAGGCAAGTGGGCAACGTGCTGTTGCTCTGTTCAAGCTGAACGTGCCTCCTGGGCTGCTGACATGGAGGTATTACTGACACGTCCCATGTATTCTCCAGCCTGGGAAGCGAAGCCCACTCTGTTGCAGAGTGAGAGTGTTAGGAAACTCTTTCGGGTTGGCTCTAGTGTATCCATTAAAGCTTGGATAAGAAACTTAAAAAATCCCCCAAAGACTTTCCTCCCAACCCCTAAACCAAAGAAAATGAGTTGCTTGTGCTTCCAGGAGCACTGAAAAGCAAAGCAGTTACCAAACATTGTGTGCTGGCTTGATTTCTCCCTTGTTACTTGGTCTGGCAGGGTTGCCAGACAGGCTGTACAAAAGCCAGCCCAAGTGTGACATCTGTTTTGAATTCACTTTGCCTGCATTTAATTAACTCTTTCTGTCTCTCTCCTGCCGTGATGTCCAGATCCCAAGCCTCCGAGTGCACCTGTGCCCCCTTCCTCAACCAGCAGCCTGCCCTGGCCCGTGATCATCGGCATCCCCGCTGGAGCAGTCTTCATCTTTGGAACGATCCTGCTGTGGCTTTGCCAGACCAAGAAGAAACCCTGTTCCCCACCAGCTGCTGCCCCTGTGCATCGGCCGCAGCCCCGGGACAGAATCTGTGTCTCCCAGGTCCCCGACAAAGACTGCATCTCCTCCATAAACTATGAGGAATATGTCGCTCAGCAGCAACATTTACTGTCGCAAGGGCCCGCACTTGCCCCGGCCATGGCATCCAAAATGTACCCAAAGATTTACACGGACATCCACACCCACACCCACTCGCACGTGGAAGGCAAAGTCCATCAGCACCAGCACATTCAGTACCAGTGCTAAGAGGGCAGCCGTGTACAGTAGCTCTTTTGGGCTTTTCCTCGTGGTACCTCAGAAGAGACTGCTCCAAGTCAGCTCACACTGCCAGCAATAGGCAAAGCAGACAGAAAAGATTATATATAATTTTAAATATATATATATACATATATATATAATTGTATATGCGTGTGTGTATGTGTATATATATATATGTGTATATATCTATATCTATCTATATAAATATATATATAATAGAGAAAGACAGAGAGAGAAAAGAGATTTTTTTTTTTTAATTATTGCAATCAGGATGTAGCTGAGGAATAATGAAGGAACTCCATATCTCAGCAGAGAGACAGCCATCCCCAGCAGCAGAGCCTTCCCGGCTTTTTAATCAAGGTGGTAACAAGTGAGACAGGGCACAGGGACATGAACCACCTCCTTCCTCGTGTTGCTGAAAGGAGCAAGAAGAGCAAGAGGCAACCGCGGTGCTTTTCCTGGATGGGCACTGCTGTTCCTGTGCCTGGTGGGAAGACCCAAGGCTGTCCCACTTGGGAGCATGCAGGAAAGCCTGTTCCATCTTAGTGACTCAAGCTCTGAAGTACCTGAGGTTTAGTGCCAAAGCACAAGGAGACATAATCCAGGGAGAAAAAGTAACACAAGAGGGTCTGCAAAAATGAATTTCTGTTCATGATGCAAAATGCTGAATGCTTCTCAATCACAGTCATTTGGTCTGAAGTGCTAACTGAGCTGGTGTGTTCGATTTCTACAAGTTGAAGGCATCATGTTTCCCGTGGTAGGTTCTGCAGATCAAACCGCAAGTGCTCCACTCCCCAGTCCTAGGACTCAGTGCCACTGCCAGGAAAAAGGAAAGAAGGAAAGAGGAACATTGTACAGAACACCTTTATATTTATATTTAAGAAATAATAATAATAAATAATAATAATAATTGAACTGCTGATGGTGAAGAAAGCAAAACATGCTGTCCTCTGATGGCTCACAGTGACAAGCTACTGGATTTTCTACATCAATGCAAAATATATGAAAACATTAGAAAAAAGAGTAAGAAACAGAGTGAAATAATAATCTTGTAGGAAAAAATGCATTTGAGAAATATTCACCTAGGCTGTGTGTGGTTATCCCCTCCCCTCAGATAACATTTTGGAAATGATACAACTTCACTGCTGTTCAAACAACAGTAAGACAAAATAAATAAGGACCATATTAAATACGTATATGGACTGGAAATTAGTCCAATTGCAAATATAAAACCTTTGTAATTCTATATAGAGTTTAAACAGAAGTCATGTATATTTAATTTATTTTGTTAAACAAGAAAAAAAGTGTATGATATTTTCCTTGAAACAAGCATTTCTATACGTATTTTTGATCAAAGAAAATAAAGATTTTTTTCGGGTTCTACAGATGCCATGCTCAGAATATGCTCAGTGTAACGTGACCAACCGTACTTCTAACCTGTACGTCACCTATCTCTGTGCCTTGTCACACCAGCCACATGTAATCTTCTAACATCATCTCCAGTACCACTGATTCCTTCCTTTCCATCAGAAACTGGCCTTTTCCACTGTTTGTACTTTGCCTGTGAGGGTCTGCAGTGGCCAGATCACTTCTCATAGATACTTTGTTATCTTCAGTAGCAAAGATCTCTGCTCACAGGGAAATTTGTCTCACTATGCATGTTCTTTTGGGGGGGGGGGGGGGGAGGGTAGGTGGCTGCATTTTTTTTTAAGCAAAAACATGCAGTGGTTTTTATTTAAAATAAAATTTTTTAAATAAAAAAAAAATAATTTTTAAGCCTGTAAAATGAAATTAAGCCTCAGGGTGGTTGGGAGGGGAAAATATGAAATGTAGGTGAAACATTTCATTTGTAAATGCAGCTGCTGAAGGAGCCGGTGGAGGGTGAGTGGGATGCAGTAAGAAGAGCACGCCAAGAGCTGCTCCTCTCCCGGAGGGCTCACATCTTCATTCTGCTGCAGGCCAAGGAGAGGCACCCAAGCCTTTAGTGGCCAAAATTTTCTTTAGAGATGGCAGGTTCAGCGATGGTGCAACTTTTGCTGTCCAGTTGAGTTTCACTTAAAGTTTGCTGCTGAAAAAAAAACCCTGAATATTTGAAACACGCCAATTTTTAGCTTTGAAATTACTTCCTTCTTAAGCCTGTTCTGCAAAAGAGATCTTTAGGAAGCCAGCTGTTCCATCTGCAAGTGAAACACTTCATTTAACCTGAAACAAAACAGTGCTTTAGGCTTTGCCTTTCTCTGAATGTTTCTGAAGGTATTTGCTCTGGGTTGACCTGCAGTGATTTTTCTGCGGGCTTGTTTTAGTCACCAGCAAACCAAACAGTCCCTGTTTGCTCAGCCGTAGTGCCATGAGATGGGGCCCCCGTTCAGCAAAGCACGTAAGCTCCTGCTTTCCTTCACCCATACACCCTGCTCCAAATACCCCTTTTTTGCCTTAGCTGCCTGAATCAGTGGCTCCATCCCTGCCCACTGTGCTGGGCTGGCTGCAGCCATCCGATAACTCTGGGGAAGGGGAGGAGGAAGAAGAAGAAAGGAGACCTCCCTACTCATGTGGAGTTTACCAGCTGGCACTGCTGCAATACAGCACTGCATAGCACACTGCTGCTTTCCTGTACACTGTAGTAGGAAATCCATGTTACAACCTCTACAGGAAGAACATCTCACGATAGTCTTCCTGTAGAGGTTATAATAAAGCAACTCATTAATTTATCTATTTTTTCAGCAGGAGGATTCAGTTACACTTTGTTAACACAAATTTATAACGTCCATAAAAGCTAAATTCAGATCATGGGTGCCTTTGTATACATCCTCATGGCTACAGGGAGACTTAAATGTGATAACTGAGGTCTCTGTTTGGTTACAAGACACGATTTAGGCAGGATTTCTTAATTGCTGTAGTTTATTGAGCCATTTCATTAAATAAAAAAAAAAAGCCAAGCCTGAAATGCCTTTATACACTAAGTCCATCACCTTTGCTTTAAGAAGGCGGTAAAAGTGGATATTTTCCTGAGAGAGATACTAAGGGCTACATCCCATGTCTCATGCCTGTGGGAAGCTACTTACCGCACCACTGTATGTCCTGAGCTACCGCACATCCCAGCAGCTCCAGGGCCATGGCAGAGGGCAGGATGGGCCTGTAAGCCCACCTCCCTTCTCTGCCCTCCGTGCCAGTGATGCAGCGAGAGGACACTTCCAACACACGCTGTGATAGCAGCACTGAAACCAGCTTCAAAGGTGGGAGTGAACACTGGTTTGGGATGGTTCAGCTCTAAGCAAGCCCTAAGGGAGTGTCCTATGGCACTTTTTCAAATGGCAGCTATCGCTGGCCCTCAGAGAGAGGGTCAGTGGGTTAAAAGAAGTAATCCTGCACTTCCCATATAGCACAACCTTCCACACTGACTGTAATGCTCTCCACTGGTGCCTTCTGCCCTTGGTGGTCCAGCTCCGTAACGTTACATCATGCAGTCAAAAATTTTACATATTGCCAGATATGCAAGAGTAGCTTCTTCCTGCCCTTTAAAGGGCCTTTAGAAACACATCTCTAGTGATGCTGATGGAGATATTCCCAAAGGCAAGCACTGCAGTAAACCACCCAGCACGGACGATGGAGCAGCCAAGCGCAGCTGCAGCTGTTTTTTATGTAAGGTGTAAGTATACATACACACATAGGCATATAGATGTACATGCCAGGCTGTGATACAGAAGGCAGTCGTACTTTTAAAGCCGTGGGACTTCAGAAGAAGTTTAGGCTTACAACTCACCATCTTTGTTTATTTCATTTGCATTACAGATCTAACATGGCCTTACATGCCAATTTGTGTGTGGCATTTTTAACTTTGTATGGTTGGCCCCTTTCAAACTGAAAACTTTTATCAGACATTTAAAATAAAAAGCATCACGTGATTTTCATTCAGTGGCAAATGCAATAACTGAACACATCAAAATGAGGCAGCATGGCACAGCGTGTGTATGTCTGTTGGCTGTGTAATAAAAGCTACAGAAGAAAAGAGAGGAATAAAAGCCTAGAATGGTGTTAATGGATGATAGATTTCTGTAAACTTACTGTATTGTGAAGGAAAGGTTACGTGTGTGTGCGCGAGGGTGTGCATACATCAGGAACACATGCTGGCAAGGCAAAACAGACAATATTCCAAAACTACCTTTGCACCATAACTTGGTCTGATGTTCTGTGTAAGTGTTGTGAATCCAGCAGAGGCATTATTTTTTGAATGGTTTGGAAAAAGGTTTCTGGTTTTTAGTGAGTAGGGACTATTTTTGCTCTCTTCACTTCTAGAGCCAAATACCATAGTTGCACCAGGAGCCAAACTGCAATTAGCAAGATGAAATTTTGGGGTCCCTGGAGTTGATGGCCAAACTCCAGTGCCTGGAGTGGAGCAGGGATTTCAAGGTCAAGCCCAGCACCTCCAGCCCTTTGAGGTGAATGCGCGAGTGTCTCACTAATCACTCCCAAGGCAGCAAACACCCAAGCTGTAACACTTAAAGTTCAGAAATGCTTGCCCTCACCAAAACTTCATCTTGACCTGACCTGGACCTTGGACCCAAAGAGCCCTGTGCAGAAATTGCACACTTGGGGTGGGAAAGAGGAAATATTTCTCTGTCGGCTCCATTTCTGTGGCTGTCTGAAACTCTTCAGAGGTTTGAAATATTGGAATAAAGCCCCAGGGGAGATGTAGCAATGACAAAAATTGGGAGATTGTCAAAGGTTAATGGGGAATTTATCATGTCTTTGCTGTCTGGGCATCACCTCTGCCTATAAGGGGTATGTTGAGTGTTCCCAGCCCTCCAAATTACCATATACAGTGCCCATTCCAACTCCTGCAGATTCCAGTGGGAAAAAATCCCTGCAATGTCTATTGGGAAATCAGTCAGACACATGGAGTCATTGCAAGGTTTTCACATCTTTGTTCTGGCTGGCCCATTGGCAGAGAACGATGTGACAGGAGATAATGGGCAGAGTACAAAGCCAGACACATTTAAATGGGAAATGCACACATTTTGGAAGGAGCTATCACAGGAAGGGGTAGACACTGCATCTCTCAAAGTCTTCAAAATAAGGCTGGGTGCTTTGTGAACAGGGTGATTCAGCTGGGTGCAAGATATTGGGAATGTTGTAAGGATAAAGGGCTACACCCAATCCAGGCGGGGGTCATCTAGTGGTCCCTTCTGGCCCTAAAGAAATGTAGTTGAGCTGCAGAGAAAAGGAGATGCAAGCGCAGGTCCCCTGCACCCAGCGAGTGCTGTGGCTGCCCACGTGCACCACAAACCTTACATCTGGCACACGGCAGCCTCCTGCACACCCAGCCCTGCAGCCTCCAGACTGTCAGTATGGGACCTCAGTGCTTTCCAGCTTATTACCACAGCAATGGTGTTATTTAGATAAACTAGAGCTGTGCATAGACACATACTGTGCCTGCGAGAAATCCCTTGTGTAAATAGCAGCGTAGCCCTCTACATACACACACACGTCTTCTACTTTATCAGCATTTTACAAAATTTTACTGGATTTGCTGCAATTAGTATCATGAAGGATTTGCATGTGAATTTGAATGTAAACACATGCAGTTAATGGCCTGCTCAGTTTTTAAACTCATTGCTGGGTGTCATGGTTTCAGCTGGAATTGAGTTAACTTTTTTTGTTAGCAGCAGGTATAGTGCTACGTTTTGGATTTGGGATGGGAACAGTGTGATAGCTCACTGGTGGTTTTAGTTGCTCCAAAGCAATAAAGGCCTTTTCTGCTCCTTGCACTGCCCTGCCAGTGAATCAGCTGGGGATGCACAAGAAGCTGGGAGGGGACACAACCAGGACAGCTGACCCCAGCTGACCAAAGGGCTATTGCATGCCATGTGATGTCATACTT
Source organism: Gallinago undulata (assembly GCA_026546715.1). NCBI lineage: Eukaryota > Metazoa > Chordata > Aves > Charadriiformes > Scolopacidae > Gallinago > Gallinago undulata. Next base: position 46,188,193 of record JAOTQQ010000032.1, read on the forward strand.
GGTATATAAAGCTGGGAAAGAAGAAGAAAGGGAGGACGTTCAGAGTGATGGCGTTTGTCTTCCCAAGTACCTGTTACATGTGATGGAGCCCTGCTTTCCTGGACATGGTCGAATACCTCCCTGCCGATGGGAAGCAGTGAATGAATTCCTTGCTTTCCTTTGCTTGTGTGTGCAGCTTTTGCTCTACCTATTACACTGTCTTTATCTCAGCCCAGGAGTTTTTCCTCACTTATGCTCTTCTGACTCTCTCCTGCATCCCAGCTGGGGGGAATGAGCAAGCAGCTACCTGGTCCTAACTCCCACCAGGTGTTAAAGCATGACACTGCTGTAAGTATCTTCAATCCCTTGTTGCCACGCATGGGAGCCAGCCAGCATCCTGCCCTTCCCTCACCCTGGGGTGACACAGTTCCCCCCGGCACACTCATTCAGACGTGAGAAGTTGTATGTTGGGTTGCACAGTTTGGCCAAAGTGCCCCTACAGGTTTCCTACATGCATGGGATCTCAACAGGTGTTGGACCCACAAAGAGGGCATCCATGTGCATTTCTCTTCTTGTGGATTGATGTAATGAGACTGTGAGGGGCACAGACACAAAGCCACCTAGCTTTATGGACTGGGTTTTACATATAAGTCTCAGCAAGAATTTCACAGAGGAAGAAATGAGGCACAGAGGTATCGGGCTGGCCAGGGCCAGTGTCTGTAATCCGAAAGTGCTGAGATGCACCCAGGTCACCTGCCAGGTCAGTTCAGCATTGTGGACCTGCCAGAAAATGCCAATAATTAGGAAGCTGTTGGTATTTCAGACTTCCTTTTCACCTTATCTTACCAGCAATGCATTTCTTGCACTCAGATTCCCAATGCTAAAATAAAAACAAAACAAAACAAAACAGCCCAAAACAAAATCCACCCAAAATATGGATTATTGTAGTTGAAAATATGAAGTAATGGCTGATATAACCATACTTAAAATGCTGGTGTTGCACTATTAAGTGGCACATACATATTGCCTATGTGTAGCGTGGAGTCTGAAGGAATGAGGATGCCCATTTTACAATTTGTGTTTAGCCCAGGCATCTTTATTTAACAGCGTCAGGTCTCTGAGATCAATACGTGGAGCTATGTCCTTTATTTGTCCTTATTTTAACTTCTAGAGTTTTTCTTTCTTTTCTCTTTTCCATTCTGCCAGTTTGCTGTAATTAGGATTTAACATATCCCTCAATATATATGGACATCAGCAAAGCAATGAATATTCTTTTTTTTCCCCATTTTTGCTAACCAAATCCAGTCTGAAGTGTGATTTCTATTGGAGCTGATCTATGCCTTAGTGAGAGAAGCAATAAATAACACTTTAGACTAGACTTCAAAATGCCTTTTTTTTCCTTTGATCTGAGTAATTAAGGAGTCAAGCTGCTGTTCCTGAGCGTTTTCTGATGGAATTACATGAGTTACACAGCTCTTCATTTATATGTCATTAAGCATTATGTTTTATTGCTGGTGTTCAAACAATTAGTACCTAAATATGCTCCATATTCTCATAAAAGGGCAGTAGCAGTGTTAATGTTAATGCCCTGGTCAACAGTTTGTTTCCATCTGGAGTCCACCATCATGCTTGAATGCCATTTAATATCTATCAGATCTTTACTGATGCACTTCTGAAGTTGTTCTCTCCTCCAGTCATTTAGCTGTGCAGTGAACTGAGGATAAGTCGAACAATAAAGTTAAGTAAAAATGGCATTTCTCTTAACACAGGAATTTTTTTAAGTTCATTGCATGTTTTTGGTTATAAAAAGGCCAGTGCTTCATGGTGATTAGTCATTTTGACATTTTTATGGTGTTTTTATTACCCCTGGCTCATTTCCATACTAAAGGGAACATTTGTAACAATACTTTCTTGCTCTGTTATGATTAGGATTGTGCTTTTGCCGCGCTTTGTTCGGCTATTGCTGCGCTCAGTAATGGTCTTGGCACACGTCTTCCCAGACCCTGTGGTGTGTTTATTCAAAAGGAAGGAAAAAGAAGTGTCTACTAAAACAATAAACTACTACTGCTTGCGTTAACACGTCCATAACTTCCTTGTTCTGCAGACAATCAGTTAGCAAAGCTGTTAGGTAAACTTGCTCCTTCGCTGTTGAAAAAATAAATATTCATGAAGCTTACAGCCACGTTTCCCTGTGCTTTATTATTGCATTGAAAATGGTAAAGGTTTTTAAAGCTAAATGATTTAATCAGAGGGTTAAGGATGGAGGCTCAGATGCTGAAAACCAGTGGGAGCTGGGATCTGAAATCTTGCTGAGGACGTGGGTAAAGGTTTAAGGCAAATTTTGCTGACTTTCACTATTAATGCTATTTACTGCTTTCAAGATTAATGCTAATAATATAGAAAATTGAAAATATTAGTATTTTCATTAATGCTGCCTAAGACAGGAGGTAAACATGAAAAGAGAAGTTGTGAATGGTAAAGAGGAATGAAAAAAAAAGGGGAGACATGGCACGTCACAGGAAGTTTCCAGGGTAAAGTCAAGTTATTGCTGTGGCTGTCCTATGTGGTCCACATGGGTTGGAGCCTGGAAGGCGGCCAGGGGCTGCTTGGGGTGTTCTCCCAGGTGTTCTCCCTGGACCCAGGACAAAACGGAGCACTCAGTTCCCACTGTAACAGAATTTCTCTTGAGAGCATCACTGGAGAGCACCTTTCATTCAAAGAGCTTTCTTGCCTTGCTTGGATTTCAGAGAGAAATAAGGATGTATTTTAAGGATACAATTCATCCTTCTTAAGTGAGGTAACAAAGTTAGGGACAAAGTAATCATAAGCTTCCTTAACTATGGAAGAGAAACCTGCACATCCCAATGGTGTTTTAGTGTCCAAGTGGAAAGAAAGATGCCAAGTGGTGTTTACTGTTCCACTGAAGCCAATGAGATAAGCTAAATTTGTCATCCTGGTACCACGAAACAAAAGGACGAATCTGGCTTTGGCACTGAAGTACAATGTTGGAAGACTACAAAACCATGCAGCAAATTGGTGAAGTGTCCATCTCTGTTAAATTTGCCCAAATCTGGTAGAGACCTCAGCAAATAATTGTTTTGCAATTATTGTTAAGCAAAAAAACGTTCCTTATGCTGCTGTGTCTCTGCAGCGTCCTTCTAAGCCTGTGAGGATGGTGCCCTCCTGAACTCTCCCCGTCCATAGGAATAGGAAACAAAATGAGGGAACCAGAGAGGGGAGCCGTGCAGGGTGGGATTGCCTGCTGGTACCAGCCCCAGCTTTCATCGCATGGCTCCAGCCACGCTTTGCCGGCCTTGGCCCCACGCTGCCAGGGGGAGACAAGCAGCCCTCTGTCATGGTTGAATAAGAGCAAAGAGCTCTCCTGCTTGACATCAGAGGAGACAAGCTTTGATGTATATCTGAAACCCTCTTCCAAATGTGCGTGCACAATAGAGGCTGCGTGTAAGGACAGGCATGACCTGATATCAGAGAGAAGCGATAAAACACTTTTCTCTTGTTTTGGTGTCTTAAGACCTAATACTCCCATATGCCAGAAGAGATTTGTAAGGGGCCATAAAGTCAGCTCAACTCTGTTTGCACTTGTTTTTGGTTCCTTGAGAGTGCTGCAGGGGCCTCTGTGCAAACATGACTCTGCAATCAGCATTTAAAGTGCAAGTCTCTGCAGTATTTAATTTGATTTGCCATCTTTTGATAGAACTGGCACCTACAAACCAAAAAGCAGAAAATCAAATGGGCAGAACAAGGTTAAAATGGCACTTAAAAATCACCTACTTGTTAAATAATTTTAGGGGAAAAGGTGATATACATTGTGTAGGTAAATGACTCAGTGCCTCTCTCCATTTCCAGAGTGTCTGCACTCCAGACACCTTTACCCACTTATTCTAATTACATCCCTGTGAATTATAGTGATAATTACTCTTGCTGCACAGAAAAGATTGAAATAGAGAAATTAAAAGTCTTTTTTTAAAGCAGGAAGAACAGAGATTTGGACTTGGATGCACCCAATTAATGTCTGTCCAAAGCCATCACCTTGTATCAGTAATGCTTCTTTGACACAGGGAAAGCATAGGATATCTGTTGTCCTTCGGAGCATCAGGGCTAGCAAATAAGTCCAAGATCAATTCTTTCCCAAACCTGAGCTGGTGACAGAGTGAAGATACTGGAGGCCATACTGGGGTGGCTGTGGTGTGCTGAGGTAAGTTTCTCAGTCAGTGGAAGGCACAGGAGATTTGTTATTGCATTCAGGGTCTTGACTTATCCTTGTTTGCCCAAAAACATGGTCTAAAAGGTGGAGCTGTTTCCCCAACTGCTGGGAGAGGCCAACAGAGTGGTTTGAGTTGAACTTGGCCTCACTGAAGTGACTGGGAGTCTTATGCTGGACTTCTGAGGGGAATAGCTTTTTTCTCATAAGAAGCTAACAGTTTTCTGACAACTGCTGTCATCAGCACTGACGTGGTGCACTGACCCTGGCTGGACGCCAGATGCCCACCAAGCCACTCTATCTCCCCTTTCCTTAGCTGGACACGGGAGAGAAAATTCATTGAAAGGTTCATGGGTCGAGATAAGGACAGGGAGAGATCCCTCAGCAATTACCATCACGGGCAAAACAGACTCAACTCAGGGAAATTATTGCCAATTAGAAGTCAGAGTAGGATAATGAGACATAAAACCAAATCTTAAAACACCTTCCACCACCACTCCTTTCTTCCCTGGCTCAACTTCTCTCCTGATTTTCTCTACTTTTTCCCCTCAAGCAGTGCAGGGGGATGGGGAATAGGGGTTGTGGTCAGTTCATCACGTTGTCTCTTCCACTCCTCCTTCCTCAGGTGGAGGACTCCTCACACTCTTACCCTTCTCCTGTGTGGGTGGGGTCCCTCCTGTGGGAGACAGTTCTCCACAAACTTATCCAAGGTTAGTCCTTCCCATGGTGTGCAGTCCTTCAGGAACAGACTTCTGGCTGCTGCTGCCTAGGGTCTTTTTTCCCCCTTCTTAAATATGTTATCCCAGAGGCACTACCATCCTCGCTGATGGGCTTGGTCTCGGCCAATGACAGGTCCATCTTGGAGCCTGTTCTCATTGACTCCATTGGACATAAGGGAAGCTTCTAGAAGCTTCTCACAGAAGCAACCCCTGTAGCCCCTCCTGCTACTAAAACCTTGCCATGCAAACCCAGTACAACTGAGTAATGTCTCTTTCTTCCTTTTTATCTTTTCTAAGTAAGTATATACAAGAGAAATATGAGGGGAAACTTTGCTTTGTGCCCTCCTGTAGGACCCGTGCAAGATGTGCTAAGACCAAAGCTTTGTCTTACAGCTACCACAGAATGTTAGTTGTGTGTAGTTCTAGCTCATGCACACCCAGCATTCAAAAGCTTTTATCAAAGACCATGTGTTGTCCTTCAGAAAGCTGGGGTGTGGGGGGTGGAAATAATGATAAATAATTCACATTTCAACCAGCATTAAATGGAAACTTTACCAAGCAGATTCAAATTATTTAATAAACACTGATAAGTCCCTCCAGGAGTATCAAGCAACAAATGATAGACAAAATTTTGGCAGTGAAGAGAAGTGCCTCCTTCCAACAATTATGGATGACCAGACTGTCTAGGAAACATGTTTAGATTGTTAATCTTGACAGTTTGTCATTGTTGGGATTGAGCTGGAGGCACTAGTACAGGGAAAACTATATCAGATGTGGATTTTTCATTACCATGCGGTGTTAAATTTTGGAAGTCTGGTTATTCAGAACTAAGAAAAGTCTTAAAAATTTTGAATTTCCAAAGCCTTCTGTATTTGTACCATTTGAAAAAAAAAATATTATAAAGATATTTTCTTAATGCTTTTTAGCTTTCCAGAAACCAATGAAGAGTGTTTACAGAGACAAAACCTGCTACTGCTGTTTTCAGTCATGAAGTTACAGTAAGCACTTTATGATGGTTGCTTTAACATATGTGTCACTGGTATTGGGTAATACAGAAACACATTTTATTCTTTCCAAGACTGTTGAATATTTGAGCTGTCCCACGGTTGTATTTGTAATATTGTAAGTTGATGTCCCTGGGTTATTCCACAGCATTTGGAACTTGGAAGCTAGATTTCTTTTTTGAAAGCAGTGGATTAAATATTGAGCATTGGAGACACGTTTTGGTCTTTGCCTCTGGCAATGCCTATGCAGCGTGTAAGGAGGAATAGTCAATAATTCCCATTTTTCCAAGGGGAAATACTGGACGCTGGAACCACCCAAAGTCAAGTTTGCATGGGACCCACAGCTCTTATGTACAACTTTTCTCTCAAAATTCAGACAGCGTCTCATTTTAAAACACAACCAGAGGATTTGCCTCTAGTGGTTGTAACTCTCACTGAAGGTGTGGGAGAAGGATTCTCTACACTCCATTCCCCGCACATTTTTCAGCCAAGGCCCTGGAAAGTGCCCCAAATCCCTACTGAGCACCTTTGGCTTAGCACACTGACACTTGCTATAGTGTGTGGATGAGAACAAGAGTTGTGGGCCAGGCAGGAAAAGGAGGCAAGTAGCTTTTTTTTCAAACTCTGAGGTGAAGCAGCATGAGAACTGTTCAGACAACACCCCAGCCCCCCTCCCCCCACCATCTCCTTGCAGCCACCTTAATTCTCCCTGGACCCTCAAGGGCTTTGTGAGAGATACCTTTGGAGATGAGAGGGGAACTATTACCTCAGGTCAGGCTATCACACCTCTCAGTCATGTGTCCTGGAAGAGGAGTAGTGGCTCTGCTGAAAGGCTAGAAGAGATGGGCTGAAAATGGCTTCATCTGAAGTATCTAACGCAGGCAAGTTAGGGAGAGAGCAAGTTGCCAGGACCCATATTTGGAAGTCTTTCATGGCCATCGTCTGCCATCATCTCTAGCCAAGAATCATAAGCATTATAACAAGGAGATATACTTGAGCACAGAGGATTACAATTTTCTCAAGGATTGTTGTCATAAACCCCATAGTGGGTAGAGCTTAACATAGTTTATGATAATAACTGAGTATCACATTGCCCATAGCATCAAAAAATGACAGCAAAATTCAGGAGCAGGTGGGCAGCTTTAATTATATAGGCTCCAAAGGGAATAAACACTGGGATGGGTTTTACTGTCTGTCTGGTATGAGTCAGTCCACAATGACCCTACATGTGATTTGGCAAGAATAAAACATCTAGCCCATATTTAACCATACAAAGTGTCTTCCCCCCTCCCCCCTCCACCCCCCCAGGCCCTCTCCCTGTGAGAACAGAGAAAACAGGATTTCTAGGAGGAACTGGGGGATGTAATACTGTCAGTGATTTGCACATATCAGGGCTGAAACATCAGACAGAGGAAGTACCCGAACAGCTGGGACTGCAACAGATGTTCTCCAGACAGCTCTGCCTCATGAAGATGTAGTATAGTAATAGGTCATGTTACAGAAACAGAAAATTAAAAAGAGTGATTTTACATGCATGAGCACTAGCTCCCTGGGCCCAGCGGTATGAGTGACACTGAACAGGGAAAGGCAGCTGGGAGCCTTCTGAAGAGATCATTGTGTCCCTGGTCACCAGGACGTGCTTCTCTAGCATATAGATGTCTCTAGCAGGAATAACAAGACTCCTGGTACTCAAACACAGAAGGGGTGAGTGCAAAATCCCCCTGCCATTCCTGCAATTTAAGGGTAGATTCTCAATTACTTGGTGCCTCTGCTTCAAGGCTTTTATCCTCTTCCGCTGCCTCTCTTCCTCTAGGTCACAGAGCAGGGAGTTTCTTGTATACTGCCATAGAAAGGAGAGTAGCTGAAGGACTCGCAGCAACTTTGTCTGAAATTTCCCAAGGTGCTTAACTTTAGTCCACAGACATGGTCAGAATAGCCTCCAGGTGGTGATATCCCACTTAGAGCTCCATCGCAGTCACAGCCACTTCGACCCAAGGCCTCCCAGAGAAGGTCCCAGAGTGTGGTCAGGACAGCCACTACCTTTGCTCTTGGTAGGTAGTGGCTGCTGTTTGCATGCTGCTGCATTCATCTAGGGAGAAACAGGCTACCACTGAGACCAAGGGGCACTAAACCTTCCATTTCTTCATACCAAGAGAGTGTCTTAACCACCAGCTCATAGGATTTCTTGAGAGTCATCCAGTCTTTTCCTTGAAGCGGAGCTGGTTTGCAGCCAGGAATGCAATAGTGACGAGGTCAGATGGTGAACAGGGAGCAGAGAGAGCAATATCTTGTACTATTATTACTTTTTCTTCTGAACCGGGCATTTGTTGCTTGCCCAACGAGCAACATCTGAAAAAAGAAACTGGCCTTCTTCACTCTTTCCCTTTGGGTACATAGAAGAATTTGTTACTCTCCTAGCTGATTGCTCTATTTTAATATATCTCCACAGTTTCCCTCATTTACTTATTTTCATCACAAAACTGCAGTTTACCCTCTTACATCCTGAACACGCACTCTTCAGCGCTTTCAATATTTATCATACTGATGTTTTTTTATGGGTATTTTATGCAGCATTGCCACTATGACACTAAAAAAACTCCCAACAGTAAATGGAAATGGACTCCATAGGCTATTAAATATATTTAAGTAAACACATTAAGCAAGCATTAAGAAAAGTGAGTACTCTTAAGTTGATGAAATGAGACTGAAAGCACACAAGGGCCCCATAACGGCAGTTTCATTACAAACAGACTCCTGTACACATATTCACATGTTCCAGCCCTCTCTCCTAATATGAGAAAAGTGTGATCTGTCATGTCTTTGCATGATATCACTGCTCTGCTGGTGTTTAAATAATTACAGTACAACGTGAAATGCTTGGGACCAAAGACATCGCCATCCCAAGTGGAAGGGACTCGTTTTGTTGTCACTCCAAGTTTATCAAGTTCCTATGGCAACCTAGAGCTCATCATATAATTAAATAACATATTCTCAAATGGGGAGGGGGGGCAGCCACTGGGGATTTCTTAAAATGTTTGCATCTCCTTAACCACTAATTTCTGATGAGAGTAATTTCATTCAACCTTTTGCACACCTTATGCTGTAGTACAGTTCATTTTCCAGCAGTACACAGATAGTGCTGTAAGGTTTAACTGGCCACTCTGACAATGCAAACAGCAGTGTGGCCATCTCTTACTGGGAAATTATATAGACTAAGACAGCAATTCACAGGCATCCCACTATCTGAAAGTTATTACTCAAAATTTATATGAAAGGTTTATGAATAGGAAACATGTAAAATTCAGGGAACAATTTGTGAGAAAAGGGAAGAGGAACTGGGATTTTTTTTTTTTAAACATGTTTTCTATATTACATTTGCAATTAGTAATTGCTTCCTTACTTAGGATTACAGGCTATCAGAACATCAGTGACATGTAGGTCTTTCTGAATGGAGATGCTTTGGAAAACCTGGATATTAACCTTACCTGGGAGATTAGGGTAAGGGATCTGGTCCTTACCATGCCATGTGGTCTTGTATATCTGATCCAGACCAGTTTCGTGTTGCCGTCTCTCTTTGCCCCTCACCCCCTCTTAGTCCTTCACACTCGACTGCCCCTTCAGGATTGTCCTTGCAATAATACCCAGAAAAAAATCCCTTGCTGTGAAAAAAAAAGCTGTAGATCTGAAAAGGCAAGTTGGATTTTAGAAGGACCTTTAGAAATACTTTTCTACTCCTTGTAGCACCTCACTGCAACCTTACTTGACTTGTTCTGCTCATTGAACATTCTTCATTGCTGTAATATTGGCTGGTCACAGGACTCCCCTGGGAATCCCAGCTTCTCCACTGCCAGGGATTGTGGATGTGACCAATGGCAGGTATTTCTGCAAGCAGCATCTGCTACCAATGCACAGGATGGCACTTCATACGGCATTGAGTCATTCTCTGCCAACATGATACAACTCTTGGAGCACAGCCTGGAGTTGTACAGTCCTATCTGCTACCTGCAGCAATTTCCCCAGTTTACTGTCCTGGCAGATGTAGAGGAAGTCAGCCTGAGCTTCATCTTGCCTCATCTGCTGTTTCTGGGCTAGTGAATGGTGTGCTCTCTTGGCAAGGTCTCCTTTGCTCCCAACTAGTAGCTTTCTATCTGACTGAAAGCTTGGGACAGGCAACAAGAAGAAAAACCTGTATTATAGGAACCTAAGTTTAAAAGATATTTCACGAGGAACAATCAAGAAGTAACCACATGCTTTCATGGTAACACCTGAAGAGAGGTTTTGTAAAAGCTTACAAGGGTGCCAGACAGCCTTGTCCATGCTTCCAAGACCTCAAGACCCTTTGGAAACTCATCAGTCATGTCCATAATGAAGCTAAAGGCTTGGATAACCAGTAGCCTTTGCTACACATTTCCCAAAGTCACAGGAGAAGAGGACCAGCAAGGCACTTAGGGCTGCTCATCTGGACTTTTTCTGCTGAAACCACTGTTTTCCCTGAATGCTGTGGTAGAGCATGGCAAAAAAGCTGATAGGAACCCACAAGCTGCTGAACATATTTATGCTGAATTCCTGGATAATTTACTGGCTGCAGACGTGATACAGCCCAGACTTCAAACCATAAAAAGAAGGTGTGAAGAGGAGCAGGGGGAGAGCAGGGGAAACATTTGAATCTTCCCTCTTGGAGGCTTTTCTAAAAGTTATCCAGTTTGGCATGGCCTGGGATGCCTCAACTGGAAAATCTGCAGACAAGGGAGACACAAGAGGCTGTTTCAGGATTTGAGAGGCCTTTTTGAGGATGAAGTTCAAGGAATAAATAACCAAGGCCAGGGAGAGAAGTCAAAGCAGGTGAAATTTAGGGTCAATTGTTATAATTTAATATAACTGCACCCACCAGAGGAGTTACAGCTTTCATGCTTAACACTAAGAAGGAGATGTACAAAGACACAAATTAATTTGGAGGAGAAGGATGAAACCAAGTTGAGAATGAGAGAAAAGGCCAATCACTCTGGCTTAGTCTAGCCCCCAGTTTTCATTATGCTCTCCATGACCAGTTTATATTTGAGAGGGGAGTCCTCTCCATCTGTTTATAGAAAGAAACCTTCACTAGGGCTGGTTTGCTATGAGAGCAGATCTGCCTGGAGAACTTGGCCTCCACAAGTGAGTAGGAAAGTTGTTCCCCATCCTGTGAGAGGTTTCACAGCTTTTGGGTTTCCCCTTCTGTAAGAAATAAGAACAAGTAAAACTCTGCAGGCCAAATTCTCCCCCTCCAGTTTAAGATTGGTTCCACTGAAATTTTAAATCTGAAGCATATGGGAACAGTTTATTTTAATTATGATAGCTAAAGACAATGAAAAACTTCCGAAAAGTTTAGTGTACTGTAATTTCAAAGGTGCTCTAGAATAAAAAGAATGTCTTCATTTGAGGAAAAAAAAAAAAAGAAAAAGAAGAGAGAGTGCATTATGGCATTATGGCAAGTATATTTTTAAAATGTTTAGTCTGGAGATTCTTCCTGCCCCAAATGTTCATATTCCTGTAAGCAGGTTGGCTTCTGACAAACCAGTTTCCAGGAAATGTGACTTTTCTCATGTTAGTTTCCTGCACTGCTTGTGAGATCCTCATCTCTGTAATCCTGTGCCTCAGTCATTGTCCTTAGATCTGTATTGAAACAATCCACACTGAGCTTTCCTGGTTCAAAATTTGTCTGCTTACACGGGCTGTAGAAGCTGAACAGAGCAACAAGAGGGACTTTTTTCTTTCGCTGTCTGATGAGATGGCACAACTGAGCTGATTCGCAGCTTTTTCAGTAGGAATTTTGAAGGAGCCGATTATGCTCTTTTGCCTTTTTTTTTTTAAAATGGTGATGGGGAACTGGAATAAGCAGTCTAAATCTAAAAGGAGAAGTATGTGAACCAGACACCGTTTGTCACAGCCTGGAGCAACAGGCAGTCTGGTATACCCAAAATCTAAAGCATCAGGTATTCTGGAGACTGGGAGAGGATCCAAAACCAAGTTAACAGGGCATTCAGATTAGAATAAAAGAGACCTTATTTGAAGAGTTATAAAATCATTGAAATATGTTCCATGTATAGAAAGAACAAGAGGTCACAGAAGTGGCCAGTTTGGCTTACACAAGGCACCAAGGGCAAGATGCTGGCAGTACACATGCTAGACGATGCCAAAGAAATCAAATGTAGCTTGCTTCAGTTTAGGAAGGCCAAGGGACCAATAACACAAAGAGATTCAATTATAACTTGGTCAGTCCCCTGACGCTAGCATGTTTCTGGAGCTGGAACTAAAGCTTTTCCATCCAAAATAGGGTTCATTGTGTATGAGCCCTGTGGCTCACCACGTAAAGCTGCCTCCATCCACTCTGAGCTGGGTTTTAGGTTTTCTTCGGATCACAGATGGGAAAAACACACCGGAGACAAAGCACATATCCCACGGACTACTGCAGAAACCCTGTCCCCCTCTCCTTGCACTCTCCACCACACCAAAACCCCATCCCCTCTTCATGAAAAAAACCTTAATAATTACCCCAGAAGACCTAATGATGCAAATTCTAAGATGCTTTTCAGTGCAGGGTGTGGACATCGAAGGGGGTCTGTCATGTCAGAGAAACATAGGCTAATCTTTGGGGCAGGAGAGCTCTGCAAAGGATACCTCAACTCCACTATTTTTTAAGAGAAGGGAGAGGAATGACTGACCTGATTCAGTGCTTAGATTTATGAAAAAACTCCCAGCTTTTAATCCCACAAGAAATTTCTCCCTTTCAGCATTTTGCTGTTTTTTATAGAGGGTCTGGTACTAGGCAGAGCTGTGCTCAGGGTGCTGATGTTTGTGAACTACCATCTTTAGGAATTGCCTAATTAGGATTTAGGAACAGGGTCTAATACTGATCCTTAAATCCTTCCTGTGAATCCAGTCCCATGCGTACAGGCATTTAGTCTTTGGGAGCAATCAGCGCAGCCCTACACAGTTTGGTTTTCCTATCTCTAAAATGTGCAAGTTGAATCAAAACACGGGGGAAATCCTGTGAGCGTGAGGCTCTTTGTTTGTTTAATCCCTCTGGCTTGCCATTTCCAAATATTTATGTTACCTGAGATTTTGTTACAAACTTAATAATCAGTGCTGCTATAGCCCAGCAAGCAACAAAAACAGTCTGGTTTGCACAATGCTTAGAGCAGGGAACGATCTTGAGCGTCTGGAAGGCGCTTTGCCCGTGGCCATGCATAAACATGCTAGCGTGGGGTTTTGTGCATGTAGGAGTAGATCGCTTTTGTTATCCTTTCTGAAAAGCTAATCTGAAACACAGTTTCCTCTGCAAAAATTAAAGGGAGGCTTATCACCCACACAACCATAACTGTAGGTTATCTGGCTATATTTTGTGGTTTAAGTTGGAGCATATTTTCAGAGAACTGTCTAATTGAATACTGTTTTTCTCCTATCTGTCTGCTGTTCTTCCCATTTCCCCGATAGCAGTCACTATTAATAGATACGCTATTGAAGTCAGCACTTGGCAGCTCTAGTTTATGGTTTTAATTGAGAGAGGCATATCTGAGACATGTGGAGCGCTTTGTTCAGCTTCAGGCACTACAGTTTAAGTAACGTATACTGCAGACACATGAGTTCCAAATCACAGAAGAGAAGATAGATGGAAAAATCGTGGATGAAGGAAAGAATCAGATTTGCTCAACACCAGAAAGCTCTGTAACGCAGTGGAAAGGCAAGCACTGAAACAGACTGCATAGGAAGATTTCTGACAGGAGGTTTTTAAGAGTCCTGAGACAGGTGAATCAGGCCTTAAACGGAGCTATCATAGACATTCATTGCTGGACAGCTGCACTTCATTGTCTTTAAGAGCAATTGTCCTCCTGATTTAAACCCAATTCAGATTAGACCTTAAAAGTCTGTACCTTATTATGGCATTTAAGGATTGAATGCAAATGAAAAAACCTTCCTGGAAAAACCCTCTCCTCCAAGTCTTTTCTTTGACTAAAAGTGTGTGGAGATCAGGTTTAGCCCTTTGAGCTCTAACTTAATCTGATCTAGGTTTCTTCAGGAAGTTGGAAAGCTGTGAAACACAGAGCAGACACAGCTCTCCAAAATTTATGCGATATAATAGAAACCCTTAGTACATCACACACAAACCCAACAAGAAGAATTTCTATTTCTTCACAAGGCATTTACACAATAATTCTTGTAAGTATTTTTTATTATTACAAGCAAATTATCTCTTCTCCTTTAACTTCATAGACCTCATCCAACCAGCATCATCTTTTTCAATCTTTCTCTAAAAGGACTTTGTCTTCTGAAGCCACGTATTGCTGAATTTTGTCTTAAATGGGATCCTGGGCTACCAGCAGTGTTTTCTGTATTGGCGATTACAATTGCTCCCAATGGATCTGTCTCAAACCCATGGCAATAAGGGAATCACTCTGCCAGAGCCCACCTGCTTGTTGTCCAGCCCCTTGTTTTGCTGATGAGCTCTGTGGTGAAATGCTGCAGGCCCACCAACATGTGCTTCTCATCAGCAGCAAAGGAAGCTGAAGCTGATAGGGTCAAACTGGATGAGCTAATCGTTTTAATCAATAAATCCCTAAACACAAGAGAGATGCAGCTGCCTGGCTGATACAGTTATGCAGCCAGCTTGCAGGAGGACAGCAATTAGCTTGCTGAAATGCTAATGAAGAGGCAAAATTGTTGAAACAATATGCCGAGGAAAACCAGCGGCATAAAGAGACCAGTGTGGAGGAACCAGGAGAAGGTGGAAGAGGAATCTGACTCCAACAGAGGTATGGCCAGGTGGCTTGGGGTGGTGAGGAGTCTGCAAATTTGTATCAGAGCCAGACAGGGAGTGGACCAGCAGGACTGCCCCAGAGCTCCTGCATTTGGGCGTAGACCCTGTTGCTGGCCCATCCGGTGCTTCACCATGGGCTATTAACATAGTTCTCACATATTTTAGTGTTTTGGCATATTAAAGAGTATCAAGAGGATGTTTCTTACCACTAATTAATCTCTCCTCAATTCTCATGTCTCACTTCACTCTCTTCTTTATGATTCCCCGTGGGCCTCTGGCTCTGGAACTCTCATTACCACAAACACCATCTCTTGCTCCCTTCAAAGCTCACATCATTACAAACCCAAACTGTTCTTGTAAGAAAAGCAATGGCTCCATTTGAACCTTCTCCTGGGCCTTCCAAGGCATTTTAAGCTGTTCAATTATTTGCCTATCAATTACATGAATTAGGCGTAGCAGCAAAATCAGGACCCACTGTCTGAGGTGCAAATGAGGCAAATAAACCTCAGTCCTCTCCCTAGTGAATTTAAAATCCACCTGTATGTGCAACATTGGCTCTCCAGGGACTCTTGTCAGAAAAATATCCATAAAATGAAATAAAAATTAACCACTTATTGAAGGAAAAAGTGAGACTAAGCAGCACAGAAACACAGGGGAAGGTGTTAGCTTGGAAGTCCAGGAAGAGTTTCTGTCACTTCAGTTTGTTTATAGGTTGGTGGTTTTTTTTTTTATTCCAGCAAGACCTAAGATCTGAGAAAATGGTGTGTATTTGAGAAAACATTCTTGAGCATAGAGGGCATCCTGCAGTATCCCCAGAATCCCCTTCTGGGGGATACAAAGCTGATGAGCGGCTTAAAACATCTCTCTTGTGAGGAAAGGCTGAGGGACTTTTGTCTTTTTAGTCTGGAAAAGAGAAGACTGCAGGGGGTTCTGATCAACACCTATAAATACTTAAAGGGTGGATGTCCAGAGGATGGAACCAGTATTTGTTCAGTGGTGCCCAGTGACAGGACAAGATGTAACGGGCACAAACTTGAACATAGGAAGTTCCATCTAAACATAAGGACAAACTTCTTTACTTTGAGGGTGGCAGAGCACTGGAACGGGCTGTCCAGAGAGATGGTGGAGTCTGTATCTGGAGATATTTGAAACCCACCTGGACATGTTCCTGCACAACCTGCTCTAGGTGGACCTGCTTTGTCAGGGAGGTTGCACTAGATGATCTCCAGAGGTCCCTTCCAACCCCATATAATTCTGTAATTCTGTGAGATATGTTGCATAGTCTTAGTACTAAGACAATGTCAACGAACCTCTTTGTACTGACATATGACATGTAATACATTGGGGACCTGGTCTAACTTCTCAAAAACAGAGACCTACAGCAAAATGGGTTGTCCTCCCTCCACACTTGGCAAGTTCCTTGGTGCTGGTGGTACCCACCACAGGCAAAGGGAATATTTTAGAGTGCCCTATGTTCTGTCACTATCACTAGTGGGTTGCCCATAGTCCAACCTTTCGCCTCCACCAAAGGCGTAACAACTCACTTCTTGGTGGGCTTACAGATGCTGTGCTTCAGTCCCTGTCTAAATGCTGAATTTGTAAGCATTTATCAGGGCTTCATAAGCATAGTACCAACTTTTAAATTCAATGACTGTGTACTAACTACCTGAAAATCCTCTTTCCCCATCCTCTCCAACCATGTGTCTTGAGGTTTGCATTCAAAACCAGAAAGATCCAAGTTTGCCCTTCACAAAACTGCTTAACTTCAGTGGGACTCTAGCAGTGCTGAATTCTGACCTTTACATGAAATCCAAGGCAGAGCAAGAAAGGATGTCTCTGTATTCTAATTTAAATTTTACACTCAAAGTATATACATACATTTTAAACCCACCTATTTAAGCCTTGCAGCTGAACCATTTAGCTCTTGTGTTGCCACTGTGAATTCAGGAGAAACGTTTGACAGAGGGTGAGGGAGCTGTTCTGCATCATTAGGGAAAGCAGAGGTAGGGGGTGAGAATGTGTGACCTCTGGAAGAAACAACCCACACTGAATGCATCAAACAGTAAAAAGTTGCGAGAAAAGGAGGATTAAACACTTGAAATCACATATGCCGAGAAGTAGAAAAATTCCTTCCTAACTTGTTTTCTCCCTATATAATTAGTCTTCAAATATGCTTTCTGGAGTGAGTGCATTTGTCCCTATCTAAGGAAACAAATGGAATGATGTAACTGGTTTCTTTCAGTTCCCACTTCAGTGCAACTTTACAATACCCTTGGACTTCAGAGGATTAAGTTCCTGTCTTGGCCGTGGTCCAGTTACTGGTCATTGCTATTTGTCGATTATCCCAGCATTCCAGAAAACATTTTATCCCCTTCATTAACTCACAATTGACCAATCACATAAATCAGGTTAAGGACTAGTGGACATGTCTACAAAGAAAGGAGAGATTCAAAGAAAAGACAGATTAAAGAACAGGTTGAGTTTTTTATTTTTTTTAAGTTCTCTATTCTTGAAATTGCAAATAATGACCCCTGCAAAAAACAACGTTAATTAAACCTACCATTCTTTTGTTCACACTTTGAAAAGATGAAAAAAAAATCATTTTTTCTCCAAAAGAAGACCCCACCTTCTTAAAGATACATGGCTCATTTCCATCGTCATGTTTAAAATCCATTATTTACACATGTAACATCTGTGAATGCATGAATATGTGAATGCATAACTGCATGTCTGGTGTGGGCTCACTGTGTTACCAGCACACTGGTGTGCTGCTGTGTGGAGAGCTGAACATTAGTGGACACATTGAGGCAAGGTTGTACCCGGGTCTGCATGAGCGTTAAGAGTCATTAGATTCATTAAAAGTCAGGAAAAGTCTTGGCACTGATTTCATTGAGAGCGAGACTATGTCTTGTACAAAATTGATTTGCCACCTTTATGGGTGATATGCTGGTAGCTGAGGAGAGTCCTGGCACAGGGCTGTAAACTCTCTTGCTTGAAAACAAGGACCCTCAAGCCTCCTCTGAGTTATCAATTAGGGCTGCAGTTTTGCATCCTGCCCTTCCCACACCTCCTTCTTTGTATTGTTCATGCTGCAGCCCTGGAGCCATCAGAGGGTGATACAATTCCGTGTGCCTCTTGTTGGTATTTGGAATACATATTTTTCTTGGTTTAACTTGGGGGAAAATATTTCCAAGAATGTAACTGGATGGATTTTAAATTGTACACTTTGCCATGGGCCATTCTCTGAGTTCTTGCGTATGTGAGACCAACATGTCTCTGTGGGCAGAACCAGTAAATGCTGCCTTATGAGGGGTGACTAGTGTGCCCACATCCTCTCCATCCAAGGCCTGGGTTGCTGTGGGCTCCTGGAGGAGAGGCAAAATATGTGGTTCCTTTCTTTTGATGTCTGTGGGGTGTAATTTTCTGTAATAAAATGTATGTGTTATTTTTGTGTACAAAAACTGCTATACCTAAGGGATTTGGACCCTACAAGAAGACAGACATTCTTGGTGCAATATTTCCTTCCTTGGGGAAGAGAAATGTAAGCTACCTGATCAGTGCAGGACCTGTTTTCTTTTCTCCTAAGGGAGATAGGGATTATCATGATCCAGCATGGCAAAGGGGTGGAAGCATAGAATCTTAGAATGATAGAATATGTCAAATTGGAAGAGACCCAAAAAGATCATCAAATCCAACTCCCTGCTCCTCACAGGACTACCTGTAACTAAATCATATGACTAAGAGCAGAGACAGTATTGAGAGCTCTTCCTCCTCTGAAGCCTCTAGGCATTTGCCTTCATGCAAAATCTCTTCAAAGGCCCAGTAACACTGCCTGTGTGCAGGTTTTCTGTCATTCATAAAACATGAAGCTTCGTGACTCGGGTCTTGGAGAACTACACCTTTAAACAAGGATGAATCTAATGCTGCTATATCTAGGATAGGTATGCACCTTTGGTGCATCTAAGATTCAGCTTTTATGGGACCTTGTGTGACATCACTGATAACGGAAGAGAGTCATACTGGAAGCTGGACGTGAGCAGGCAGTGTGCACTGGCAGCCCAGAAGGCCAATCGCATCCTGGGCTGCATCAAGAGATGTGTTGCCAGCAGATCCAGAGAAGTGATTCTGTCACTTTGCTCTGGTGAGACCTCACCTGGAGTACTGTGTGCAGGTCTGGAGCCCTCAATATAAGAAGGACATGGGCCTGATGGAGCAAGTCCAGAGGAGGGCCACAAAAATGATCAGGGGGTTGAAGCACCTCTGCTACGAGGACAGGCTGAGGGAGCTGGGGTTGTTCAGCCTGGAG